>CM077666.1:525283206-526483206 GCA_039707655.1 Elymus sibiricus | reverse complement strand
CACCATCTCTTCGCCGAACTAGTGCACCTATACAATTTACCATTGTATTGGGTGTGTTGGGGACACAAGAGATTTCTTGTATTTGGTTGCAGGGTTGTTTGAGAGAGACCATCTTCATCCTATGCCTCCCACGGATTGATAAACCTTAGGTCATCCACTTGAGGGAAAATTGCTACTGTCCTACGAAACTCTGCGCTTGGAGGCCCAACACGAGTCTACAAGAATAAGTTGTGTAGTAGACATCAAGCTCTTTTCTGGCGCCGTTGCCGGGGAGGTGAGTGATTGAAGGTATATCTTTAGATCTTGCAATCGAATCTTTTAGTTTCTTGTTTTATCACTAGTTTGGTTTATAAAAGAAAACTACAAAAAAAATGGAATTGAGGTTGCCTCATATTATTCATCTTTATAATGTCTTTCTTGAAAATGATTGATCGGAAAATTGTGCTCAATTGCTAGAAGAAGAATTCAATAAAATGTTTGGCATAAATGATAATCATGATTGCAATGCTGTTAGTATGAATTCTTTGAATATTCATGATGCTAATGATATGCAAAGCTACAAGCTTGGGGATGCTATGTTTGATGAATATGATATTTTTAGCCGCCCAAGTTTTGATGAGAAAATTTATTATGATGAAAGTATGCCTCCTATTTATGATGATTATTGTGATGACATGTATGCTATAAAGAATAATGATAACTATGAAACTTGTCACCATGATTTTAATTTTCAATTGGATTCTGCCAATCAAGTATCTCATGATAGTTATTTTGTTGAGTTTGCTCCCACTATTATGAATGAGAAGAAATTTGCTTATGTGGAGAGTAGTAAAAATTCTATGCTTATGGATCATGAAAAGAATGCTTTATTTGAAAGTTATATTGTTGAATTTCTTCATGATGCTACTGAAAATTATTTTGAGAGAGGAATATATGCTTCTACATATTTCAATAATATCAAGTTTCCTCTCTATGTGTTGAAAGTTTTGAAGTTATGCTTGTTTTGCCTTCCTATGCTAGTTGATTCTTGCTCCCATAAATTGTTTGCTCACAAAATCCCTATGCATAGGAAGTGTGTTAGGCTTAAATGTTCTAGTCATGTGCTTCATGATGCTCCCATTATGTTTCAATTCTTTATTTTCATGTGAGCATCATTGAAATCATCATGCCTAGCTAAAAAGGCATTAAAGAAAAGCACTTGTTGGGAGACAACCCAACATTTACCCCTACTGTTTTTTTTTGTGTTTAAATGATTAAGCTACTGTGGTAATCATGTTTTATATGTTTTCTTTTAATAATGTGACAAGTAAAGCCTTTGGGATAGTGTGGATGCTTGTTGATTTGATTCTGTGCAAAAACAGAAACTTTTGCGTCCAGTGCTGTAATTTCTATTCTGTACTGGAGTGTGAGAAAATTCTGAAATTTTTACACAGTATTGGGTAAAAATTGTTTACGTTGTCCTAATTTTTCAGAATTTGTGGAGGTACAGAAGTATGGTTTTTAAATCGCTCACTACACGCTGTTCTGTTTTTGACAGATTCTATTTTCGGTGCATAGTTTGCTTGTTTTAGTGTTTCCATAGCTTATATTGAGTAATATAAATTGTGGAAATGATATAGTACAGTAGGCATTAGGTGAGAACAATTATGAATCTTGTCTTGACAGTACCTAAGTGGATGATTTATTTTTATCATACTAACCTATCTCACAAGTTCCGTTAAGTTTTGTGTGATTGAAGTTTTCAAGTTTTGGGTGAGATATCGATATGAGGAGAATAAGGAGTAGAAATACCCTAAGCTTGGGGATGCCCAAGGCACCCCGAGGTAATATTCAAGGAAGACTCAAGCGTCTAAGCTTGGGGATGCCCCGGAAGGCATCCCCTCTTTCGTCTTCAACATTATCGGTAACCTTACTTGGAGCTATATTTTTATTCGTCACATGATATGAGTTTTGCTTGGAGCGTCATTTTCTTTTGTTGAGATTTCTTGCTGTTATCAATAATCATGTTTTGTATTTTTTAGTTCAATAAAATGCCAATTATAGCCTTTACCATGCTCAGTTTGCAAGTTTATGTGTTGCTGTTTGAAAACAGAAAGTTTTCTGTTATGTCCTGAATATTTGTGAATTGTCAGAACATGATAAAAATCTGAAATTTTTACACAGTAAGCATGCATGAGTTTTCTGTAGCGTGGTAATGTTTCAGAATTTTTGGAGTTAGGGAAGTATGAATTTTAAATCCCCCTTTACAGACTGTTCTGTTTTGGCAGATTTCGGTTATAGTTGCATTGTTTGCATATGTTGCTTGTTTAATGTTTCTATTTGTGGATAGGAGTATTAAATATGCAGAGGCATTTAGTATGCAATGTTTAATTATAATTTTAGTGATTTTCTATAGTAGAGAATGTTAAGGTTTTGACTTGATTTATACTAACTTATCTCACGAGTTCTTGTTGAGTTTTGTGTGGATGAAGTTTTTAAGATTTAGGAGAAGCCATGATATGAGAGGAATTAAGGAGACACAAGAGCTCAAGCTTGGGGATGCCCAAGGCACCCCAAGATAACATTCCAAGAAGTCTCAAGCAACTAAGCTTGTGGATGCCCCGGTGGGCATCCCACCTTTCTTCATCAACACCTATCGGTTAGCCTAAATTTTTACTTGTTCACATGATATGTGCTATTCTTGGAGTGTCATTTTATTTTTCTTGCTGTTTGAATAAAATAATAAGATCTGAAATTTTCAAATGAGAGAGAGTCCTCACATAGCTACCTATTTGCTTAACTACTCATTTGATCTTCACTTATATCTTTTTGGAGTAGTTTGTCATTTACTCTTGTGCTTCACTTATATCCTATGAGTAAATTGTTGAATGAATTGAATATCATAAAGTTGAAATTATATGTGCTTCATATGCCTGTATCATGCCTAGTAGTAATTTCACATTTGGTTTAGAAAGTGAAATCTATTGAAGCTTGACAATCACAATATTGGTCATACAAGCAATTCATGAATGATTAGTATAAGGAAGAGAACTTTCACATATAAATATATTATCTTGGACATCTTTTATGATTGTGAATACCCATTAATTATTTTCAAACTTGAGCAAATTAGTTGAAGTTGGACAAGGAATACAACGTAATGAGTTATGTTTGGGTATATTTGCATAGAAGTTATATTGTTATGGATCCTCCAACATGTGGTGCTTGCTTAGGATCTTTTGCTAGCCAAAAATTCATACTAAGTAGAGATACTACTTGTGCATCCAAAAACCCTTAAACCCAGTTTCTTGCCATGAGTGTCCACCATATCTACCTATGGATTAAATAAGATCCTACAAGTAAGTTGTCATCGGTGCAAAAAGCAATAAAAATTGCTCCTAAAATATGTATGATCTTTTATTGCAAGGGAAAATAAGCGCTGTACGAACTTGTGATGGTAAAAAAATAAAAGCGACGGACTGCATAATAAAGGTTGCTATCACAAGGGGCAATATAACGTGTCGTTCCTTTGCATTAAGAGCTTGCGCATCCAAAAATAAAAAGCGCATGACAACCTCTCTGCTTCCCTCTGCGAAGGGCCTATCTTTTACTTTATGTATTTACTTTTATGCAAGAGCCAATAGTATTACTTCTCATTTCAACCTCAATTATTCTCTAGTTGGTAAGCATCATGTAGTGGGGAAAGATCCAGGCACATATGGCCAATCAAATATATTTGATCATGAATTATTATTGTTGACAATTATCTCTATGATGAATGAGTTGGGAGGCGAAAATTATGCCCCTATCTTTCTCTGTGTTCGATGGATGCCATTTGTTCTAAAAATATGCTTTGAGTACTAGCAATCATAGAAGACTATATGATAATTGAGTATGTGGAGCTCTTACTTAGACTTTGTTGAAATTAAGTTGAATTGCAATTGTTTGGTGACTAAGAACATGGGTTGTTAAGTTTCAAGAGAATGCATTGTTTGAACCATAACATGTGAATTGATTGCTACTTTATCATGATGAGTTTTATGAGAAAGTGTTGCTGTTATGATGCTAGGAAAAGTGATTGAAATTATCATTGATCAAACTTATGCACTATGCTAGCATTCACAATTCATAAATTATTTCTTTTATCATTTACCTACTAGAGGACAAGCAGGAATTAAGCTTGGGGATGCTGATATGTCTCCAACGTATCTATAATTTATGAAGTATTCATGCCATATTTATAACAATTCTATATGGTTTTGGTATGATTTGATTAGAACTAACCCGAACTGACGCTGTTTTCAGCAGAACTACCGTGGTGTTGTTTTTTGTGCAGAAATAAAAGTTCTCCAAATGCAGCGAAACTTTTTGACGATTTTTTTGGACCAAAAGAGACGCCCGAAGCTTCGTGGAAGGACCAGAAGCCTCACGAGGTGCTCACAAGCCACCATGGCGCGCCATGGGTGGGTGGCGTGCCGTGGTGCCTCATGGGCCCATCTTAGCCCATCTTGATGTGATTCCAACGCTGAAAAATCCTATAAATAGAGAAACCCCCAGAAATATGTTGGAAATATGCCCTAGAGGCAATAATAAATTGGTTATTATCATATTTCCTTGTTCATGATAAATGTTTATTATTCATGCTAGAATTGTATTGATCGGAAACTTAAATACATGTGTGAATACATAAACTACACCGTGTCCCTAGTAAGCCTCTACTAGACTAGCTCGTTGATCAAAGATGGTTATGGTTTCCTAACCATAGACATGAGTTGTCATTTGATAACGGGATCACATCATTAGGAGAATGATGTGATGGACAAGACCCAACCGTAAGCTTAGCATCAGATCGTTTAGTTTATTTGCTGCAGCTTTCTTCATGTCAAGTACCTGTTCCTTAGACCATGAGATCGTGCAACTCCCTTACACCGGAGGAATACTTAGTGTGTATCCAAATGTCACTTCGTAACTGGGTGATCATAAAGGTGCTCTACAGGTATCTCCGAAGGTGTTTGTTGGGTTGGCATGGATCAAAACTGGGATTTGTCACTCCGTATGACGAAGAGATATCTCTGGGCCCTCTCGGTAATACAACATCGTAAAGAGCTTGCAAGCAATGTGGCTAATGAGTTAGCCACGGGATCTTGTATTACGGAACGAGTAAAGAGACTTGCCGGTAATGAGATGGAACTAGGTATGGAGATACCGACGATCGAATCTCGGGCAAGTAACATATCGCTGGACAAAGGGAATTGAATACGGGATTACCCGAATCATCGACATCGTGGTTCAATCGATAAAGATCTTCGTTGAGTATGTAGGAATCAATATGGGCATCTAGGTCCCGCTATTAGTTATTGACCAGAGAGGAGTCTCGGTCATGTCTGCATGTTCCCGAACCCGTAGGGTCGCACGCTTAATGTTCGGTAGCGTTAGGGTAGTAATGAGATATTAATAGTGGAAAGTCCGAAGGTTGTTCGGAGTCCCGAATGGGATCCAGGATATCACGAGGAGCTCCGGAATGGTCTGGAGGTAAAGATTTATATATGGGAAGTCATATTTTGGGTTCCGGAAAAAGTTCTTTTTTTTCCGGTATTGTACCGAGAAGCTTCCAGAAGGCTTCGGAGGGTTCCGAAGGTGTCCGGAAGTCCACGGAGGGTCCACATGGACTCTAAAGGGGGCACACCAACCCTTCATGGGCCAGGCGCAGTAGCCCCACTTGGCCCATGCGGCTGTCCCAAGTGATATGATCAAATCCCTTTAAAATAGGAGATAAGACCCATTACTTGGGAAAGAGGATTACTATTCATGCAGTACTGTTCACGCGTGTACGGTTCATGTGGTACTGTTCACATGGCGCTATTCCTCCTCCTCCAAGTTTTCTCCTCTATATATAGTGGGGAGGGGCGCGGGGGGCAGGAGGCTTCCACCCTTGGCCACCCCCTCCCTCTCTTCCTCCTCCACGTTCCGTCAGCGCTTGGCGAAGCCCTGCCGGATTTCCGCTGCCACCACCACCACCTCGCCGTCGTGCTGGTTCCGATCTCATCTACCTCCTCCCCCTCTCTTGCTAGATCAAGAAGGAGAGGACGCCATCGAGCTGGACGTGTGCTAATCTCGGTGGTGCCGTCCTTTCGGCACTAGATCGGATTGGATCGTGATTGGATCGTGAAGAGTACGACTACATCAACTGCGTTACGACACTGACGCTTTTGGTCTACAAGGGTATGTAGACACACTCCCCTCTCGTTGCTATGCATCTCCTAGATTAGATCTTGGGTGTTTTGTAGGATTTTTTTTGATTTTCATGCAACGTTCCCCATCAGTGGCATCATGAGCTAGGTCTATGCGTAGATGTATTTGCACGAGTAGAACACAAAGAAGTTGTGGGCGTTGATGTTCAAATTGCTTACTTTCTTTGTCTTATTTGGATTCGGTGGTATTGTGGGATGAAGCGGCTCGGACCAATCTTACTTGTCCACGCACAAGAGACCAGTTCCACTGACTGACATGCAACTTGAATTGCATAAAAGTGGCTTTGCGGGTGTCTGTCTCTCCCACTTTAGTTGAATCTGATTTGACGAGGGCGGTCCTTGTAGAAGGTTAAAAGGCAACTTGTATATCACCGTTGTGGTTTTGCGTAGATAAGAACGGTTCTTATAGTTTGCCCTAGCAGCCACGTAAAAATTGCAACAACAAAGTAGAGGACGTCTAACTTGTTTTTGTAGGGCATGTTGTGATGAGGTATGGTCAAAACGTGATGTGATATATGCTGATGTATGAGATGATCATGTTTTGTAATAGGTTCACAACTTGCATGTCGATGAGTACGGCAACCGGCAGGAGCCATAGGGTTGTCTTTAATTTATTATATGACCTGCGTATCAATCATTAAACGCCATGTAATTGCTTTACTTTATCGCTATGCGTTAGCAATAGTTATAGAAGCAATAGTTGGCGAGACAACCATGTGACGACACGATGATGGAGATCATGATGATGGAGATCATGGTGTCATGCCGGTGACGATGGAGATCATGCCGGTGCTTTGGAGATGGAGATCAAAAGCACAAGATGATGATGGCCATATCATGTCACATATTGATTGCATGTGATGTTTATCTTTTTATGCATCTTATTTTGCTTAGGACGACGGTAGCATTATAAGATGATCCCTTCACTTAATTTCAAGATAAAAGTGTTCTCCCTAAGTATGCACCGTTGCGAAAGTTCGTCGTTTCGAAGCACCACGTGATGATCGGGTGTGATAGACTCTACGTTCACATACAACGAGTGTAAGCCAGTTTTACACATGCAGAATACTTGGGTTAAACTTGACGAGCCTAGCATGTACATACATGGCCTCGGAACACAGGAGACCGAAAGGTCGAACATGAGTCATATAGTAGATATGATCAACATGGAGATGTTCACCATTGATGACTGCCCCATCTCACGTGATGATCGGACATGGGTCAGTTGATGTGGATCATGTAACACTTAGACAACTTGAGGGATGTTGATTTAAGTGGGTGTTCTTTAGTAATTTGATTAGAAGAACCAATTATCATGAACTTAGTCTAATTGTCTTTGTAAATTAATGTTGTAGATCAATGGCTCGCGCTGTAGCTCCCCTGAATTTTAATGCGTTCCTAGAGAAAGAAAAGTTGAAAGATGATGGTAGCAACTATGCGGACTGGGTCCGTAATCTGAGGATTATCCTGACTGCTGCACAGAAAGTGTATGTCCTTGATGCACCGCTTGGTGATGCACCCCCTCAAGATGCACCTGCAGATGTTATGAACGTCTGGCGGGCACGTTCTGATGACTACTCGATAGTTCAGTAAGCCATGCTTTACGGCTTAGAACCGGGGCATATGAGATGTTCCAGGAGCTGAAATTGGCATATGAGATGTTCCAGAACCCAAGACTGGACCCAAACCTGAGACTGAGTGCTTCTATTGCAATGGGAATGGTCACTGGAAGCGGAACTGCCCCAAGTACTTGGCAGATAAGAAGGCTGGCAACGTCAACAAAGGTATATATGATATACATGTTATTGATGTGTACCTTACTAGTGCTCGTAGTAGCGCCTGGGTATTTGATACTGGTTCGGTTGCTAATATTTGTAACTTGAAACAGGAACTGCGGAATAAACAGACACTAGCTAAGGACGAGGTGACGATGCGCGTTGGAAATGGTTCCAAGGTTGATGTGATCACCGTCGGCACGCTCCCTCTACGTTTACCTTCGGGATTAGTTATGAACCTGAATAATTGTTATTTGGTGCCTGCGTTAAGCATGAACATTATATCTGGATCTTGTTTATTGCGAGACGGTTATTCATTTAAGTCAGAGAATAATGGTTGTTCTATTTATATGGATAATATCTTTTATGGTCATGCACCCTTGGTGAAAGGTTTATTTCTGTTGAATCTCGATCGTAGTAATACACATGTTCATAATATCGATGCCAAAAGATGCAAAGTTAATGATGATAGTACCACATACTTGTGGCACTGCTGCTTAGGTCATATTGGTGTAAAGCGCATGAAGAAACTCCATGCTGATGGACTTTTGGAATCTCTTGATTATGAATCGTTTGAGACGTGCGAACCATGCCTCATGGGCAAGATGACTAAAACCCCGTTTTCTGGAACAATGGAGCGGGCAAGTGACTTATTGGAAATAATACATACCGATGTATGCGGTCTAATGAGTGTTGAAGCGCGCGGTGGATATCGTTATTTTCTTACCTTCACAGATGATTTGATTAGATATGGGTATATTTACTTAATGAAACACAAGTCTAAAATATGTGAAAAGTTCAAGGAATTTCAGAGTGAAGTGGAGAATCATCGTAGCAAGAAAATAAAGTTTCTGCAATCTGATCGTGGAGGTGAATATTTGAGTTACGAGTTTGGTATGCATTTAAGACAATGTGGAATTATTTCACAGCTAAAGCTACCTGGAACACCACAGTGTAATGGTGTGTCCGAACGTCGTAATCGTACTCTATTGGATATGGTGCGTTCTATGATGTCTCTTACTGATTTGCCACTATCATTTTGGGGTTATGCGTTAGAGACATCCGCATTCACTTTGAACAGGGCACCGTCTAAATCCGTTGAGACGACACCGTATGAATTATGGTTTGGCAAGAAACCTAAGCTATCGTTTCTTAAAGTTTGGAGATGCGACGCTTATGTCAAGAGGCTTTAGCCTGATAAGCTCGAACCCAAAGCAGAGAAGTGCATCTTCATAGGATACCCTAAAGAGACCATTGGGTATACCTTCTACCACAGATCCGAGGGCAAAATCTTTGTTGCTAAGAATGGGTCCTTTCTAGAGAAGGAGTTTCTCTCGAAAGAAGTGAGTGGGAGGAAAGTAGAACTTGATGAGGTAATTGTACCTTCTCTCAAATTGGAAAGTAGCACATCATAGAAAGAAGTTCCCGTGATGTCTACACCAGCCAGAGAGGAAGCTAATGATGATGATCATGAAACTTCAGATCAAGTTACTACTGAACACTACTAGGGAAAACCCTAGCAGTAGCGTGGGGTTTTGTCATAGCAATAGCATGGGGGGCGCGCTACTGCTACGGCGCTACAGCTAACTCTTAGCAGTAGTGCTGTTCCACCCGCACTACTGCTACCAGAGTTTAGCAGTAGCGTGTTTAGGTGAACCTCGCTACTGCTAAAAGCTGCAGCGCGCCTGTTTACCACGCGCTACTGCTACACACATACCCCGCGCTACTGTTACTATTGTTTATAATTTTTTTTTCTGCAGCGTTTTTACTCTGTTTTTAATAGGTTTTATACAATAGCCTGTCATATCATACACACAATAGTCTCATCATATCATACACATGCAAATAGTCTCATCAAATCATGTCATCAACATCCAACACAAATGATGTCTCTCATCATCATCGATCTCGAAATAGCGATACAAGTTATGATATGTCTTGAATATATGCAACTACATCGTCATCCCATACACATGTTTCATCATCCATCTAAACGATGATATAGAAGAGAAGAGCTATCACTATGAGTAAGAGCGGAATTATGCAGTACATGAGGCACCGGTTGTGATTCCTCTCTCGCGCTAGCGTGAACCTCAAGTAACTAGCTTCTGCTTCTTGTCTGCTATCGAACCCTTTATGGCTGCCGCCTGAGAACCGTGATACTTGGGCCTGACACTCGGGCCACTCATCATACACTCCCGGAACCCTCCCTATGTACACGGCATAGCACTTCTTCGCCATCAAGGACCTATGTAACTGTTAGAGATGCATCTTCATCAAGCGAATTCAACAATAATATGCAACATAATATATTTGAGCAACACGAAAAGAAAGAGTTAGCTAATAGATGCAACATATAGTAAACATAATTAATCAACGCAGGTTCATCGTACCCAAACTAATTAACTAGATGTACGCATGTCATCGTACCCAAACTAACAAACTAGCGTTACGCAAGTTCAGCAGGACCGTTGACATCACAAAGTTTCATCGCTACAGAAACTACAAGTTCAACTGACACATCATCATCGGCATTGTCAATCACTGGAAGTTCCATCCATCCATATCCGGGAGGATGCACCCTAGCGTCATGAACGGCGTTAGGTCCTGACGTTGCATGCCTATGCGAGTTGTGACGTCAGCTCGCGATATAGGGCCGTGGTGGAACATCCCCTTGTCTTCGACGACTTCTTTCATGATGATCATTGCAATGTCCTTCTGGATGCGAAAGAAGTCATCTTTGAGTTTATAATCCGGTTCGTCTCCTAAGGATTCTGCCCATTTGCGGATATGTTCATCGTTTCTTGTTGTCATGCGAAGCTGTTGGTGATCCCTTCTGAACTCCATCATGAGATGGAGGAGGTAGAATCCATCGTTCTTGCTTGTTGTCGGTTGATGGATGGAGCAGAAGGTAGTTTTATGCGAGAAACCCGGCTTGTTCTTCCTTTGTTTCCTGATCTCCATGTGGCCACCCCTCATGCCGAAGCCGTGGAGAGCATCATCCAGAATATCCATTATGTGGGTGTAGTCTTTCTTCTCGAAGTTTCTGGATGAGTCAAAATACACGGCGTGGGAGACTCGCGGGAAAAGAACGATAAGGACGGCGCGCCCGTTGCTGCGGAAAATAAAGACACCTCAAATTAGTCTCCATATGAGCGAAGGAATGATTGAAACGTACGAAAGGGTTGTCCGACAATGACTTACATTGGATGATAAGGCAGGAGAATCGTTTCCTTGTCCTTATTCGTTATCATGAAGTATTCGATGTAGTCCCTAGCAGCTTTACGTTCAAAGTCGCCGAGACTCAAGAAGGACTCATGCATGTAGTATGGATCCACCACCGAGATTTGCGAGATTTGTTCTCTCCTGATGACAAAGTTCATATGTAGTGCAAAAAGGCAAACGATCGTAAAATCGAGCCGCCTCGTGAGAAACATCTCAAAGATGTGATCAAACCGCAGGAAGAACACCTCCGCGGGCAGTGTGTCGACGTAGCACTTGGCCTGAGGCACACGAACCGCGTAATGCGGATATCATGGATCCTCCGAGGCAAGAAGGCTTTTCTCAGTCGACAACACATGGTCATGCAGTCTCCTGAGATCCCCTGATATGCCCTCTAGCGGTTTCGGCGGTAGGATCGGCTAGCCCGCGACATGGTACATCGCCGCACCTTTGACCGGTACACGGTTTGCAAAATCGGTCGGCTGGCTGCTAGAAGCTTTGGCAGCTTTGGCGGCAGCAGTGCCTCTCTTCGGCGGTCTCTTCCTCTCCTTTTTCTTGGGTTGACCGTCCAGACCCTTCCTTACCCCCGCCACCAGTGTCGTCGGGCTAAGCACTTTACGACCCTCGGCTAGATGACCCTGCATTGAGGCGGCATCTGGAGGCGTGTCCTGTGAGGATTGCATGAAGAGAGACTTCTTGCAATCAACCCTAGGACGTTCCTGCCCGGGCACATCATCCATCTCCTCATCCGCATGCTCATAGCCCGAGTCATGTGGCTGACTCATCATTTGTCCATCGTCATAGGCGGCGCCGGTATTGAGGAACCGGAGAGGGTCCTCCTCCTCCATCTAATCATCCATTCCTTGTTCCATGGGGGCGACTACATCATCCACTATTGGACCCCCTTCCTCGCGTCGTCCGCCGCTCTCACCCGGCACGAGAGGCGCTGGTAATTGCGTAGGCGGGGTGGTGGTGTTCATACCTTGCCGATGTGTGGTCATTGGTGTGCTCTTGGCCGCCTCCAGACGAAGAAGATTCTTCGGCCACAGCAGCATCCAACCCTTGCATTCTCCAAGCCGCATCGGGGTCTCATCCTCCTCTCCCCCGAGCCGTACAGGAGGAGTCAAATCCTCGTGGCCCGCTTTCACACTCGACAAGGTAACCCTGAAGGTGCCAACGGGGATCGGCTGGCCGTGGAACGTGAGTTCCAAGGGCTTTGTTATCACTGCCTTTCCCACGTCCACCTTCTGGCCGTTGATCATGTAGAGTACGGTGCACGGGGTTTTGTCGGCCTGCGAAGACATGTCTACGGCGTAAGACATCTGAAAGGCAACGAAAAACGGAAGATTATATATATGTTGGTGCGACGTGTAATTACCGTGAGGGTGTCGAGGTCAGCCAAAGACGAAGGCCCGCCTAGCATGCCAGAGATAGAGGACGGGCTGCTATGAGTGGGTGCGGGACCTTGTGCGGTAGCGGCAGCAGGTGGTGGTGGTGCGATGTTCACCGAGTTGCTCCCGACGAAGCTGGGCATGGGAAAATCCTGTGCCGTCTTGTCTAGATTTTGCTTCGTCCGGTCGATAATAGCCGGAATCAAGTTAGTAGCGAAATCATTTCTGTAGGTAGCTACAGCTGCATTGACTGCCTGCTGGAACAACTCATTTTTGGTCGCTTCTGCGGCCTCAGCTGCTTTTTTCTCGGCCTCAGCTGCATTTTTCTCGACCGCAAGCTTCACCTTCTCATCGATGTTCAACTGACTGAACTTCTTTTTCTGCTTTTTGGTCTTCGGGCCCTCGTTGTAGTAGTACTTCCACGTGGCGCCGTCTCCGACGCCATGCACACGTCCATATTGCGGCCGCTAGTCCAAAGGGAATCTCTTCAGTTGGTTCAAGGCCCGGTTGAGAGGGGTGTCCCACTTGGGCCTCATGGACGACTGAGACGACGAGTCACTTTCAGCCGCAAGCCTGTGTTGCTCCTTCTGCAAAAGGAACGTGAACCGTTTACGAATGTTAGTACAACGTGTAGTCGACTTGATCAGAAGCTAAATGTAAGGTGGTAAAAGAATAATTACCAGTAATCTAATCAATTTCCTCGTGATCGGGTCTGTGTACTGAACCTTCTTTTCCTTGTCCCACTTGTACCGGGCCCTGATGAAGTCACGCTCCTGCGGGTCGATGAACTCCGTGTAGGGGTCTGGGATCCCCACGGCTTCACGTTCCGCGTCCTCCTTATTCCATATGGGCCTCTTGACAATGTAGCCATGGCTTCCGAGGCGTTGGTTCCCCGTGTTCCTTTGCTGAAGCCCCTTGTATTTCTCAGACTTTTGCTTGGCTGCCTCGGTAGCAGAAGTGTCCTTGAACTTTTTGAACTCCTCTGCCGTAAGTGTCGGATTGTCCGCCAAAATCTTGGACAGGGGTTCGTTAGCATCAGTCGCTCTTTTCACCCTCCCTTTCCAGGCGGCCAAATCGTTGCTGAACATGCCCATGGCGTGGTTATTGATATCTTTCATGGCAGCATCATCCCACGGGTTTTCTATGCGGTCTTCCTGGCCGAGGAACTAGAATCTCTTGTGCAGCTTCGGTAGGAGCAAGTGCTCCATATGTGGTTTCTTCCTTAAGTCATTGTCGTTGATGCTCGCGGTTTCCCGTAGGATGCATCCGACTTGGTTGCCGTAGCACTTGCGAGCTTCATCCGGCGCTACTGGCTCGAATTTGCCGGGGTGCATCTCTGTGACCAGGATTCTTCCGATGCCGAGTTTGTTAGGGTGTCGTGTCCTCTGCTTCTTGTTTTCGTTACCGGCTTCGGCGCCGGTACCTTCGGCGCCAGTCTCGGCGCCGCCATCGGTGCCGGTGCCATCGGTGCCATCGGTGTCGATGTCGGCGGTAGTACCATCGTCCGCTATGACCAGGTCGCCCTGCAAACCTTCTGTTTGTTGACTAGACAAAAAGTCGAGGTAATCATGTTCACGGTCATATTGTATGTCGTCGGCAGCGTGGTCAGAAGCCCCGGTTTCGTCGTTGTTCAACATGTTTCCTACGATTATGTCTGCTCGTTTAATTCTTAAACTATAATAAAATGAGTATTGACATAAAAAAAGGCCTATGGTTTGCCGGAATGCCGTTTCATTCCCGTCCCAGCAAATCTCGGGCACTCGATATGCCAACTTTCTAGCACAAGTCGTGCCGAAATTCACGGGAAATTTTGGCATGACCTTTGCTAAAAAGTGGACATATCGAGCGCCTGAAATTCGCCGGAACAGAAATGAATCAACATTCCGGCAAAACATAGGCCACTCGGATCATTTGCCTGCAAACAATTAATATAGGCCACTCCTCTCAAAAAAAGATATGATCATGCATGCTCTCACTGGCCACCATCTTCTTTGAATTAACTGAATTTGAATAAATATATAGCACGCAAATTTCAGAAAATTAACTGAATTTAAATAAATGGCAGTAGCACTAGAATTTGATAACTAGTTGAATTTACATTCAACAGGAAAATTCCTACTATCTACTTGAAGGTAACCTAGAATTTGAGGGGGGAATAGGGGGAAACCCTAGAAAAATCCCCCAATCACTATTGAACCCTAGAAAAAAAAATTCATACTACAATTCCTGTTATCTACTATTTCATCATCATCATCACCTAGGGTTTTACAAAATTCTAAAAATTCATCATCATCATCACCTAGGGTTTTACAAAATTCTGAAAATTCATTTACTACAAATTAATTTAACTAAATTCATCTAGAACTAGTATCTCTGTAAAACCCTAGATTAATTTAACAAAATCCTGAAAATTCATTTACTGCAAATTAATTTAACTAATTTAACTAAATTCATCTAGAACTAATTTCTAAACCCTAGCTAGAACCCTAACCTCCACCGAGGCAGAGAGAGAGAGAGGATGGGTGGCGGCTTACAGAGGGGGTCGGGGGAGACGGCGGCACCGAGGATGGTCAGAGGCGAGGCGGGGTCGGGGGAGACGGCGACGTCGAGGAGGCTGCAGGTGCGCGGCGACGTCGAGGAGGAGGAGGCAGGCGTGCGGCGACGTCGAGGAGGAGGCAGGCGCGGCGAGGTCGAGGAGGAGGAGGCAGGCGCGCGGCGACGTCGAGGAGGAGGCAGGCGTGGCGAGGACGGGCTCCGGCGACGGCGCGAGGAGGCTAGGGCGACGAGGGCTCCGGCGACGGCGTGAAGGAGGGGAAAGGGATGGAATGGGGGGAATTGGGGAAGAAAGGCCCGCGCGGTGCGGTGAACTCAAACATAGCAGTAGCGCGTGTCTGGACCCGTGCTATAGCTAACTTAGCTATAGCACGGGTCCACACACGCGCTATTGCTATAGCTAACTTAGCAGTAGCGCCGGTTTGGGTAGCCCGCGCTACAGCTAAGTTAGCTATAGCGCGTGTCCAGACACGCGCTACTGCTATTCCTTTGATTTTTCTTTTCATTTCCTCCTTTTGCTTTTTCTTTTCATTTTATTTTTCTTATTTCCTTTCTCCTTTTCCTTTTTCTTTCCATTTCCTTTTCTAATCCTTTCATTTTCTTCTTTCCTTTCTCATTTTCTATTTCTTTTCATTTTCTTTACTTTTCCGAAAGACGACCGAGCCGGGAAGAAGGGGATCGGATACAATGTATATAACTCAGGCGACGATATATATTACACATCATTTGACCGATAACGATTAAGTGCGTACACAAAATAAATACATATATATAAATGATGGTTTCTCAGCGTCGACGTTTTCGTTTCTGAGTGAGCTTCTTTCCCTTCTTGTTCGCTGTCGAATAATTGAGCCCCTCGTTGTCACTTTTCCTTTTCCATGGAGTACAATCTTTCTTGGGTAATTTTGTATTGATTCTTCTTTTGACGTATGCTTCATCGTCATCGTCATCTTCCCTCATCGGGTTGCCGTACTGGTTGTAGTCTTCCTCGTTGGCGACTCCATCCATTCCGACGATGTTCCTTTTGCCTCTCCTTACGACAACACGACTGGAATTGCTCAGGTCGGTTATGAAGAAGCATTGTGTCACGTGCTTAGCGTGTACCCATGGCTCGTTTTTTGCGATAGCGTTCATGGTAGCGCTCTTGGCGTCGGGCATAGACATGGTAGTGAAATACGGTTTTCTCTTTCGACGTTCTTAGCCCATCTGACACGGAACATCGTCGCATCGTGCAGTCCAGAGTAGTCAAGCTCCCAGATCTCTTCGACCCTTCCGTAGAATCTTTCAATTGCGGCGTTGTCGCCGGTCATGCATTCCATCGTCACCCCTGAGTTTTAAAAATCACTGTTTATATCTTTGGCCTCTGTGTAGAACGTGTATCCGTTGATATCGTATGCCTGATAGGTCGCGAGGTTGGCCGCGGGGCCATGTGCTAAGGCGTATATGAGCAATCCGTCCGTAGAGCCCTCTTCCGGGGGATTAGCAAGAACATGCTCTTTGAACCAAGGTAGGAAAGTGGAGTTGTGCTCTCTAATAACTTTGGCGTTCGTCTTGCATAGCCCCCGGTCACGGTACTTCTTTGCGATGGTTTCTTTGTGCAGTGTCGCGAAAGGATCTACCACGTCTAGGTGCTGTAGTGTTGGAAATATGCCCTAGAGGCAATAATAAATTGATTATTATTATATTTCCTTGTTTATGATAATCGTTTATTATCCATGCTATAATTGTATTGATTGGAAACTCAAATACATGTGTGGGTACATAGACAACACTGTGTCCCTAGTAAGCCTCTAGTTGACTAGCTTGTTGATCAAAGATGGTTAAGGTTTCCTAGCCATGGACATGAGATGTCATTTGATAACGGGATCACATCATTAGGAGAATGATGTGATGGACAAGACCCAAACTGTAAACGTAGCATTTGATCGTGTCAGTTTATTGCTATTGTTTTCTGCATGTCAAGTATCTGTTCCTTTGACCATGAGATCATGCAACTCACTGACACCGGAGGAATACCTTGTGTGTATCAAACGTCGCAACGTAACTGGGTGACTATAAAGGTGCTCTACAGGTATCTCCGAGGGTGTCTGTTGGGTTGGCATGGATCAAGACTGGGATTTGTTACTCCGTGTGACGGAGAGGTATCTCAGGGCCCACTCGGTAATACAACATCACATTGAGCCTTGCAAGCAAAGTGACTAAAGAGTTAGCCACAGGATCTTGTATTACGGAACGAGTAAAGAGACTTGCCGGTAACGAGATTGAACTAGGTATAGTGATACCAACGATCGAATCTCGGGCAAGTAAACATACCGAAGAACAAAGGGAACAGCATACGGGATTAACTGAATCCTTGACATAGAGGTTCGACCGATAAAGATCTTCGTAGAATATGTAGGAGCCAATATGGGCATCCAGGTCCCGCTATTGGTTATTGGCCGTAGAGGTGTCTCGGTCATGTCTACATAGTTCTCGAACCCGCAGGGTCTACACACTTAACGTTTGGTGACGATTAGTATAATTGAGTTATTATGTTGGTGACCGAAAGTTGTTCGGAGTCCCGGATAAGATCCCGGACATGACGAGGATCTCCGGAATAGTCCGGAGGTAAAGATTGATATATGTGATAATAGTGTTTTGATCTCCGGAAGAGTTCCGAAGTTCACCGGAAGGGGTTCCGGATGTTTACCGAAGTGTTCGGGTGCAGCAACACTTTATATGAGCCAAAGGGATAAAGCCCACAAGGTATTGGAAAGTGCAAAAGTAGTTTTGCTGCCGCGTAAGCGGTACTACCGCTTGTTGAAGCGGTACTACCGCCCGAGCGGTACTACCGCTTGTGTGAAGCGGTACTACCGCCCAAGCGGTACTACCGCTTATGTGAAGCGGTACTACCGCTTGTGCGCGGCTGTGCGCGGTTCGGCAGGGATCCGAGTTGGACTCTTTCCCTGCGGGCCAAACCGACCTTGTGCGGGCAAAACCGACCCGGAGGAGGCTTTTACTCCAAGTTTAGACCCCAAGGCTCAACATATAAATAGAGGGGCAGGGCTAGCACACGGGACACATCAGGATTTCCCAAGCCGTGTGCCGGCAACCCTAGCCCTCTAGTTCCTCCGTCATAATCTCCGTAGTGCTTGGCGAAGCCCTGCAGAGATTGTTCCTCACCACCATCACCACGCCGTCGTGCTGCTGGAACTCAACCACTACTTCACCATCGCTCGCTGGATCGAGGAGGTGAAGGCGTCATCAAGCCGTACGTGTGTTGAACGCGGAGGTGCCGTCCGTTCGGCACTAGATCGGAAGGATCGTGATTGGATCGCGGGACGCTCGGCGATTTGGATCGCGAAGACGTTCGACTACATCAACCGCGTTTATTAACGCTTCCGCTTAGCGATCTACAAGGGTATGTAGATTCACTCTCCCTCTCGTAGATGCTCATCACCATGGATAGATCTTATGTGTGCGTAGGAAAATTTTTGTTTCCCATGCAACGTTCCCCAACAGTGGCATCATGAGCTAGGTCTATGCGTAGATGAGATCTCGAGTAGAACACAAACGAGTTGTGGGCGTGGGTGTATACATATTGCTTGCCGTTACTAGTTGATACTTGATTCCGCGGTATTGTGAGATGAAGCGGCCCGGACCGACATTACGCGTACGCTTACGCGAGACTGGTTTCACCGCTGCGTGCACTTGTTGCATAAAGGTGACTGGCGGGTGTCTGTCTCTCTCACTTTAGTTGAATCGGTTCAATGAAGAGGGTTCTTTTAGAAGATCAAAAAGCAATCACTACACCACGTTGTGGTTTTGCGTAGGTAAGAACGGTTCTTGCAAACCCGTAGCAGCCACGTAAAATTTGCAACAACAATTAGAGGACGTCTAACTTGTTTTTGCAGGGTATGTTGTGATGTGATATGGCCAATTACATGATGAGATATATGTGATGTATGAGATGATCATGTTTTGTATAGAATATCACGACTTGCATGTCGATGAGTACGGCAACTGGCAGGAGCCATAGAGTTGTCTTTAATTATTGTATGACCTGCGTGTCAATCATTAAGCGCTATGTAATGCTTTACTTTATCGCTAAACGTTAGCTATAGTCGTGGAAGCAACAGTCAGCGCGACAACCTTATGGCGACACGTTGATGGAGATCAAGATGATGGAGATCATGGTGTCATGCCGGTGACGATGGAGATCATGCCGGTGCTTTGGAGATGGAGATCAAAAGCACAAGTTCATGGCCATATCATGTCACTTATGATTTGCATGTGATGTTAATCCTTTTATGCATCTTATTTTGCTTAGGACGACGGTAGCATTATAAGGTGATCCCTCACTTAAATTTCAAGATAAATTGTGTTCTCCCCAAGTGTGCACCGTTGCGAAAGTTCGTCGTTTCGAGACACGCCGTGATGATCGGGTGTGATAGACTCTACGTTCGCATACAACGGGTGTAAGCCATGTTACACGTGCGGAACACTCGGGTTAAACTTGACGAGCCTAGCATGTACAGACATGGCCTCGGAACACAAGAGACCGAAAGGTCGAACATGAGTCATATAGTAGATATGATCAACATGAAGATGTTCACCATTGAAACCACCTCAACTCACGTGATGATCGGACTTGAGTTGGTGGATTTGGATCATGTTACACTCGAATGATCGGAGGGATGTCAATTTGAGTGGGAGTTTTTTAAATATGATTAACTAAACTCATTATCTAAGAACAATAGTCTAAGTTGTCTTTGCAATATTCATGTTGTAGATCATGGCTCGCGCAGTAGCACCCCTGAATTTTAATGCGTTCCTAGAGAAAGCTAAGTTGAAAGATGATGGAAGTAACTTTGTGGACTGGGCCCGTAATCTAAGGATTATCCTTACGGCTTCCCAGAAGGCTTATGTCCTTGATGCACCGCTTGGTGATCCACCCGCTCCAGTTGAGTCTCTAGACGTTGTGAACGCCTGGCAGGCTCGTTCTGATGATTACTCAATAGTTCAATGTGCAATGTTGTATGGCTTAGAACCGGGACTTCAAAGACGTTTTGAACGTCATGGAGCATATGAGATGTTCCAGGAGTTGAAGTTTATCTTTCAGAAGAATGCCCGGATCGAGAGATATGAGATCTCCGATAAGTTCTATGCTTGCAAGATGGAGGAGAACGGGTCTATCAGTGATCACGTGCTCAGAATGTCTGGGTACTCCACCCGTCTGGCTGAGTTAGGGATGCCCCTTCCGCCAGAGGCTATCACTGACAGAGTTCTTCAATCATTGCCACCTAGCTACAAGAGCTTCGTGTTGAACTATAACATGCACGGGATGAACAAGTCAGTCGCCGAGCTGTTTGCGATGCTGAAAGCCGCTGAGTCTGAAATTCAGAAGGAGCATCAAGTGTTGATGGTCAATAAAACCACTAGTTTCAAGAAAAATGGCAAGGGTAAGAAGGGTAACTACAAGCAGAGTGGCAAAGCAGTTGCTCCTCTCGTGAAGAAACCCAAGGCTGGACCCAAACCAGAAACTGTGTGTTTTCATTGCAAGGGAACTGGACACTGGAAGCGGAACTGCCCCAAGTATTTGGCTGACAAGAAGGCGGCCAACAACAAACAAGGTATATATGATATACATGTTATTGATGTGTACCTTACCAACTCTCGTTGTAGTGCCTGGGTATTTGATACCGGTGCGGTTGCTCATATTTGCAACTCAAAACAGGAACTGCGGAATAGACGGAGGCTGGCAAAGGACGAAGTGACGATGCGCGTGGGAAATGGTTCCAAGGTTGATGTGATCGCCGTCGGCACGCTCGCTCTTCGATTACCGTCGGGATTAGTGATGAACCTAAATAAGTGTTATTTGGTGCCTGCGTTAAGCATGAACATTATATCTGGATCTTGTTTATTGCGAGACGGTTACTCATTTAAATCAGAGAATAATGGTTGTTCTATTTATATGAGTAATATCTTTTATGGTCATGCACCCGATGTGAGGGGTTTATTCTTATTGAATCTCGATAGTAATGATACACATGTTCATAACATTGATGCCAAAAGATGTAGAATTGATAATGATAATACCACTTTCTTGTGGCACTGCCGTTTAGGTCATATTGGCGTAAAACGCATGAGGAAGCTCCATGCTGATGGACTTTTGGAGTCACTTGATTTTGAATCACTTGACACATGTGAGCCATGCCTCATGGGCAAGATGACTAAAACGCCGTTCTCTGGAATAATGGAACGGGCAAGTGACTTATTGGAAATCATACATACTGATGTGTGCGGTCCGATGAGTATTGAGGCGCGCGGTGGTTATCGTTACTTTCTCACCTTCACTGATGACTTAAGTAGATATGGGTATATTTACTTAATGAAACACAAGTCTGAAACATTTGAAAAGTTCAAACAATTTCAGAGTGAAGTTGAGAATCATCGTAACAAGAAGATTAAATTCCTACGATCTGATCGAGGAGGAGAATATCTGAGTTATGAGTTTGGCAGTCACTTAAGACAGTGTGGAATTGTTTCACAATTGACACCGCCTGGAACACCACAGCGTAATGGTGTGTCCGAACGTCGTAATCGAACTTTATTGGATATGGTGCGATCTATGATGTCTCTTGCCGATTTGCCACTATCGTTTTGGGGTTATGCATTAGAGACAGCTGCATTCACTTTAAATAAGGCACCATCGAAATCCGTTGAGACGACGCCATATGAACTTTGGTTTGGCAAGAAGCCAAAGCTGTCGTTTCTTAAAGTTTGGGGATGTGATGCTTATGTCAAAAAGCTTCAGCCTGAAAAGCTGGAACCCAAAGCGGAGAAATGCGTCTTCATAGGATACCCAAAAGAGACAGTTGGGTATACCTTCTACCTCAGATCCGAAGGCAAAGTGTTTGTCGCTAAAAACGGAACATTTCTTGAGAAAGAGTTTCTCTCGAAAGAATTGAGTGGGAGGAAGATAGAACTTGATGAGGTTGTTGAACCTTTACTTCAACCTGAGAGTAGCGCAGCGCAGAAAGTTGTTTCTGTGGAGCCTACATTAGCTGAAGAGGAAGTTAATGATGATGATCATGAAGCTTTGGATCAAGTTGCTATCGAACCTCGTAGGTCGACAAGGACGCGTACTGCTCCCGAGTGGTACGGCAACCCTGTCTTAGAGGTCATGTTGTTAGACAACGATGAACCTACGAACTATGGAGAAGCGATGATGGGCCCGGATTCCGAGAAGTGGTTAGAGGCCATGAAATCCGAGATGGGATCCATGTATGAAAACAAAGTATGGACTTTGGAAGTATTACCTGAAGGGCGTAAGGCCATTCAGAACAAATGGATCTTTAAGAGGAAGACGGACGCGGACGGTAATGTCACCGTCTATAAAGCTCGACTTGTGGCAAAGGGTTTTTCACAAGTTCAAGGAGTTGACTACGATGAGACCTTCTCACCCGTAGCGATGCTTAAGTCCGTCAGAATCATGTTAGCATTAGCTGCCTTTTTCGATTATGAAATTTGGCAGATGGATGTCAAAACAGCGTTCCTTAACGGTTTCCTTAAGGAAGAGTTGTATATGATGCAACCAGAAGGTTTTGTCGATCCAGAGGATGCTGACAAAGTTTGCAAACTCCAGCGATCCATTTATGGACTGGTGCAAGCATCTCGGAGTTGGAATCTTCGTTTTGATGAGGTGATCAAAGCGTTCGAGTTTATACAAGTTTACGGAGAAGCTTGTATTTACAAGAAAGTGAGTGGGAGCTCTATAGCGTTTCTAATATTATATGTGGATGACATATTGCTGATTGGAAACAATATAGAAATGCTGGAAAGCGTAAAGGAATATTTGAACAAGAGTTTTTCAATGAAGGACCTAGGAGAAGCTGCTTTCATATTAGGCATCAAGATCTATAGAGATAGATCAAGACGCTTAATAGGACTTTCACAAAGCACATACCTTGATAAGATTTTGAAGAAGTTCAAAATGGATCAGTCCAAGAAGGGGTTCTTGCCTGTTTTGCAAGGTGTGAAGTTGAGTAAGACTCAATGCCCAGTGACTGCAGAAGATAGAGAAAAGATGAGTGTCATCCCCTATGCTTCGGCCATAGGCTCTATCATGTATGCAATGCTGTGCACAAGACCCGATGTCAGCCTTGCCATAAGTATGGTCGGAAGGTTTCAAAGTGATCCAGGAATGGAACACTGGACGGCGGTCAAGAATATCCTGAAGTACCTGAAAAGGACTAAGGACATGTTTCTCGTTTATGGAGGTGATCAAGAGCTCGTCGTAAAGGGTTACGTCGATGCAAGCTTTGACACTGATCCGGATGACTCTAAGTCGCAAACCGGATACGTATTTATTCTTAATGGGGGTGCGGTTAGCTGGTGCAGTTCCAAGCAAAGCGTGGTAGCAGATTCTACATGCGAAGCGGAGTACATCGCTGCCTCGGAGGCGGCGAAGGAAAGTGTCTGGATGAAGGAGTTCATGACAGATCTTGGAGTAGTGCCTAGTGCACTTAACCCAATGACTCTGTTTTGTGATAATACTGGTGCCATTGCTCTAGCCAAGGAACCAAGATTTCACAAGAGGACCAGACACATAAAACGACGTTTCAATTCCATCCGCGATTACATCAAGGAGGACGACATAAATATTTGCAAAGTACACACGGATCTAAATGTTGCAGATCCGATGACTAAACCTCTTCCAAGGGCTAAACATGAACAACACCAGAACTGCATGGGTGTTCGATTCATTACAATGTAAATCACATAGTGATGTGAACTAGATTATTGACTCTAGTGCAAGTGGGAGACTGTTGGAAATATGCCCTAGAGGCAATAATAAATTGATTATTATTATATTTCCTTGTTTATGATAATCGTTTATTATCCATGCTATAATTGTATTGATTGGAAACTCAAATACATGTGTGGGTACATAGACAACACTGTGTCCCTAGTAAGCCTCTAGTTGACTAGCTTGTTGATCAAAGATGGTTAAGGTTTCCTAGCCATGGACATGAGATGTCATTTGATAACGGGATCACATCATTAGGAGAATGATGTGATGGACAAGACCCAAACTGTAAACGTAGCATTTGATCGTGTCAGTTTATTGCTATTGTTTTCTGCATGTCAAGTATCTGTTCCTTTGACCATGAGATCATGCAACTCACTGACACCGGAGGAATACCTTGTGTGTATCAAACGTCGCAACGTAACTGGGTGACTATAAAGGTGCTCTACAAGTATCTCCGAGGGTGTCTGTTGGGTTGGCATGGATCAAGACTGGGATTTGTTACTCCGTGTGACGGAGAGGTATCTCAGGGCCCACTCGGTAATACAACATCACATTGAGCCTTGCAAGCAAAGTGACTAAAGAGTTAGCCACAGGATCTTGTATTACGGAACGAGTAAAGAGACTTGCCGGTAACGAGATTGAACTAGGTATAGTGATACCAACGATCGAATCTCGGGCAAGTAAACATACCGAAGAACAAAGGGAACAGCATACGGGATTAACTGAATCCTTGACATAGAGGTTCGACCGATAAAGATCTTCGTAGAATATGTAGGAGCCAATATGGGCATCCAGGTCCCGCTATTGGTTATTGGCCGTAGAGGTGTCTCGGTCATGTCTACATAGTTCTCGAACCCGCAGGGTCTACACACTTAACGTTTGGTGACGATTAGTATAATTGAGTTATTATGTTGGTGACCGAAAGTTGTTCGGAGTCCCGGATAAGATCCCGGACATGACGAGGATCTCCGGAATAGTCCGGAGGTAAAGATTGATATATGTGATAATAGTGTTTTGATCTCCGGAAGAGTTCCGAAGTTCACCGGAAGGGGTTCCGGATGTTTACCGAAGTGTTCGGGTGCAGCAACACTTTATATGAGCCAAAGGGATAAAGCCCACAAGGTATTGGAAAGTGCAAAAGTAGTTTTGCTGCCGCGTAAGCGGTACTACCGCTTGTTGAAGCGGTACTACCGCCCGAGCGGTACTACCGCTTGTGTGAAGCGGTACTACCGCCCAAGCGGTACTACCGCTTATGTGAAGCGGTACTACCGCTTGTGCGCGGCTGTGCGCGGTTCGGCAGGGATCCGAGTTGGACTCTTTCCCTGCGGGCCAAACCGACCTTGTGCGGGCAAAACCGACCCGGAGGAGGCTTTTACTCCAAGTTTAGACCCCAAGGCTCAACATATAAATAGAGGGGCAGGGCTAGCACACGGGACACATCAGGATTTCCCAAGCCGTGTGCCGGCAACCCTAGCCCTCTAGTTCCTCCGTCATAATCTCCGTAGTGCTTGGCGAAGCCCTGCAGAGATTGTTCCTCACCACCATCACCACGCCGTCGTGCTGCTGGAACTCAACCACTACTTCACCATCGCTCGCTGGATCGAGGAGGTGAAGGCGTCATCAAGCCGTACGTGTGTTGAACGCGGAGGTGCCGTCCGTTCGGCACTAGATCGGAAGGATCGTGATTGGATCGCGGGACGCTCGGCGATTTGGATCGCGAAGACGTTCGACTACATCAACCGCGTTTATTAACGCTTCCGCTTAGCGATCTACAAGGGTATGTAGATTCACTCTCCCTCTCGTAGATGCTCATCACCATGGATAGATCTTATGTGTGCGTAGGAAAATTTTTGTTTCCCATGCAACGTTCCCCAACATGTAGCACTACTAAGTTTGCTCTGTCAAAGTCATTGCGTCGACCCAAGTGGTCCACATGCAGTTCCCTCCGGCCGTTGGTGTGGACTTCTCCTCCGAGCCTCCCAAGGTGCTTGTTAACGGGCAAACCAACAACAGGAGCCTCCCAAGGTGCTTGTTAACGGGCAAACCAACAACAGGGTCTTCGTCAGATAGCCCTGGATGATGCTTCCATCCGGACGGGACATGTTACGAACGAATCCTTTGATGACCCCATTCATCCTCTCGAACGGCATCATGTTGTGCAGGAATGTCGGCCCGAGGTCTATGATGTCGTCCACAATGTGGACACACAGATGCACCATGACGTCAAAGAACACGGGCGGGAAGTACATCTCAAGCTCATGTAGTATCACAACGATCTCTTCCTGTAGCCTTCGGAGCTGCTTCACACTGATCGACTTTCGAGAGATAACGTCGAGAAAGGTGCAGAGACTAATAAGCATGTCACGGACATGCGTGTCCATTATCCCTCTAAGGGTAACAGGAAGTATCTGCGTCATCATCACATGACAGTCATGAGACTTTATCCCGCTGAACCTTTTCTTCTTGGTGTCTAGAAATCTGCTTATCTTCCCACAGTAACCGGAACTAATTTTGATTCCGGTAAGGCACTTGAAGAATTGATCGATCTCCTTCGGACTTAAGGTAAAGCAAGAAGGGGGCCAATAATTCTCTTCCTTCTTGTTGACTTTTTTGCCCTGGTCCCATGCCTCCGTCTCCGTCTCCTCCGACTTTTTACGGGGCGGCATGTGGAGATCTGCCCTGATGTTCAAATCTTCCAAGTCTCTTCTTGCCTTCGGCCCATCCTTGGTCTTATCCAGCATGTTCATCAGTGTTGCAAGCAA
The DNA here is from genome assembly GCA_039707655.1 of Elymus sibiricus. NCBI lineage: Eukaryota > Viridiplantae > Streptophyta > Magnoliopsida > Poales > Poaceae > Elymus > Elymus sibiricus. The sequence continues at coordinate 526,456,479 of CM077666.1, read as the reverse complement.
GCTCTCAAGGACATTCTTCGTGATATGCATTTGATCAAGGCAATGAGGTGTGTCGAGTTTGGGCCAGTACTCCAAGTCCCAGAAAAAATACCTCGTTTTCCATACCTTCAGCAGCGGCTCCGGCGCCTTTTTCATCTTTCCCGGCACGGGGCACTGTTCCCAGTTTTTCAACAGCTCATCGATTTCGGCGCCGCTCCTCTTACGTGGAGGTCCTCGTTGCTCAGCCTCACCATTGAATAAATCTCCACGGTTTCTCCACGGGTCGTCCTTCGTGAGCCATCTTTGATGCCCCATGTACACGATTTTCCCAGACCCGCCATCTTTCGTTAGCTGCTGAGACATTGTATCATCCATGCACCGCGGGCATCCGCAATATCTGTGGCACACCTGGCCTGCGACATATCCATAACCGAGATAGTCGTGCACCGTGGTCATCAGCGCGGCTCTCATATAGAAATACTCACCTTGCTGGCGTCCCACACTACTAGGGAAAACCCTAGCAGTAGCGCGGGGTTTTGTCATAGCAGTAGCGCGGGTGGGCGCGCTACTGCTATGGTGCTACAGCTAACTCTTAGCAGTAGCGCTGTTCCACCCGCGCTACTGCTAACAGAGTTTAGCAGTAGCACGTTTAGGTGAACCTCGCTACTGCTAAAAGCTGCAGCGCGCCTGTTTACCACGCGCTACTGCTACACACATACCCCACGCTACTGTTCCTATTGTCTGTAATTTTTTTCTGCAGCGTTTTTACTCTATTTTTAATAGGTTTTATACAATAGCATGTCATATCATACACACAATAGTCTCATCATATCATACACATGCAAATAGTCTCATCAAATTATGTGATCATCATCCAACACAAATGATGTCTCTCATCATCATCGATCTCGAAATAGCGATACAACTTACGATATGTCTCGAATACATGCAACTACATCGTCATCCCATACACATGTTTCATCATCCATCTAAACGATGATATAGAAGAGAAGAGCTATCACTATGAGTAAGAGCGGAATTATGCAGTACATGAGGCACCGATTGTGATTCCTCTCTCGCGCTAGCATGAACCTCAAGTAACAAGCTTCTGCTTCTTGTCTGCTATCGAACCCTTTATGGCTGCCGCCCGAGAACCGTGACACTTGGGCCTGACACTCGGGCCACTCATCGTACACTCCCGGAACCCTCCCTATGTACACGGCATAGCACTTCTTCGCCATCAAGGACCTATGTACCTGTTAGAGATGCATCTTCATCAAGCGAATTCAACAATAATATGCAACATAATATATTTGAGCAACACGAAAAGAAAGAGTTAGCTAATAGATGCAACATGTAGTAAACATAATTAATCAACGCAGGTTCATTGTACCCGAACTAATTAACTAGATGTACGCAGGTCATCGTACCCAAACTAACAAACTAGCGTTACGCAAGTTCAGCAGGACCGTTGACATCACAAAGTTTCATCGCTACAGAAACTACAAGTTCAACTGACACATCATCATCGGCATCGTCAATCACTGGAAGTTCCATCCATCCATATCCGGGAGGATGCACCCTAGCTTCGTGAACGGCGTCAGGTCCTGAAGTTGCATGCCTATGCGAGTTCTGACGTCAGCTCGCGATATAGGGCCGTGGTGGAACATCCCCTTCTCTTCGATGACTTCTTTCATGATGATCATTGCAATGTCCTTCTGCATGCGAAAGAAGTCATCTCTGAGTTTATAATCCGGTTCGTCTCCTAAGGATTCTGCCCATTTGCGGATATGTTCATCATTTCTTGTTGTCATGCAAAGCTGTTGGTGATCCCTTCTGAACTCCATCATGAGATGGAGGAGGTAGAATCCATCGTTCTTGCTTGTTGACGGTTGATGGATGGAGCAGAAGGTAGTTTTATGCGAGAAACCCGGCTTGTTCTTCCTTTGTTTCCTGATCTCCATGTGGCCACCCCTCATGCTGAAGCCGTGGAGAGCATCATCCAGAATATCCATTATGTGGGTGTAGTCTTTCTTCTCGAAGTTTCTGGACGAGTCGAAATACACGGCGTGGGAGACTTGCGGGAAAAGAACGATAAGGATGGCGCGCCCGTTGCTGCGGAAAATAAATACACCTCAAATTAGTCTCCATATGAGCGAAGGAATGATTGAAACGTACGAAAGGGTTGTACGGGAAATTTCGGCATGACCTTTGCTAAAAAGTGGACATATCGAGCGCCTGAAATTCGCCGGAATGGAAATGAATCAACATTACAGCAAAACATAGGCCACTCGGATCATTTCCCTGCAAACAAGAAAAGCCAACATAGGCAACAATAGCACATCATCTCCATCATTTGGCACATCATATGGTAACAACAGCAGCCAACATCATTTGGCACTTCAATTATTCAAAATATGTTCACCATCAACAGCCAACATCATGTATAGCAAAGAAATTCATGCACTTTAATTATTCAAAGAAATTCACCATAAAGAAATTCACCATCAAAATATGTTCTAAATTCCTAGGTACTGTCCTAATATAAACAACTACTGTCCTAATAAAAACCCCTAGCCAAATTCCTATCTAATGTCCAACATAAAACTTCTATGAATTTTCTGAATTTTTTGTCCTACTAATTTTGCATCTTTTCCCCCAATCTTTAAAAAGCAAGCACACTCTCACTCACTTACTAACATTACACTAGAATTCTGTTAACTAAACACCTAAAATACCTAGAATTCATTTAACAGGAACTGAAAACCCTAACCCTAGAATTAACTTAACTAAACTCCTAAAATACCTAACCCTAGAATTAAATTAACTAAGCACCTAAAATTCAGTTCACTAAAACAGCTAACCCTAGAATTTAGTTAACTAAAACACCTGAACACCTAAAATACCTAACCCTAGAATTCAGTTAACTAAACACCTACAATTCAGTTAACTAAAACACCTAACCCTAGAATTCAGTATACTAAAATGAGAGAGAGGAGGGGTGGGGACTTACAGCGGTTCTGGGGGGAGACGGCAGCGGGGAGGTGGAGGTCGGGGGAGACGGTGGTGAGGCGGCGATGAGGCTGGCGCACCGGAGGGGGCGACGTCGAGGAGGGCAGGGACTCCGGCGGCGACGAGGCTGGGGCGCGGTGAGGGCAGAGGCTCCGGCGGCGCTCGAGGCTGGGGCGCGGCGAGGGCAGGGGCTCCAGCGGCGACGAGGGGAGAGACAGAGTCAGTGCGAATTGGGGGAGGAATGAGGAGGAAGGGAGCCCGCGCGGTGCGGTTAACTCAAACATAGCAGTAGCGCGGGTGTGGACCCGCGCTATAGCTAACTTAGCTGTAGCGCGGGATACCCAAGCCGGCGCTACAGCTAACTTAGCTATAGCGCGGGTCCACAAACGCGCTACTGCTATAGCTATCTTAGCAGTAGCGCCTCTTTGGTTATCCCGCGCTACAGCTAAGTTAGCTATAGTGCGGTTCCAGACACGCGCTACTGCTATTCCTTTGATTTTTCTTTTCATTTTCTCCTTTTGCTTTTTCTTTTCATTTTATTTTTCTTATTTCCTTTCTCCTTTTTCTTTTTCTTTTCATATCCTTTTCTAATCCTTTCATTTTCTTCTTTCCTTTCTCATTTTTCTATTTCTTTTCTTTTCCGAAAGACGACCGAGCTGGGAAGAAGGGGATCGGATACAATGTATATAACTCAGGCGACGATATATATTACACATCATTTGACCAATAACAATTAAGTGCGTACACAAAATAAATACATATATACAAATGATGGTTTCTCAGCGTCGACGTTTTCGTTTCTGAGTGAGCTTCTTTCCCTTCTTGCTCGCTGTCGAATAATTGAGCCCCTCGTTGTGACTTTTCCTTTTCCATGGAGTACGATCTTTCTTGGGTAATGTAGTATTGATTATTCTTTTGACGTATGCTTCATCGTCATCGTCATCTTCCCTCATCGGGTTGCTGTACTGGTCGTAGTCTTCCTCATTGATGACTCCATCCATTCCGATGATGTTCCTTTTGCTTCTCCTCACGACAACACGGCTGGAATTGCTCGGGTCGGTTATGAAGAAGCATTGTGTCACGTGCTTAGCATGTACCCATGGCTCATTTTTTGCGATGGCATTCACGGTAGCGCTCTTGGCGTCGGGCATAGACATGGTAGTGAAATACCGGTTTTCTCTTTCGACGTTCTTAGCCCATCTGACACGGAACATCGTCGCATCGTGCAGTCCAGAGTAGTCTAGCTCCCCGATCTCTTCGACCCTTCCGTAGAATCTTTCAGTTGCGGCGTTGTTGCCGGTCATGCATTCCATCGTCACCCCTGAGTTCTGAAAATCACTGTTTATATCTTTGGCCTCCGTGTAGAACGTGTATCCATTGATATCGTATGCCTAATAGGTCACGAGGTTGGCCGCGGGGCCATGTGCTAAGGCGTATATGAGCAATCCGTCCGTAGAGTCCTCTTCCAGGGGATTAGCAAGAACATACTCTTTGAACCAAGGCAGGAAAGTGGAGTTGTGCTCTCTAATAACTTCGGCGTTCGTATTGCATAGCCCCCGGTCATGGTACTTCTTTGCGATGGTTTCTTTGTGCAGTGTCGCGAAAGGATCTACCACGTCTAGGTGCTGTAGCACTACTAAGTTTGCTTTGTCGAAGTCATTGCGTCGACCCGAGTGGTCCACATGCAGTTCCCTCCGGCCGTTGGTGTGACCTTCTCCTCCGAGCCTCCCAAGGTGCTTGTTAACGGGCAAACCAACAACAGGGTCTCCGCCATATAGATAATTCTCGCAGAAAGAGGTGCACTCTTGGGTTAGATAGCCCTGGATGATGCTTCCATCCGGACGGGACATGTTACGAACGAATCCTTTGATGACCCCATTCATCCTCTCGATAGGCATCATGTTGTGCAGGAATGTCGGCCCGAGGTCTATGATGTCGTCCACAATGTGGACACACAGATGCACCATGACGTCAAAGAACGCGGGCGGGAAGTACATCTCAAGCTCATTTAGTATCACAACGATCTCTTCCTGTAGCCTTCGGAGCTGCTTCACACTGATCGACTTTCAAGAGATAATGTCGAAAAAGTTGCAGAGACTAATAAACGTGTCACGGACGTGCTTGTCCATTATCCCTCTAAGGGCAACAGGAAGTATCTGCGTCGTCATCACATGACAGTCATGAGACTTCATCCCGCTGAACCTTTTCTTCTTGGTGTCTAGAAATCTGCTTATCTTCCCACAGTAACCGGAACTAACTTTGATTCCGGTAAGGCAGTTGAAGAATTGATCGATCTCCTTCGGACTTAAGGTAAAGCAAGAAGGGGGGCAATAATTCTCTTCCTTCTTGTTGACTTTTTTGCCCTGGTCCCGCGCCTCCGTCTCCGTCTCCGTCTCCTCCGAATTTTTACGGGGTGGCATGTGGAGATCTGCCCTGATGTTCAAATCTTCGAAGTCTCTTCTTGCCTTCTCCCATCCTTGGTCTTATCCGACATGTTCATCAGTGTTGCAAGCAAGCTCTCAAGGACATTCTTCGTGATATGCATTTGATCAAGGCAATAAGGCCTGTCGAGTTTGGGCCAGCACTCCAAGTCCCAGAAAACAGACCTCGTTTTCCATACCTTTAGCAGCGGCTCCGGCGCCTTTTTCTTCTTTCCCGGCGCGGGGCACTGTTCCCAGTTTTTCAATAGCTCATCGATTTTGGCGCCGCTCCTCTTACGAGGAAGTCCTCGATGCTCAGCCTCACCATTCAATAGATCTCCACAGTTTCTCCACGGGTCGTCCTTCGCGAGCCATCTTCGATGCCCCATGTACACGATTTTCCCAGACCCGCCATCTTTCGTTAGCTGCTGAGACATTGTATCATCCATGCACCGCGTGCATCCGCAATATCCGTGGCACACCTGGCCTGCGACATATCCGTAACCGAGATAGTCATGCACCGTCGTCATCAGCGCGGCTCTCATATATAAATACTCGCCTTTGCTGGCGTCCCATGTCTTGGCCGGTGTTTTCCATAACGTGTCTAACTCCTCTTGAAGTAGCCCCAGATACAGATTAATATTATTTCCCAGTTGTATCGGCCCTTGAATCAGCATGCTCATGTGTATGTACTTTGTCTTCATGCACTTCCAGGGGGGAAGGTTGTACATCCATACAAACACGGGCCATGTGCTATGGTTGGTGTTCTGGTTACCAAACGGATTCATGCCATCGGTACTCATGCCAAGCACGATGTTCCTTGGATCACCTGCGAAAAATCGATATTCGGTGTTGAATGCTCTCCACTGGCTTGCATCCGCGAGGTGTCTCAGCTTCGGATCATCTCCATCGTCGGGCTTCACCCTCTCTGCGTGCCAGCGCATGAGCTTTGCTTCCTTAGGATCTACGAAATAACGCTGCAGACGGGGAGTGATCGATAGGTACCATACAACTTTCTGGGGAGATTTCTTTCTGGCCTTCTTGTATCGAGAAGCATTGCACACCGGACAGTTGTTTTTTTACGCGTGCTCCTTCCGATAAATGATGCAATCATTGATGCATGCATGGTATCTAATGTGTGGCAGATCAACAGGGCACACGATCTTCTTGGCCTCATCGACACTAGTAGGACACAGGTTCCGCGCGGGAAGAACCTTCTTTAGATACTTGAGAAGCTCATCGAGGCTTCTGTCGGTCCATTTGTTTTTAGCCTTTATCTTTAGAAGTTCGAGCGTGAAATCAAGCGGGTCACCTCGGGATCGCAACCATCATACAATGGTGTCTTCGAGTCTACCTCCAGTTGCTCCAGCTTGGCCTACTCTCTAGAAGCAGCTCTGTCGCTACTCGTCTTCTTGCGAAGCAGGTCTCGAACATGAGGGTCCCGCATGATTGAACTTAGTAGTGACGAAGGGTGCGGCGTGACCGCGTCTTCTCTGGCGCCATTTCTGGCCTCTTCTCCGCTGCCATTTCCGGCCTCTTCTCCGCCGCCACCATGTCCGGCCCCTTCTCCGCCGCCATGTCCGGCCTCTTCTCCGCCGCCATTATCGGTCATCTCTTCGTCTGGCCCCATGTCATCATTGGCTGCCCCGTCGGCGTCCTCATCATCTTCACTCATCCACTGAGTATAGCCATCCATGAAACCAGTCATGAGTAGGTGCGCCTTCAAACGACCATCCTTATAGGGGTCGAGCCAAACTCCTCCTTTGCATCTTCGGCACGAACATAAAATCTCTGTCCACTTATTTTCATACATGTCCTGCACTGCCGATCGCAACCACCTTTCCACCATTGTTCCACTCACCATCATGATCGCCTGCACGGTAATAATAAGCAAAATGATTATAAAAACGCATGCATGCATCAAAGTCATACAAAAATTCGGCATGACCTTCCCTAAAAACAGGACATATAGAGTTTGCCCGAAATTCGCCGAAACGGAAATAAATCGACATTTCGGCAAAACATAGGAAGTTCACGCACAATTAAATGGATAGATCTAGTTGGGGACGTGGAAAGGTCACTTCATTAAATGGGTAGATCTACATAGCTAGTTGGGGAAGGAGATGGCTCTAACTAGTGGAAGGGGGTGGAAAAGTGAGGAAAAGAGAAAGGGGTTGCATTATTGGAGGTGTGGTGTAGTTAGGGGCATTAAAGAGAGAGAAAAGGAGGTAGGAGAAGAAAGAGAGTAATGTAGGGAGAAGCAAGGTGAGGAAGAAGCAAAGTGAGGGAGAGAGGAGGGGGGAGGGCAAAGTGAAGGGAGAGAGGAAGGGGGAGGGGGAGAGGGCTGAAAAGGTGGCTGCTGCGCCTTAGCAGCAGCGCGGGCCAGAAAACGGCGCAACTGCTAAAACGTTAGCAGTAGCGAGGTCCTGAATGCCGCGCTGCTGATAAGCGGGGACCACCATGTGGCACAGTACAACTTTAGTTGCAGTGGTGGGTCTGCAACACACGATACTGCTAAAGTTTTAGCAGTAGCGCGCTTCAGGCGGGCCGCGCTGCTACTATACATAGCCTGGTGGCTAAGGGGGGCTCACATAGCAGTAGCGCCTTTCCTCCGAGCCACGCTACTGATAAGTGGATAGCAGTAGCGCCTGTGCAGTGACCGCGCTACTGTAAATCAGCAGTAGTGCGTTCCACAAAGGCGCGCTACTGATAATCCTCCACCTATAAGGTTTTCCCTAGTAGTGTCATGTCTTGGCCGGTGTTTTCCATAATGTGTCTAACTCCTCTTGAAGTAGCCCCAGATACAGATTAATATTATTTCCCGGTTGTTTTGGCCCTTGAATCAGCATGCTCATGTGTATGTACTCTGACTTCATGCACAACCATGGGGGGAGGTTGTACATCCATACAAACACGGGCCATGTGCTATGGTTGGTGTTCTGGCTGCCAAACGGATTCATGCCATCGGTACTCGCGCCAAGCACGATGTTCCTTGCATCACCTGCGAAATATCGATATTCAGCGTTGAACGCTCTCCACTGGCTTGCATCCGCGAGGTGTCTCAGCTTCGGATCATCTCCATCGTCAGGCTTCACCCTCTCCGCGTGCCAGCGCATGAGCTTTGCTTCCTTAGGATCTACGAAATAACGCTGCAGACGGGGAGTGATCGGTAGGTACCATACAACTTTCTGGGGAGATTTCTTTCCGGCCTTCTTGTATTGAGAAGCATTACACACCGGACTGTTGGTTTTTTCCGCGTGCTCCTTCCGATAAATGATGCAATCGTTGATGCATGCATGGTATCTAATGTGCGGTAGATCAAGAGGGCACACGATCTTCTTGGCCTCATCGACACTAGTAGGACACAGGTTCCCCGCGGGAAGAACCTTCTTTAGGTACTTGAGAAGCTCATCGAGGCTTCTGTTGGTCCATTTGTTTTTAGCCTTCGTCTTTAGAACTTCGAGCGTGAAACTCAAGCGGGTCACCTCGGGATCACAACCATCATACAATGGAGTCTTCGAGTCTACCTCCAGTTGCTCCATCTTGGCCTCATCTCTAGAAGCAGCTCTGTCGCTAGTCGTCTTCTTGCGAAGCAGGTCTCGAACATGAGGGTCCCGCACGATTGAACTTAGTAGCGACGAAGGCTGCGGCATGTCCGCGTCTTCTCTGGCGCCATTTCCGGCCTCTTCTCCGCCGCCATTTCCGGCCTCTTCTCCGCCGCCACCATGTCCGGCCCCTTCTCCGCCACCATGTCCGGCCTCTTCTTCGCCGCCATTATCGGTCATCTCTTCGTCTGGCCCCATGTCGTCATTGGCTGCCCCGTCGGCGTCCTCATCCTCATCGTCTTCACTTATCCACTGAGTATAGCCATCCATGAAACAATTCATGAGCAGGTGCGCCTTCAAACGACCATCCTTATAGGGGTCGAGCCAAACTCCTCCTTTGCATCTTCGGCACAGACATAAAATCTCTGTCCGATTATTTTCATACATGTCCTGCACCGCCGATCGCTACCACCTTTCCACCATCGTTCCACTCACCATCATGATCGTCTGCGCGGTAATAATAAGCAAAATGATTATAAAAACACATGCATGCATCAAAGTCATACAAAAATTTGGCATGACCTTCCCTAAAAATAGGACATATAGAGTTTGCCCGATATTCGCCCAAACGGAAATAAATCGACATTTCGGCAAAACATATGAAGCTCACGCACAATTAAATGGATAGATCTAGTTGGGGACGTAGAAAGGTCACTTCATTAAATGGGTAGATCTACATAGATAGTTGGGGAAGGAGATGGCTCTAACTAGTGGAGGGGGTGGAAAAGTGAGGAAAAGAGAAAGGGGTTGCATTAATGGAGGTGTGGTGTAGTTAGGGGCATTAAAGAGAGAGAAAGAGAGGTAGGAGAAGAAAGAGAGTAATGGGGGGAGAAGCAAGGTGAGGAAGAAGCAAATCAGGGAGAGGGGAGGGGGGAGGGCAAAGTGAAGGGAGAGAGGAAGGGGGAGGGGGAGAGGGTTTAAAAGGTGGCTGCTGCGCCTTAGCAGCAGCGCGGGCCAGAAAACGGCGCTACTTCTAACACGTTAGCAGTAGCGCGGTCCTGTAGGCCGCACTGCTGCTAAGCGGGGCCCACCATGTGGCACAGTACAACATTAGTTGCAGCGGTGGGTCTGCAACACGCGCTACTACTAAAGTTTTAGCAGTAGCGCGCTTAAGGCGGGCCGCGCTGCTACTATACATAGCCTGGTGGCTAAGGGGGGGGGGGGGGGCTCACATAGCAGTAGCGCCTTTCGTCTGGGCCGCGCTACTGCTAAATGGATAGCAGTAGCGCCTAATCAGTAGCCGCGCTACTGTAAGTTAGCAGTAGCGCGTTCCACAAAGCCGCGCTACTGATAAGCCTCCACCTATAGGTTTTCCCTAGTAGTGGAACTTCGTGGGTCGACCAGGGTACATTCCGCCCCAGAGTGGTACGGTAATCCCGTCCTGGAAGTCATGTTGTTAGACAACGGTGAACCTACGAACTATGAAGAAGCAATGATGAGCCCGGATTCCGACAAATGGCTTGAGGCCATGAAATCCGAGATAGGATCCATGTATGAGAACAAAGTATGGACTTCGGTGGACTTGCCCGATGATCGGCAAGCCATAGAGAACAAATAAATCTTTAAGAAGAAGACATACGCTGATGGTAATGTCACCGTCTATAAAGCTCGACTTGTCGCAAAGGGTTTCCGACAAATTCAAGGAGTTGACTACGATGAGACTTTCTCACCCGTAGCGAACCTTAAGTCTGTTAGAATTATGTTAGCAATTGCGTCATTTTATGATTATGAGATCTGGCAGATGGACGTCAAAACAACGTTCCTTAACAGGTTTCTTAAGGAAGAGTTGTATATGATGCAACCGGAAGGTTTTGTCAATCCTAAAGGTGCTAACAAAGTATGCGAGCTCCAGCGATCCATCTATGGACTGGTGCAAGCATCTCGGAGTTGGAATATACGCTTTGATGAGGTGATCAAAGCTTTTGGTTTTATACAAACTTACGGAGAAGCTTGTATTTACAAGAAAGTGAGTGGGAGCTCTATAGCATTTCTGATAGTATATGTGGATGACATATTGTTGATTGGAAATGATGTAGAATTTCTGGAAAGCATAAAGGGTTGTTTGAAAGGAGTTTTTTAAAAGGAAGACCTGAGTAAAGCTGCTTACATATTGGGCATCAAGATCTATAGAGATAGATCAAGACGCCTGATAAGACTTTCACAGAGCACATACCTTGACAAGAGTTTGAAGGAGTTCAAAATGGATCACTCGAAGAAGGAGTTCTTTCCTGCATTGTAAGGTGTGAAGTTGAGTAAGACTCAAAGCTCGACCACGGCAGAAGAAAGAGAAAGGATGAAGGTCGTCCCCTATGCCTCAGCCATAGGCTCTATAATGTATGCCATGCTGTGTACCATACCTGATGTGTGCCTTGCCATGAGTCTAGCATGGGGGTACAAGAGTGATCCAGGAGTGGATCACTGGACAGCGGTCAAAATTATCCTTAGGTACCTAAAGAGGACTAAGGAAATGTTCCTCGGTTATGGAGGTGATAAAGAGTTCATCATAAAGGGTTACGTTGATGCAAGCTTTGACACCGATCCGGATGACTCTGAGTCGCAAACCGGATACGTATAGTGGACCAGTCATTTGGAATAGCTCCAAGTGGAGCGTGGTAGCAACATCTACAGAATGACATAGAGATTTGCAAAGTACATACAGATCTGAATGTGGCAGACCCGTTGACAAAAATCTCTCTCACAAACAAAACATAATCAAACCCCAGAACTCATTGGGTGTTAATCACATAGCAATGTGAACTAGATTATTGACTCTAGTGAAAGTGGGAGACTGTTGGAAATATGCCCTAGAGGCAATAATAAATTGGTTATTATCATATTTCCTTGTTCATGATAAATGTTTATTATTCATGCTAGAATTGTATTGACCGGAAACTTAAATACATGTGTGAATACATAAACTACACCGTGTCCCTAGTAAGCCTCTACTAGACTAGCTCGTTGATCAAAGATGGTTATGGTTTCCTAACCATAGACATGAGTTGTCATTTGATAATGGGATCACATCATTAGGAGAATGATGTGATGGACAAGACCTAACCGTAAGCTTAGCATCAGATTGTTTAGTTTATTTGCTACAACTTTCTTCATGTCAAGTATATGTTCCTTACACCATGAGATCGTGCAACTCCCTTACACCGGAGGAATACTTAGTGTGTATCCAAACGTCACTTCGTAACTGGGTGATCATAAAGGTGCCCTACAGGTATCTCCGAAGGTGTTTGTTGGGTTGGCATGGATCAAGACTGGGATTTGTCACTCCGTATGACGGAGAGACACTACAAGAAATATGTCAACTTGTGACCTTCTGTCAGTGACCCTGGAAGAAATGGTCGTAAATCTACGACCATTTGAGACCAATTGGTCATAAGCTATTCGGGGGGCCACAAACCCTTAACCATAACGACCATTTTGGTCAGAAAGGTCGTAATTTCCTTAAACGAAATGGTCGTAAAGCAGACAGCACTGGTCTGCTGCCTTATTTCTAGCTGATCACGACCAATATAGATGGCCATAGCCTTGTAAATTGTGGTGCATTGCTATGACTAGGCGCCACCTCATCAGTTTTGCCTATGTGTCATGTCCATGTGTCAATTTTTGCCCTAGGTTGTGAAGCAGCCTACATTTCTGTCATTCCCAAAATTTCCAAAAAATTCTCATAAATTCTTTGGATCATATCTTCCTCAAATATGTCAAAAACCTTCCTTGCCTAGTTCAAAAATAATTCAGAAATATTCATTTTCCTATTTTGTTCAGAACAGCACTTTGTGAAGGAAGTGCTATTTATATTTTCTTGATTTCCCTCAAAAATTTTGGGCACTCTTTCCTATCCAAATCATTGCCTCATGACAAAATTTAGCTCCATTTGCCTAGTAAATCTTCCTCAGCAAATTTCCAAAGTTTCTGTTCAGCTAGAAGCTTTATGAGGGAAGTACTAGCTAGACATATCCTAATGAGTTGAATTTTTGCCACATCTTCTATATGCCCAAATAATAGCTCTCCACAAAATTTGAGCCCCATCTAACAATCCATGTGAGCTCACCATCCAATCTTTTCTTTCTAGTAATATTTTCAGTTTGGGAAGCAACTATATTTTATATTGCTTTATAATTGCTGAAAATTTACCAGGACATGACCCTGCCCATAGAACCTCCCTCCACCAAATGTTAGCTCATTTAATTTAGCCAATTTCCCTCAATATTTTTCCCAATTTTCTGTTCAGTGGAGAGTATTGTGAAAGAAGTACAATTTTTATTTATCCAAATGGTATGAAATTTTTATAGTGCCTTCATATGCCCAAATTATCATCCTCATCCAAATTGCAGCTCAATCAAATCATCTATGTGAGCCCAGCTTCAATTTCTATTTTCTGGCCAGATTGGCACATTGCAAAGCAAGTGCTATCTAGACCCCTCCTATTGCCCTCAAACTTTTTGGGCACTCTTCCATTTCCAAATCATTGCCACATGACAATATTCAGCTCCATTTGCCTAGTAAATCTTCCTCAGCAAATTTCCAAAGTTTCTATCCAGAGAGAAGCTTTGTGAAGGAAGTACTAGCTAGGATTATCCAAATGATTTGAGATTTTTCCAAATCTTCCATATGCTCAAATAATCACTCTCCACAAAATTTGAGCTCTATCTAGCAATCCATGTGAGCTCATCATCCAATATTTTATTCTGGCCATATTTTCAGTTTGTGAAGCAACTATATTTTATATTGCTTAATTATTGCTGAAACTTTACCAGGGCATGTTCCTACCTATATAACTTCCCTCCACCAAATTTGAGCTCATTTCATTTAGCCAATTTCTCTCAATAATTTTCCCAAGTTTCAGTCCAGAGAAGAGCATTGTGAAGGAAGTACCACTTTGGCATCTCCAAATGGTATAAATTTTTTACAGTGCTTTCCTATGCCCAAATGACCATCCTCCACCAAATTTCAGCTCAATCCATTTGTTCATTTGAGCCCAGCTTCAACATCCATATTTCTTTCCAGTGTGGTACTTTGCAAAGCAAGTGCCACCTAGGCTCCTCCATTTGAACTGCAAATTTGCCAAGACAGTCTCCTTAGTAGATGATCATCCTCAGCCAAAACTCAGGCCCATTGGACATGTGCATTTCCCCCACCGCTAATCAAACACTTGGCTGCTAATTCATGTTTGAGCTTAGTTCAGTCTCCTCGTGAGATTCTTCTGTTGTATTCTTCTTCCTAACACCTACCGGGGGAGTCCCCAACCCACTAGACATGCCTAGGCCGCCCAGAATGTGTGGCAACGCCACGGTCACGCGGTGACCACGCGGCTGGCATGCCAGTTTATGCGCTCTGGAGTTGGGCCCTCGGCCACCGTCCACACCTCGATGTCTCGCCACCACACCATGTATCTATGATTAAATAGATACTTATGTACCTAGAAATGATTTTTTGAAAAAATAAAGAGGAAACTATAAGGCAGATGCAGTTCAAATTTGACCCGCTTCCTGCTGAATCGACGGAAATTTGTCTTTTCCACGAGAGGTGGATCAAAGCTTTTGAAACGCAACCATTTGGTCAATTGTACATTAAATATGGCCTAATATTTTAGAAAATTTATTTGTTCCAATTTTGCAACAAATATATGGTAGGTCCTTCACAAAAAAACTCATTTTGGGCACTCGAAAAATGGAAAATGAAATTTTCGTCCAAAGAAAATGAAAACTTCCTTAGGCAACATTGTTTGCCATTCCAAGATGCACCCTTGTGCACAATATGAGATCATTTGAACAAACTATGCCATGAATGTGGCCATAAGATTGATCATTTGGCTTGAAAGCCTTGAATCTTCACACATGATAGCTCATTTCTGAGAACACTTTTTTAAAACAATTGCCGTATTACAAGTTTACTATTTTTCCTGGTAACTTGGTCACACATAATGACACAATGCGAATGTTTTCCAATTTTTTGATTTTTTTTGAATTTTTCATGCCCATTTCAAAATGCGGTAAAAACGGCGGGCATGACCGTTCCTAGCTAGTGGTTGAATCTTAAAAAAAATTTGGTGTTTCTCTGATTAAATAGATACTTATATACCTAGAAATGATTTTTGGAGAAAATAAAGAGCAAACTATAAGGTGCTGCAGTTCAAATTTGACCCGCTTCCTGCTGAATCGGCGGAAATTTGTCTTTTCCACGAGAGGTGGATCAAAGCTTTTGACACGCAACCATTTGGTAAATTGTACATTAAATATGTCCTAATATTTTAGAAAATTGATTTGGTCCAATTTTGTAACAAATATATGGTAGGTCCTTCACAAAAAAACTCATTTTGGGCACTCAAAAAATGGAAAATGAAATTTTCGTCCAAAGAAAATGAAAACTTCCTTAGGCAACATTGTTTGCCATTCCAAGATGCACCCTTGCGAACAATATGAGATCATTTGAACAAACTATGCCAAGAATGTGGCCATAAGATTGATCATTTGGCTTGAAAACCGTGAATCTTCACACATGATAGCTCATTTCTGAGAACACTTTTTAAAATAATTGCTGTATTACAAGTTTATTATTTTTCTTGGTAACTTGGTCACATATAATGACACAATGTGAAGGTTTTCCCATTTTTTGATTTTTTTGAATTTTTCATGCCCATTTCAAAATGCGGTCAAAACGGCGGGCATGACCGTTCCTAGCTAGTGGTTGAATCTTGTAAAACTTTTAGTGTTTCTCTAATGAAATAGCTATTTTTGTACCTAAAAATGATTTTTGGAAAAAATCATGAGCAAACTATCAAGCACCTGTAGTTCAAATTTGACCCACTTCCAGTTGAATCAGCGGAAATTTGTCTTTTTGATGAGAGGTAGATCGACAACTTTTGACGCTCAATTATTTGGTCAATTGTACATAAAATATGGTCTAATATTTTCGAAAAATGGTGTGGTGCCAGTTTGCAACAAAGATTTGGTATGTCCTTCACAAAAAACTCATTTTGGGCACTCAAAAAACGGAAAACGAAATTTTTATGCAAAGAAAATGAAAACACCCTTTGGCAATATTGTTTGCCATTCCAAGCTGCACCCTAGTGCACAATATGAGATCATTTGAACAAACTATGCCATGAATGTGGCCATAACATTGGTCATTTGGCTTGAAAGCCATGAAACTTCACACATGATATCTCATTTCTGAGAAGACTTTTTAAAGGTATTTACCGTATTACAATTTTGTTATTTTTCCTAGACACTAGGTCACATATAATGACACAATGCAAAGGCTTTCCATTTTTTTGATTTTTTTTTGAATTTTTCATGCCCATCTCAAAATGCGGTCAAAACGGCGGGCATGACTGTTCCTAGCTAGTGGTTGAATCTTGGAATTTTTTTGGTGTTTCTCTAATGAAATAGCTATATTTGTACCTAAAAATGATTTTTGGAAAAAATCATGAGCAAACTATCATCCACCTGTAGTTCAAATTTGACCCACTTCCAACTGAATCGGCGGAAATTTGTCTTTTTCATGAGAGCTGGATCGACAACTTTTGACATGCAATCATTTGGTCAATTGTACATAAAATATGATCTAATATTTTCTAAAAATGGTGTGGTGCCATTTTGCAACAAAGATTTGGTAGGTCCTTCACAAAAAAACTCATTTTGGGCACTCGGAAAATGGAAAACGAAATTTTTATGCAGAGAAAATGAAAACTCCCTTTGGCAACATCGTTTGCCATTCCAAGATGCACCCTTGTGCACAATATGAGATCATTTGAACAAACTATGCCATGAATGTCGCCATAAGATTGATCATTCGGCTTGAAAGCCATGAATTTTCACACATGATAGCTCATTTCTGAGAACACTTTTTTAAAATAATTGCCGTATTACAAGTTTATTTTTTTTTCTGGTAACTTGGTCACATATAATGACACAATGCGAAGGTTTTACCATTTTTTGTTTTTTTTTAATTTTTCATGCCCATTTCAAAATGCGGTCAAAACGGCGGGTATGACCGTTCATAGCGAGTGGTTGAATCTTGAAAAACTTTTGGGTGTTTCTCCAATGAAATAGCTATTTTTGTACCTAAAAATGATTTTTGAAAAAAATCATGAGCAAACTATCAAGCACCTGGAGTTAAATTTGACCCATTTCTAGCTGAATCGGCGGAAATTTGACTTTTTGATGAGAGGTGGACCGACAGCTTTTGACACGCAATCATTTGGTCAATTGTACATAAAATATGGTCTAATACTTTTGAAAATTGACGCGGTCCAGTTTTACAACAGAGAGTTTCACAACAAAAATCCAAATGAAAAATGCTTTTTTTGTGTAAAAATACATATTTTTAAACGATTACTACCAATTTAGATGGTCATAGGGTCATCAAATCGTTTACTACGTTTTGATTGGTCCATAGGCATCTCACGCGGATCATGCATCAAACACCGTCGGATACTCCCGGATCCGACGGCAGCCCTCACCCCCTCATCCTCTCACCCCTCGGCCCTCTCATCCCCTTCCCGGATCAACGTATCTCACTCTCACCCCCTCGTCCAAACCCTAGCTTCCCGTCCCCAGCAGCGGCGCCCTCCTTACCTCGCGCCGCACCCGAGCCGCCTCGAGCCCCCCATCCCGCAGCCCTCCTTCCCGTCCCCGGCGGCGGTCCCCTCTTTCCCTCGAGTGTCGCCTCTCCCTCTAATTATCTCTCTCACTTCTCTCTGCGCGCGCACCCACACCCGGCCGGCACCGCAGGCCACCGCCAGAGCATCCTCGCCTCCCCCAACCCCGGCGTCGACCTCGTTACCCTCAACCGCCAGCGCCCACCACCCTCGATTAACGCAATCCCAATTAATTCCTCAGCTGCAGCGCTCACCCAATTCACGATCCCGATCCACTCGTCTCCTGCCCCCCATCCCGCCGCCCCTACCCACCGGCGAACCTTGCTCCCGGGCTCCGCCGGCGCTCTCACCCACCCATCGGCGACCTCGCTCCCAAAATCCGCTCTCCCCACTGCCGCCGCCACCCCGCCACCATCTCCCCCTCCCCTCACCCGCCCCCACCTTCTCTCCCCACCTAACCCAGATCGAGCCAGCCAGGCGGCGGCCTTGGCCCTCCCCGACACGCAGCTGTGCTTCCGGATCCGGGACGGACGTCAGCCTCTTCTCCGTAATCACACGCAGGGAGAGGACGAGTGAGGGGGCCGGCCAGCAGCTCCGTCCATCCGTGTTCTTCTTCTCGGGATTCCTACCCCTGGCCATGGGCCATGGTGACTGAGTAGCTCCAACCGCAGGGCTCAAAGGTATGAATCCCTTTCTCGTCCCCTCGTCTTGTCTTCTTCTGCTATCTGTCTCACCCCCTTGTCGTCTCTCTTCTTCCAACCAGGACGACACCATGGGAGAGGAAGGCGTGTTGTGCTGCTGCTCGGGAGGGCCGACATGGACCTCTCTCCTGTGCTTCTGCTCTTCCCCTAACTCCGCCAAGGTGATGGATTTGGTACGGCGACCTCCTCCCCTGCTTCCTATATTAATTTGGTGCTCGATGTGGATCTGGATGTATTTTAGGCATGATTAAATACGAATTTTGCTTCAACTCTGACTGAAACATCTTGTTGGTTAAGTTTCACGTATGAAGAGCAAATATGACAAACACCTTTTTTTTCCTTTTGGTTCAAGATTCATTTCTAATTCTAAACCAAACTGAAATTGCAAATAGTCCAGAATGAATGAAGCACAGAGTCCTTCCTTTGGCAGCTAGCACAATTCCTTTTACAATTCCTTCTCCTCAAGGTGCCGGTGTTTGTGGAGGTGATTGACCTCTTTTTTTCACTCTGTGTGTCAAGGTGCATTTGCTGAGCATTGATAGGTGTTGGTCGGTGTACCTCGACATGATTTCTAGGACATGAAAGGTGAGCTATCTAAGCTGCTCCGTTGTTTCTGGACATGATTTATCCTTTGATTTGAGCTGCTCAACATTATCTTGTTATGTCTGTTGTCCGTCATGTGCAGCAGCAACAGGATTTGCAGAGCACAAGGGGTGGGCTCATCGAGGTGTGCGGTGGTAGGCTCGCTCGGCCTCGGCCTCTTCTGTTGGATGGACATGCTGCCTCTTCGGCGTCGTCTACATGACATCCATGGTGAGCTCTCTGCTCCCCGCCTCCGATTGCTTGCTCTGAGCTCATGCTTACTTGTGAGAAACTACATGTCACCTCGCTTGTACTCCCTAGCGGCCTAGCCACACCACACCTTGTTGGTTACACCCAAAGTGTACAATAGTCATGCTCTTGCATACATGTTTTGTTGGACTAAAAAATGTACAAGTTAAATCCACTACATGTGTTGAGCAGAAATTGTTTTAGTTTATCATACATAATTGGCTATGCTTATGTTGGTTGCTATTAAGTGTATAATTCATCATGGAAGCATAGGAATGTGATGGACATCATCATATTACTTTTTTCTTCTAAAGTTAAATATTTAAACTCAATTTTTAGATTTTGCGATCATAAGCATCACTTGTAGTCTGGTCGTTCTTAGACAGATTATTGTTTGAGTTAAGTTCACCGAACAATACTTAAAAATTTCAGGAATCAATGATGCCGACCTCCTTGCAGAGCTGTCCTAGGTACCCAATGACGACCTCCTCCTCGCGCAGCTGTGATAGGTACCGATGACCTCCTCCTACTCACCAGTAACAAGTCTGGTTTCATGTTTGCTGGGCACTATACTTTTGGTGTATGATATGGTTGGGAGAAAACACACAGTTTCTTGCATCGTCTGAAACCCTAACCTAGCACACGGTCATGGCAGGCGAGCGAGCTCGGGATCCGCAGCACAGCAAGGTACGGATCCCTCCTCCCCCCCCCTTCTCTTCTCCTTCCTCTCGTCTCCCCCAATCTGATGCGTGCGTGCATTTTTTTTGCAGGTTCATGAAGAGGCCGATCTGGTTTTGTGAAAGAAGGGGGCCGGCCATGGAGAAGATCCCGCAGGGAGCTCCACATGATAGGTTATCCCACAGATCTCCTCAATTGGGATTTGAAGATGCAGAACTTCTGTTTGTTCAGGCAGTTGCTTTATTATTATAGCAAATGCACTAGATACTTCTGATTTCTTTTATGATCTTGTGGCTGGGCTAGAGCAAAAACAGAGTTGCATATGATTGCTAGGTACTAGTAGTCTAGTTGTATTCGAGATGCGATACACTGAAGGTTAATTATACATATCCACACAGCAAGTATACAATATTGTACTATACATTTCACATATGTGTCCTATCTTTGAAGCTCTACAATATTCATGTGTATACAATAATTTACCGAATGAGGCACTATGATTCTGAATTCTTAGGTTGTTAGCTCAGGCTTCATAAGCAAACTTATGTGAATATACTACGCTTGCTGTTGATCATCTGGTGCACTAGTATGCAGTTCTCATTGTCAGTTTTTGTTTTCTTGATTCATTTATACTATACGATTCAGGTCTTATACTTTGCCAGTAGGTAGCTCATACCGGCCGCTGTGCAAATTGTGTAGAGGCTAGATCCTAGAAATGCAAACCGTTGTTCTTCATGGGTGTACCATGCTATTGAAATTACAGTATGAACACAGATGGATGAGTTATTTATGCTTATTACTTTCTTCTTTGTCGTTCACTTGCAGTGCCTACGGTACTGATATGCAAGGTCAAGCATGGAGGTTTCAAGGACATGTACCTAGAGGACCATCTGACACCTTTTCTTAAGGTTTGCACTAGTCTAATTGCCCTCTGTATTACACAACTTAATCGTCAACATGAACTGTTTGTGGAAATGCTTGTGTCATTGTCCAACTGTCTTATAAGTGTATTGCTGTGGCATGAGGTGTGCTGTATGTTATCAATTGGCATCTAAATTAGTTCATCTTCCCACTTCCCTACCTGCTATAATGTGCTTGCGAGTTTAAATTTTGTGCTTCTATTACTACCTGCTATAATGTGCTTGCGTGCTTAAATTTTGTGCTTCTATTGCTATGGGCCGATCTTTTGCGGTAAAATAATGATGTTAGATGTCTGTTGGTTGCTGTATATGGGCAAGACGAATTGAATCCTGATGTGTACTTGTCAATTCTAGCTTATATTGGTGTTTTGCGATCCTGTTCTAATTAATGTGTACAGTTCAAGCCCTTGTTTCTATCTAAATGTGTGCACAGAAGTTCAGTTACCTTCTAAAAAATTATTGGTGCATTTTTTTGTTTCTCAAATACAAAATAGCTTGCTCCTTTCAGCTGTGGCATCCCTACTGTTAGCTTTGTATGTACTGCTACCTGATGAGTGCTTTCTTTGTAGTATTTCAGCTTGGCATGCATATGTTTATTCAGTTCGAACTCTACATGACATGAAATAATTATTTTCAGTGTTTTTCTCAACTTGTTTTCACTGTCACTTGATATATACTTGCTTGTACTTGAAGCTGTGGGTTAATGATGGTGGTTTTGTTCTACTTGGATGCATTGGTACCCATCATCGAGCGAACGGATGCCACAGCCGCAAGAAGATCATGGCCGTGCGCATCATCAAGCAGACCATGGAGATCATCTACCACCTCACCAATGCTAACTCAATCCAGATCATCATCGACGCTATCATCCACATGTATCTCTCTTGGTTCCCTTTATTCTCTCATGCCTTTTGTGATGTTAGTATGCGTGCGCTGACTAGTATTGTTAGATCTTGCCGGTTGAATGGATGGTCGTGGTAGTAGAATGGTATTTTGTTTTAGGCGCAATGTGTTGCAGTGAAGTTTTTTGCACGACCTGCACTTGAGCCATGCGTATTCATATTGTGTCTCTGTTTTCTTGTATGAATGAGTATCTCATTTTAACTAGCTGGAGAACAAAAAGCATGGTACTAGCTCAATTTGTGTTATCATTCTAAATAACTGTCCTTTTCTTGAATGGTTTGTTCATAATATATTTGCCCTAGTTTTTCTGATTCTTCTCTGTTGATTCATGTAACAGGGCGACCGAGGAAGGCATGTTGCCGCTTTGTTTGTTCCCAGCCTTGACTATGGTCGTCCAGCGAGTCCAGCATGTTGTTCATCTGACTATGGTTTTCCAGCGATTCCGGCATGTTGTTCATGACAGGAGATTGTAAAGCTTGTAGAGCTTGTAAAATATTGTATTACACTTGTAGAGCTCGTTACACTTGTAGAGCTTGTAAAGTACTGTATTACACATGGTCATATGTATTGGCACGGATAGAGCTCGTTACTGTGATTGCCATTGTATTACGTGATCTGGTTGCTCTTATTTGAAGTATCATGTGTGTTTTGTGTCTCTGCCAATTTAAATACTGGTTGAAATATGAAGAATATGAGCCTGATAGATGGGACCCACTTACCAAAACATGACAAATGGGACCCAGTTACCAGAACCTGACAACTAGGACCCATCTGACTAGTGGACCAATTTTATAAAAAAAGGAAAATGAAACTATTGAGACAAAAAGGCCACAGCCCAAAAAAAAAAAGGGTTGTAATGTTGGGCTTGGCCCATGAAGCCGACCAAAAATTGATAGGAAAAAGATATAAATAAGCCGAATTGTTGGGCTCGGCCCATGTGAAGCACCAAACTGGACCGGGCTGATTCTAATCTACGACCAATTCATTTGGTCGCAATTTTGCCACGTCAGCTTGCCACGTTGGATCTGACGTGGTTTGGGCAGGCTGCCAGTGACCAAAACAATTGCTCGTAGAGTCTACGACCTTTTATTTTGGTCGTAACCGCCTACGACCATTTCAATAAAAAGGTCGTTAAGTTTCATTAAAGACGGCCAGCTTTTGACCAACTATTTTTGGTCACAAAAAGGTCACAAATGGAAAACAATGACCATTCAGTGACCAATATTGATGGTCGCAAGTTGACATATTTCTTGTAGTGAGATATCTCTGGGCCCTCTCGGTAATACAACATCGTAAAGAGCTTGCAAGCAATGTGGATAATGAGTTAGCCACGGGATCTTGTATTACGGAATGAGTAAAGAGACTTGCCGGTAATGAGATTGAACTAGGTATGGAGATACCGACGATCGAATCTCGGGCAAGTAACATATCGCTAGACAAACGGAATTGCATACGGGATTACCCGAATCCTCGACATCGTGGTTCAACCGATAAAGATCTTCGTTGAATATGTAGGAATCAATATGGGCATCCAGGTCCCGCTATTGGTTATTGACCGGAGACGAGTCTCGATCATGTCTGCATGTTCCCGAACCCATAGGGTCGCACGCTTAACGTTCGGTAGCGCTAGGGTAGTAATGAGATATTAACAGTGGAAAGTCCGAAGGTTGTTCGGAGTCCCGGATGGGATCCAAGATATCACAAGGAGCTCCGGAATGGTCTGGAGGTAAAGAGTTATATATGGGAAGTCATATTTTGGGTTCCGGAAAAAGTTTTTTTTTTCGGTATTGTACCGGGAAGCTTCCAGAAGGTTCCAGAGGGTTTCGGAGGTGTCCGCTAGTCCACGGAGGGTCCACATGGACTCTAAAGGGGGCACACCGGCCCTTCATGGGCCAGGCGCAGCAGCCCCACTTGGCCCATACGGCTGTCCCAAGTGATAAGATCAAATCCCTTTAAAATAGGAGATAAGAGGCATTACTTGGGAAAGAGGATTACTATTCACGCGGTACTGTTCACGCGTTACTGTTCATACGACACTATTCCTCCTCCTCCAAGTTTCCTCCTCTATATATAGTGGGGAGGGGCGCGGGGGGCAGAAGGCTTCCACCCTTGGCCGCCCCCTCCCTCTCTTCCTCCTCCATGTTCCGTCAGCGTTTGGCGAAGCCCTACCGGATTTCCGCTGCCACCACCACCACCTCGCCGTCGTGCTGGTTCCGATCTCATCTACCTCCTCCCCCTCTCTTCCTGGATCAAGAAGGAGAGGACGCCATCGAGCTGAACGTGTGCTAATCTCGGAGGTGCCGTCCGTTCGGCACTAGATCGCGATTGGATCGTGAAGAGTACAACTACATCAACCGCGTTAGGACGCTAACGCTTTCGGTCTACAAGGGTATGTAGACACACTCCCCTTTCATTGCTATGCATCTCCTAGATTAGATCTTGGGTGTTTCATAGGAATTTTTTTGATTTTCATGCAACGTTCCCCATCAAAATAACCCTAGAACTTGGACTCCGCCGCCGCAAACCTCTGTACCTTCGAAATACCATCTCCAGCCCTTTTCCAGCACCCTGCCGGAGGGGGAAATCATCACCGGAGGCCATCTTCATCATCCCGGAGGTCTCCATGACGAGGAGGGAGTAGTTCACCCTCGAGGCTGAGGGTATGTACTAGTAGCTATGTGTTTGATCTCTCTCTCTCTCGTGTTCTTGATTTGGCACGATCTTGATGTACCACGAGCTTTGTTAATATAGTTGGATCATATGGTGTTTCTTCCTCTCTATCTTGTTGTGATGAATTGAGTGTTTACCTTTGAGGTTTCACTATTATCTGATCGAATACTTTTATGGATTTGAGAATACTTGATGTATGTCTTGCATATGAATACCCGTGGTGACAATGGGGTATTATATTGATTCACTTGATATATGTTTTGGCACTCAACTCGTGGATTCCCGAGGTGACATTGGGGTAATCTATGCATAGGGGTTGATGCACGTTTTCGTCCTACTTTCTCCGGTAGAAATCTTGGGGCACTCTTTGAAGTTCTTTGTGTTGGATTGAATATTATGAATCTGAAATTGTTTGATGCATATCGTAAAATAAACTCATGGATACTTGTGGTGACATTGGAGTATCTAGGTGACATTAGAGTTGGTTGATGCATATCATATGGTGTTATTTTAGTACGAACTCTAGGGTTGTTCGTGACACTTATAGGGATGGCTCAATAGATTGATCAGAAAAGATAACTTTGAGGTGGTTTCGTACCCTACAACAATTTCTATCTTATGTTCTCCGCAAATACGAACTTTGGAGTGATTCTTTGTCGCACGTTGAGGGATTGTTATATGATCCAATTATGTTAGCACTGTTGAGAGATTGCACTAGTGAAAGTATGAACCCTAGGCCTTGTTTTCAAGCATTGCAATACCGTTTGTGCTCAGTTTTGTTACTTGCTACCTTGCTGTTATTTTATTTTCAGATTATAAAAACTTATATCTACTATCCATACTACACTTGTATCACCATCTCTTCACCGAACTAGTGCACCTATACAATTTACCATTGTATTGGGTGTGTTGGGGACACAAGAGATTTCTTGTATTTGGTTGCAGGATTGTTTGAGAGAGACCATCTTCATCCTACGCCTCCCACGGATTGATAAACCTTAGGTCATCCACTTGAGGGAAAATTGCTGCTGTCCTACAAAACTCTGCGCTTGGAGGCCCAACATGATTCTACAAGAATAAGTTGTGTACTAGACATCAATTTTCCTGATGAACAATTAGCTGTCATAAATGCTTCTCGTAATACCCCTTGGTATGCAGACTATGCTAATTATATTGTTGCTAAATTTATACCACCTAGTTTCACCTACCAACAAAATAAAAAGTTCTTCTTTGATTTAAGACATTACTTCTGGGATGACCCGCATCTTTATAAAGAAGGAGTGGATGGTATTATTAGATGTTGTATACCTGAGCATGAACAGAAACAAATCCTATGGAAGTGTCATTCCGAGGCTTACGGAGGACACCATGCGGGAGGAAGAACTACACATAAGGTACTACAATCTGGTTTTTATTGGCCTACTCTTTTCAAGGATGCTCGTTAGTTTGCCTTAACTTGTGATGAATGTCAAAGAATTGGTAATATTAGTAGACGTCAGGAAATGCCTATGAATTATTCACTTGTTATTGAACCATTTGATGTTTGGGGATTTGATTATATGGGACCTTTTCCTTCCTCTAATGGGTATACACATATTTTAGTTGCTGTTGATTACGTTACTAAGTGGGAGAAGCTATTCCAACTAGTAGTGCTGATCATAACACTTCTATTAAAATGCTTAAAGAAGTTATTTTCCCGAGGTTCGAAGTCCCTAGATATTTAATGACTGATGGTGGTTCACATTTTATTCATGGTGCATTCCGTAAACTTCTTGCTAAATATGATGTCAACCATAGAATTGCATCTCCATATCACCCTCAATCTAGTGGTCAAGTTGAATTGAGCAATAGAGAAATAAAGTTAATTTTGCAAAAAACCGTCAATAGGTCTAGAAAGAATTGGTCTAAGAAACTGGATGATGCATTATGGGCTTGTAGAACTGCTTACAAAAATCCTATGGGTATGTCTCCTTATAAAATGGTTTATGGAAAAGCATGTCATTTACCTCTTGAGTTAGAACATAAAGCGTATTGGGCAATTAAAGAACTCAATTATGCTTTTAAACTTGCCGGTGAAAAGAGGTTATTTGATATTAGCTCGCTAGATGAATGGAGAACCCAAGCTTATGAAAATGCCAAATTGTTGAAAGAAAAAGTTAAAAGATGACATGATAAAAGAATTCAAAAACGGGAATTCAAAGTGGGTGAGTATGTTCTATTGTACAATTCTCGTTTTAGTTTTTTTGCAGGAAAACTTCTCTCTAAATGGGAAGGACCGTATATCATTGAGGAAGTTTATCGCACTGGAGCCATTAAGATCAATAACGCCGAAGGCACTAATCTGAAGGTGGTTAATGGACAAAGAATTAAGCATTATATCTGAGGTACACCTATTAATATTGAGACTAACATTATTCAAACTGTGACACCGGAGAAATACATAAGAGAGACCTTCCAGAACACTCCAGAACCCTGAAAAGGAAGAGGTACGTGATACGGTAAGTAAACCGACTCCAAAAATTCCATAAAAATACTTTCTGTTAGTTTTAGAATATTAGAAAAAATACAAAAATAAGAAATAGCCGAGGGGACCCACGAGGTGCACACGAGGCACCAGGGTGCACCACCCCCCCAGGCGCGCCCTGGTGGCTCGTGGGCCTCTCGTGAGCCTTCCCGACTCTGTTTTCTTCTGGAATATTTTTTTTTGCAAGATAAAAATTCTTTATACATACTCCCGGACGTTTTGATCACCGTATTGTAGAAATATCCTTTGATCTTGTTTCGTGCTATTTTTCTGACAGATCTGAAAGTATGTCGTCTCAAGACTCAGATGGAGAGAGCTTCGTATCACACTATGTTACGAATCCAAGGATCTATGGGGATGTAGATCCCTCTGGATGGTCCACGGAGGAGGAGCGAGATGTCAACTTGAAGGGAACGGAAGACGTGAGCTCGAATGAAGACGATGCCCCTCTACCTCAACCGGGAGATATGCATGTGGACTTCAAGAAGTCAAGCCTCCCAAACACAGAAAACAAATCTAAGATCCAATTTATCCCTTTTCGTCTTCTACAGGAAAACAAGAACGTATTGTGTGAGAAGATAGTGGAGCTTGAGCAAGAAATTAGCAAGTTGAAGGAAGAAAACTGTGCTCTCAAGCGGAAACTGAAGAACAAGCCCACCACTTCATCATCGCCATCATCACTGAAGAAGGAAACTTGAGTACATGGGTATGGGCACTCCCCTTGGCTTGTGTGAAGCTTGGGGGAGGTGCCCCGGTATCGTATCACCATCACTTTTATTATCTTTACCTATTTTTAGTTCGATCCTTAGTTATTTCGTGATTTAGTTCAATAAAAGTTTAGTATGATCTATTTTCGAGTGCTAGTTACATGATCTATCTATCTATGTAATTGACGTGAGAGTTATATAATAAAGAGTAGTTTGAGTTTTTGCTTCTTTACTTTTATGTTTCAATCCTAGCAATGAAAATAATGAAAAAGATCATATGCTAATCTTATGGAAAGTAATGACATTACATAAAGAAAAGTATAAGTGGTAAAATTTATTGAAAGTTAACAAGCATAGCATTGGTCAATGATGCAATTCATGAAAAAATTAATAGGGAAGAGAAGATTCACATGCAAATACACTATCTTGGTCATCTTTTATGATTGTGAGCCCCCATTGAGTATTTTATGTCAAATTGTTGACGTTGGACAAGGAAGACAACGTAATGAATTATGTTTGCTTATATCCACATAGAAGTTATATTGTCATAGATCCTCCAACATGTGGTGCTTGCTCAATATCTTTGCTAGCCAAAAATCCACACCAAGTAGAGATACTACTTGTGCATCCAAAAACCCTTAAACCCAGTTTCATGTCATGAGAGTCCACTATATCTACCTATGGATTGAATAAGATCCTTCAAGTAAGTTGTCATCGGTGCAAAAAGCAATAAAAATTGCCTCTAAATATGTATAAACTTTTATTGTAAGGGAAAATAAACTTTGTGCGAACTTGTGATGGTAAAGAAATAAAAGCGACGGACTGCATAATAAAGGTCACTACTAGGGAAAACCCTAGCAGTAGCACTGGTTTTTTGCCTACCAGTAGCGCGGGGGGGCGCGCTACTACTACGGCGCTACAGCTAACTTGTAGTAGTAGCGTTGGTTTGT
This sequence comes from Elymus sibiricus, assembly GCA_039707655.1. Classification (NCBI taxonomy): domain Eukaryota; kingdom Viridiplantae; phylum Streptophyta; class Magnoliopsida; order Poales; family Poaceae; genus Elymus; species Elymus sibiricus. The sequence continues at coordinate 526,427,968 of CM077666.1, read as the reverse complement.
GCAGCGCTACTGCTATATAGCTGTAGCGCTGGCCTACATCCCGCGCTGCTAATATACCAGCGCTACTGCTTCTTGTCAACCAGCGCTACTGCTAACGTTACGCATAATTTTTTTATGCTACGTATTTGCGCTGTCTTTGTACAAGTTTTATACAGTAGTCTAATCATATCATGAACAAACAATATTCTCATCATATCATACACATAATAGTCTCATCATATCATCACATCATCCAAAACAAATGATGTCTCTCATCATCATCTCGATATAGCGATACAAGTTACGTGACATGTCTCGAATACAAGCAACTGCATGGTCATCACATACACATGCTTCATCATCTATATATAAACTATGATATAGAAGAGAAGAGCGATCACTATGAGCAAGAGCGCGATAATGTAGTAGTTCTTGAGGCGCCGGTTCCTTTCCCTCTCTCGCGCTAGCGTGAACCTCAAGTAACTATCTTCCACTTCGGCTCTGCTATCGAACCCTCTCTGGCTGCCCCCCGGGAACCGGTACACCTGGGCCTGACACTCAGGCCAGTCGTCGTACACTCTTTGTTGGGGATATTTACCAGCATATAGACCCGGCAGGGTGATAACCCGGCCATAGAGTAGGCTCAGCGGGTCATCTCACTACAGGGCTAAAGGACTCTTGGCGGGCCGCCTTGATGGAGGCCTAGCAGGAAAGGCCGGCTCAGGTAATGGGCCGGCTCAAGAAGAAGATGCTTGGCTTCAAGGTTGTCTTGGAGATCAAGTAGACTTAGAGTAGGAGATGGGACAGAGCCACGACCCGGACTCTCATGTAAATTTAGGGTTCCACCTGTGCATATAAAGGGGAGCACCTAGGCGAAAAAGACTAAGTGGCAATCTCTCGAAAGCTAGGTTAGCGAATCCGCATCCTTGTAATCGAGAACGACAGCAATATAATCAAGTAGGACGTAGGCTTTTACCTCCACCGTGAGGGGCCGAACCTGGGTAACCCGGCGTTTTCCCGTTCCCGATCAACCCCGTTGAGCTTCCACACTTGTGCGATGGCCTCATCTCCAAGTCCTTTCACAAGGGCATCTGCCGTGTCAAAACCACGACAGTTGGCGCCCACCGTGGGGCCTACGCACGGTGGAGTAGAGTTTTTAGCGGGATCTCTCCCAGGGTTCGGGAAGTACGCGGTTGGCATGATGACAAAGAGCCGCCGTGGGAAGTTCTACATCGACTATTCATACTGGGGCCCCGACGCCGACTCGATTGAGTACGGGTACCGGGTCCCCTTCGGCAAAATCCACACCTTCATCTGCATGGTCGGCGAGTCGGCCGCCGGGTTGGAGAGCATCGCCGGTGTTGAGTCGGCACACCGCGCTGGTCTGAGCCAGGCGAGACCCGGCCCGCGTCAAGCCGGCCAGAACCATGTCTTCGTGGGTTTCACCCAAGGGGTGGCCTTGTCGGAGAACTCCCGTCTGGTGATGATACGCTCGTCCAATCTGACGGCGAGTCCTCGACGGGAGAAACCGAGTCAATCCGTTCTCTGCACGGTGGAGGGCTCGGGCACCCGGACGACATCTTTCCAGAGATCCCAGATCCGCCTCGCTTTGTGGCGGTATACATGGCGGGTAGGCAAGATCCGGCGCGTGACCCGGCTGATCCCACGGCCGGGCAAAACCTCACCCTTGCCGGCTCAGGAGGAGCCAGCACGTCAGCCGCCGGCTCTCAGAGAACCGGAGTGCAGGCGCTCGCGGACTTGATGAATACACTGACTGACCTGTTGGCCGAGCGAGTTACTGTGGAGAACGCAGCGGCACGTAACACGGATATCACGAAGTGTCGTGAGCAGATGGCCAAGATCCAAGAGGACATCAATGCGGAGAGCACACACATGGCTCAGGCGCAGGCCCGGCTTACCGAGGAGAGGTAGCGCCTGGATGAGGAGGCGCATTACCTAAAGCGCCGACAGGCTGAATCGGAGCTTGTCCACAGGAGGCGTCATCAGAGCCGGCTTCTGGCTAATCTCGAGCCGACTGAGTTGTTCACCACACCGCCAGCTCCGGCGAACCCGGGGGCTGGAGTCATCCCCATGGGAGAGCCGCCTTTGCAGCAGCCGGTTCAGCAGCGGGAGCCGGCCCAGCATCGCACGCCAGATCAGCAGCAGCAGCCGCCGCCTCACCGGTTCCAGACCCCAATTGGACACTACTCCAACCCGATCGATAACGTGCTGGCAGCAACCCACAACTTGGCGGCTATTCCGATTGAGGGGGACAGCCCGATTCAGACAGAGGCCAGGAACGCTATTGTGATGCTCAAGAAAGCAGTAGTGCAGCAGGTCAACTACTCGCATAGCCAGCACCGTCTTCACTCAACCCCTCACCAGAGACGTACCAGGAGCCAGCGTCCAGAGTCACCGGCAGTTTCCAGCAGTGCACATCGCAGAAGAGCCGCCCCACCATTGGCGGATCAACATCAACCTAGAATCCCGAATGCACAAGACATTGTGGACGCCGCTCAGGCTCTACGAGCGTGGGAGGAAGAAAACGCGCGTGCAGGGCACAACCTGCCGGCGCACGTCAACCCGCCGATAACGCCCGTCCCGCCCACCGCAACCCAGACAGCCCTCCAGCTTTGGGGCTTATCCAGCCGCATGATCGGAACTCCTTGTTTGGTACTAGCCCTGCGCGAAGCATGCATACCCCCAGATTTCAAAGGTCCTCGCAAGGTTCATAATTACACATCGAATCTGGAGCCCACCGAGTGGATCGAGAGTTACGAACTGGCAATGGACTTATTTGGCGCAAGCGAGGTAGTCTGTGCTCGTTACCTGCCTCTCATGTTGAAAGGCCCCGCTCGCACTTGGTTGAAAAACCTTCCAGTGAATTCTATCAACACTTGGCAGGAGCCGAAGGAGCGCTTCATCAAGAATTTTCAGGGAACCTGCAAAAGTCCAATCACCATTGTTGATCTGGAGCGTTGCGTTCAGCGCGAGAATGAGTCGGCGCACCATTGGGCTCGCCGGGTTGCAGAGGTTATACACAGTTCTGACAGTATCTCAGCGGCTCAGGCGGTGCTGGTTCTGGAACAAACATGCAAGTTTTAGCCATTGGTCCAAAAGCTAGGGCGACTCAAGAGAAAAGCCCAGGACATGGGTGATCTAATGGATATCTTAACCCGGTATGCGGAGTCTAACAATACTAAAGACCCGCCGTCTGATGAGGAGAAAGACGGTAAAGACAAGAAAGGCGGTGGCAAGGGCCACCGGCAGAACAACGGTAATGGGCAGAACAACAACGGCGGTAAACGCAAGGGTTATGATGGTAGCTCCGATCTGGTGGCGAACACAAATACAGGGAACAAAAGTCAGCGTCTGAACGATGGTTCTAGGAGGCAGTCCTCTGGTAATCGCCCTCTTAGCTACGAGGAAGCTCTCAAGGCTCCATGTCCGAAACATAGTTGTAATGGTAAGCCGTCCAGCCCCTCCTGGGAAAATTGCTATATCATGCAAGAATTTTCCAAGCGGGTCTTCCAGAACCATCATAACGGGGGCGGCGGCGGCGGACAACCCGTCAACTAGGGACCCGGCTTCTCGGGAGCCGGCTTGCAAGGGCCCTTCACAGGTCCTGGTTTCCATGGGAATAGTAGCCAAAGCAGCGAGTTTCAGGGGCTGGTCATACTCGAGGCGGCAATCAGCGAAACCAGGGAAATCAGCACCAAGCTGGTGCAACAGGGTTTCAGAGTAACCGGAAACAGTTAAATAGTGGAAAGTATCATGTTTTCACCACCAGTACCTGCAAACGGGATCGGAAGGTGCAACGACGAGCCGCCCACACGGTTGAGCCGGCAACCCCTTATTATCTCAACTGGTCCGAACAGCCGGTTACCTGGAGCAGGGCGGATCATCCTGTCCTCCTCGATCACCCTGGCCACTTCGCTCTGGTGGTTGCACCATGATACGTCTCCATCGTATCCATAATTTTTTATTTTTTCATGCCAATATTCTACAACTTTCACATATTTTTGGCAACATTTAATATTATTTTTGAGACTAACATATTGATCCAGTGCCCAGTGCCAGTTCCTGTTTGTTGCATGTTTTTTTTCATAGAATATCCATACCAAATGAAGTACAAATGCAATAAAATTTTACAAAGAATTATTTTGTAATATATGTGATTTTTGGGAGGTGTAATCAACGCAAGGCGGTGCTCGTGGGCCCCACAAGGCACCAGGGCGCGCCAGGGGGGTCCGGCGCGCCGTGGTGCCTCGTGAGACCCTCATAGGTCGGTTGGTGCTCTTCTTCGGGCGCAAGGAAGCTAATATCCAGAAAAAAATTATGTTAAAATTTCAGCGCAATCGGAGTTACGGATCTTCGGGAATTTAAGAAACGGTGAAAGGCCAGAAAACAGGAACGCGAAACAGAAGAGAACAGAGAGAGAGAGATCCAATCTAGGAGGGCCTCCTGCCCCTCCGCCGCCATGGTAGCCATGGACCAGAGGGGAAACACTCCTCCAATCTAGGGGGGAGGCCAAGGAATAAGAAGAAGAAGAAGAAGAAGAAGAAGAGGGGCTCTCTCCCCCTCTCTCCCGGTGGCGCCGGAACGCCACCGGGGCAATCATCGTGACAGCGATCTACACCAACAACTTCGCCGCCATCACCACCAACTCTCTCCCCCTCTATGCAGCGGTGTAACACCTCTTCTCCCCGCTGTAATCTCTACTTAAACATGGTGCTTAATGCTACATATTATTATCCAATGATTCGTGGCCATCCTATGATGTTTGAGTAGATTCTTTTTGTCCTATGGGTTGATTGATGATCGTGATTGGTTTGAGTTGTATGTTTTATTTTGGTGCTGTCCTATAGTGCCCTCCATGTCGCACAAGTGTGAGGCGTTCCCACTGTAGGGTTTGCAATACGTTCATAATTCTCTTAGGGTGGGCGGCTAGAGTGACAGAAGCTTACACCCGAGTAAGGGGGTTGTTGCGTATGGGAGTAAAGGGGACTTGATACTTAATGCTATTGTTGGGTTTTACCTTAATGATCTTTGGTAGTTGCGGATGCTTGCTAAAGTTCCAATCATAAGTGCATATGATCCAAGTACGGAAAGTATGTTAGCTCATGCCTCTCCCTCATATAAAATTGCAATAATGATTACCGGTCTAGTTATCGATTGCCTAGGGACAAATCATTCTCTTGTGTTACAAAAGCTTTCTACTAAACAATTAACTTTTATTATCTTGCAAATTACTCGTAGTTTTATTCTCGCAAAGTACTTCTAGTTTTATTCTTGCAAACCTATCCTATCACCTACAAAATAGTTTCATACTTGTTCTAGGTAAAGCGAACGTTAAGTGCGCGTAGAGTTGCATCGGTGGTCGATAGAACTTGAAGGGAATATTAATTCTACTTTTAGCTCCTCGTTGGGTTCGACACTCTTATTTATCAAAAAAGCTACAATTGATCCCCTATACTTGTGGGTTATCAAGACCTTTTTCTGGCGCCGTTGCCGGGGAGCAATAGCGTGGGGTTGATATTCTCGTGTGTGCTTGTTTGCTTTATCACTAAGTAGTTTTTATTTTGTGCCATTGTTTTATATCTTTAGTTATGGATATGGAACACGAAATACCAAAAAAATAGTTGTACTTGCTACTCATGGAGATGGGGAACCTCCTAAAACCCTCGATGCTTATTAAGTGGAAAACATTAAACACTACTTCGATAATCCTGAGAAAACCCCATTCAACTTGATAATGGGAGACACGTTGGATCAACGTGAATACTTTAGGGATTATCGCTTGTCTCAAAAAGGGAAACTCTTATGGGATCAAATTGATTATTTGCAATGGTATGCTTGGAATTTATGCTTGAGATATGATTATACTTGTTGCTCTAGGATGAAGGCTCCACACCTTCCCTTTTCATGTAAATTTAATGATAATGAAACCTTGGCTTCTTATGCTAATGGTATATATGATTACTATGATGTGGAACGAATAGACGAATTTGTTGCCTTTAAGGGTGCTTATGAAATTGAATCTTTGTTTGAAAAGTATGAAGATTGTGATGATACTGTCTACAGATCTGAAAATTTTGCTATACTTAAATATTGCTATGAGAATTACGAATACAATGCCGATTTTAATGAGTTTATTGAGAAAGTCTCCGCTTTCCAAGAAGAGACTAATATTTTGCAGGCTCCTATGGAAGAACAAATTGATGACACTGTGAGCTCATTAGATGAAAAAATTGAGGAGGAGAGCGAAGAACAAAAGGAGGAAAAGCAGATTGATCACCCATGCCCACCTTCTGATGAGAGTAAATCTTTATCCCTTACATTGTTTAATTTCCCTTCGTGCTTACCGAAGGATGAATGCTATGATAATTGCTATGATCCCTTTGATTAGTTTGAAATATCCCTTTTTGATGAAATTGATGCTTGCTATGATTGTGGCCATGATGCCAATATGAATTATGCTTATGGAGATGAACTTGCTATAGTTCCTTATGTTAAGAATGAAATTGTTGCTATTGCACCCACACATGATAGTCCTATTATCTTTTTGAATTCTCCCAACTACACTATATCAGAGAAGTTTGCTCTTATTAAGGATTATATTGACGGGTTGCGTTTTACTATTGCACATGATAATTTTGATGGATATAATATGCATGTGCTTGCTGCTCCTAATTGCAATTATTATGAGAGAGGAACTACATCTCCGCCTCTCTATGTTTCCAATGCGATAAAATTGCAAGAAACTGTTTATACTATGCATTGGCCTTTACTTGATGTGCATGAATTGTTCTTTTATGACATGCCGATGCATAGGAAGAGAGTTAGACTTCGTCATTGCATGATATATGTTGCTTTGTGCTCACTACTAAAATACAAATCATTGTTAATTAAAATTGGCTTCGATATACCTTGGGATCCGGGTGGATCAATTACTTGAGCACTTTATGCCTAGCTTAATGGCTTTAAAGAAAGCTCTACCTAGGAGACAACCCGGAAGTTTTAGAGAGTCATTTATTTCTGTTGATTGCTTTTATAAAGTTTAAAAACAAAAAAATATAGAGGGGAACCTAAAACTTTTCAAAAAGGAAAGTGAAAGTAAGAAAGACGAGCACTGTTGAAGTGGGGGAGCTCCTTGAACTTTGTTCATGCCCATGGAAACTTTGAAAATCTTGAATTACAGAAAAATTTCAACAAAAATAATTATCCCCTTGTACAAATCCATTGTATTATAAAAATAATGTGCCAAGATTTACCGTTAGGATGTTTAAATTGCTTGTTTGGTATGTGCGGTGCAAAAACAGAAACTTTTGCTGTAGTGCGTGAGTTTACATTTTTTACTGGAACGTGCAAAATTCTGAAATTTTTACACAGTACTTCTATGAAAATTGTTTATTTTGTCCTAATTTGTCAGAATTTTTGGAGTTACAGAAGTATGGTCAACGTTCAGATTACTACAGACTGTTCTGTTTTTGACAGATTCTGTTTTTGTTGCATTGTTTTGCTTGTTTTGATGAAACTATGGATTGTATCGGAAGGTATAAGCCATGGAGAAGTTAGAATACAGTAGGTATAATGCAAAAATAAAATATGAATGGGTTTGCAACAGTACTTAAAGTAGTGATTTGCTTTATTATACTAACGGATCTCACGAAGGTTTTGTTAAGTTTTGTGTGGATGAAGTGTTCAAAGATCGAGGAGGTATTGATATGAGAAGAATGAGGAGAGGCAAGAGCTCAAGCTTGGGGATGCCCAAGGCACCCCAAGTAAATATTCAAGGAGACTCAAGCGTCTAAGCTTGGGGATGCCCCGGAAGGCATCCCATCTTTATTCAACAAGTATCGCTATGTTTCGGTTTTTGTTTTGTTCACATGATATGCGTAAATTCTTGGAGCGTCATGTGCCTTTTCTTTTTCTTTTAATAAATGCACCATGCTGGTATGAGATAGTCCTTGGTTGATTTATAGAATACTCTTTGCACTTCACTTATATCTTTTGAGTATGGCTTTATAGAATGCTTCATGTGCTTCACTTATATCATTTGAAGTTTGGATGCCTGTTTCTCTTCATATAGAAAACCGTTATTTGTAGAATGCTATTTTGCTTCACTTATATTTGTTAGAGCATGGTCTTTTGTAGAAAGAATTAAACTCTCTTGCTTCACTTATATCTATTTAGAGAGTCAACAGGAATTGGTCATTCACATGGTTAGTCATAAAATCCTACATAAAACTTGTAGATCACTGAATATGATATGTTTGATTCCTTGCAATAGTTTTGCAATATGGAGATGATAATATGTGAGTTATGCTAGTGAGTAATTGTGATTTAGTAAGAATATTGGTGTTAAGGTTTGTGATTCCCTATGCATGCACGTAAAGTCGATAGTTATGCAATGAAGTTATATCCTACTTATGGTGCATTATTCAGTGTTACTTATTCTCAATGCATGTTTATGACCGTTTTCGTTTTCTTGTTGGTCGCTTCTCAATCTATTTGCTAGCCTTCACTTGTACTAAGCGGGAATGCTGCTTGTGCATCCAAACTCCTTAAACCCAAGTTGTGCCAAATGAGTCCACCATATCTACCTATATGCGGCATTTCAATGCCGTTCCAAGTAAATTTGCATGTGCCAACTCTAAATTTTTCAAAATAATTTCCCGTTTTGTGTGCCCGTACCACTCATGAGGTGGCAGGGGGTGGACATTATTTTCCATGCTAGGTGTGTTATTCTCACGATGAGTGTTTATTCACTTGTCATTGCACAAGAGAGTGGCTGGTAATAGGGATGCCCAGTCCCACAATGAATCAAAAATTAATAACAACAAAATTCTTTGGAAAGTGTTGGTATGGAGGGCACCCGTGGATACAGCTAGCCATGGATTGTGAAAGAATGGTGGAAAGGAAATAAACTTTACTTTTTGTTTGGGAACCGCCTATGGTGTGTCTAGCATGGAAAATATTGGGAATTCTCGGTCATTTTCGTTGACAGGAAAAGCATGCCTCTCAAAAATAATTTTATCTCTCTAATTTAAGCTTTGAGCTCTGGCACCTCTGCAAATCTCTGCTTCCCTCTGCGAAGGGCCTATCTATTTTACTTTTATGCATTTTTATTTTTATTGAGTCTCCATCTTCTCTTATAAAGCACCAACTGGAGAGCACTATTGTCATACTTGTGTATTGGGTGTAGTTATTGTTGAGTGTGTTTCATGAATGGATCAATGACTGAGCATAATGGGCTAGGGATAACTTTCTTTAGCATTGATATTTTGAAAGACATGGTTGTTTGTTAGTATGCTTGAGTATTGATGTCTTCATATCAAATTATAGACTATTGCTTTGAATCACTCGTGTCTTAATATTCATTCCATGATTAAATTATATGATCAAGATTATGCTAGGTGGCATTCCACATCAAAAATTATCTTTTTTATCATTTACCTACTCGAGGACGAGTAGGAATTAAGCTTGGGGATGCTGATACGTCTCCATTGTATCTATAATTTGTGATTGTTTCATGCCAATATTCTACAATTTTCACATATTTTTGGCAACATTTTATATTATTTTTGGGACTAACATATTGATCCAGTGCCCAGTGCCAGTTCCTGTTTGTTGCATGTTTTTTGTTTCACAGAATATCCATATCAAACGAAGTCCAAATGCAATAAAATTTTACGGAGAATTACTTTGGAATATATGTGATTTTTGGGAGGTGGAATCAACGCAAGGCGGTTCTCGTGGGCCCCATGAGGCACCAGGGCGCGCCAGGGGGGTCTGGCGCGCCGTGGTGCCTCGTGAGGCCCTCATTGGTCGGTTGGTGCTCTTCTTTGGGCTCAAGGAAGCTAATATCCAGAAAAAAATCATGTTAAAATTTCAGCGCAATCGGAGTTACAGATCTCCGAGAATTTAAGAAATGGTGAAAGGCCAGAAAACAGGAACGCGAAACAGAAGAGAACAAAGAGAGAGATCCAATCTAGGAGGGGCTCCTGCCCCTCCGCCACCATGGCAGCCATGGACCAGAGGGGAAACTCTCCTCCCATCTAGGGGGGAGGCCAAGGAAGAAGAAGAAGAAGAAGGGGGGCTCTCTCCCCCTCTCTCCCGTTGGCGCCAGAACGCCGCCGGGGCAATCATCGTGACGGCGATCTACAACAACAACTTCGCCGCCGTCACCACCAACTCTCTCCCCCTCTATGCAGTGGTGTAACACCTCTTCTCCCCGCTGTAATCTCTACTTAAACATGGTGCTTAATGCTACATATTATTATCCAATGATTCGTGGCCATCCTATGATGTTTGAGTAGATTCTTTTTGTCCTATGGGTTAATTAATGATCGTGATTGGTTTGAGTTGTATGTTTTATTTTGGTGCTATCCTATAGTGCCCTCCGTGTCACGCAAGCGTGAGGGGTTCCCGCTGTAGGGTTTGCAATACGTTCATAATTCTCTTATGGTGGGCGGCTAGAGTGACAGAAGCTTACACCCGAGTAAGGGGGTTGTTGCGTATGGGAGTAAAGGGGACTTGATACTTAATGCTATGGTTGGGTTTTACCTTAATGATATTTGGTAGCTGCGGATGCTTGCTAGAGTTCCAATCATAAGTGCATATGATCCAAGTATGGAAAGTATGTTAGCTCATGCCTCTCCCTCATATAAAATTGCAATAATGATTACCGGTCTAGTTATCGATTGCCTAGGGACAAATCATTCTCTTGTGTTACAAAAGCTTTCTACTAAACAACTAACTTTTATTATCTTGCAAATTACTCGTAGTTTTATTCTCGCAAAGTACTTCTAGTTTTATTCTTGCAAACCTATCCTATCACCTACAAAATAGTTTCATACTTGTTCTAGGTAAAGCGAATGTTAAGTGCGCGTAGAGTTGTATCGGTGGTCGATAGAACTTGAGGGGAATATTAATTCTACCTTTAGCTCCTCGTTGGGTTCGACACTCTTGTTTATCAAAAAAGCTACAATTGATCCCCTATACTTGTGGGTTATCACACCACAAGTTCGTGGTTATACACTGACCAAGGTGCTCATGGACGGAGGCAGCAGCATCAATATTATGTACTATGACACGTTCGGGCGGATGAATCTGTCTGATAAGCAGTTGACTCCGTCCTCTACAGTCTTTCACGGCATTGTTCCTGGCAAATCAACCTATCCCATGGGAAGAATCTCCCTAGAGGTGGCCTTTGGCTCAGAGGATAACTGGCGTTCTTAGTTTCTGTCCTTTGAGGTGGTTAAGTTTAAAAGCCCATACCACGCCTTATTCGGCCGGCCAGCTTATGCGCGATTCATGGCACGGCCGTGCAACTTTTACATGAAAATGAAGATGCCAGGACCAAGAGGAACCATCACAGTTGAAGGCATCCGGAAGATTGCACTCGAGTGTTAGGAAGGAGATGCAGCGTATGCCGAGACGGCCTGCGTTGTAGAAGAATTGCGGTATTATAAGGACAACATTGACCTGTCCGACAGGACCTCCCTGAAGAAGCCCACGATGGAGTCTGACCCTTTGCTCAAGTTTAAGTCGGCCAGAGATACAAAGCAAGTTGATTTCACCCTGGGCAATTCTTCTGAGCAGTTCACCATAGGGGCAAACATGGACCCTAAATAGGAAAGCGTGCTCATCATCCGTGAGAACCGGGACATCTTTGCATTGAAACCTTCTGACATGCCAGGTGTACCGAGAGAACTTGCTGAGCACTCCATTAATGTGGACCCCATGTTTAAGCCAGTCCGCCAGTATCTCCGTCGTTTTAATGAAGAAAGGCGGAAGGCTATTGGCGAAGAAGTGGCCCGGCTCCTAGCTGCCGGGTTCATCGTGGAAGTCTTCCATCCTGAATGGCTAGCTAACCCAGTACTTGTTCTAAAGAAAAATGGGACTTGGCGGATGTGTGTTGATTACACAGATCTAAATAAGGCTTGTCCTTGTGATCCCTTTGCCTTGCCCTGTATTGACCAGATCATCGATGCTACGGCGGGTTGCGAGAGTTTATGCTTCTTGGATGCTTACTCTGGCTATCATCAGATCAAAATGAAGCTGGAAGACCAGAAAAAGACGGGTTTCATCACACCCTTCGGGGCTTTCTATTATACAACCATGCCGTTTGGTCTGAAGTGTGCACAGGCGACTTACCAGCGTTGTGTCCAAAACTGCTTTCATAAACAGATCGGGCGGAACGTTCATGCTTATGTTGATGACATTGTGGTTAAGTCTGGAAAGAAAGAAACCCTGTTGGAGGATCTCAAGGAAACATTGGACAATCTCCGTATCTACCAGATGAAGCTTAACCCGGAGAAGTGTGTCTTTGGTTTCCCTGCAGGGAAGCTTCTGGGATTTCTTGTTTCTGAGCGTGCCATTGAAGCTAACCCGAAAAAGATCAAAGCGATCACGACCCTAGCTAAGCCGGCCAATCTGAATGCCGTGCAGAAGCTAGCTGGGCGGGTTGCGGCATTGAGTCGGTTCATAAGCCCTCTTGGAGAGAAGGCAATTCCGTTGTACCAATTGCTTAGGAAAGCAGATAACTTCGTGTGGAGTGATGCTGCAGATCAGGCTTTTGAGGCCCTCAAGAAGCAGTTGTCTGAGCCGCCGGTCCTTGCTGCCCCTCGCGAGAAGGAGCCAATGTTGCTATATATTGCTGCTAATAACAAGGTTGTAAGCGTGGCAGTCGTTGTAGAGCGCAAAGAGGACGGCAAGGAATATCCAGTTCAGCACCCCGTGTATTATATCAGTGAGGTGTTAACCGAGTCCAAGCAGCGATATCCACATTGGCAGAAACTGGTCTACGGAGTATTTATGTCTAGCCGCAAGCAGAAGCATTACTTCCACGAACATCCAATCACTGTGGTCAGCTCCGCACCTCTTGGGGATATAATCCAGAACCGAGAGGCCACAGGCCGGGTTGCCAAGTGGGCCATCGAGCTCGGTCCGCATCATCTCAAATATGTGCCCCGCACGGCAATCAAATCTCAGGCATTGGTGGATTTCATTAATGATTGGACAGAGTTACAGGCTCCCGAAGAGAAGCCCGACACAACATACTGGTCCATCCACTTTGACGGCTCAAGGCAGCTTGATGGCTCAGGGGCTGGAGTTGTGATTACTTCCCCATGAGTAGATAAGTTCTGTTATGTTTTAAGACTCATGTTCCCCTGTACAAACAATGCAGCAGAATATGAGGCCTTACTTCATGGGCTTCGGATGGCCAAGGAGATGAACCTGAGCCGGGTCAGGTGTCTGGGCGACTCAGACTTGGTGGCCCAACAAGTTTCTGGTACATGGGTTTCCAAGGATCCCCTTATGGCGGCTTATCGGCACGCGATCACCAACATTGCTGGACACTTCAAAGGTTATCAAGTTGATCATATTGATCACCGGCAGAACGAGGCGGCAGATGCACTCTCTCGATTGGGTTCTCAGCGCAAGCCGGTGCCACCCAATGTTTTCCTCGATGTTTTGCACAACCCGTCTGTCAAGTTACCAACAGAGGAGGACTTGGCTATTCCTGACCCGGAGGCGGCTCTAGTGGCTGCTGTCGATGCTATACCTAATTGGATAGTCCCCTACTTGGCTTATCTAAGCCGGGGAGAACTTCCAATAGAAGAAATCCTTGCACGACAGATCATCAGACGATCTAAGTCTATGACTATCGTCAACGGCGCAGTGTCACTGGTGTTTTTCAGCGATGTGTTTCACCAGAGGAGGGCCGCGCCATTCTCAATGAGATTCACTCTGGCAATTGCGGTCACCACGCTGGATCACGATCACTTGTGGCAAAGGCTTTTCGGCACGGGTTTTACTGGCTCACAGCTCATGCTGACGCAGAGGATATTGTACGCAAGTGTGACGGTTGCCAGAAATATGCTCGCCAGGCTCATGTGCCGGCTCAAGAGTTGAGGATGATCCCGATAACTTCGCCTTTTGCGGTCTGGGGGCTTGACATGGTTGGACCCTTCAAGCGTTCTAAGAACAAACACACTCACCTATTGGTGGTAGTGGATAAATTTACCAAGTGGGTGGAAGCAGAGCCGGCCAGCCACTGTGACGCTGCTACAGTCGTCAAGTTTCTGAAAAAGCTGATATTTCGATTTGGCTATCCGCACAGTATCATCACAGACAATGGCACCAAACTTTCCAAGGGAGTTATGAAACAGTTCTGTCAACAGGAGCACATCCGGCTTGATTTAGCATCGGTTGCGCATCCTCAGTCCAATGGGCAAGTAAAAAGAGCCAATCAGGAATTGCTGCGTGGCATCAAGCCCCGGCTCATGGTGCCATTACAGTGCACGCCGGGTTGCTGGGAAGAAGAATTACCTGCGGTGCTTTGGAGCATACGGACTACTCCCAACAGGTCAACAGGCTATACGCCGTTTTTCCTGGTCTATGGCGCAGAAGCCGTCCTTCCAAGCGATATTCGTCATGACTCCCCTCGAGTGGCGGCTTATGTGGAATCTGATAATGAGCAAGCTCGACAAGGCGCCCTTGATGCCCTAGAAGAAGAACGCGAACTTGCCGCGTCCAGATCAGAAATTTATCAACAAGACCTACGTCGCTATCACAGCCGTAAAGTTCGAAGCCATACTTTTCAGGAAGGTGACTTAGTGCTCCGTTTGATACAAGACCAGACAGGCATGCTTAAGCTTTCACCACCTTGGGAAGGGCCCTTTGTGGTCAGCAAGAATCTCAACAACGGGTCATATTACCTGATTGATATACGTGAGGGAGATAAATCACGTACCTCTGAGGAGGAGACAAGCCGGCCCTGGAACATTGCCCAACTCCGGCCATACTACACCTGAGTCATCGACTGGGTCATATCTTTGTACATACCTTCTATCGTGTATATACCTATTTTCGATCAAATAAAATAAAGACCAGCAGCTCTGTATAAGAGAGTTGTCGTTTCGCCTCAAAATTGTGTGTTGGATCTTTATTTGTTGATCTTGGTTAATTGGGGACTTCCAACTCCATTGAGTTCAGATTACAAAACCCTTTAACCCGGCGAGATGCCACAAGTTCGTTAAACCTGCCTGTTAGCAAGATGCTACTCCCTAAAGGCGACCCGGCGTACGTCTGATGAGTCAATCACATAGGTGACCCTGAATTCATCAGAGTTAAAACGTTCGATTGGTTGCGTGAGAGCCGGCTTTCAGAGAGCGAGGACAAACCAGCAGGCCAAAGTGCCAGCTTCATGAAAGCAATTCAGACTTGAGCTTTATACGCCGGTCTTTTCAAGTTGGGTTTCACAAAAACTGGCTTGTTGCAGTTATGTTTCTTTTCTGCATCCATCTCATTTCTGCATACATGCATACATTCATACATCGCATCTACCTTCGTTAAATTTGCTATTCTTGATTCATTACAAACAGTAACAAAGATTACTAGCTATTTATGTGATTTCATCCATCACAATTATTATTATATGCAATTGTTATTGTTTCAGCAGAATCACTCTCATTGCAAAAAACCGGCTCTCGAAGCCCAAAAGTGGATTCACAGAAGCAGGGCATCCACAAAGTATTTGTACAAGCACCACAGTGCACGATGGCACTGGCATCAGCAAGACAGTTTGGCATACTCAAGTAATTAAAAGTTGCCCAACAACTGCGACCCAGACAAAGTTTCCACAGTACAAGCTAAAAAGCGGAAGAGCCGGTGTTCTATATAGCCGGGTTGGAACTGGCATCGGCGGTTGATGGGGCACCTTGTGCCGGCTCTTCACGGCCTTCGTCATCCTCTGCTTCTTGACTTGACTCGCCGGTCGACCACTGAATGGAGCGCAAGGCTTCAAACATCGCGTCGGCGGAAATCACGGAAGAAGGATCAACTTCAGGGGCAAAAGATTGCTTACGCGCGCGAGTAAGGGCCACCGGCTCAAAGTTTGGCGGCTCAATCCGCTCGTTGTCTTTCGTATAGCCGGCCTGGTACCTGGACAAGTCCGCCTCCTCGGCAATGGCAGTGGCAGCGACCCAGGTGTCCTTTATGCAGCGTCTGAAGTCCTTCTCAGAAAATGGGGTGTCATCCACGTTGAACTCCGGATACCTGCCCGCAATCTGACCCGGATCCAGCTCTGGCACGTAGGCTTTGGCGTGAGCGAGAACTGTCAAAGCACCAGTGCGGCAAGCCGCCTTCTTCAACTCTTCAAACCACTTGGGCACGACTGATAGTTCTTTCAATGTGTCAGCAATCAACTGTGGCGGCGTCTTGGTATTTTTCGCGGCCATTACGCAATGGACGCCGCCTATTTACAGCTGCTCCACGAAGGTATAAACATCCTTCAATTTTACCAGTGGCTGCTGCACAAGGGTTTGATTCTTCCGGCCTGCAAAAAATATGTACACACGATCAGTAAAGCCGGCTTAGCATATTCATGTTGGGATAATTGGCGCATGGTGGTCTGTTTTACTTACCAAAGATGGCCCGGCACAGGGCTGTGATCTGGCCCTTTAGAGTGGCCAGCTCTTGAGTTACCGGCTCAAGTTGGGCCTCGACCTCTTCAGCACACGTGGCTAGGGCGGCTCTTGCTGCTTCAGTTTCTTCCAAAGTGCTCCTCACCACGAGCAGAGATTTGTTGGCTTCTACAGATGCCTTCTCAGCTTCTTGGCACAGTTTCTTCTCCTTCCTTGCTTCATTTCGGAAGAAGGAAGCTTGAGTCTCCACCTGGTTCAGCATGTCCTGCAAAGCAGCCTCAGTTATACATTGTCTAAACATGCCCCGAGCCGCCCTTTCGGTCGACCCGGCCCATGGGGGCTACGGGTTTCAGCTCTTCTCAAAAAGCAAACAATCAAGTTCCATGCAGATGCAGGCACTCTACATGGCACTTGGGGCTAATGCATGATTTGATCTTGTTAGATATGGAGACCCGCCCGTCAGGATATGACGAGCCGGCCTTTGGAGTTGCCAACTGAGGTTATGCATGCGAGATAAAGTTTGGAAGTCCCGGGTCGTCATTTCATAATGACCCGGCCCTTGGGGGCTGATACGTCTCCAACGTATCTATAATTTGTGATTGTTCCATGCTGTTATATTATCAATCTTGGATGTTTTTATATGCATTTACAGCAATTATATATCATTTTTGGAGACTAACCTATTAACTTAGTGCCCAGTGCCAGTTGCTGTTTTCTGCCCTGTTTTTGTTTTACAGAATATCAATACCAAACGAAGTCCAAATGCCACGAAACTTTTTGGAGACTTTTTTCTGGACATATACAACACTAGAAGCTTCGGGAGGAGGCCAGAAGCCCCAGGGGGTGCCCATGAGGCACCAGGGCGGCCTGGGGGGTAGGCGTGCCCTGGTACCTCGTGGGGCCCACAGAGCTCCGTTTGACCTAATTCCTCCACTATAAATTCCCAAAAAATGATAAACCCTCAGGGGAGTCCACAAAATACTTTTTTCGCCGCCGCAAGTTTCTGTTCTCGAGAGATCCCATCTGGAGGTCTTTTCCGGCGCTCCGCCGGAGGGGGAATCGATCACGGAGGGGCTCTACATCAACCTTGCTGCCCTTCCGATGATGCGTGAGTAGTTTACCACAGACCTTCGGGTCCATAGTTAGTAGCTAGATGGCTTCTTCTCTCTTTTTGATCTTCAATACAATGTTCTCCTCGATGTTCTTGGAGTTCTATCCGATGTAATCACTTTTTGCGGTGTGTTTGTTGGGATCCGATGAATTGTGAGTTTATGATCAGATTATCCATGAATATTATTTGAGTCTTTTCTGATCTCTTTTATGCATGATTATTATAGCCTCGTATTTCTTCTCCGATCTATTGATTTGGTTTGGCCAACTAGATTGATTTATCTAGCCATGGGAAGAGGTGCTTTGTAATGGGTTCGATCTTGCGGTGCTCAATCCCAGTGACAGAACGGGACATGACACGTACGTATCGTTTCTATTAAGGTTAAAAATATGGGGTTTATTCATACATGAGTTTATCTTGTCTACATCATGTCATCGTTCCTAAGGCGTTACTCGGTTCTTTATGGACTTAATACACTAGATGCATGCTGGATAGCGGTCGATGTGTGGAGTAATAGTAGTAGATGCAGGCAGGAGTCAGTCTACTTGTCTCGGACGTGATGCCTATATACATGATCATTGCCTCTGATATCGTCATGATTATTTTCTTTTCTATCAATTGCCCAACAGTAATTTGTTTACACACCGTATGCTATTTTCTTGAGAGAAGCCTCTACTGAAAACTATGGCCCCCGGGTCTATCTAAATCATATACTAAAACCCTAAAAATATTTGCTGCACTTTTCTTTTATTTATTTTATTTTGTATTTTTGTTTCAATCTATCTATCTATCACATAAAATTTAATCTTGCAACTTACCGCCGAGGGATTGACAACCCCTTGTTTGCGTTGGGTGCAAGGATTTGTTGTTTTGTGTGCATGTGCAGCTAACGAGGTGTTGCGTGATTCTTCTACTGGATTGATAACCTTGGTTTCATAACTGAGGGAAATACTTATCTCTACTGTACTGCATCTCCCTTCCTCTTCAGGGAATTACCAACGCAGCTCACAAGTAGCAGGAAGAATTTCTGGCGCCGTTGCCGGGGAGACATCATCAACATCTATCAAGTACCTACGCATAAAACTCTCATCTCCTTGCATTTACTTTATTTGCATTTGCCTCTCGTTTTCATCTCCCCCACTTCTAAAAAGTTTTTACAAAAATAGAAAAATATTTTTCGTTTGCCTTTTTCTTGTTTGCTTGTTTGCTTTGCTTGAAACTGTTATCATGCCTGAAATTGAGAAAGTTGTGATTGAAAGTGCTAGTGAGGATAGTGGTAGTGAATCTCTTGGGGAAAAAACACATTCTTTTGATCTTAATCACGTCCCTCCAGAGACTATCTCCCCCACTAATTTTAAAACTAAAGTCTATCATGTGGGAAGTGGTAACGTCACAGGGAAAAATATTATTCAGGAGTTCTTCAATTGTGCGGGAGTTATTCCAATAGTTAATGGATCTATTATTGATAAAACAAATTGTTATGTGGATGCTATTGCAATGTTCGTGGTTAAATTAGAAAGAAAATTTCTGCATATCCACCCCTCCTTACAAAAAATATTTTATGAACTTCCCAACATCCATGATCCTAGGGCTAAGAAAATTGTCACTATAATCCTTATGCATGAATTTGATTATATAATCCGGGAAGCTAGGGATATTTTCTACTTTTATAAGATAAATTTTGAACGTCCCCCTATAGCGGAGATCCTTCATGATAAAGATACTATTCGTAGGTTGTAATCTAAAGATTACTTTGCTTATGGTGAAAACATTAGAAGGAGAGTTCCATACACCGAAATAATTAAAACTATGTACCACCATGCTTGTGAATAATTTGAATGGGTTACTAAAGGAATTGATGAGGGATTTAGTGAAGAATGGCTCGAGAGTACGGCTAGAGATCCTATTGATGATGAAATACATGTTTTATATGAGGACGTTTATGGTGATGATCCTGAGTTTGAAGTTATGAATGTTAAGGTTACTAATCAAAGCCCCTTCAATTACCTAAGCTCACCCACTAGGAAAGGAGAGCATGAAGGTAGAGAATTAATGAGAAAAGCTTTTGAATATTTAATCAAAAAGGACTTGGGGATGAAGGATGACAGTGCTTGAAACTATGCATTATGCCTAGCTAGGGGCATAAAACAATAGCGCTTGTTGGGAGGCAACCCAATGAATAAAATAAATTTTTATTATTTGTTTCTTTTATTGTGTGTTTTAACTTTCATGCTACTGTTATGATTGTGTTTTTGTGTTTTTAATTAGTGTTTGTGCCAAGTAAAACCTTTGGGATGATTTGGAAGATAGTATAATTGATGCTGTTTGGAAAACAGAAAGTTTTGCGTCCAGTGCTGGAATTTTGTTTCTGTACTGGTGCATCAGAAAAATCTGATATTTTTACACAGTATTAGTATATGAATTTCCCACGTTTTCCTAATTTTCCAGAATTTTTGGATTTACAGAAGTATGGCTTTTAAATAGATTGCTACAGACTGTTCTGTTTTTGACAGATTCTGTTTTTGATGTGTTGCTTGCTTGTTTTGATGAAACTATGGATTGTATCGGGGGGTATAAGCCATGGAGAAGTTAGAATACAATAGGTATAATGCAAAAATAAAATATGAATGGGTTTAAAACAGTACTTAAAGTGGCGATTTATTTTGTTATACTAACGGATCTCACGAAGGTTTTGTTGAAGTTTTGTGTGATTGAAGTTTTCAAGTTTTGGGTGAGATCACGATGGATGAAGGAATAAGGAGTGGCAAGAGCCTAAGCTTGGGGATGCCCAAGGCACCCAAAGGCAATATTCAAGGAAGACTCAAGCGTTTATGCTTGGGGATGCCCCGGAAGGCATCCCCTCTTTTTTCTACCAACCATCGGTAATTTCACTTGGAGCTATATTTTTATTCGTCACATGATATGTGTTTTGCTTGGAGCGTCTTGTATTATATGAGTCTTTGCTTTGTTTGCTTTTTAGTTTGTCACAATCATCCTTGCTGAACACACCTATTTTGAGAGAGCCACACGTTCATCATAATTTGTTAGAATACTCTATGTGCTTCACTTAAATTTTTTGAGCTAGGCAGTTGCTCTAGTGCTTCACTAAAATCTTTTTGAGCACAGTGGTGGCTATTTTTGAAGAAATAAACTCTCATGCTTCACTTATATTATTTTGAGAGTTGATAAGATTGAAATTTTGAAGAAATATTTGCACTCTCATGTTCACTTATATCTTTTTGAGAGTTGATGAAAGTAACGGTAATTTGCACAAGATATGAATTTGGTCCCAAAGTGATGACTATTCAAGAGGGATATAATAAAAACTTTCATATAGATCATTGGATATGATAAGTGTGATTCCTTGCAATAGTTTTGCGATATGGAGATGATGATATGTGAGTCATGTTAGTGAGTAATTGTGATTTAGTAAGAATATTCGTGTTAAGGTTTGTGATTCCCTATGCATGCACATTAAGTCAATAGTTATGCAATGAAATTATATCCTACTTATGGTGCATTATTCGGTGTTAGTTATGTTCAATGCATGTTTATGACCGTTTTCGCTTTTTGGTTGGTTGCTTCTCAATCTTTTGCTAGCCTTCATTTGTACTAAGCGGAAATACTGCCTGTGCATCCAAACTCCTTAAACCCAAGTTGTGCCAAATGAGTCCACTATATCTACCTATATGCGGTGTTTCAATGCCGTTCCAAGTAAATTTGCGTGTGCCAACTCTAATTTTGAAAATAATTTTTCTGTTTTGTGTGCCCGTACCGCTCATGAAGCGGCAGGGGGTGGCCAATATTTTCCAGGCTAGGTGTTTTATTTTCACGATGAGTGTTTATTCACTTGTCATTGCACGAGAGAGTGGCTGGTAATAGGGATGCCCAGTCCCACAATGAAATCAAAAATATATAACAACAAAATTCCTTGGAAAGTGATGGTATGGAGGGCACCCGTGGATACGGCTAGCCATGGATTTTGAGAGAATGGTGGAAAGGAAATAAACTTTATTTTCTGTTTGAGAACCGCCTATGATGTGTCTAGCATGGAAGATATTGGGAATTCTCGGTCGTTTACATTGACAGGAAAAGCATGCCTCTCAAAATATTTTTATTTCTCTAATTTAAGCTTTGAGCTCTGGCACATTTGACAAATCTCTGCTTCCCTCTGCGAAGGGCCTATCTATTTACTTTTATGCAATTTTTATTTTCTTGAGTCTCCATCTTCTCTTATAAAGAACCAACTAGAGAGCACTATTGTCATACTTGTGCATTGGATGTAGTTAATATTCGAGTGTGTTTCATGAATGGATCAATGATTGAGCATAATGGGCTAGGGATAACTTTCTTTAGCGTTGATATTTTGAAAAACATGGTTGCTTGTTAGCATGCTTGAGTATTTATATCTTCATATCAAATTATAGACTATTGCTTTGAATCATTCAAGTCCAATGTCCATGCTACAAAAGAAAAGAATATATGATGAATATAATATGCAGCATTCCACATCAAAAATTCTGTTTTTATCATTTACCTACTCGAGGACGAGCAGGAATTAAGCTTGGGGATGCTGATACGTCTCCAACGTATCTATAATTTTTTATTGTTCCATGCTGTTATATTATCAATCTTGGATGTTTTTATATGCATTTACAGCAATTATATATCATTTTTGGAGACTAACCTATTAACTTAGTGCCCAGTGCCAGTTGTTGTTTTCTGCCCTATTTTTGTTTTAAAGAATATCAATACCAAACGAAGTCCAAATGCCACGAAACTTTTTGGAGATTTTTTTCTGGACATATACAACACTAGAAGCTTCGGGAGGAGGCCAGAAGCCCCAAGGGGTGCCCACGAGGCACCAGGGCGCGCCTGGGGTGGGCAGCCGCGCCCTGGTACCTCGTGTGGCCCACAGAGCTCCGTTTGACCTAATTCCTCCACTATATATTCCCAAAAAATGATAAACCCTCAGGGGAGTCCACAAAATACTTTTTCCGCCGCCGCAAGTTTCTATTCTCGAGAGATCCCATCTGGATGCCTTTTCGGTGCTCCGCCAGAGGGGGAATCGATCACGGAGGGGCTCTACATCAACTTTGCTACCCTTCCAATGATGCGTGAGTAGTTTACCACAGACCTTCGGGTCCATAATTAGTAGCTAGATGGCTTCTTCTCTCTTTTTGATCTTCAATACAATGTTCTCCTCGATGTTCTTGGAGTTCTATCCGATGTAATCACTTTTTGCGGTGTGTTTGTTGGGATCCGATGAATTGTGAGTTTATGATCATATTATCCATGAATATTATTTGAGTATTTTCTGATCTCTTTTATGCATGATTATTATAGCCTCGTATTTCTTCTCCGATCTATTGATTTGGTTTGGCCAACTAGATTGATTTATCTTGCCATGGGAAGAGGTGCTTTGTAATGGGTTCGATCTTGCAGTGCTCAATCCCAGTGACAGAAAGGGACATGACACGTATGTATCGTTGCTATTAAGGGTAAAAAGATGGGCTTTATTCATACATGAGTTTATCTTGTCTACATCATGTCATTGTTCTTAAGGCATTACTCCGTTCTTTATGGACTTAATACACTAGATGCATGCTGGATAGCGGTCGATGTGTGGAGTAATAGTAGTAGATGCAGGTAGGAGTCGGTCAACTTGTCTCGGACGTGATGCCTATATACATGATCATTGCCTTGGATATCGTCATGATTATTTTCTTTTCTTTCAATTGCGCAACAGTAATTTGTTTACCCACCATATGCTATTTTCTTGAGAAACGCCTCTAGTGAAAACTATGGCCCCCGGGTCTATCTAAATCATATACTAAAACCCTAAAAATATTTGCTGCACTTTTCTTTTCTTTTATTTTTTTTGTATTTTTGTTTCAATCTATCTATCTATCACATATAATTTAATCTTGCAACTTACCGCCGAGGGATTGACAACCCCTTGTTTGCGTTGGGTGCAAGGATTTGTTGTTTTGTGTGCAGTTGCTGCTAACGAGGTGTTGCATGATTCTCCTACTGGATTGATAAACTTTGTTTCATAACTGAAGGAAATACTTATATCTACTGTACGGCATCTCCCTTCCTCTTCAGGGAATTACCAACGCAGCTCACGAGTAGCAGGGGCTACATATATATATGGTTCATGGCAGAAGGCGCAATTACCTCAAATTTTCGCTTCAAGGAAGATATCATCGCAATTTCTGTGTCCCGGCTTTCAGACAGCCGGGTCAGCACAGCTTGGTGAAGGGCATTGGCGTCTTGGTCTTCAAAAGCGGAGAAGTCAAGAGCCGCCTTCCCCTTGTTCTTCACGGATGGCTCAGCCCGGGCAGGAACTTTGGCGAGAGCAGTAGAGGTCTCAGGCGGAGTAGTTTGCTGTATATCCATCACCACCACCTCCTCTTGAGCCGGGGCCACGGGCTGTTGTCTGGGTTGATCAGTTAAAATTTCCCTCTCCTGAACAGCAGGAGAGGAAGCGCGAGCCGGGCTCGCAGTATCTTGAGGTGGCGGAATGTTCGGGAACGCCGGCTCATCCTGAATGACCAAGGGGGCCTCCGTTTCTTCCTGAGGGCCCGTTTGAATAACTGGGTCAGATGACCCGGCCGCGGCGGTGGTCTTTTTCTTGATGGCCTTGGCACTATACAAGAAGCAAAGAGTTAATTCAGTTATAAAAGGTTACAAGGTAAAGAGCCGTTGGGTGACACAGGAATAATCAATGTGCTTACCCTGGGTTGATGTTGAAAGCCGGCGCCTGAGTAGCGCTTGATTCATCCGAAGAGGGGGACATCTGATAGGCCGAGTCATTTAAATGTAAGGGTTCCTTGAAACGACCTGCTAGAGGAAAAGAGGGAGTTGGACTAAGAAGCACCTCTGCCCGTGCTCTACAGGATGGCGGCTCATATGGAAGCCCGCCATTCAACTCGCCTTCACTACTCCGGGTCTTCCTTTTGGAGGTCCCGGCTTGCTGTGTTTTCTTCAAAACAAATTGGGGATCCAAATGAGCGTCCTGATGTGAAAAAGGGACTTTACGGACGGCAACTAGGGGTTTCCTTCAAACTTTGCGGATTACAGCCCGAGTTTTCTTCCGAATAGGTATTGGGGAGTCAGAATCTGAGGAGATCAAGGTTACCTCTGGCTCGACGGTGTGGCTAACTTCAGCTTCTTCCTGAGATGAGTGAGCATCAGCAATCTGATTAAAAGGCGGCCTAGAGAGTCAAGTTCTACCTCATTGTCTTCTTCATTATCCGACTCTTCTTCGTCGTCCTCTCGATTAGGAGTAGGGTCTTGAACCTCAACCCACCACCAGTCATCACTCTCCTGCATCACGGCGAGTGAATGGAGTTATGACAAGGACAACGCAGTATTGACAAAGTGCAAAGTGACAGAGACGGCTTACCGGAGGGGCCGGCTTGTTGGCACTAAATGGGGCGAGCCCCACAATCTTAATGTCCTCCTTTGTCTCGCCAAGAAGTTTCTTGGCAAATTTGAGGACCTCCTTTTCCTTGAGGTTAACCCAGCTGAACCGAAGTGGGTCGTCGTGATGCTCGGTGTAGGTGTGCATCAGCCGGGTCTTGGAACTGAGCGGCTGAATCCTCCACTCTACCCAAGTCTGGGTCAAATCGACACCGGTGAGGCCGTGAACAATCAAAGCGTTCATCTTCAGATATAGCGGCTCCAAATTCTCCCTCTCTTCCCTGGGAGCAAGACCTGGGAAGGCTGCACTAATGGCAAGCCGGCTTGCCTGGTAACCCGGCAGAGGGTTTTGTCCTTCGGGGGATGTGTCCTTTCAACAAAACCAGGTTCTATGCCACCCTTTGGGATGGCTGGCCGGCTTGGCGTTGGGGAAAACTATGTTCTTTCGACGTTGGATAGAAATTCCACCGAGTTCAATACTTGGACCGTCCTTGTGTTTTGTTTGGCGGTTCAAATAAAAGAATTCCCGGAACAGGCTAAGAGACGGCTCAAGCTACAGATAAACTTCGCAAAACACTTGGAATTGGTACAGGTTGAAGATGGAGTTGGGGGCCAAGTCTTGAGGCCTGATGTTGAAGAAATGCAATACCTCCCTGAAAAACTTTGAGCCGGGAGGACGAAAACCCCTTGAGATATGATCAGCAAAAATGACGATCTCGTTTTGGCCGGGTTGGGGGTGAATTTCCTCCTCTGGAGCCCGCCATGAAATTTTTTCCTTTGACGGCAACAACCCGGAATCTACCAAGGTTTGCAGGCTCAGCTCGGACATGCTGGACTTGGCCCAGTTGATGATCTTGGGCTTGGGAGGCACGGTTTCAGCTGTTATGAAAGAGAGAAGATGTCATAAGCTGGTAATATGAGCTTTTTAATGAAGTATGAATAATACAACGAGCCGGCAACTGAGAAATTTGGCCGGGTTACGAAGGAGGATACAGATAAATTCCGGGTCAAGATTGCTAGCAAGGATAAGCCGAAACATACATGCCACAGATTTTTACAAGTGTTGAGGCAGGGTCTGGGCTACGAGTCCGCAAACAGGTTTATATGAAATAAGAAAATTTTACGGATCTACAAAATGGGTAAAAATGAAGAAATAAAGGCTAAGTGTGTTCCTCGTACTGTGAGAGGTTATGCAGTGGATCTATCTACGGTGGAACAACAAATCTACCTGTGAGGAAGGGATTGTGGAGCGACCGTACGAACTAAGAAAAATGAGAGGGACCAATTCTTTTGGATCTACCGCGTCCATGGCGACGAACGCAGAAGGAACAATGATGAACTAGTAGTTGGGAGAAGAATGCTTACAGATCTGATGAAGAAACTTGGTGGTCTTCGGCTGCGGCGAAGGCGTCCAGGCGAGCTCCGGCGGCGAAAGAAAGACTCGGGCGGCGCTGGAACAGGCGGCGACGGCGAGCTCGAGCGGGCGCGAGGGCGTCGGAGGTTCAGAGGAGGAAGAAGAGCAATGAGGAAGGCAGCAGAGGAGGCGCGACTTATTTATGGGCACCACTGGACCCCCAAATGGCGTGCACGAAATCCTAGGCAACACAGTAAACAGTGGCTAAAAGGGCTCCTCGATTTTCGTGCCTACCAAGGCAATACAAATCTATTCACAGATTCCAGTGACGTCATCCCGGATTTTGCGGAAGCAGGATGTGATATCACAAGACAAAATCAGTGAAAAATGCCAAGTCTGAAGGCAGAAGAATGACCCGGCGATCCAACAAGCCGGCTTGAGAAGCAATTGGTGTGACGCCCCCGGCCCGACCGTGCACTATTCATACACGCAAATGCACACGATCGAGATCAGAGACTCACGGGAAGATATCACAACACAACTCTAAACACAAATAAAAAGCATACAAGCTTTATATTACAAGACAGGGGCCTCGAGGGCTCGAATACATAGCTCGCGACCAAGAGTCAGCGGAAACAACATAATATCTAAGTACAGACATAAGAGGGAAACAAGGGTGCCTTAAGAATGCTAGCATAACAATGACACTAATCGAAAAGGCGCAGGCCTCCTGCCTGGGAACCTCCGAATCTACTCCTGGTCGTCGGTCCACAACGTAGTAGTAGGTGCATCCGGGAATCTCCTGCTCCTGGGCGCCATCGTCTGATCGCAGCAACCGGGGATGGGGAAAAGAGTAGCAAAGCAACCACGAGTACTCATCCAAAGTACTCGCAAGACTGACATCAGAACTATGCTAAATATGCATCGGTATCAAAGGAATGGGCTATATCTTTGGACTAAACTGCAGGTGCGGATCAGAGGGAGAAAAGCCTAGCCTATAGAAGACTAGCATCTTCAGCGTCTTGCACCATTAGAAGAGTGCAGATTAGCATAATATAAAGTATCAAGCATGTAATAGCAAAGCCCAGAGATCCTTCCTCGACTCCCTGCGAGAAAGCAATCCCGGAGCTTACAATTAATTTACATGTATCTAGTTCAAGTAGTAATAGATCGGGATACAACACTGAGCGTCCTGTTAACGTGGACACGGCTATTCGAATAGATAACTTCCCTGCAGGGGTGCACTACTGTTACCCAACACGCTCGATTAACTCTGGCCGGACACACTTTTCTCGGTCATGCCCGGCCTCGGCTAATCGACACGACGTAGTCCTACCTAGGCTCAACAGAGACGTCCCCGCCGGTCTACATCCTAAGCGCTCAGGGGTCTTGGGCCCATCGCCCTTTGCGCTCCGGGTCGTTATGCGACGAGCCGGGACGAGCACCACCTCATCCTGGATGGCACTGGCCCGACAAGCCCACAATGCTGAACTGGACATCTGACAGAGCTTTCGGCTGATACATACGGCGTCGAGGGCCGCATTAAACCATTATCCCACGTGGTGGTAGTGCGTATAGGCCAGTGGCCAACTCAGATCAAATACCCAAATCCGTTAGTGAATTATTAGGAGCTCGCGGTGACGATCAGTACTCCTGTCGCCCCGTCTCGAGGAAGTGCAACAAGGGATAGGCCCATCCCTCTCTAGGGCGGTCTCTGCCTGCCCGGCCGCACCTCGTAATTATCTCGCGGGTACCCTCCAGGTCAACCCGACTCCACAAGGGACTGTCGGAAACTCAGGTCCACCTCTACCGGGGTAGTACCGCCTGTCCCTTCAGTCCCACAGTAACAGTTAAAATGGGCAACAGTTAAAGGTAATCGTGTGTTCTTGTCATCAAGGGAGAAGTCCGAGGAATCACCCTCGTTGGAATCCTACTCGATGTAATCCGTCAAGGAGAACTAGGAGGAATCACCCTCGATGGTCCACACTTGAGGGGTTGCACGACAGAGTATCATCGGGAAGGGGAGCGGGAGGAATCACCCTCTGCAATCACCGCCCATGTGCTATACTACAGGGATATCATCTGGAGTGCAGTACGAGGTATCACCCTCGACACTCGATAGAAGCCCTGCAGAGTCGTACAACTATGGGGGGGTGTGCGGTGATGTGTCGGTCTCTGCACATCGATCATAATGATCGAGGCACTGTAAACAAAGTGGGGCAACAGGGACAAGGGTGAGGGGTCACTGATGGATCAATAACCAACCTATTCTAAGCAATTTAGGATGACAGGTAAAGTAACAATAGCAGGTTACAAAAGCAGGCTATGCATCAGAATAGGAGCAATCATTTACAGTAGCAAAATCTAATGCAATCATGAGGGAGAAGGAATAGCTGATATAGGAATGATCAAGGGGGTTTTGCTTGCCTGGAAGCTCTGCTGAAAAGGAAGTACGGTCGCCGGTGAAGTAGTCGATCACAGGGGTAGCGTCGGTCTCAGAGTCTACCGAAGAGAAGAGGGGCGAAGAAACAATAAATACAAGCAACAAATGCAATCACAGATGCATGGCATGGCAGCACGCTATTCGAGGGGTGACCTAATGCAGTACTACGCAAGTTAGTCAAAGTGGAAAGCATCTGGAGGTGTTTTACCAGCTCCGGGCAATTATCGGACAGATGAATTGGAGGGGAAGGTTCCATGTTCATCGTGTTAGAGGGGTGTGGCAGGTATGTGGGTTGCATATTCGGATTCGTCATATTTTTCTGATCGTTTTTCATATATAAATTATTTTCATCCGAGTTACGGTTTATTTTATATGATTTTTCAAAGTTTTATTAATTTCTGGAAATATTTTAATTATTAAATTAGAATTATCCGCAACAGTGCAACGGTGACTTCAGCAGAACGTCATGATGAAGTCAGCAGTCAACCCAGCCGGTTGACTGGTCAACCTGACAGGTGGGGCCCATCTGTCATAGACTGTCTCATTTTAACAGTAGATTAAATTAACTAATTAACCTAATTAGCCAGTGGGACCCACTGTCAGAGACTGATTAAGTTAACTAATTAACTAACAGATTAATTAACGGTTTAATTAACATTTTATTTATTTTAAAACGTTTTAAATGGTGGGGTCCACATGTCAGTGGCTGGGCCAGCCCAGTCAGCAGTTGACTGGGTCAACCCAGTCAACTGGGGCCAGTGGGGCCCGCTGGCAGCGTCACAGGGGTGGGCCCTGGTCGTGCCACGTTGGCGCCATCGCCGGAGTTACTCCGGCGACCAAATCGCGCGGCGGCGCGTCGCCGGAGTTGGCCGGAAAACGTGTACGGGGCAAGGCTGGGGTCGGGCTTGGGCTCTACGGGATGCTGGGAACGCGCCGCGTCCAATGGCGACAGTTGCAGCGCGCGAGGAGGTCGGGAGCATCGACAGCGACCACCGCGGGCGGCGCCGGACTTCGGCCGTTGTCGGGATCAGCGACGTAGGCCACGGCAAAACGTGCGCGTGTGCGCGTTGGGTTTTGGGGAACCCCACGAGTTCAAAAGCGAGCTCGTACGCGCCTAACTGCGGCTGAGCGCATGGCGGCGGCGAGCTCGGGCGAGGCGGCAGCGGCGGCTACGATGACGGGATCGCACAGGGAAGAGGGGGACAAGACGGCGAGGCTTACAATGAGCCTGCAGGTGAGCAATGCGGACGCGGGGGAGGCTCGATGTCGCCGGATTCATCGCCGGAGCTCGGCGATGCCGAGGAAGAAGAAGAAGACGTCGAGCTTGTCTCGGTGCCTCCCGGCTCGAACGAGAAGTAGGGGAGGAAGTAGCGGTCTTGGGCGGAGCGGTTGGGCTCGGAGAGACCGCGGGAGGAGCTCGGTGGCCGCGGGATCGACGGCGGCGACGAGGGGAGCTCTCGGGCGTGAGAGAGAGAGAGAGGACGAACGAGCGCGAGGAAGAGAGAGGAAAAGATCTGGGGGGCTAGGGCGTCCGCGGTGGCGTCCTTATCCCCCAGGGGGCCCTATAGCGACGCGGTCGGCGAGCGGGCGCGGCGACCGGTCGTCGGGAGCGTGCGCGCGCGCGAGGTTACGGAAAGGCCGATCGGGGCGGGCTGGGCCGCGCTGTAGCCCGTAGGCTTTAGTGCACAGTAGGTTAGACTTTTTGCTTTTTCTTTTTCTGTTTTGACTTTTCCTTTTCTGTTTGCATTTTCCTTTTGCTCCAAAAGACTTTTGTAAAATGTGAGACTTGGCTCAATAAATACAATGCAATATTAACTACTACCAGGAATTGGTTTGGAGATAATATGATTTCATTTGCAATTTTATTAAATAAAATGGGATTAAATATTGCTGTTTGGTACTGTTTAGATGATGTTAGAGTCATCTAGGCAATTTAGGTGATGTTTTTTTTTAATATAATTACTTATGGATTATTTGCTATTTAATGTACATTTTAGTTTCCAAGTTGGAACAACTTTTATTTTCACTTTAAATTTGAATTTCAATTTGAATTGGAATTTGAAATGAGATATGATTCCAATGATGATTAAGCACTGTTATGCATGGTGACTTGGCATGATTAAGAGGTGATCACTGTAGCTTTATACTTGGGGATGTTACAATTGGATAATGTTTTATTAATAATTTTGTCTTTTAGGGTGGAGTTTAACATGAATGAATTCAAGTCAAACTGAGGGCTAATGCTGGGGATATTTACCAGCATATAGACCCGGCAGGGTGATAACCCGGCCATAGAGCAGGCTCAGCGGGTCATCTCACTACAGGGCTAAAGGACTCTTGGCGGGCCGGCTTGATGGAGGCCTAGCAGGAAAGGCCGGCTCAGGTAATGGGCCGGCTCAAGAAGAAGATGCTTGGCTTCAGGGTTGTCTTGGAGATCAAGTAGACTTAGAGTAGGAGACGGGCAGAGCCACGACCCGGACTCTCATGTAAATCTAGGGTTCCACCTGTGCATATAAAGGGGAGCACCTAGGCAAAAAAGACTAAGTGGCAATCTCTCAAAAGCTAGGTTAGTGAATCCGCATCCTTGTAATCGAGAACCACATCAATATAATCAAGCAGGACGTAGGCTTTTACCTCTGATACGTCTCCAACGTATCTATAATTTTTGATTGTTCCATGCTGTTATATTATCAATCTTGGATGTTTTTATATGCATTTACAACAATTATATATCATTTTTTGGGACTAACCTATTAACTTAGTGCCCAGTGCCAGTTCTTGTTTTCTGCCTGTTTTTTGTTTTACAGAATATCAATACCAAATTAAGTCCAAATGCCATGAAACTTTTTGGAGATTTTTTTTCTAGACATATACAACACTAGAAGCTTCGGGAGAAGACCAGACGCCAGAGGAGGTGGCCACGAGCCACCAGGGCGCGCCCTGATGCCTCGTGGGCCCACCCCAGCTCCGTTTGACCTAATTCCACCACTTTAAATTCCCAAAAAATTAGAAACCCTCAGGGGAGTCCACGAAATACTTTTTCCGCCGCCGCAAGTTTCTGTTCTCGAGAGATCCCATCTGGAGGCCATTTCCGGCACTCCGCCGGACGGGGAATCGATCACGGAGGGGCTCTACATCAACCTTGCTGCCCTTCCGATGATGCGTGAGTATTTTACCACAGACCTTCGGGTCCATAGTTAGTAGCTAGATGGCTTCTTCTCTCATTTTGATCTTCAATACAATGTTCTCCTCGATGTTCTTGGAGTTCTATCCGATGTAATCACTTTTTGCGGTGTGTTTGTTGGGATCCGATGAATTGTGAGTTTATGATCAGATTATCCAAGAATATTATTTGAGTCTTCTCTGATCTCTTTTATGCATGATTATTATAGCTTCGTATTTCTTCTTCGATCTATTGATTTGGTTTGGTCAACTAGATTGATTTATTTTGCCATGGGAAGAGGTTCTTTGTAATGGGTTCGATCTTGCGGTGCTCAATCCCAGTGACAGAAAGGGACATGACACGTATGTATCATTGCTATTAAGGGTAAAAAGATGGGGTTTATTCATACGTGAGTTTATCTTGTCTACATCATGTCATCGTTCTTAAGGCGTTACTCCGTTCTCTATGGACTTAATACACTAGATGCATGCTGGATAGCGGTCGATGTGTGGAGTAATAGTAGTAGATGCAGGCAGGAGTCGGTCTACTTGTATTGGACGTGATGCCTATATACAGGATCATTGCCTTGGATATCGTCATGATTATTTGCTTTTCTATCAATTGCCCAAGAGTAATTTGTTTACCCACCGTGTGCTATTTTCTTGAGAGAAGCCTCTAGTGAAAACTATGGCCCCCGGGTCTATCTAAATCATAAACTAAAACCCTAAAAATATTTGCTCCACTTTTCTTTCATTTATTTTATTTTGTATTTTTGTTTCAATCTATCTATCTATCACATACAATTTAATTTTGCAACTTACCGCCGAGGGATTAACAACCCCTTGTTTGCGTTCGGTGCAAGGATTTGTTGTTTTGTGTGCAGGTGCTACTAACGAGGTGTTGCGTGATTCTCCTACTGGATTGATAACCTTGGTTTCATAACTAAGGGAAATACTTATCTCTACTGTACTGCATCTCCCTTCCTCTTCAGGGAATTACCAACGCTGCTCACAAGTAGCAGGAAGAACTTCTGGCGCCGTTGCTGGGGAGACATCATCAACATCTATCAAGTACCTACGCATAAAACTTTCATCTCCTTCCATTTACTTTATTTACTTTATTTGCATGTGCCTCTCGTTTTCATCTCCCCCACTTCTAAAAAGTTTTTACAAAAATACAAAAATATTTTCCGTTTGCCTTTTTCTTGTTTGCTTGTTTGCTTGCTCGTTACCTTGTGTGTTTAATCATGATGCCCCGAGAGAATTATCATGATACTTCTTATTATAAAAAAATTTCCGAAATTGAGAAAAATACTAAAGATTACATGACTACGCAGTTTGAGCACATCAAATTTTTTACCGAGGAACTCAAAGAACACTCTACTTTATTTTATGCTATTGCAAAACAACTCGGTGATGTTAGTAAAGAAGTTGCTAGTCTTCAATCTCAATTTGCTCTTACTGAAAATTTGCTAGGAAAAATTTCTGATGCGCAAGCTACGCTAATAAATCAAATGGCAGCTAAGTCGGAATCATTAGAACATAGTAATGATGAGGATATTAAAATGATTAATGTTTCATCTATTGATTCTTTGTTTAGCAATATAAAACTTGATGAAAAGGGGACTGAAGAAGAGTCAACTTTAGCTAAAGAGCGTCCCCATAATTCGGAGGGTGAAAATCTTGATAAGAAAATTGCTAAAAGTGGGTTTGGAGAGGTAAAAACTTTAAATAGCGATGTGCCCACTCTCTTGGATTACAAAGATTTTAATTATGATAGTTGTTCTTTGATTGAGTGCATTTCTTTGTTACAATCCATGTTAAATTCACCCAACGCTTACGAGCAAAACAAGGCTTTTACTAAACACATCGTAGAAGCAATGATGAAAGCGTTAGAAGAAAAGTTAGAACTAGAAATTTCAATTCCTAGAAAATTATATGATGAATGGGAACCAACCATTAAATTTAAAATTAAAAATTATGAGTGCAATGCTTTATGTGATTTGGGTGCTAGCGTTTCCACAATTCCAAAATCTCTATGTGATGTGCTAGGTTTTACCAATATAGATGAATGTTCTCTTAGTTTGCATCTTGCGGATTCTACTAATAAAAAGCCTTTGGGAAGAATTAATGATGCTCTTATTCTTGCAAATAGGAACTATGTGCCCGTTGATTTTATTGTACTTGACATTGAATGTAATCCTTCTTGCCCCATAATACTTGGTAGACCGTTCTTACGAACCATAGGTGCCGTTATTGATATGAAAGAAGGGAATATAAAATTTCAGTTTCCACTAAAAAAGGGTATGGAACATTTCCCTAGGAACAAAAATAAAGCACCATATGAATCCATTATGAGGGCCACTTATGGAATCAACTTGAAAGATGACAATACTTGAAACTATGCATTATGCCTAGCTAGGGGCATAAAACAATAGCGCTTGTTGAGAGGCAACCCAATGAATAAAATAAATTTTTAATTATTTGTTTCTGTTATTGTGATTTTTCACTTTCATGTTACTGTTATGATTGAGTTTTTGTGTTTTTAATTAGTGTTTGTGCCAAGTAAAACCTTTGGGATGATTTGGAAGATAGTATAATTGATGCTGTTTGGAAAACAGAAAGTTTTGCGTCCAGTGCTAGAATTTTGGTTCTGTACTGGACCGTCAGAAAAATCTGAAATTTTTACAAAGTATTGGTACATGAATTGTCCACGTTTTCCTAATATTTCAGAATTTTTGGACTTACAGAAGTATGGCTTTTAAATAGATTGCTACAGACTGTTCTGTTTTTGACAGATTCTGTTTTTGATGTGTTGATTGCTTGTTTTGATGAAACTATGGATTGTATCAGGGGGTATAAGCCATGGAGATGTTAGAATACAGTAGGTATAATGCAAAAATAAAATATGAATGGGTTTGCAACAGTACTTAAAGTAGTGATTTGTTTTGTTATACTAACGGATCTCACGAAGGTTTTGTTGAGTTTTGTGTGATTGAAGTTTTCAAGTTTTGGGTGAGATCACAATGAATGAAGGAATAAGGAGTGGCAAGAGCTTAAGCTTGGGGATGCCCAAGGCACCCCAAGGTAATATTCAGGGAAGACTCAAGCGTCTAAGCTTGGGGATGCCCCGGAAGGCATCCCCTCTTTCTTCTACCAACCATCGGTAATTTTACTTGGAGCTATATTTTTATTCGTCACATGATATGTGTTTTGCTTGGAGCGTCATGTATTATATGAGTCTTTGCTTTGTTTGCTTTTTAGTTTGTCACAATCATCCTTGCTGAACA
The DNA here is from genome assembly GCA_039707655.1 of Elymus sibiricus. Lineage (NCBI taxonomy): Eukaryota > Viridiplantae > Streptophyta > Magnoliopsida > Poales > Poaceae > Elymus > Elymus sibiricus. The sequence goes on along the minus strand of CM077666.1, from coordinate 526,392,765 downwards.
CACCTATTTTGAAAGAGCCACGCGATCATCATAATTTGTTAGAATACTCTATGTGCTTCACTTCAATTTTCTGAGCTAGGCAGTTGCTCTAGTGCTTCACTTAAATCTTTTTGAGCACGGCGGTGGCTAAATTTTGAAAAAATAAACTCTCATGCTTCACTTATATTATTTTGAGAGTTGATAAAACTAAAATTTTGAAGAAATATTTGCACTCTCATGCTTCACTTAAATCTTTTTGTGAGTTGATGCAAGTAACGACAATTTGCACAAGATATGAATTTGGTCCCAAAGTGCTGAATATTCAAGAGGGATATAATAAAAACTTTCATATAGATCATTGGATATGATAAGTGTGATTCCTTGCAATAGTTTTGCGATATGGAAATGATAATATGTGAGTCATGTTAGTGAGTAATTGTGATTTAGTAAGAATATTAGTGTTAAGGTTTGTGATTCCCTATGCATGCACGTTAAGTCAATAGTTATGCAATGAAATTATATCCAACTTATGGTGCATTATTCAGTGTTAGTTATGTTCAATGCATGTTTATGACCGTTTTCGTTTTTTGGTTGGTTGCTTCTCAATCTTTTGCTAGCCTTCATTTGTACTAAGCGGAAATACTGCTTGTGCATCCAAACTCCTTAAACCCAAGTTGTGCCAAATGAGTCCACTATATCTACCTATATGTGGTATTTCAATGCCGTTCCAAGTAAATTTGCGTGTGCCAACTCTAATTTTAAAAATAATTTTCTGTTTTGTGTGCCCATACTGCTCATGAAGCGGCAGGGGGTGGCCAATATTTTCCATGCTAGGTGTGTTATTCTCATGATGAGTGTTTATTCACTTGTCATTGCATGAGAGAGTGGCTGGTAATAGGGATGCCCAGTCCCACAATGAAATCAAAAATTAATAACAATAAAATTCCTTGGAAAGTAATGGTATGGAGGGCACCCGTGGATACGGCTAGCCATGGATTGTGAAAGAATGGTGGAAAGGAAATAAACTTTACTTTCTGTTTGGGAACCGCCTATGATGTGTCTAGCATGGAAGATATTGGGAATTCTCGGTCGTTTTCGTTGACAGGAAAAGCATGCCTCTCAAATATTTGTATCTCTTTAATTTAAGCTTTGAGCTCTGGCACATTTGACAAATCTCTGCTTCCCTCTGCGAAGGGCCTATCTATTTACTTTTATGCAATTTTTATTTTCTTGAGTCTCCATCTTCTCTTATAAAGCACCAACTAGAGAGCACTATTGTCATACTTGTGCATTGGATGTAGCTAATATTTGAGTGTGTTTCATGAATGGATCAATGATTGAGCATAATGGGCTAGGGATAACTTTCTTTAGTGTTGATATTTTGAAAGACATGATTGCTAGTTAGCATGCTTGAGTATTTATATCTTCATGTCAAATTATAGACTATTGCTTTGAATCATTCAAGTCCAAATGTCCATGCTATCAAAGAAAAGAATATATGATGAATATGATAGGCAGCATTCCACATAAAAAATTCTGTTTTTATCATTTACCTACTCGAGGACGAGCAGGAATTAAGCTTGGGGATGCTGATACGTCTCCAACGTATCTATAATTTTTGATTGTTCCATGCTGTTATACTATCAATCTTAGATGTTTTTATATGCATTTACAGCAATAATATATCATTTTTTGGACTAACCTATTAACTTAGTGCCCAGTGCCAGTTCCTGTTTTCTGCCTGTTTTTTGTTTTACAGAATATCAATACCAAATTAAGTCCAAATGCCACGAAACTTTTTGGAGATTTTTTTCTGGACATATACAACACTAGAAGCGTCGGGAGAAGACCAGACGCCAGAGGAGGTGGCCACAAGCCACCAGGGCGCGCCTTGGGGGGGCAGGCGCGCCCTGGTGCCTCGTGGGCCCACCCCATCTCCGTTTGACCTAATTCCACCACTATAAATTCCCAAAAAATCAGAAACCCTCAGGGGAGTCCACGAAATACTTTTTCCGCTGCCACAAGTTTCTGTTCTCGAGAGATCCCATCTGGAGGCCTTTTCCGGCACTCCGCCGGAGGGGGAATCGATCACGGAGGGGCTCTACATCAACCTTGCTGCCCTTCCGATGGTGCGTGAGTAGTTTACCATAGACCTTTGGGTCCATAGTTAGTAGCTAGATGGCTTCTTCTCTCTTTTTGATCTTCAATACAATGTTCTCCTCGATGTTCTTGGAGTTCTATCCGATGTAATCACTTTTTGCGGTGTGTTTGTTGGGATCCGATGAATTGTGAGTTTATGATCAGATTATCCATGAATATTATTTGAGTCTTCTCTGATCTCTTTTATGCATGATTATTATAGCTTCGTATTTCTTCTCCGATCTATTGATTTGGTTTAGCCAACTAGATTGATTTATCTTGCCATGGGAAGAGGTGCTTTGTAATGTGTTCGATCTTGCGGTGCTCAATCCCAGTGACAGAAAGGGACATGACACGTATGTATCGTTGCTATTAAGGGTAAAAAGATGGGGTTTATTCATACATGAGTTTATCTTGTCTACATCATGTCATCGTTCTTAAGGCATTACTCCGTTCTCTATGGACTTAATACACTAGATGCATGCTGGATAGCAGTCGATGTGTGGAGTAATAGTTGTAGATGCAGGCAGGAGTCGGTCCACTTGTATTGGACATGATGCCTATATACATGATCATTGCCTTGGATATCGTCATGATTATTTGCTTTTCTATCAATTGCCCAACAGTAATTTGTTTACCCACCGTATGCTATTTTCTTGAGAGAAGCCTCTAGTGAAAACTATGGCCCCGGGGTCTATCTAAATCATATACTAAAACCCTAAAAATATTTGCTGCACTTTTCTTTTATATATTTTATTTTGTATTTTTGTTTCAATCTATCTATCTATCACATACAATTTAATCTTGCAACTTACTGTCGAGGGATTGACAACCCCTTGTTTGCGTTGGGTGCAAGGATTTGTTGTTTTGTGTGCAGGTGCTGCTAACGAGGTGTTGCGTGATTCTCCTACTGGATTGATAACCTTGGTTTCATAACTGAGGGAAATACTTATCTCTATTGTACTGCATCTCACTTCCTCTTCAGGGAATTACCAACTCAGCTCACAAGTAGCAACCTCCACCGTGAGGGGCCGAACCTGGGTAACCTGACGTTTTCCCATTCCTGATCAACCCCGTTGAGCTTCCACACTTGTGCGATGGCCTCATCTCCAAGTCCTTTCACAAGGGCATCTGCCGTGTCAAAACCACGACACTCCTGGAACCTTCCCTACGTACACGGCGTAGCACTTCTTCGCCATCGATGATCTATATACCTGCATCGTCACATGATGAATTCATCGATAATATGCAACATAATATATAGTTTAGCAGCACAAAGAGACAGAGTTAGCAAAAATAGTAGCAACATATCGTAAACATAAATAACAAAGTTCGTCGTACCCAAACTAATTAACTAGAGTGATCTACGCTAGTTGAGGGGGACGGTTTAATTACATCACAAAGTTTCGTCGTGCATAAATTCAAAGTTTCGTCATAGAGAAAGTAGTGACTAAATGGACATATTGTCATCGTCAATCACTACAACATGTCGTGCCATCCTTCCAAATCAGTGAGGAAGGACCCGAGCGACGTGAAAGGCTTCAGGTCGAGACGCTGAGCGGCTACGCGTGTTCGGACGTCTTCCCGCGACATTTGCCCTTCTTCATAGAACATCCCTGTTTTTTCGACGACCTCCTTCATGATAACTTGGGCAAGTTCACGCTGGATGTGATAGAACTCTGCTCGGAGTCTATGATCCGGTACATTTCCTAGTTTCTTGGCCCATTGCAGAATATCGGCATCGCCGGATTTAGGTGACATGCGAAGATTCTGCCGATCCCTTCTGTACTCCATAATGTGGTGGATGACGTAGAATCCATCACTGAGACTACCATTCGGTTGCTGGATGCAGCAGAAGTCGGTCTTATGGCTGAAGCAGGGAGCGCGGTTCTTTGTCCTCTTGACCATGATCTCTCCACCCCGTTGGCCGTAGCTCAAGATAGCACTGTCGAGAACACTCTTGATGTGTGTGTAATCCTTTTTCTTTTTGTTCTTCGACGAGTCCAAGTAAAGAGCGTGGGAGAATCGGGGGTCAAGAATGATGAGGACGGCGCGCCCCTCGCTGCGCAAAATAAGTACACCTCAAATTAGCCTCCACGCGTGCAAATGAATGATTGAAATTTACGAAAGTATGTATGTGTCACAGAGGATATCCACGGATGACTTACATGGGATGATAAGGCAGGAGAATTGTCTCCTTGTCCTTATTGGCGACCATGAAGTCGGCGATGTAGTTCCTCGCATATTCACGGTGCTCTGCGCAGACTGCCAAGAAGGCCTCGTGCATGAAGTATGGGTCCGCGACTGAGATATAAGATATTTGCTCGCGCCTAATGATGTAGTTCATGTACAAGGCCTAAAGGCGGACGAACGTAAAATCCAGCTTTGTCATGTGAAACATGTCAAAGAGGTAATCAAATCGAAGGAAGAACTTATCCACGGGGAATGTCTGGATGTACAACCTTTGCTGCGGCATGTTAACCACGTAGAGTGGGTATCCTGGATTTTTCGAGACGAGATGGCTTTTCTCTCTCGACAGCACATCGTCATGAAGTCTCCTTAGATCGCCATCTATGCCCTCTAGCGCTGCCTTAGGTAGGATCGGATCACTGGGGACATGGAATTTCGCCGCACCTTTGATAGGTATACGGTCTGCAACCCGAGGCTGCAGAGGCGGCTGGCTGATAGAAGCAGCTTTGGCGCCAGTAAGGCCTTTCCTCGGTCTCTTCCTATGCTTCTTGCGTACCGGAAGTGAGCCTAACATACCGTCCCTGACCACCGCCCGCAGTGTTGTCGGGCTCAGCATTGCACGACCCTCACGTTGTGGATCCTGGGTTGAGGCGGCATCTGGAGGCGTGTCCTGCGAGGATTGCATGAAGAGAGACTTCTTGCAATCAGCTTTAAGACGTTCCTGCTCCGGCAATTCACACATCAACTCATCACGCTCAAAGCCTGAGTCATACTGCTGAGCCATCAATCCTCCGTCGTCGTAGCCGCCGGTATTGAGAAACCGTAGAGGGTCATCATCCTCGTCCATGACATCATCCATTGCTTCTTCGACGGCAGTGACATCATCAGCCACAAATGGAGCCTCTTCATCACGTCGTCCGCTATCACTCGGCACGACAGGCGTCGCTAATTGGGTAGGTGGGGTGGTGGTGTTCATACCTTGCTGAGGCTTGGTCGTTGGTGTGCTCCCGGCCGCCTCCAGACGAAGGAGATTCTTCGGCCACAACAGGACCCAACTCTTGCAATCGCCAAGCCGCGGCGGGGTCTCATCGTCATCTCCCCCTAGTGGTACCGGAGGAGCCAAATTCTCGTGGCCCGCTTTGACACTGGCCACGGAAACCTTGAAGACGCCAGGGGGCATCGGCCGGCTGTGGAACGAGCGATCCTTCGGCTTCACTATCGTTGCCTTTCCCACGTCCACCTTCTGGCCGCTGATTGTGTACAGTATGGTGCACGGGGTTTCGTCAGCCTGCGAAGACATGTCTGCGACGTCAGACATCCGAAAGGCAACGGAAACGGAAGATTCTATATATGTTGAAGAGGGCCGGTGTGACAGGTAGTTACCGTGAGGGCGTCGAGCTCAGCCAAAGACAAAGCCCCGCCGAGCACGCCAGAGATGGAGGACGGGCTACTATGAGCAGATGCGGGAGCAGTTGCGTGAGCAGGTGCTGGTGCGACGTTCACCGAGTTGCTCCCGACGAAGCTGGGAAGGGGAAAGTCCGCTACCTCTTTATCTGGATTTTGCTTCATCCAATCGACAATTGCCGGAACCAAGGCACCAATCGAAGCTACAAGTTCCTCTCTGCTGGCAGCTACCGCTGCTTTGACTGCCTCGCTCACCAACTCAGGTTGTATCGCTTCTTTGGTCTCAGATGTTCTCTTATCGACCGCAATCTCAACCTTCTTGTCGATGTTCTTTTCGTTTAACTTCCATCTCTGCTTTCTCTCCTCGGCGTCCTCATGGTAGTAGTACTTCCACGTGGCGCCGTCTCCGACGGCTTGCACACGTCCATACGACGGCCGCTTGTCGACCATGAGTCCTTTCATTATCTTCAAGACCCGGTTGAAAGGGGTGTCCCACTTGGGCCTCGCCGTCGACTCAGACGACGAGTCGCTTTCAGCCGTAATCCTGTGCTGCTCTTTCTGCAAAAGGAACATGGATCGTTTACAAATGTGACTAAACGTGTAGTCGAATTGATCAGAAGCTAAAATAAGGTGGTAAAATAATAATTACCAGCAGTCTCATGAACTCCCTCGTGGGCGTGTCCGTTTCGAAAACCTTATTTACTGGGTCCCAAGTGTACCGGGCCCTGATGAAGTCATGCTCCTGCAGGACTGTGAACTCCGCCAAGGGGTCTGGGAGCCCCAGACTTTCACGTTCCGCGTCCTCCTTGGCCCATATGTGCCTCTTGCCCGAGTAACCACGGCTTCTGAGGTGGTGGTACCCCATGTTCCTTTCCAGAAGCCCCTTCATGTACTCCGACTTTTCATTGGCAGCTTCGGCAGCACAAGCCTCCTTGAATATTTCGAACTGCTCTTCCGTAATTGTCAGATTATCCTTTACAATCTCGGAGAAGGGTTCCTTTTTGGCGATCCGACTTTTCACCCTTACTTTTCAGGTGGACAGCGCGCCGCTAAACTTGCCCATGGCTCTGTTGTTTATCTTCTTCATTCCCATGTCTAGCCACGGTGATGGAGATTTGGTTTCATCCCGGCCGGGGAACAGGAATCTCTGGTGCAACTTCGTTAGGAGGAAGTGCTCCATATTTGGTATCTTCCTTAAGTTTTCGTCGTTGATGGTGGCGGTTTCCCGTAGGATGCATCCTATTTGATTGCCGTAGCACTTGCGAACTTCCTCAGGCTCTGTTGGCTCGAAATTGCCGGGGTCCACCGCCATGACCACCAGTCTTCCGGTGCCGAGCTGGTTTGGGCGTCGTATCCTCTTCACTTTCGTTTCTTTACCGGCTAATTCGCCAGCATCGGTGCCGGTCTCGGTGTCGGTGCAACCCTCGGATGAGACAAGGGGGGCCTGCAACAACCGTTGTTCGTCCAGATACTCGAAAAAGTTGTGTGCTGCCTCGTAGACGTCTTCGCAGTTACCAGAACCCCCGCCTTCGTCATTGTTAGCCATGTTTCCTATGATTAAGTCTGCTCGTTTAATTCTATACCTAATAAAATGAATAATGACATAAAAAAAGGCCCTATGTTTTGCCGGAATGTTGATTCATTCCCGTTCCGTCAAATCCCGGGCACTCGATATGTCCTAGTTTCTAGCACAAGTCATGCCGAAATTCACGGAAAATTTAGGCATGACCTTTGCTAAAAAGTGGACAAATCGAGCACCTGAAATTTGCCGGAACAGAAATGAATCAACATTCCGGCAAAACATAGGCCACTCGGAATCAGATTCCCTGCAAACAATGTTCCAATATCCATCTTCTACACCGCAACACATGTCCAAATATACATGAGCAACCACAACACTAGATATACATGAGCAAACACTATTGAGGAATTTGCATATAACATGACCACTTCAAATTTGCATATACCAGGAACACTTCAAGAAAATCTAGAACTTGAAGAAAATCCTAGTGTTTGACACTTCAAGAAAATCTACACAAATCTCATGCTCTCTCAAACTCAATTCAAAAACCAAATAAAAATTCAGAAACCTAGAAACTTTACATATTTCTGTCCTAAATTACTGTCCTAATAAAAATTATGTCCTAATAAAAATTATGAACCCTAGAACTCAATTCAATTCAAGTTATAAACCCTAGAACTCAATTCAATTCAAATTATGAACCCTAGAACTCAATTTCTGTCCTAAATTTCAAATTATGAACCCTAGAACTCAATTCAAATTTTGTCCTAAATTTCTGTCCTAATAAAAATTCAGTAAAAATTATGAACCCTAGAACTCAATTTCTGTCCAAAATTTCAAATTATGAACCCTAGAACCCTAGAAGCCAGCAAACAATTTCCTAATTGAGTATGAACACCTAAGGTTCATATGAACACCTAGAGTTCATATGTACACCTAGCTAGGGTCGGGAGGTGGCTGCAGGGGTGGGGTTCAGCGGCGGTGATCCGGCTCCGGGGTGGGGGCGTGGGGAATGGAGGCGGCGGGAGGGAGAGGGAAGGGAAGGAGGGAAGGGCAGCGGGGCATACCACAACGACGAGGCAGGGGCATCGGGGCGAGGAGGCAGGGTCGGAGGTGAGGCGACGTCGAGGAGGCAGAGGCGACGACGGCAAGGAGGCAGGGGCGTCGACGGCGAGAAGGCAGGCGCGACGACGGCGAAGGAGGCAGGGGCGTCGAGGGCGGGCTCTGGTGGCGGCGAGGAGGCGGGCGGGCTCCGGTGGCGGTGAGGAGACGGCGAGGAGGCGGACGAAGAGTGGGGAATTGGGGGAGAAAGGAGGGAGCCCGCGCGGGGGTTAAGTCAAACTTAGCAGTAGCGCGGGTTGCAAACCCGCGCTATAGCTAAGTTAGCTATAGCGCGGGTTTGCAACCCGCGCTACCGCTATAGTAAGTAGCTATAGCGCGGGCACTAAACCAGCGCTACTGCTATTCCTTTCCTTTTTTTCTTTTTTCTTTTCTTTTCATTTTCTTTTTTTCCTTTCTCCTTTTTCTATTTCTTTTCATTTTCATTCCTATTCCTTTCCTTTTTATTTCATTTTATTTTTCTTTTCATTTTCTTTTTTCCTTTCTCCTTTTTATTTTCTTTTCATTTTCGTTTATATTCCTTTCCTTTTATTTCATTTTCTTTTTCTTCTCATTTTCTTTTTTCCTTTCTCCTTTTTCACTTTCTTTTCATTTACTTTTCTATTTGTTTTTCATTTTATTTTCTCCTCCGAAAGACGACCGATATGCATGATGGGAAGGGGATACAATGTATATAACTAAGGCGATATATATTACATCATTTGACCGATAACGGTTAAGTGCGTATACAAAATAGGAACATATATATAAATGATTGTTTCTCAGTGTCGACGTTGTCGTTTCTGAGTGAGCTTCTTTCCTTTCTTGTTCACTGCCGAATAATTGAGCCCCTCGTTGTGACTTTTCCTTTTCCATGGAGTACGATTTTTCTTAGGTAATGTAGTCTTGCTACTTCTTTTGACATATGCTTCATCGTCATCGTCATCTTCCCTCATCAGGTCGCCGTTCTGGTCGTAGTCTTCCTCGTTAGCGACTCCATCCATTCCGACGATGCTCCTTTTGCCTCTCCTCACGACAACACGGCTGGGATTGCTTGGGTCGGTTATGAAGAAGCATTGTGTCATGTGCTTAGCGTGTACCCATGGCTCAGTTTTGGCGATGACGTTCACGGTAGCTGCGCTCTTCGCGTCGGGTATAGACATGGTAGTGAAATACCGGTTTTCTCTTTCGACGGCCTTAGCCCATCTGACACGGAACATCGTCGCACTTTGCAGTCCAGTGTAGTCAAGCTCCCAGATCTCTTCGACCCTTCTGTAGAATCTTTCAGTTGCGCCGTTGTCGCCGGTCATGCATTCCATCGTCACCCCTGAGTTCTGGTAATCACTGTCTATGTCTTTGGCCTCCGTGTAGAACGTGTATCCGTTGATATCGTATGCCTGATAGGTCGCGAGGTTGGCCGCGGGGCCATGTGCTAAGGCGTGTATGCGCAATCCGTCTGCACTGCCCTCTTCCGGGGGATTAGCAAGAACATGCTCTTTGAACCAACGCAAGAAAGTGGAGTTGTGCTCTCTAGTAACTTCGGCGTCCGTCTTGTTTAGCCCCTTGTCACGGTACTTCTTTGCGATGGTTTCTTTGTGCAGTGCCACGAAAGGATCTACCACGTCTAGGTGCTGTAGCACTACTAAGTTTGCTATGTCCAAGTCGTTGCGTCGACCCGAGTGGTCCACAAGCAATTCCCATCGGCCGTTCGTGTGACCTTCTCCTCCGAGCCTCCCAAGGTGCTTGTTGACGGGCAAACCAACAACAGGGTTTTCGCCGCCTAGATAATTCTCGCAGAAGGAGATGCACTCTTGGGTCAGATAGCCCTGCACGATGCTTCCATCCGGACGGGACATGTTACGAACGAATCCTTTGATGCCCCCATTCATCCTCTCGAACGGCATCATGCTATGAAGGAATGACGGCCCGAGGTCGATGATGTTGTCCACAATGTGGACACACAGATGCACCATGACGTCAAAGAACGCGGGCGGGAAGTAAATCTTAAGCTCATTTAGTATGACAATGATCTCTTCCTATAGCCTTCGGAGCTGCTTCACACTGATCGACTTTCGAGAGATAACGTCGAAAAAGTTGCAGAGACCAGTAAGCATCTCACGGACGTGCTTGTCCATTATCCCTCTAAGGGCAACCGGAAGGATCTGTGTCATCATCACGTGACAGCCATGAGACTTCATCCCGCTGAACCTTTTCTTCTTGGTGTCTAGAAATCTGCTTATCTTCCCACAGTAACCAGAACTAACTTTGATTCCGGTAAGGCACTTGAAGAATTGATCGATCTCCTTCGAACTTAAGGTGAAGCAAGAAGGGGGGCAATAATTATCTTCCATCTTGTTGCCCCTGTCCCCCGCCTCCGTCTCCGTCTCCGTCTCCTCTGACTTTTTACGGGGCGGCATGTGGAGATCTGCCCTGATGTTCAAATCTTCCAAGTCTCTTCTTGCCTTCGGACCATCCTTGGTCTTATCCGGCATGTTCATCACTGTTGCAAGCAAGCTCTCAAGGACATTCTTCGTGATATGCATTTGATAAAGGCAATGAGGCGTGTCGAGTTTGGGCCAGTACTCCAAGTCTCAGAAAACAGACCTCGTCTTCCATACCTTCAGCAGTGGCTCCGGTGCCTTTTTCATCTTTCCCGGCGCGGGGCACTGTTCCCAGTTTTTCAACAGCTCATCGATTTCGGCGCCGCTCCTCTTACATGGAGGTCCTCGATGCTCATCCTCACTATTGAATAGATTTCCACGGTTTCTCCACGGGTCATCCTTCTCGAGCCATCTTCGATGCCCCATGTACACGATTTTCCCAGACCCTCCATCTTTCGTTAGCTGCTGAGACGTTGTATCATCCATGCACCGGGTGCATCCGCAATATCCGTGGCACACCTGGCCTGCGACATATCCGTAACCGAGATAGTCGTGCACCGTCATTATCAGCGCGGCTCTCATATAGAAATAGTCGCCTTTGCTGGCGTCCCATGTCTTGGCCGGTGTTTTCCATAACGTGTCTAACTCCTCTTTTAGTAGCCCCAGATACAGATTAATATTATTTCCCGGTTGTTTCGGCCCTTGAATCAGCATGCTCATGTGTATGTACTTTGACTTCATGCACAACCAGGGGGAAGGTTGTACATCCATACAAACACGAGCCATGTGCTATGGTTGGTGTTCTGGTTGCCAAACGGATTCATTCCATCTGTACTCGTGCCAAGCACGATGTTCCTTGCATCATCTGCGAAATATCCATATTCGGCGTTGAATGCTCGCCACTGGCTAGCATCCGCGAGGTGTCTCAGCTTCGAATCATCTCCGTCATCGGGCTTCACCCTCTCCGCGTGCCAGCGCATGAGCTTTGCTTCCTTAGGATCTACGAAATAACGTTGCAGACGGGGAGTGATCAGTAAATACCATACAACTTTCTGAGGAGATTTCTTCCTGGCCTTCTTGTATCGAGAAGCATTGCACACAGGACAGCTGGTTTTTTCCACGTGATCCTTCCGATAAATGATGCAATCGTTGATGCATGCATGGTATCTAATGTGGGGCAGATCAAGAGGGCACACAATCTTCTTGGCCTCATCGACACAGGTAGGACACAAGTTCCCCGCGGGAAGAACTTTATTATGTAGATACTTCAAATGCTCATCGAGGCTTGCGTCTGTCCATTTGTTTTTGGCCTTCGTCTTTAGAAGTTCGAGCGTGAAACTCAAGCGGGTCACCTCGGGATCGCAACCGTCATACAATGGAGTCTTCGAGTGTACCTCCAGTTGCGCCAGCTTGGCCTCCTCTCTAGAAGCAGCTCTGTCGCTACTCGTATTCTTGCGAAGCAGGTCTCGAACATGAGGGTCCTGCAGGACTGAACTTAGTCGCGTCGAAGACTGCGGCGTGTCCGCCTCTTCTCTGCCGTGTCCGGCCTCTTCTCCTCCGTGTACGGCCTCTTCCCTGCCGTGTCCGGCCTCTTCTCCGCCGCCATGTCCTGCGCCCTCGTCTTCGGGTCCATCGTCGGTCATCGCTTCGTCTAGCCCCATGTCGTTATGGCCTGCCATGTGGACATCCTCATCATCATCTTCAATTATCCACCGAGTATAGCCATCCATGAAACCATGCATGAGTAGGTGCGCCTTCAAACTGCCACGGTCAAAGGGGTCCAAGATGACGATTAGTTTGCATCTTCTACACGGACATAAAATCCCAGTCCGGGTATTTGAATACATGTCGTGCACCGCGGATCGCAACCATCTTTCCACCACCCTTCCACTGACCTTCATGATTGCCTGTGCGGTATAATAAGCAAAAGAATTATTACCATGCATGCATATGCATACATCAAAGTCATACAAAAATTTGGCATGACCTTCTCTAAAAATAGGACATATAGAGTTTGCCCGAAATTCGCCGAAACGGAAATAAACCAACATTTCGGCAAAACATAAGCAACTCATGTCAAGCACGATCCGACAAATACACATAGGCGGCAACTCATGCCACACGCACATTCCCATCATCATAGCGCAAACACACATATTTCCATTCTTGCAAAGCACAACTTTTTACTCACCTATCGTCCCGAGAGAGGGATCGAGCACACGGTAGATGGCCGGTGCCGCTATCTAGGGATCGAAAGTAGTGGACAAAGATGCATGGCTTACTTCTAAAATGGGTAGATCTAGTTGGAAGGAGATGCTCTACCTTGGAACCATTTCCCACGCGCATCGTCACTTCGTCCTTTGCCAGCCTCCATCTATTCCGCAGTTCCTGTTTTGAGTTGCAAATATGAGCAACCGCACCGGTATCAAATACCCAGGCACTACAACGAGAGTTGGTAAGGTACACATCAATAACATGTATATCATATATACCTTGTTTGTTGTTGGCCGCCTTCTTGTCAGCCAAATACTTGGGGCAATTCCGCTTCCAGTGTCCAGTTCCCTTGCAATGAAAACACACAGTTTCTGGTTTGGGTCCAGCCTTGGGTTTCTTCACGAGAGGAGCAACTGCTTTGCCACTCTTCTTGGAGTTACCCTTCTTACCCTTGCCATTTTTCTTGAAACTAGTGGTTTTATTGACCATCAACACTTGATGCTCCTTCTGAATTTCAGACTCAGCGGCTTTCAGCATCGCAAACAGCTCGGCGACTGACTTGTTCATCCCGTGCATGTTATAGTTTAACACGAAGCTTTTGTAGCTAGGTGGCAATGATTGAAGAACTCTGTCAGTGATAGCCTCTGGCGGAAGGGGCATCCCCAATTCAGCCAGACGGGTGGAGTACCCAGACATTCTGAGCACGTGATCACTGATAGACCCGTTCTCCTCCATCTTGCAAGCATAGAACTTATCGGAGATCTCATATCTCTCGATCCGGGCATTCTTCTGAAAGATAAACTTCAACTCCTGGAACATCTCATATGCTCCATGACGTTCAAAACGTCTTTGAAGTCCCGGTTCTAAGCCATACAACATTGCACATTGAACTATTGAGTAATCATCAGAACGAGCCTGCCAGGCGTTCACAACGTCTAGAGACTCAACTGGAGCGGGTGGATCACCAAGCGGTGCATCAAGGACATAAGCTTTCTGGGAAGCCGTAAGGATAATCCTTAGATTACGGGCCCAGTCCACAAAGTTACTTCCATCATCTTTCAACTTAGCTTTCTCTAGGAACGCATTAAAATTCAGGGGTGCTACTGCGCGAGCCATGATCTACAACATAAATATAGCAAAGACAACTTAGACTATTGTTCTAGATAATGAGTTTAGTTAATCATATTACTTAAAAACTCCCACTCAAATTGACATCCCTCCGGTCATTCGAGTGTAACATGATCCAAATCCACCAACTCAAGTCCGATCATCACGTGAGTCGAGGTGGTTTCAATGGTGAACATCTTCATGTTGATCATATCTACTATATGACTCATGTTCGACCTTTCGGTCTCTTGTGTTCCGAGGCCATGTCTGTACATGCTAGGCTCGTCAAGTTTAACCCGAGTGTTCCGCGTGTGCAACATGGCTTGCACCCGTTGTATGTGAACGTGGAGTCTATCACACCCGATCATCACAGCGTGTCTCGAAACGACGAACTTTCGCAACGGTGCACACTCGGGGAGAACACAATTTATCTTGAAATTTAAGTGAGGGATCACCTTATAATGCTACCGTCGTCCTAAGCAAAATAAGATGCATAAAAGGATTAACATCACATGCAAATCATAAGTGACATGATATGGCCATGAACTTGTGCTTTTGATCTCCATCTCCAAAGCACCGGCATGATCTCCATCGTCACCGGCATGACACCATGATCTCCATCATCTTGATCTCCATCAACGTGTCGCCATAAGGTTGTCGCGCCGACTGTTGCTTCCACGACTATTGCTAACGTTTAGCGATAAAGTAAAGCATTACATAGCGCTTAATGATTGACACGCAGGTCATACAATAATTAAAGACAACTCTATGGCTCCTGCCAGTTGCCGTACTCATCGACATGCAAGTCGTGATATTCTATACAACACATGATCATCTCATACATCACATATAACTCATCATGTAATTGGCCATATCACATCACAACATACCCTGCAAAAACAAGTTAGACGTCCTCTAATTGTTGTTGCAAATTTTACGTGGCTGCTACGGGTTTGCAAGAACCGTTCTTACCTACGCAAAACCACAACGTGGTGTAGTGATTGCTTTTTGATCTTCTAAAAGAACCCTCTTCATTGAAATCGATTCAACTAAAGTGAGAGAGACAGACACCCGCTAGCCATCTTTATGCAACGAAGTTACATGTCAGTTGAAGGAACCTGTCTCGCGTAAGTGTACGCGTAATGTCGGTCCGGGCCGCTTCATCTCACAGTACCGCCGAATCAAATATCAACTAGTAACGGCAAGCAATATGTATACACCCACGCCCACAACTCGTTTGTGTTCTACTCGAGATCTCATCTACGCATAGACCTGGCTCATGATGCCACTGTTGGGTAACGTTGCATGGGAAACAAAAATTTTCCTACGCACACACAAGATCTATCCATGGTGATGAGCATCTACGAGAGGGAGAGTAAATCTACATACCCTTGTAGATCGCTAAGCGGAAGCGTTTAAGAAACGCGGTTGATGTAGTCGAACGTCTCCGCGATCCAAATCGCAAGTCGTCCCTCGATCCGATCACGAACTAGCGCCGAACGGACGGCACCTCCGCGTTCAACACACGTACGGCTTGATGACGCCTTCACCTCCTCGATCCAGCGAGCGATGGTGAAGTAGTGGTTGAGTTCCAGCAGCACGACGGCGTGGTGATGGTGGTGAGGAACAATCTCTGCAGGGCTTCGCCAAGCGCTACGGAGATTATGACGGAGGAACTAGAGGGTTAGGGTTACCGCACACGGCTTGGGGAAATCTTGATGTGTACCGTGTGCTAGCCCTGCCCCTCTATTTATATGTTGAGCCTTGGGGTCTAAACTTGGAGTAAAAGCCTCCTCCAGGTCGGTTTTGCCCGCACAAGGTCGGTTTGGCCCGCAGGAAAAGAGTCCAACTCGGATCCCTGCCGAACCGCGCACAGCCGCGCACAAGCGGTAGTACCGCTTGGGCGGTAGTACCGCTTCACACAAGCGGTAGTACCGCTCGGGCGGTAGTACCGCTTCACACAAGCGGTAGTACCGCTTACGCGGCAGCAAAACTACTTTTTGCACTTTCCAATACCTTGTGGGCTTTTATCCCTTGGCCCATATAAAGTGTTGTTGCACCCGAACACTTCGGTAAACATCCGGAACCCCTTCCGGTGAACTCCGGAACCCTTCCGGAGATCAAAACACTATTATCACATATATCAATCTTTACCTCCAGACTATTCCGGAGATCCTCGTCATGTCCGGGATCTTATCCGGGACTCCGAACAACTTTCGGTCACCAACATAATAACTCAATTATACTAATCGTCACCAAACGTTAAGTGTGTAGACCCTGCGGGTTCGAGAACTATGTAGACATGACCGAGACACCTCTACGGCCAATAACCAATAGCGGGACCTGGATGCCCATATTGGCTCCTACATATTCTACGAAGATCTTTTATCGGTCGAACCTCTATGTCAAGGATTCAGTTAATCCCGTATGCTGTTCCCTTTGTTCTTCGGTATGTTACTTGCCCGAGATTCGATCGTCGGTATCTCTATACCTAGTTCAATCTCGTTACCGGCAAGTCTCTTTACTCGTTCCGTAATACAAGATCTCGTGGCTAACACTTTAGTCACATTGCTTGCAAGGCTCATTGTGATGTTGTATTACCGAGTGGGCCCTGAGATACCTCTCCGTCATACGGAGTAACAAATCCCAGTCTTGATCCATGCCAACCCAACAGACACCCTCGGAGATACCTGTAGAGCACCTTTATAGTCGCCCAGTTACGTTGCGACGTTTGATACACACAAGGTATTCCTCCGGTGTCAGTGAGTTGCATGATCTCATGGTCAAAGGAACAGATACTTGACATGCAGAAAACAATAGCAATAAACTAACACGATCATATGCTATGTTCGTAGTTTGGGTCTTGTCCATCACATCATTCTCCTAATGATGTGATCCCGTTATCAAATGACATCTCATGTCAATGGTTAGGAAACCTTAACCATCTTTGATCAACGAGCTAGTCAACTAGAGGCTTACTAGGGACACAGTGTTGTCTATGTACCCACACATGTATTCGAGTTTCCAATCAATACAATTATAGCATGGATAATAAACGATTATCATGAACAAGGAAATATAATAATAACCAATTTATTATTGCCTCTAGGGCATATTTCCAACAACACGCACATTCCCATCATCATAGCGCAAACACACATATTTCCATTCTTGCAAAGCACAACTTTTTACTCACCTATCGTCCCGAGAGAGGGATCGAGCACACGGTAGATGGCCGGTGCCGCTATCTAGGGATCGAAAGTAGTGGACAAAGATGCATGGCTTACTTCTAAAATGGGTAGATCTAGTTGGAAGGAGATGCTCTACCTAACTAGTGGAGAGGGAGGGAGAGCTAGCTAGTGAGACAAAGGTAGGAGTGTGGAAAGG
The DNA here is from genome assembly GCA_039707655.1 of Elymus sibiricus. Taxonomy (NCBI): domain Eukaryota; kingdom Viridiplantae; phylum Streptophyta; class Magnoliopsida; order Poales; family Poaceae; genus Elymus; species Elymus sibiricus. Next base: position 526,375,344 of record CM077666.1, on the reverse strand, counting down.
GAAGGAGGGAGAGACAAATAAAGTGAGGAAGAAACTAGAGAGAAAGAGAGGTCATTAATGGAGGAGATGGTGGATGGGGGCATTAATGGGGAGAGAAGAGAGGTAGGAGAAGGAAGAACTAAGTGAGGGAGCTAGAGGAGGGAGAGGGGAAAGGGAGGGGCTGCTACGCATAGCAGTAGCGCGGTATGGTTAACAGCGCTACTGCTAAGCTCTATAGCAGTAGCGCGTGTCGGTGGCCCACCGCTGCTGCTAAGAGGGGCCCACCTGCTGGCACCGTGCACACATAGCGGTAGCGGTCGGCCACCGACACGCGCTACTGCTACGGGAATAGTAGTAGCGCTGGTTTTTGCCGGACGCTACTAGTATGGGCAGCCCCGGTGGGTGACGATGGGACCACTTAGCAGCATCGCTGGTTCTCAGGCCAGCACTACTGCTACTTTCCTACCTGTAGCGCTAGTACGTGCAACGCGGTACTACGAAGTAGCAGTAGCGCTGCGCCCTAGCCCCGCGCTACTGCTTAGGTTCTATCTATAAGCTTTCTCCTAGTAGTGGGTTGCTATCACAAGGGGCAATATAAAGTGACGTTCCTTTGCATTAAGAGCTTGTGCATCCAACAACAAAAAGCGCAAGACAACCTCTGCTCCCCTCTGCGAAGGGTCTATCTTTTACTTTTATGTATTTACTTTTTATGCAAGAGTCAATAGTGTTCTCCTCTATTCCTTTTTATTTTTCTCTTTTGCAAGCATCATGTGGTGGGGAAATATCTAGGCACATATATCCAGTTGGATATGAGTGATCATGAGTTATTATTGTTGACATTACCCTTGAGGTGAATAAGTTGGGAGGCGAAATTATAAGCCCCTATCTTTCTATGTGTCTGACTAAAACTTTTTGCTCCATATATATGTTGTGAGTGTTAGCAATCATAGAAGACTAAATGATGGTTGAGTATGTGGACTTGCTAAAAAGCACCTACATGAGACCCTTCCTGAAAATATGATGAATTGTAATTGCATTGTTGACTGAGAACATAGTTTGTTAGTTTTCAAGAAGTTTATGTCTTATACTTCGTTGTTCTGATGAATTGTTACTTGCTCATGAGAAGTTCTATGATAATGAATATTGATGTTATAATAATGATCATGATGCTACTATGTCCGTATTTTGTTTTTATCGACGCATCTCTCTATAAACATGTGGACATGATTATCGATATCGGCTTTCGCTTGAGGACAAGCGAGGTCTAAGCTTGGGGGAGTTGATACGTCCATTTTGCATCATGTTTTCCTACTGTTATTTATAGTGTTTTTAATCAATATAACACTTTGTGGAGCAATTCTAATGCCTTTTCTCTCTTAGTATGCAAGATTTACATAAGGAGGGAGATTGCCGGCAGCTGGAATTCTGGACCTAAAAAAGCTATGTCAGAGATACCTATTCTGTACATCTCCAAATGAGCTAAAATTTCACGGAGATTTATTTTGGAATAAATGAAAAATACTGGAGAAAAGAAGTACCAGAGGGGGCCACCCAGGTGCCCACGAGGCACCAGGGCGCGCCATCCCCCCCCCCCCCCAGGCGCGCCCTGGTGGCTTGTGGGGCCCCTGGCCAGCCTCCGGTGCCCATTTTCTGGTATATAAGCCCATTTGCCCTAGAAAAAATAAGGAGAAGACTTTCGGGATGGAGCGCCGCCGTCTCGAGGTGGAACTTGGGGCAGGAGCACTTTTGCTCTCCGGCGGAGCGATTCCGTCGGGGATACTTCCCTCCGGGAGGGGGAAATCGAAGCCATCGTCATCACCAACGATCCTCTCATCGTGGGAGGACCAATCTTCATCAACATCTTCACCAGCACCATCTCATCTCAAACCCTAGTTCATGTCTTGTATTCAATCTTTGTCTCAAAACCCCAGATTGGTACCTGTGGGTTGCTAGTAGTGTTGATTACATCTTGTAGTCGATGCTAGTTGGTTTATTTGGTCGAAGATTATATGTTCAGATCCATTATGCTATTCAATACCCCTCTGATCTTGAACATGAATATGATTTGTGAGTAGTTACTTTTGTTCTTGAGGACATGGGAGAAGTCTTGTCATAAGTAATCATGTGAATTTGGTATTCGTTCGATATTTTGATGATATGTATGTTGTTGATTCTCTTAGTGGTGTCATGTGAACGTCGACTACATGACACTTCACCATCTTTGGGCCTAAGGGAATGCATTGTGGAGTAGTAATTAGATGATGGGTTGCTAGAGTGACAGAAGCTTAAACCCTAGTTTATGCGTTATTCCATAAGGGGCTGATTTGGATCCATATGTTTAATGCTATGGTTAGATTTATCTTAATTCTTCTTTCGTAGTTGCGGATGCTTGCGAGAGGGGTTAATCATAAGTGGGAGGCTTGTTCAAGTAAGAACAGCACCCAAGCACCGGTCCACCCACATATCAAATTATCAAAGTAGCGAACGCGAATCAAACCAACATGATGAAAGTGATTAGATGAAATTCTCATGTGTCCTCGAGAACGTTTAGCTTATTATAAGAGATCGTTCCGGCCTGTCCTTTGCAACAAAAGGATTGGGCTACCTTGCTGCACTTTAAGTTACTATTGCTATTTGTCACTTGTTATAAATTATCTTGCTATCAAACTACTTGCTACCGATAATTTCAGTGCTTGCAGAAAATACTTTCCTGTAAACCGCTTGTCATTTCCTTCTGCTCCTCGTTGGGTTCGACACCCTTACTTATCGAAAGGACTACGATTGATCCCCTATACTTGTGGGTCATCACCCGACAGAGACACCCCGGGCCACGCACGGAGGCTCGGTGCCGCCGGCCAACTGCCGACAAACACCACCGGAGGGGGCATCGACAGGCGCCACATCACATCCGGCCACTCCGGATTTGGACAGGGGGACGTCCAGGCAGCCGGCCGTCCAGCCGCCCGGATAGCCTCGGCAGCGCCGGCCATCGGTGCCTTTGGTGCCCCCATGACGCGTCAACCTCCAACGCCACCAATGTGGGCCGCCATTTGGTCGCCATCGCGAAGCCCGCACACCCGTAGGGAGAGCTCGCACCACCCCTCCAATGGCGCATGAACCTGCCGAAACGAAGCCAACCTGGCTAGCCGCCACTGGATGAGAGCCACCACCATCACGCCGCCGCCCCCACCGGCCCATGTAGCGATAGCAGCCCGTGACCCAAGCCGCCCTCGGCCCGCGCCACCGGTGGGCAGAGTAGCCGCCGCCGCCTACAGCCCACTGCCGCACCAGCACGCCCCCCCCCCCCCCAACGTCCAGCCCGTCGCGCCACCGCCACGCCGCCGCGCCATACCACGCCACCACGCCTCAACGCCGCCCCGCCCTGGGTCAGCGGGACACCCCGATCCATATGCGCCAGCCCGCGCCATGGCCGCTGGGAGGGGGGACGAGGAGGCCTCGCCACCGCCGGCGCCGTCCAGGCTTCGCCCAGCCGCACCCTCTGGCGGCGGTGAGGGAGGAGGAGGAGGCAAGGTAGGGAGCTGGTGGCAGTGCTCTAGGGTTCCTCGTCGTCGCCTCGCGGGGGCGACGCGGGAGGGTGGGTCCGTAATGCCATAAACTCGCAACGCCAACATTATCCCTTTAATAGTCGCTGGTCTTAGACAGGACATGCTGGAATTTTACTTGGCCACCGTCAGCCATGCATGAGCTCCCACACCTCTGAACCATTAATTAGTTGACTATGAACCACGAGATTATTGGAAATCAGATCAGAATGCTAAATGTAGAGGAGATAAAGGAGTTGCTCAAATCTTTCGACGAAGTCAAGGTTTCTTGGGTTAGACGTACTGCTAACGTTGTTGCACATAAATTTGCCAGAGTAGAGTAGGTGTTGATGAAGAACTATGTAATGTATGTTTTTGGTTCCGCCACACTTCGTTCTGGATGTAATTGTGGATGAGTTCCCAAACTTTTAGTTTCTGAATTTGAATAAAGCGGCAGTATTACCCCTCAAGAAAATGTGAGAAAAACTTCAAAAAAAATGTGAGAAAAAAATATCGTGTATGGTACATGCGAATTATTGGAGTTCTGGAGATGCAACGACAACTTCGACCAGGGCTTCGTCTACGGTAGATGTTTGGTCCAAGTCTTGAATCTGGCCTCCAGTAGGTGGGGCCAAACATATTGTCGCTGGTAGGTGGGGTCATCTGACACGACAGATGTGGAAGGAAAAATCTTGGCAATTGCTGTGACGATAAGATCCAGTCGAGCACGCCAGAAAGGTCTTATCCCCATTCTCCCCCACCCCCCTTCTGCGCATCCCACACATTGACGAGAGAGAAGCACGAGCGCGCGCAGGGGCCATGTTGGAAATCGGGGCCATGATTGCCGCTGCACTTTTGAAGGAGGTGGTGCAGCAGATTGGTTCGCTGGTGGGAGGTCAGATCAAGCTGCAGCAGGACTTCGACAAGGACCTGAACCAGATGAAGGCTACCCTTGAGTCCATTGAGGCGCTTCTCAAGGACGCTGAGCACGTCAACACCAACAATTCCATGCGTTTGTGGCTCAATCGTGTCAAGGACGCGATGTATGGCATCGCCGACATGATTGACGACTTTGAAGCAGGAATTGAGGCTGAGCCAACACGCAAGGTAACTCTGAACCATGCTTTTTCTTTTTTCTTTTTTTGCGAAAATATGCTGTATTAAGCTTCAAGGAAAACAGAGTACAAGCAGTGGAATAATAAGAACCCTCGGAAAAAGAAAATAACAATAAGGCCTTCCGAGCTGTCTTCCTCCTCACATCGAACCCCTGCAGCCACCTCATCCTCCTCCGGGTGCAGGAACATGCGTGGCTGGACGTAGGCCCGCACACCGCAGCCGTCGTCCGTATAGGTCACCGTGGACCGTTGAACAACACCCTCTAGGTTGCTCATCAGGGCGGAGTCCGCCGACCTGCAAAAGGGGAGGGCCGGGCTCTGTCCTTTGGCTTCCACCTCCGTCACACCGTCCCCGCCGCCCAGGCAAGGAGGCCGGGACCAATTATTTGGGTCGCCGTCGCCATCGCCGGAGCTGAAGAAAATAACAATATGGCCCACCGCCACAGTTCTATATGCTGATGAAAGCATTCAATGTTCTGCGAATAAAGATATTTACGCCTATCAATATGTGCGATGAAGTAATTGTGAACAAAAAATATATATATTGGAGTACATAATAATTTGATCTTAACATTATATTATTTTTTTCGAAATTTAGTTGTCGTTTTTCAAATATACATGTGATTATACTGAAATAGCAAATATTATGTGCTTAATGTTTCACCCTAACCGATTTTCTTTAAGCCGGAAACATATCTAATACAACAAGACATATATAGGAAATAATCATTTGAGCCTTCAAGTTTGATGGTGGTACTTGTCGACCTTGAATTCCAGGCACTGCATCTTTTAATCCTTGCCATTTTAGATTCAATGCTTTTTTGGCACACCAAGAATATGACGAATCCAAAATAGATATGCTGGTGCTAGACAAAAAGATGCATACTTTGACCAAGTTCTATTTTCATTTCTAAATATTTTAGTGAATACAAATTTTAAATAGACGAAGTTGAACTCATCTACATTTGAACAAAAAATACCAGTCAACCATAAAGTCTAAAATTAATGACCGGCATGAGAATGTTCAAAATCAAATCTGGAATTTATATGTTAGGCAAGTCAGAAAATGCATCAAGCTTTCTGGCTTAAAATAGACTTTTTCCTAATATCACCAACCATTTCGCCAATGACTAACAATTAAGCTGACGATCTCTTGCAGTTCTCCATCAAGAAACATCTAGCAGTTATGATGCCTTGTTTCACAATCGGGCCCAAGTTCACAGTGGCTAACAAGATGAAGATGATGAGAGAGGAACTGCAGGGGATCACAGATCAATACCAGAAATTCATGTTAGTCCCGGGCACTAATGCTGATGAGCCGAATGTGATACAAATGCGTGAAACATCATCAACCATTGAGGCATCAATCATTGGGAGGACCGAAGAGGAAAATAAAATATGGGTTTCTTTATCTGAGAGCATAATAGAAGAGCTCATTGTCCTTGCTATACATGGCATTGGAGGCCTTGGCAAGACGACCTTGGCGAAAATGATCTACAATAATAAAACAAAATTTGAAGACTACGTCCGGGTATGGATTTATGTGTCCGAGACATTTGATTTGAACAAAATTGGCAATTCTTTAATAAGTCAACTGTCAGAGAATGAGAGTCCGTACACTGAAAAGCAGATGATACACAGATCACTTGCAAAGCTACTCGCCAATAAGAAGATTCTGATTATTCTAGATGATTTGTGGGCGGAGGATGATTCCCAATTGGATAGTCTGATTGCCATGCTTAAGGTTGGAACGGGTAGCAAGGTGGTTGTTATAGCAACCACACGCAATGAGGAGATTGCAAGGAAAATTTCGGCCATTCATAGTCAAACAAAAATTTCGACCATTCCCCCACATGAGCTAGCATCACTGACGGATGAGATGTGCTGGACTATAATTAAGCAAAAAAGTGGCTTTGAATCTAGAGATGACAAAGAACAGTTGAAGGACATTGGGGAAGCCATTGCAGTGAAGTGTGGAGATGTGGCTTTAGCTGCTCAATCAATTGGACCCATTTTGGAAACTATGACCTATCATCAATGGAAGAAAGTGAGAGACAGTGATATCTGGAAAGTCTGCTTCGTCTTTAGATCCGAAAGATAAAGCTGCAACACGGGTGCTTGCATCCTTGAGGTTAAGCTATACTTTTATGCCTCGGTATTTGAAGCTCTGCTTTGCCTATTGGTCAATCTTTCCAAAAGGACGCGGGATATCTAAAGATGATCTAATTCACCAGTGGATTTCTCTTTCTTTTATTGGGGCAACACCAACATTCACCGCTTGGGAGCTCGGCGAGATGTACATTACACAGCTTTTGAAGCTTTCCTTCCTTGAACATTTCAAGGTAATTGGTTGGGAACTCATAAGATGCTTGTTTATATGGTGCACATGTTTATCCAATCTTTCAGTGGTTAATGCATTTTACAACATACTCAACTTATTGATGTAACTAGTTAGAAAATTTCAGATGCTCGTGCACACACCACGACACACCCCATATAAGCATATACGAACACATAAAAGCACACCGGAGGTCATCCCTGATTATTTTGACTACTTATTTTATTTTTGTATGCTAGTAAAAGAAAAAAAATCTTATAGAAGTAATGGCTGAAGGGGAAAAAGTAATGTCCAACTTTGGTGCATTATATCTTATATAAGTAAGAGTCATATTTTAAGTTTTGGTGCATAAAAGGCCAAGCTAAACTAGCATCATTGATTAGTACAATAAGTTTTTATAGACTAAATAAAAAGTACATAGACGTATTTTATTTAACCATGCACAACTACCACTTGAGATGGACGCAACACATAGTATTCTTTTCTACTCCCAAGCGCAAAAATAATGCTCAAAGATGCACTTTTATACAACGGCATTTTATCATCTGTTCTTTCTATAAGGGCAATCAAATCGATTGTACCACACAATTGCGTAGCTTAATTGGGTCCAGTATGCTTCCTGACACTGCCAAATTTGTTAGTGCATCAAATGCGTGAAATATAAAAATCTGACACTGCTAATGGCTTTTTGTTTCAGCATGCAAGATTGCTCCTTGACGATACCCATGTTACAGTGTTCACCATGCACGACCTGGTGCACGATCTAGCAAGATCGGTGATGGACGACGAAATACTTCTCGCTGGCAATGATGGCAACATTGGGGGAAACCGCTGCCACTATGCACTGCTCAATGATTGTAGCAAGCCATTGGAGTCACGGAGGATAAGGGCACTCCGTTTTATGGGCTCGGCTGAAATTGGACTTGATGATGCTGCATTTGCCTCTGCTAAATCCCTGCGTGTCTTGGACATGAGCGAGTGCTTCATTCATAAATTGGCAGATTCAGTTGGCCGATTAAAGCAGTTGAGGTATCTTAATGCTCCAGGAGTACAACATGAAGTTATTCCGGATAGTATCACTAGGCTGTCAAAATTACTTTATCTCAGTCTTCGAGAATCTTCTCTATCTGCACTGCCAGAGTCAGTCGGAGAAATGGAGGGTCTGATGTATTTCGATTTGTCAGGCTGTAGGAGAATTAAAGAACTGCCAGAATCATTCGGAAAGCTAAAAAAGTTGGTGCATCTTGATTTGTCAAACTGCTCTGCTTTGGAAAATATATCGAAGTTTATGGGGAGCCTCACGGACCTGCAATATTTGAGCTTATCAAGCTGTCGTAGTTGTATTGGATCGCTACCAGAATCTCTAGATGGCCTTACTAGTCTACAATACTTAAATCTATGTGAAAATGACAGTTTGATGGACCGTATCAGTGCCCTTTCAAATCTGGAGCATTTGGACTTGTCTTGGAATGATGGTATTACTTCTCTACCTGAAAGTTTTTGTAACCTGAGAAAGCTGCACACACTGGACCTCTCGTTCTGCCAAAAGATTCAAAAGATACCAGAAAGTATAGGTAGAATTGATAGTTTGAAGACCCTATATTTACAGGGCTGCTATGGTCTGGTTGAAAAACCTGCACCTCATCCTAGTACCAGTTTCGTATCATTACCACTTTTTGAGGTGCGCGTTGGAGATGGTGAATCGAGCAGCAATCTTGTCTGCTTAAAGGACACGAATCCGGAGGACCTGCGTATAGTCTGCCTTCAAAATGTGAAGTCTGCAGAAGAGGCTCAGTGTATAATGTTGATGGAAAAAAACAATCTCAAGCAATTATGCTTGTCGTGGAGTGAAGGTGCTGAGAGGTTTGTGGATGATAAAGTGTTGTTGGAGAAACTAGTGCCACCGAAAAGTTTGACCGACTTGGTGATAATGGGTTATAATGGCATCAGCTTGCCAACATGGGTCGGCCAACAGAATTCAGTGACACTAACCCGTATGGAACATCTAGAAGAGATGAGTGTGTCAGACTCCAGTGGCATGCCTTCTAAGTTGAGCATAAGTAATTGCCCCAAGTTTAGGATGGGGCCACTTCTTCCTAGAGAAGTTCGCAACTTGATGATAAACAGTAGTGATAATGTGCTGTCATCATGGGGAGAGTGTACAATGTCAAGCACCGGTGCTTCCTCCTCCTCTTCTTCTTCTTCAGTATTAACTACTACAACTACTCTGACAGTTGAATACAGTAAGCTGCCCATGCAGCAGTGGAGACTGCTTCGCCACCTCTCTGGCCTCGATTATTTAAGAATCATGAGTTGTCCTGACCTGACCGTCTCCCCTGACATCATCCCACATCTGTCCTCTGTTACGCGTCTGGTGATAAGCGCATGCAACATCTCATCATTGCCGCATTGGGTCATGGACTTAACCGGTCTCGAGGACCTTTGGATCGGAGATTGTGAAGGCATCAAGTCTTTGCCGGAGGGCATACAACAACTCACCAAGCTCCAATTACTTCAGATTGACGGATGCCCTGATTTGAAGAAGTGGTGCGAATCGGAGGAAAACAAGATGAAGCTCGCTGACATAGAAATTAAGGTACTTGTCCTGTCCGGCCACACTATCTTGTGTATCGATCTTTTTTTTTTATGGCCGCTCCTTTTTCTTTTCCCAATATTAGTATAGAATACATTATGTTTCTATTTCTCTCACAAAATTGAAAGCATGTAATTCCTATGATACATTCCTTACATGAAAAAACGCCTATATTCATATTTGTAATGTGGTTTTGGTGTGTTGTGACCTTGGGGTCACCCGAATCGGCACCCTTCAAGTGCTTCGAGATCCGCACTTTGTAATGTAAAATGTTCTATTTCTCTCATTTACAGGAATTCCGTTGAAGCAAGTACAGAGAGAACTTTCTATCTAGGATTGGACCGAAGTGGGAACTTCAGTCACATGCACAAAAGGTTCCAGCCCCAAAGAGGAAAACTGATGCTCTTACTTTCCACCGTGTGTCAGGCCAGCTATTGCTTGATTCTGTTCTCATTCCACTAACTACTGTGATGCTTGGTCTGTGTTTGCATATTTCGTATGTACTCCTTCCATATTAAAATATAAGACTTTTTTAACACTATATTGTGCCGCTGATTTTATTGCATCAATGTGTCAGGCCGGCAAGGTGTGCATAGTGCCACAGTGCATTGTTGTGGTATGGTTGTATTAGACCTGTACAGGTTTCTTGCCACTCCTGATTCTATTTGAATGCTTGCTCCTTGAATACAAGGTCCACGTAGCATATGGCCTTGTTTATCACCCAAAGATGCATGGCTGGACATTTTGTTTTGTTTTGGGAATGCATGGCTGGGTTCATCACGTGGTTCCAAGTTCCAACGCTCTTTGTCTCTCACGTTTTGGGACCAGGAGCTCTGTGAACATGAGCCAAGGCTTTTCACGTTAGACCATGGAGATGAGCGCGTCATGGCACGCAGCGGGGTATCTAGTGCACTTTAGCCCTACTTCGCCGCCTACGCTAGTTTCCAGTGCGAGCCCGATGCCCCACTCTCATCCTGCCTACGTCGAGCTCGACGCGTGCCTCGACTGCCAATCGAACAACATCACCGAGCTTGGACGGCGTTTGGTTGCCAGCATCGTTTTTAGACACTTTGCATACTTGTTCCAGTTGAACCTGCCTGAGATAAAACAGACGAAAAATTATCATCTGCATATTGTTTGGCTGGCTGCATTGGGGGAGCAATTTTTGCCTAGCGTTTGGTTGCCTACGTTGGCTGGGCTGAGGCAACTACACGGTGTTTGGTTGCATACACTAGACATGATTAAGAGTTAACAGCCACACATGGCACAGAGTTACACTAGAGTGCCTCGACGACTGCGGTGGACGGTGGCCGCGGCGTAGCGTCCGACGCGACGGGCACAGAGCCGCGGGCGAGCGATCCTGTCGACAGCGTGGCGAACCAGTTGCTAGCATCGCCGTCGCGGAGAAAATCATAGGAAGAGACGAATAGGAGGGCGCTAAGGCAGAGGAAAGGGAGGAGAAATGTAGTGTGCGCGCCATGGTGGCGTTAGTGTAGTAGCACGAGGGAGAGGAGGCCGAAAGGAACGACACTGGCGATGGCGCCTGTGTAGTAGGACGCCGGCGAGGAGGTCGAGAGAAAAGATTAAAAGGGACTAGGCAAATGAGAAAACAGACCACACAGATGCATATGTACAGTCCATGAAGAAGATGTAGATCTGCTTGTTTACGATCGTCGAAATAGAAATGTGCAACACGCAAATCATGTGAAACTGCGAGATGAAACTACTGGTCAAAGAAAATTTCAAACATTCAACCGTGCGCGACAAATTTGAAACATATACGAGTACAATTCATATATGTGATTTCTTACGGAACCACAACAACTAAAGGAAGAGAGAAAAGGATACAAGAGATTCGAGAAGGCAAGAAGAAAAGCATGGAACACTCAGAGGAGCAACATGAAAATCGACAGGAGATTCACGTAGACAATAAAATGATCACCAAAATTTTGGAGGTACAAGAGGAAAATCGACTTGAGATTATTGTAGACACGAAAAAGATCGCAGAAATTTCAGAGGTACAAGCAGAAAAACAAATGGAGATTCAGGAAGACAAGAAAGATGTCACGGAACGTTCGGAGGAACATGTGAACAAGCAGAACGAGAGCAGGTACGGGTTTCTTCTGAGACCAAACATGCCATTCGGCTAATCTTCATACCTTACCACTCACATTTCTTCAAAAAATTTCCTTCAATCTTACCATATATGTGAGAACAGGTCACACTTCCACTCCCCCAAAGCATCACACACAATCTTTCAGCATCGTGACGGGAGCCATGGGACCCCTTCTCTCAAAGCTACTCGAGTTCCTCAAGGATGAGCACAAGCTGCAGACTAATGTCAAGAACAGTGTCCAATCTCTGCATAAGGAGCTGGAGGCTCTGCAAGATGCCCTCCTGGAGGTGGCGAAGCTGGAGCCAGCGCAGCTAGATCATGTAACCAGGATCTGGACCAAGGAAGTAAGAGATTTCTCTTATGTCGCGGAGGATGTAGTCAATTCCTTACTGGTAACAGATTCAGTTTGTTCGGCTTTGGGAACAGATTCAGATGGTAACCCTCACGGACAGTAAAGACACGATCCGTTGGACCCTAACTGCAAATCAGGGATACTCGGCTGCCTCCGCATATGGTGCCCAATTCATGGCTAGAATTGACAAGCCTGGTCTGGCCAAGGTGTGGAGGAGCCGGATGGAGGGGAAGGTCAAATTCTACGTATGGCTGTTGCTCCAGAACAGAAATTGGACGGCGGATCGGTTGCAAGCACGAGGATGGCCGCACAATGACCGGTGCTGCCTTTGTGACCAAGAAATTGAGACGGCCGAGCACATTACCTTGACCTGCTGCTTTGCAAAAGAAGTCTGGATGCAGTTCAATCAAACCAATGGCAGGATGGGAGCTGTGGTTTACTTGACAACTTCCATCGGAGACTGGTGGTCTCGGCTGTGCTCGGCCGGCGGGACCAAGGAAACGATCAGGGAGGACATCACCAGCGCTGCGTACATTGCGTGGAATATCTGGAAGGAAAGGAACCGCAGGGTTTTCTAGCAGAAAGAGATGACGCCGATCGCGCTAGCTGGTCTGATCAGAGAAGAGATCAAGATGTTCTACGAGGCCACCAGGGAGGCGGCCGTTGGGGACACATAGTTGAGAGGGGTTTTTTCTCCTTTTTTGTCAGTGTTTTGATGTATTGTTCTTCAGAGTGCCGGCTGGGTTCCCCCTAACCCCGGCTGACTGTCCTGTAATACTTCTATTCTTCTTCAATGCAAAAGCAGAGCTCCTGCTGTTCACGTCAAAAAATTCCTTACTGGTACGCGTCAAGGGTTCTCAAGGAATCATGGCGAGGGTCATTGGCTTGTTAAGCAGAAGGAAAGGCTCGCCATGAGATCGCTGACGCAATTAATGGCGTGAGGAAACAGGCCAAAGATTTGGCCGCCCGACGTGAGAACATGGTCCGTGTCCACGCTACTAATAAGCCAAATGCCGCAGATAGTTTGTTTGACTGTAAACCAATAAATGATTGGTCTAAGGTGTACAACAATATTGGTTTTGGGTCTGAGGGTGGAGGCAACACAGATGTCAACAACACATGAAATTGGGAGCTTGGGAAGAGGAGTGGTACACGCGTGCTCCTCCTCCGCCGCCACCGCCCGCCTCAGCACGACGCGCGCGCGCGGGGGCGGGTTGCGGGAATGAGTCGAGCCTGATTAATTAACGAGTCGCTAACATATGCGCGGACTGTGGGCTGTTTGCGTTCCCGGGATACGTCAACTCCCTTCTAGCGGGAGCAACCCTTCTCCGGGAACCAAATCCATCGGTATAACCTAAGATGGCAAGGGCGGTGAAGGCGAAGCAGACCCCGAAATTTCAAATTCAAAGTCACCTCGTATACCTGGATTTGGCGATTTAGTGGGTGATCTTATATGGAGGATGCGTGCACTGCAGTCAAACTTGTCTCAGACTTTGACTCGTAGTAACATGCTAGTGCTGGCGTGATACTATATGTCTTATATTTTGGTACGGAGGGAGTATATGTTATGTGATTCCTCCTCTCAAAGTAACTAGCCCTTGTTCTGTATCTTTATTGAACCCTTCCCTGCTTAGATCGCTTGTCTGAAACATGTAAACAGAACCTGCATCCCATCTGGGGCTGAAACCGGCAGCAGCTCCGCACACATGTAAGGGGTACGTGAGCAATGTACCAGAAACACGAGAGAAACAGAGATGAGCTTCGGGCATACTAGTTTAGTTTACATCATCTTCACCTGGTTAAGCTGAGCTCCCTCCCTATGGAATGAAGGCGTTGAGCAAGGCAATGCAACTAGTCCCTCCTCTTATTTCTTTTCCCAAACCTGAACCACCCAGGTTTCTTCTTTCTTTTTCCTTTGGCTCTATGTAATATAAACTCTTTCCCCTGAAATGCATTGGCAGTACCCCTACTATGGTCTGCTTCTATGTTTTGTTTACTGTTTTTGCGTGTGCTTGTAACTCCCTTAATTAATAAGTATCATTGTTGCTGTCGTATGTGTGTTCTTGCCCCTTTTCTTTAGCAAAAGGGGTCAGTATTCGGGCTTCTGTTGCCTATGTTCATTCCTGTTCAATTCGATTTGCTTGGTTTCGATCCTGACGTGGTTTGAACGACGGACAGTTGGCAGCATCATAACATTTTGCTCATGAATGATTGTGGAACAGCCAGGTACATATGCTCGAATTAGCCAGGTACTATAGTTAAGCCTTTACAAAATAAAGTTCAGTATGCGAACTACTTTTTTTTTGGACTTCTTGTTGTTTTCCTACACCTAATAAACTCCAGTTACATTTAAGATTGAAGCCCAACTATGAACTAACCACACCCATGTAAAGATGTTAACCTTGCACACACAAAAAGAAAGTTAACCGTATGGATGCTCGAGGTAGGCATCAGCCTGTAGCTAAAAGGTGCAGGATAAAGAGAAGTACATCAAGAGCACAGGGAGCAAGCTACAGATTACTTGTTATGGTCCGTTACTTATTGCTAGGTTTTTGTAGGAGTACTGTGTAAGAACTGTGGTCAGTGCAGCACCCTGGGAAAAAGTGTTTTACTATCCATTTCCTTTTGCTTTTTATTTGTGAGAACGCATTTCATTTTTCTAACCATGCATGATTCCTTTCGTTTCGCAATACGTTATTTTAGAGATGGGCACTGCCTGCTGAAGACTACTGTAATCATGTCACCAGCTGCAGGACCATCTGATTTTTCTTTGAGCTTGGTTCTTGGTTGCAGCGGGAAATTCAAGTGCTATGTTACCTATTTCCTAGCTAAGGTTATGGTGTGTATTTACTACTCCCTCCGTCCCAAAATAAGTGACTCAACTTTGTACTATAACTATAGTACAAAGTTGAGTCACTTATTTTGGGACGGAGGGAGTACTACAGAGTGAAATCAGCCTATTAGTAAGCCGAATGAACAGAGACAATTTTTTTCAAGAACCTGAAAACAAACAAAGGTTGGAGAAACCCGCGCGCCTCGGTCCAGAGGAGATAGGGCAACATACCGCCGAGGAGATACGTCCGAGGGCAAACCGAAGCAGCGCGTCCCCCTGGCGAAGTGGCAATCCTGGGCGGGTAGCTCACGTCGCAGCATTGGCGGAGCCGACACAGCCGAACTTGCGCCCCGAAGCAAGTGCTGACGGCGACGGTGCGAGCCAAGCTCACCCGGCCGCTGTGCGGAAACCAGCTCAGCTCAGGGCCCACCGCACCACCAGGAAGCTTAGCGGCTTGTCCCGTGAGGATGGCACCAGACCTTCAGACGAGCACCTCGAGGGCACCCGCTCGAGCAGCTCCTAGAACCAAAACGTGGGGCGCCGCGAAGGTGGAGCAGATCCCAAATGGGAAGGAGGGCAGTCAGTGCGATGCGGCGCAAGCGCAGCACCTGCTGAGTCGGCGGAGGAGCAGGACGGACCAACGGTCGAACAGGTGGCGTGCACCTCCGCAGCAGGAGGGGGGTGGGGGGGGGGGGGGGTGGGGAGCAGCCATGCGGAGGAGGAGGGAGGAGTACGGGGAGGCCAGCAGCGCCGGTCTCCTCAGTCTCAGACGCGGCGAGCCATGGTGTGGCAGTGGCACCATGTCTCCCGACTCTCAGTGACAAAAAAGAAAAAAACATTGTGCCTTTTTTTTCCAATCAACATTGTACTCTAATTTCTTAGGTCCCTGTTAACTACCGAACGTTCACGCGAAGGGTGGCATTTGCGAACTTTTAGGTGCTATTTTTAGTTGTGAGGGGATGACAGTTTCTTCATAGCAATATGCCATTTTCTTGACATTTTTCGTCTTAAAACTGTCGTCGTTTGATCTTTTCTCACAACTAAAACATCCATCAAATGCAGCAAGAAAAAAAGGGCCATCAAATGACGTTCGCTTGCCACCCCTCTCTCAGCTGACGTTCGCTTGGTAACATTTCCATTTTCTTATCATCAATGTTGTGTAGCTACTCTACCATTTATTTGTTCATAGCTTTTTTTGTAGTATATAATACATCACTAGTACATCGCCAAAATTCAAATTTACATAAATGTAGTATACATCACTAGTTAGCAAATTTACTACATTTTGCTACATGTATGCAGTAGTATAAATATGACAAGGGCACTTCGCTCAAACTATTCTTGACTATGACTGATAAATCGCGACTCAAAAAATTGCCCCTAAATGTAGTCCGGACACATTTAGTCATCCAACACGGCTCATCAAATCAGACCGACCTAGAAACACTCTCCGACTCTGATACTCTTCGCATTGATGTGGCCCTTACCGGCTCACCGTCTACGCGCATTCACGCTGGTGCGCTGCCTGAGAAGTATATACTCTGGCTCTTAAAGCCGGTCCGCTTCTCCTGCAAACCATATCATCCCACTCCTCGCCCACCGCAATGGGCTAGAAGACGAGGCGGAGAATACCCGATCGTGGTGGCTACTCGGCGGCTACCGCTGGGACAAGCCGCTGCCACGCCAGGACTCCACGCCTGGGGGATAGAAAACATGGCATCGCCCCCTGGTCATTGGGTCCATCTTCATTCACTGCTCCGTCCGCCGTGAAGGAGGAGTCGGTCTCGGATGACGACGACATCGGCTCGGCCAAGATCGAGGTTGAGGACACCGAGGAGGGGAAACTGCCGCACTCGCTCCCGCCGGCGGTAGTGACGGACAATGAGTTCCAGCAGCACATGCGGACCACGTTGTGGAACTCGTAAGCGACCAGTGTCTAGTGCCGCTGTTGAGACACGTGGTACATGCGGACCACGTTCTGAAACTCGTTGAGCGACCCGTGTCTGGTGCCGCTGTTGAGAAACATGGTACAAAACAAAAAAAATCTTCATCCTGCGTTGGTCTTGGACGACGACGTCTTTGACTGGGCTAAGATCGAAGTCGAGGACACCGAGGAGGAGAAGCTACTGCAAGAGGCCCCGCCAGTGGTGGCGACGGACGTCGAGTTCCAACATCACATGCAGATCGCGCAGTGGAACTCGTTGAGCGACCATGGTCCGATGCCGCCGTTCCCTCCAGGCAACAATGGTGTCAGATCGGACACCGTCTCGCTGCCCCGATGCCAAATGGTGCCCGACCCCAGTGAAGGTGTCGTCACCACCAAAGCCACGACGCCGGGAACGCATTCCTTCACTGGTGCGACAACGACGATTCAGGCGGCGGCGACAACGACTACGCGGACGATGAGGGTGGTGCCGCTGGCCTCGGAGGCCATGCCTACGAGGTGAGCGTGCGCTACTTAGGCCAGTTTTCGTTTAGTTAAATTTCTAGTAGCTTGAATGGAACTTGTTAAATTTCATCGAATATGCATGTAATATATCATATTAGGTTTAATTTCATTCATAATTTCATGTTTGGGTAGGGAGAATATGGGATAGGGTTGGATGGCATTCGCCTGGCCGGACGTCCGCGGACATGTCCAGATGTATCAGCGAACATTTAAGGGTGTCCGTTTGATGATAGCCGATGCCCTAAAGAACATGCCGGTGCTGGTGTGATACTATATGGTCTGCAGGGCATCTCCAACGCAACTCACCAAAACGCTCCCAAATATTCAGACGGTCCAGACCTGTTCATTTTTTAGCCCTGTTCTGTATCTGAACCTGCATCCTATATGCCCAGCTGACCTGAAACCAGCCGCACTTGTACACGCACAAGCACGGATGAGTTTCAGCCTTTCAGGTATACTATACTCCTCTGTTTTCTGAAGAGAAGAAGAATCCTCGTCGCTTTTGCCAACACACGCACACGGCTAAGCTCATCTCTGTTCATTTTTACATGAAGCAATCGTGCATTAGTAACTGAGTTGTAACAACAATTTACATAGGCTCGAGTGCAGCTAAAAGGTGCAGGATTCAGTAGACAAGTACTACAAAATTGCAAAGGGTGCATATGAACATAGGTTCACAAATCTGATTTCGATGAAGTACAGCATAGGTTCACAAAAAATCTGGTATCTCATACTCCCTCCGTTCCAAAATATAGTGTGTCCTCGGTTTTCTTGCTTCAACTTTGACCATAAATTTAACCAACGAGACCGACTGCGGCGGGAGTAAAAATTATACCAGTGAATTCGTATTCAAAAGAAGTTTTCAATTATATAATTTTTGCTCCCGCCGCAGTCGGTCTCGCTGGTTAAATTTATGGTCAAAGTTGAAAGTCAGGAAGCGCGGGCGCACTATATTTTGGAACGGAGGGAGTACATGTTGCGGTAGTACTATGATTTTAGATGAGTTGTAATACAGAAAGCAAAAAGGAGAAGATTTCTTCTCCGTTGTCAGTTGTCATTCCTTCCTCACCTTCTAGTAAATTTTAATCCCTACAAATTTTTTGATGCAAGGAAGAAGGCATACCGCTAAAAGATAACAGATAATGTAATGTTTCTATAGCCATTTTTTTTTTTGCTAATAAACCGGGGCTTCTCATTAAGAAATTATAATGTCTTTACAATCATGTAAGAGCACACAGGCCCTTATACGAACCAAGTTGATCTAGCCCTACCAAGTTCTGATTGGTCACCCTTTGATTGTCTTTTGTAATAGTTTTGACAATTTTCAGTTGGTTTACAAAAATAATCAAAATAAAGTGTAAATCATTTACCCTAAATTTCCATTATTGAAAATATGCAATTCTAACAAAATCCAACAGCAACTTAGTACACGGGTTATATAAAGTGAAATTGAGATGATCATTGTTGGATGTTGGTCGAAAGACAAAGAAAGTAACTGGGATGTAATGATAAAATAACCAGAAAACTCAAAATCGACAAACTTTGTAACAGGCAAGGCATAAAATAACCAGAAAACTCAAAATTGACAAACTTTATTATAGGCAAGGTGTGTCTTTCCGACAATAGTTCGGCTTTATTTGCTGGTACATGGCACTCAATTTTTTGCTATAAAATTGAAATGACAGGCCCCTGTATATTAAAATATATCATAAAAACACCTGACAAATCTGCAATTGTTACGAAAACTAATAATCTTGAATTACAAGTTATAATCCATTGAAGGGATTAGAGAAGTACGTAAATAGGTCCTGTAGAGTGATGGACAATCCATTTATGTTTATATATATGAAGTAGATCGACTTCATGAGCAATATAGATGCCTCAGAGACCAGCCGCCATCCACATATTCATATGTTTTGCTGTCTAGAACCGGTATCCTTCCTATGAGCAGCATGGTGGGCAGCGTACCATTGGTGGTTTATGTGATTGGTCTGTTACAATTTGGAAAATGTCATGCCATGAACAAATAAAAATAGAAGTACGAGAGAAAAGAAAAGTAATAAAGTGTAATAATTGTACTGTTGCTAGAGAGAGAACCACCTGTGCTGTGAGCTGGATTAGAAAGCTGTACTTATTGTTAGGAAGTATTAGCATTGGTCTTGGAGTCCTATTAGGCTATGTTTCCTTTCCTTGTATCCCAAGTCATGTGTAATATACATATGCCCCATGGGCTATGTAATAGAGATAAGTTGCTTTCGTAACACTTTTTTTTTTGTTTGAACAACAGAGGGATCCCGAAGGATCCCGATTTTTATTCAACCAGAGGGCAGAACATTTTACAAACATGACCCAAAAGAACCTGAAAATAACTAGCAAGTCCCTGGACTTTGCAGGAAGGACCCTTGACTAAAATATAGAAAAGCGATCGAGTCCTCAACCTCCGATCGGATCGCACCTCGCCGTCGCCGGGGAACAAGCCACTTGGGGCGATGAGGCTGCCACCAGCGCGAGCCGTGGCCTCCAACCAGACATTGAACTGCCTCCGCAATGGCACCATGGCCAGGAGGAAAGAGATGGCAGCCCTTCGGCCCGAAAAGGCGATAGCATGACAGCGGCGACCGGCCTTCAACCGCTGATGCAGGCGCCAGCGCCTCCGCCGAGATGGCCACCGCGAATATGCTCTAACCCGATCCGCGTGTTCCAGCCATCCACTTCTCCCAAGCTCCACATCCACCATCATGGCAACCTGCAGAGAATGGAACAAGCAGCAGCAAGCCACAGGGACAGGGACCACGAGCTTATTCATGGAGCTTTCCCTCCGTCCTTCACCATCCATCGCCCACCATGAGCGCTTGATAAGAGAAGGGAGGAGCTCCAAAGCGGCATAACAGCCGAAACAAAACCTACACAACTACGCGGACACACTCCCCTTCCTCCCCCACTCCGGCCGGCGACGCCGGCGGAGGAAGAAGGAAGAGGAGCGGCCGAATTTAACGTCACCGGGACGAACTTCTCCTCGCAGCTACAGTAGAGAGGAAAGGAAAGGGAAAGGGAAAAGTGAGACCCCAACACATTACGACTTTTTCCTAACACTTATAAGGTTAAAACTTATACATGAATACTTACGGACTCCGGAACAGCCCTGGTCATGGCCGCGTAAGGATGAACAAGTAAAAATGTAAGCACGA
Source organism: Elymus sibiricus (assembly GCA_039707655.1). Classification (NCBI taxonomy): domain Eukaryota; kingdom Viridiplantae; phylum Streptophyta; class Magnoliopsida; order Poales; family Poaceae; genus Elymus; species Elymus sibiricus. The sequence continues at coordinate 526,354,839 of CM077666.1, read as the reverse complement.
GAGAAGAGCAGAATACAGAGGTAATCATGAGTAACATATAACTGTACTGCTACTGGATAGAGAGCCGCCTATAGTGCGACCGAGTTAGTTTACAAAGCTGTACTACAAGGCCAAAAACCTTATATAAACATGAGTACTTACGGACACAGGGACGCCTGGGGGAGCTCCTGGTGCACATAAAAGCCGGCAGAAGCAGATCACAAAGAAGAGGATGGTAAGCAACCGAATCATAACGGCACGCGCTAGGGAGTAGAGTACCATTCTTTCTGAACCGTATACAACTTGAGTACTTACGAGTCGGGGAGAGACGTGGCAACAGGGGTGTGCCGCTTGAGGGACCGAAGCAGAAGCAGATCACAAAGAAGAGGATGGTAAGCAACCGAATCAGATGGCGAGTGTTGGGCAACATTCTTTCTAAATCGCCTGTGAGGAAATGAACGATTGGCCAGCGTACTGGAAATGTTACTGCTAGCTTCTGCACCGATCTATCTATTAAAGCTCAAGCGTTAATGTCCTGGCCGTGCCTTGCAAAGGACGGCATAACACTGAGTCGAGTATCCGCATGACTTCAAATTAACTGATGTGATAGCAATAGCAGTCAAACCCATTAGTCTTCTATAGATGCAGAAAATCTTTTGATTCTTCTGCTCCAGTCCTTTTGTGCTAATTAATTGTTTTTATTGCCTGTATAACTATACTTATTGTAGAATATGACTAGTGTTGCAGGCAATTTATACAACTTGCTCAAATTGCTATGCATCCATGTCAGTGTTGACCGAATAGAATGGAAACTTTGCCCAGGACACCAAGTCTCGATACCTCAATGTAATTTATTTATTTTGAACAGGTTACTGTCATATATTCGTTTTAATAGAATTTTCAAGAGCACGCCCTTTTTATTATTCTTGTAGGCAATCAAAACAACTAGCTAATATTTTGTATGCATTAATGGTCGATGTTGACATACTAGAGTAGAAACTTTGTCCAGGACACCAAGTCTCGATGACTTGCTGTCATATTCGTTTTAATAGAATTTTCAAGAGCACGTCTTTTTTAGCACCCAACTTTTTGCCTGGGAATTTGTGGAACTTGGAAACTTGAAAAGGATGGCCATGAGCATAAAAGTGAGTCAAAATTCTCAGCATGACCTTGACTCACTGTTATAACAGTGAGTCAAGTCTCCGCATGAATTTGAGTGGCTCATGTGATCATCATAGCAATAGCAGCTGATATTGCGTTTCATATACATGTACATCAAGCATTGAAACCCATCAGCCTGCTATAAATCAAAGTAGAGAAACCATATCTCAAACCCATCAGGCCCTCTATAAATGCACTAGAGAAACCATAACTCAATGCAAGACGTACTTAGTAGAGCATAAGTCCTCATGTCTCCTGTGCAGTTATTGCCTCTAATCCTTGTCCTATCCTCTCTTCTGACATGCTCATTAGTAGGTGCCACAGCTCTACACACTAGTGGAGAAACGGCCTTTAGTCCCGGTTGGGAAGGGCCTTTAGTCCCGGTTCACCAACCGGGACTAATAAATCGGGACTAAAGGCCCCCACCCTTTAGTCCCGGTTGGCCACGACTCGGGACTAAATCTCTGCCACGTGGCCGGCAGCGCGCGCCGGGGGCTGGGGACACCAACCGGGACTAAATCCCTGCCACTTTAGTCCCGGTTGGTGACACCAACCGGGACTAAAGGTTTAGGGGTTTAGGGTTTATTGTTTATTTTTCCTTTTCATTTTGTGTTTTCCATTTAATTCTTTTTCATTTCAAACATATTTTACGCTACTACATACTGTACACGTTATGCATATATAATAGAATTTCTCGTAGAACCAATCATATATCATAGAATTTCTCGTACGACCATGCATACACACATATATATATATATATATACAATTTGGTATATACAATTTCTCCTACAATTTGCAGATCATTACATGCAGGCATTAGGTGAAATGGTATTCTCCGTCGGGAGATATGACCTGCTGAAGCAAAAATCCCGCCATTTCCTCTTGAAGTGCTCGTATGCGGTCCTTTGGTAGGAGACTATCCCGCATCTCCATCATCTTTAAAGAAGGAGATCAATATGAATATATTAGTTGTGTGTATATATATTAGATCATGATAAAAAGAGGCCGACATAGTGCGATAATGATTGAAATTACCTGTCGAGCATCAAAAGCAGGGATTTGTATTCTTCAGAGTATTTACCTAGTGAGTCCAGTACTTCAACAGTTCCCTCGTCAACTCTAATGATTAGCAGGATCCAGTGAAATCTGCGCACACGTTTGTATAAGCGGGCATGCATAACTCATCAACTACACTTAACATCGAGTAAGCAAAAATAGAATTTATAGTACAAGACAGTAACACTCACCTGAAGTTGTAAGGAAAAAGTATTTCTGGTCTAGTATTTAGTTCCTTCAAAAACATTAGCAAGCTATTCTATGTGTCTTGTTTGTGGTTATTTAACACATTTTCATTAACGGTATTTGGGTCAATGAACCCAATGCCATAGACTCTATCTCTTTTCAATTCAAAAATCTTCATTCTGCATATATAATACCACACAAAAAATATAGTAAGGATAATTACAGGCAATGAACGAGCTGAGCAAGAGACTTAAATTACAGAAAGAAATCACTTACAGACAATAGCAACTGACGAGAGATTTGTCGAGTGCGTCTTGATTGAATAACTGAAAAATTTCTGGAAATTCAATCCACACATCTTTTCCATGGAAGTAATGCTCTGGCTTGACTTTCACCATGAGGCTCTCTCGCCCGGCCTTTATTTCTCTCAGGTACCAGTCATGCAATCTGCGCATTTGCGTTGATAGAAGCTCCACCTCGTCAGGCCTGACCAGAGGGTTCCCGGGGACATATTTCCATGCTAGTTCCTTTGGATCCATCGTGGGGACTTCCTCGATGCCTAGGAGTTGTTCAACAGTGATACCCATCTCTCTAGCCATCTCTCTATCAGCGTCGGTTACCGCCTTATCGGTACTCACCTTGAGCGGGGGGATCGATTGCACTGCCTGTTCTCCGAGCTGGGGAACAGTTTTCCCGCTTTTATTACTACCTGTAAGGCTCGACTGCTGATTTTTTTGTTGATAATATGACTTGCTAATAGAGCGTTCATAGTCTGATCGCCTTTTCTCCACAGCCGGTTTAGCAAGATCCACAAAGTGTTGTACGACTTTCTCAGGTATTTTCTCCTTCGGCGGCGGGGGCGGTTTTGGTGCAAAATGGGCCTTCACTTGGGCATCTACGACCCCTTTGTTTTCCTCCTCAGTCATCTCGTAAGCTAACTTCTTTTTGGCAGGAGGCTCGGGTTTCTTCTTTGGTGCTCTCTTCCACTTTGGAGTCGGCTCACGCGGCGGAGATCGATATCGCGTACTCGCGCTGGGCTCCGTCTCGAGGTGGGGTGGATTCGGCTGACGCGGCGGAGATCGATATGGCGGACTCGCGCTGCGCTCCATCTCGAGGTGGGTTGGAGTCGGCTGACGCGGCGGACTTGGAGGAGGAGTCAGTGGCCTTGGCACCGAGTTTGGAAACACGATGCATTCCTTTCTCCATACAATGAGACCACGTATGGCTTCTCCCAGTGTCTGCTCCCCTTGACCTCCAGGAAAGTCAAGCTCTAGTGAGTCATATCCCGACAGAACTTCATCCACCCCGACACGAGAATAGCTAGGTGGAATCGGATTGCCGTGGATGGTTGCTTCAGGTGCATTCGGTAAAGCAAAGCCGTCCGCCACCTTCATGGATATGTTCTTCATTTTCACGTGTAGCTCACAAGTTGTCGTCTCTTGGATATCATCCACGGGGTAGCGAGCCAGCAGTGCATCATCGGCCGGGACCCCCGTGGAACCCACGCTGCTTTTCGGCATAGATGGGATGGTACTATCCAATGCTGGATCTGGTTGCTCCTGCCGCTGAGACGCCCTTTGCTGGCTAATTGTGTCGATCTGCTCCTGCTGCCGCATGAAAGCGCGTTCCAACTCCGCGTTCTTTGATTCTACCTTTTGAAGCTGATCTGCATCCTGCTTCCTCTGGTCTGCATCCTGCTTCTTCTTTCTCGCACGACTTCTGTTAGTGTCGTTCTACTCCGCAAACCCCTCAACCCACGGAACAACGCCTTTGCCTCGTGTTCGTCCCGGGTGTAAGCTCGTCGTTCTCTCTCTCGGGCTGGAACGCCCCCGTTCGAGCCTCTTTTATTGCTTCAAGTAAAGCGTCTGAGGCTTCTTTAAGACTTGCCTGTTCAATAATCTCCCTTGTCTTTGGGTCCAACTTTTCCCCATGCGCATAAAACCAAGTCCTGCACCTGTCGGTCCAACCCACTGTTTGTGGAGTGACCCATGCAACAATCATCTTTTCCTCAGATTCATCCCACTTAGGCAACCCAGTCTTGTAGCCACCTGGCCCCAGAACATGGTGAAACTTTTTTTTCTCAGCATTTATCTTGTTTTTCCTCGACCGTTCCTTAGCTGCTTCCGATTCCTTGAACTCCACAAATAAGTCCCAGTGATCTTTTACCTTATCTAGTGGTCCAGTGAATTCTGGAGTCTTCTTTTCTGCGTTGACGTAGTTGTCCCATAATCTTTTCTTCCAAGTCTGGAATTGTGTGGCCATCTTCTTAAGAGCACACTTCTTGACTTTCTCTCGTTGGAGATCTGTGAAACCCTCTGATAGGGTGAAATGTGACATGAGTGTATCCCAAAGCAGATTTTTTGCTCTTTCGTCGACAAAACTAACTCCTCGATCTTCCTTTCGCTTATTCCATTCTTGAACGGTGATTGGGATTTGGTCCCTAACAATAACTACGCATTGACGTATAAATTTGTCCGCATTCTTTTTAGGAGCAATCGGTTCGCCATCTTCTTTGATTTCATCGATGTTGTACTTTATGCCATCGGGCAACTTTTTGGCCGGGCCTCGTACTACCCTTGTAGAAGATTTGCTCGATCCGGAGGGCTAAAAGAAGAAAGATTCGTTAATATATATATATACCAATCAATTAATACATGTAATGATCACCAGAAGAGATTGAACCTTGCCGGACTTTGTTAATTGAAGAACATTTCCTTCGCCATCATTGTTTGTGTGCCCTTCGTCTATTGGTTCTTCCTTAATTCCCTCACCGGACTCGTTCAGATATTGTGAGCCGTCATCTGGTTCAATCTCTGGGTTTTGCGAGCGTATCATGTCGAACATGATATCCTCTTGATCATGGTCGTCTCTGTCGCTATAGTCCATAGCTTAACTAATCCAGAAGAAAGATAAAACAATTTAGTATTCAAATTAGAATGCATTCAATAAGCAAAAACTAAGACATTTCGAATAATCCAGTTAATGCATCATCGAATATTGTCGAATATTATCACTAATACATCTCGAATATTATCATATAACATCACTAATATAGCTCGAATATTATCGAATAATCCAGTTGACTCGCGGATCCTGAGGTGCGGGCGGTGGACACCCAAAGAGAAGGAACCATCACAGGATCATAGCTCGGGTGAGATCCCTGAAGAACCTGCCAGGTAATGGAGAACCTGACGTCCAACGCAGCCATGTAGCGACGGACGTGCTCGTCCTCCTCCCTGACACGGCGACGTACCACCTCCTTGGGGGCCGGCTGCCTCCGCACCGATAGTGGCGCACGCGACCGCCACCAAAGAAGCTCCGGTTCGACGACGGGAGCCCGATTCCTCACCAAGCTGCGCGCCCCGGAAGGTAGCACCTCCCAGTGCCAGCCCGACGGAGCCCAGTCCCGGACATGGCGCCTCTCAAACTGGTTGTCGCCGCCGAGTCGACGACGAGGATGCAGGCCGGGCATCGTCGCCGAGAACAAATTCCTATGAAAACAAATACACGATTTCTATATTTTTCTTTTTTTCTCTCACCACATGTCTATATTTTTTATACACCTATCATATACACGATTCACATTTTTTATAATATATGTTTTAATACCAATTTTTATTCATACACATTGTACATTTTTGTATACATCTAAAACATTTTATACAACATATGGAACCAATTTAGCAAACCCTAGAGAAATTACTGCCACTAAAAATTACACAAGTACAGAGCCAATTAATAAGAACTGGAATTTAACAAGTACTAGCACTAACCAATTTAGCAAACCCTAAAAAACTTACACAAGTACAGAGAAAACATCATGCAAAGTTAACAAATTTTATAACAGTCAGTTTCAGACTTAGCAGTTTTTCAGCAAGTGTAAAACAAAGTTTATTCATTAAATACTAACATCAGGTCGTCGGTGACGTAGTCGATCACAGAGGAAGCATCGGTCTCGGAGTCTATCGGTCTAGGGGTCTAGGGGCATTTTCCGGACAGATGAAAGAGGGGGACGGTTCCATGTTCAGCATGCTAGGGGCATGTGACAGATGAACGGATTGCATATTCTGATTCGTCATACTTTTCTGAGAAATTTTCATATATAAATTATTTTCATTCGAGTTACGGTTTATTTTATATGAATTTCTAAAGTTTAATTCGAAAATCATTTAATGTTAATTGCTAAGTGTACACAGAAAATGTACACAGCAGTGTGCCACAGAGGCTGACAGTGGGGCCAGTGGTGTGCTGAGTCAGCAGGTGACAGTGGCTGCCAACGCCGGCGACCAAGGGAGGCCGCGGCGAGCTTCAGCCACTGTGGCAGCGGCGGCTAGGGGCACGGAGAGGGGCAGGGAAGCGAGGGGATCGTCGCGGGTGCTCACCGGGAGCCTGCAGAGGTGCGACGTGGACTCGGGGGAGGCTCGACGGCGCTGGAATCGATGGCGAACGGCGTCGGGTCCCGAGGTTGAAGGCGACGGCGATCTGGCGATGCAGGGGCTCAGGCTCGTGGCTGCAGGCGGCGTAGCAGACGCGAGCGGAGCAACTGGACAGGGCGGCGAGGCTCGGGGATGGCCGAACGACGGCGACCGTGGCGGAGAAATCCGGCAGCCTGGCAGCGTCGATCTGGGCGGCGGCGTGGTGGTTCGATCTGTTCTCCCGAGCGGTGGCTGGCCCCGGGACGCCACTTATATCCCGACGCCTTTAGTCCCGGTTGGTGCCACGCACCGGGACTAAAGGGTCTTTAGTCCCGGTTGGTGCCACGCACCGGGACTAAAGGCCTACCCTTTAGTCCCGGTTGCCACCACCAACCGGGACTAAAGGTCTATTTTCGGCGGTCCAAATTACGGGCGGGAGAAGGACCTTTAGTCCCGGTTGGTGGTAGCAACCGGGACTAAAGGTGTTTTTCATGTTTTCTGTTTTTGTTTTTTGCTTTATTTTTTTACTTTTGTTTCTACTAATTAACAGGCAATATTTAGAGTTTTTGAGTGAATCTTTTTGCTTTAGGTCACAAAAATTATAAACTTTTCGCTAGTGCCAGTAGTTTTCAAATTTGAATAGTTTAAATTTGAATTCTTTGAAATTTGTGTGAATCACTAGTTTGTGAATAGGAAACTCATCTGTTACAAAGGCATTTCATTTTTTTAAACTTATTTCAACTCCAGACTTTTTGTGCATTTAATATGCACCATTCAAAGCCACATCCTCAAATTTCAACCCTTTCTAACTTCATTTGCTATTTTTCATGCATTTAATGATATTTTTGAGCTAAATGACCCTGAAATTGAAAAGCACTACAAATGAACTCTGAAAAGGTTGAAACTTGGCATGGTATCATCATTTCAAGCACATAGCATGTGCTAAAAAGTTGAGAGGGTTACGGCAAAAACTGGATGCACTTCGTGTACAAACTGGACCATCTCCTTCGAAGTATCAAGGTTTCGGACGAAAACTCATCTGTTACAAAGGCATTTCATTTTTTTAAACTTATTTCAACTCCAGACTTTTTTTGCATTCAATATGCACCATTCAAAGCCACATCCTCAAATTTCAACCCTTTCTAACTTCATTTGCTATTTTTCATGCATTTAATGATTTTTTGAGCTAAATGACCCTGAAATTGAAAAGCACTACAAATGAACTCTGCAAAGGTTGAAACTTGGCATGGTATCATCATTTCACCCACATAGCATGTGCTAAAAAGTTGAGAGGGTTACGGCAGAAACTGGATGCACTTCGTGTACAAACTGGACCATCTCCTTCGAAGTATCAAGGTTTCGGACGAAAACTCATCTGTTAGAAAGGCATTTCATTTTTTTAAATTATTTCAACTCCAGACTTTGCATGCAATATGCACCATTCAAAGCCACATCCTCAAATTTCAACCCTTTCTAACTTCATTTGCTATTTTTCATGCATTTAATGATTTTTTTGAGCTAAATGACCCTGAAATTGAAAAGCACTACAAATGAACTATGAAAAGGTTGAAACTTGGCATGGTATCATCATTTCACCCACATAGCATGTGCTAAAAAGTTGAGAGGGTTATGGGAAAAACTGGATGCACTTCGTGTACAAACTGGCCTATCTCGGCTACTCACTAGAGAAGAAAGTGATGACGGTGAAGCCGATCACATCCCAGAGTGGGATCTTGGGGTATAAAACTTTTTCTTCGCGTGTGTCCCTTTGCGCCGTAACCATGGACAATCTTCATCATTTAACAGGATGCTTGGGTCAGTCTTCACTTTGAAGGGAGGAATTTCATGAAACTTTTCATAATCTTGTGACATGTCTGTCTTGTCCTCCACTCCCACGATGTTTCTTTTCCCTAAAAAAACTATGTGGCGCTTTGGCTCACCGTATGATGTATTCGCTTCCTTATCTTTCCTTTTTCTCGGTTTGGTAGACATGTCCTTCACATAGAAAACCTGCACCACATCATTGGCTAGGACAAATGGTTCGTCTGTGTACCCAAGGTCTACCTTTACCCCGCCTCCTGTCAGATTGACCCATTTGCACCGAAACAAAGGGAACTTAAACTCACGTCCATAGTCAAGTTCCCATATCTCCTCTATGTAACCATAATATGTGTCCTTTTCCCTATTGGTGTTTGTTGCATTAAAGCGGACACCACTGTTTTGGTTGGTGCTCTTTTTATATTGGGCGATCGTGTAAAATGTATTCCCATTAATCTCGTACCCTTTGAAAGTCAATATAGTCGAAGATGGTGACTTGGCCAACAAGTACAGCTCATCTCCAACACTGTCGTCGTTCATGAGATGTGTTTGCAACCAACCGCCAAAAGTCGCCATGTGTGTACGTTTAATCCAGGGGTCAGACTGCTCCGGGTTCTTGGGGCGTACAATATCCATGTGTTCCTCGATATACGGAGCCACCAAGGTGGAATTTTGTAGAACTGTGTAGTGTGCTTGGGCCCAAGAATGCCCGTCCCTACATATTACTGAATCCTTTCCTAACGTGCCTTTTCCACTAAGTCTCCTCTCATGCCGCGATTCAGGAACACCAATCGACTTTGATATGGGGTGGCCCTACATATCAAAGAGCTCGTGGTTCCCTCTCTACCTCATGAAGATAAACAACCTGTTGCTGCAAAGAAGATGTCCAATGATGAAATCAGGATTGGTCCAATTACGCCGAGCACCACGTAGTGGTAGATGACCATGCCCTTGCAAGTCACGCCCACGGCCATGATTGCCCACCATGTTGTCAGTGTCGTCATGGACACTATCAGCATCGTCATGACCGTCATGTTGGCGTTGCTCAATAGCGACACACAACCCATTGACTGAAGTTGTCAACTGCTGTATACTTACGTTGCTCAATTGGACCAATCCTGATTTCATCATTGGACATCTTCTTTGCAGCAACAGGTTGTTTATCTTCATGAGGTAGAGAGGGAACCATAGTAGGGATATCCTCATCATCCTCCCCCCCTTCAAAAGGTGTCGACCCCGACGCTCCAAGGTCATCGACATCACATGGGGACAAATCAGCAACGTTGAAACTGTTGCTAACGCCACCAAAGTCAGCAATAGGAATATCAATCGAGTAGGCATTGTCATTTATCTTGGCTAACACCTTGTAAGGACCAGCACCACGCGGCCGAAGTTTAGAACGTCTCAACTGTGGAAACCTGTCCTTGCGAAGATGCACCCACACCATGTCGCCAGGCTGGAACAAAACTTTCTTTCTTGATTGGTTTCGTGCAGCAGCAATGTGCTTGCCTTGCTTCTCAATAGCCTCCCGTGTCTTCTCATGAATCTTCTTCACATAATCTGCTCTGTTTGATGCCTCCATATCAACCCTCTCATGCAATGGAAGAGGCAGCAAATCAGTGGTGTAATTGGTTTGAAACCATACACCACCTCAAAAGGACAAAGCTGGGTGGTAGAATGCACAGCCCTGTTATAAGCGAACTCAACAAGTGGCAAACACTCCTCCCACTCACGCAGATTTTTCTTGATCATAACTCTCAGCAATTGGGACAATGTGCGATTCACCACCTCCGTTTGACCATCAGTTTGTGGGTGACATGTAGTGCTGAACAACAACTTTGTTCCTAGCTTTCCCCACAATGTCTTCCAGAAGTAGCTCATAAACTTCACGTCCCTGTCAGAAACAATTGTCTTTGGCACTCCATGCAAGCGTACGATGTCCCTGAAAAACAGGTTAGCAATATGCGACGCATCGTCGCTTTTGTGGCATGCAATAAAATGTGCCATCTTAGAAAATCTATCCACTACCACAAATATAGAATCATGACCTCTTTTAGTGCGTGGCAAACCTAACACAAAATCCATACTTATATCTTCCCATGGTGTGGTAGGTGTAGGTAGTGGCGTATCCAAACCGTGAGGCTTCAGTTTTGACTTGGACTTGTGACATGTAATGCAGCGCCGAACAAACCTGTCCACGTCACGCCTCATCTTGGGCCAATAAAAGTGATCACCCAGCATGAGCAACGTCTTCTCACGCCCAAAGTGACCCATCAATCCTCCTGCATGTGATTCCTGCAACAATAGCAAACGGACGGACGATTCTGGAACACAAAGTTTGTTAGCTCGAAACAAGTATCTATCATGGATGTGGTATTTCTCCCATGCATTTCGAAGCAAACATAAACGATATGGTTTAGCAAAATCATGATCAGTTGCATACAAATCACACAAACTCTCTAAACCAGGAATTTGAACATCGAGATGTGTCAAGAGCATGTTCTTCCTAGATAGAGCATCAGCAACAATGTTATCTTTTCCCTTCTTATGCTTAATGATATACGGAAAAGACTCAATAAACTCAACCCATTTAGCTAAGCGTCGATGCAAATTTGATTGAGCTTTCAAATACTCCAATGCTTCATGATCAGAATGTATGATAAATTCTTTTGGCCATAGATAATGTTGCCAAATCTCAAGAACTCTAACAAGCGCATACAATTCTTTATCATAAACAGGATAATTCAGTCTAGCACCAGAAAGTTTCTCGCTGAAATAAGCAATAGGTCTACCTTCTTGCATCAACACACCACCAATACCTATACCACTAGCATCACATTCAACCTCAAATTGTTTGGAAAAATCTGGTAGTGCAAGTAATGGTGCAGAAGTAAGTAAACGTTTCAGCTCGTCAAAAGCATGATCTTGGGCTACGCCCCACACAGAAGCCACACCTTTCTTTGTTAATTCATTCAATGGTGCAGCAATAGTACTAAAGTCTTTCACAAAACGACGATAGAAACCAGCAAGACCGTGAAAACTTTGTACTTGACTAACATGCATGGGAGTAGGCCAATTTTGAATTGCTTCAATCTTAGATGAATCTACTTCTACCCCATGCTTAGAAACAACGTATCCCAGAAATATCACTTTATCTTTTGCAAATGTGCACTTCTCAAGATTAGCATACAAGTTATTATCACGCAACACTTGCAAAACCTGTCTAATACGATCACAATGTTCAGATTCATTGCGGCTGTAAATAAGTATATCATCAAAATATACAACCACAAAACGACCAATAAACTTTCGCAAAACATGATTCATTAATCTCATGAAGGTACTAGGTGCATTAGTAAGACCAAAAGGCATAACTAACCACTCATATAAACCAAATTTAGTTTTCAAAGCAGTTTTCCATTCATCGCCTTCCTTCATCCGAATTTGATGGTAACCACTACGCAAATCAATCTTAGAGAAAACAGCAGCACCACTCAATTCATCTAGCATATCCTCTAAGCGTGGAATAGGATGACGATATCGAATAGTGATGTTGTTAATAGCTCTACAATCTACGCACATGCGCCATGTACCATCTTTCTTAGGCACCAAAATAACAGGAACACCACAAGGACTAAGAGAAACATGAATATACCCTTTGTCTAGTAGTGCTTGCACTTGCTTCTGTATTTCCTTCGTTTCTTCGGGATTGGTCCTGTATGGCGCTCGGTTGGGGAGGGTGGCGCCGGGTATGAGATCAATTTGGTGCTCAATTCCACGCAATGGTGGCAGCCCCGATGGTACCTCCTCCGGAAACACATCGCCATATTCCTGCAAAACAGTAGACACACCAAGAGAAACAGATTGCATATCATTAGAAACTAAAACCTCGCCTTTGTACATAAGCACAAGAGGCAGGGCTGTAGGATCCTCTCGAAATTCTCTCATGTCTTCTTTGGTGGCTAATATAAGCAAACTAGGCTCTCTCGCACTTTTCGTTATATTATCACTCACGGCTTTTACATTGTTCTCTCGTGCAGGTGGCTGTTCGATATTCACTTCTGTTTTCTGACGAGACTCAGTGACAATTTGTTGTGGTGACATAGGCTGCAGATTTATTTTCTTGCCCTTGAACTCTAAGTGATAAGTATTGGCACGGCCATTGTGTTGCACATGGCGGTCATAGAGCCATGGCCGACCCAATAAAAGATGGCAAACTGTCATAGGCACCACATCAAATTCAATGGAATCCGTGTATGGTCCTATCTCAAAATTTACGCGCACCATATGACTCACCTTCATCTCACCATTGTCACTCAACCATTGTACGTAATATGGATTGGGGTGAGGTAAACATTTCAGATTTAGCTTGGCACATAACTCCTTGCTTGCAAGATTGCGGCAGCTACCTCCATCAATGATCACCTTGCAAGCTTTGTTGGGGCCAACTAGTGCTTTTGTTTGGAACAAATTGCAACGCTGTGAATCAACATGTGGCTGCACACTAAGAGCACGCTGCGAGACAACAATAGTAGGTGCTGGAGAAGCAAAAGCATCTATGCCGTCGTCACGTGTGTACCCATCGTCATCTGAAGCATATGGATCAGCATCATCTCCAGTCTCATACTCATTGTCATCGTTCACAATCATCACTTTTCTATTTGGGCACTCTCTCTTGAAGTGTCCCTTGCCTCCACATGTATGACAGAGCATATCTCTATTACGGGCTGTAGACATATTGGAACCTGAGCTAGCAGCAGGAGCAGCAGGTTGCTTTGATTGTGGAACAGTGGAGGCTGGTTTGGTTGCAGAAGAAGAGGGGCGGCTGGCAGCGCCCTCACTAGGGGGCGGCTGTGTTCTGTTGGAGAACCGCCCAGCTGTAGTATAACGGCCTTTAATTTGAGCTTCTTCGGCCAACTGGGACTCAGCTTCTCTTGCATGATGGAGTAGCTCGTTCATTGTATTGTATTGGTGATGCCGAACAATACCCTTAATGTTATATTTCAGCCCATGAAGAAAACGATGCATAGTCATCTCAACAGATTCTCTTACTCAGTAAGCAGTGGTGGTGATGATGATGATAGATAACTTGGTGTCGCCGATGATCTCTCCTCGCTAGATCCCTGATGCCAATGCAACAGCTCTCTACCCTTCGGATATTCACGACTTCACACACTTGCGCAACGTAGCCGTCGACCACGAAACGGTATAATTGCAATTCAATAATTCCCAATGGAACAGCAGATTACACTCAACTTGCAGTATATGATCTCCAGATCGATACGAATTGGAGATGAGTATTCAAGATGAATGCTTACAAGCAATCTCAAGAACTAGGGTTTATCTTAAACATGGTCTGCCTCTAACTAACCCTAAGGAAGGGTATTTATATCCTAAGATAGATCGAAGGGGTACACGGGCCGTCAGCCCCAAAGTCTGCGCGCAGGCAGCACGGTTGTACAGCTTATAGCAAGCGGTACTACCGCTCCTAAGCGGTACTTCCGCTCTAAAAATACTTAGTGTCGCTTTAGTACCGCTTGGGGTCGCTTGGATTCCAGAAGAAATTTCCTAAGCGGTACTAGGACGGTAGTACTGGGGCGGTACTACCGCTAAGCGGTACTACCGCTTGTGTGGGGCGGTACTACCGCCCTGGAAACTGCAGGGTCTTCCTCCCTTCCCAGCTGCAATGCCTGCTTGCTCCCCTCCTTGCTCCCTTGTGCCATGCCTTCCTCTCCAATGTACCTAATGACACATACACACAAGGATTTAGGCAGTATAAAGCTCTCATTAAAATAAATAGCATTATCAACTAAGAGAGAATTCACCTGTTGTTCTAGTAACTTAGCACGAGCTCTTGTAATTGGACCAATCCTGATTTCATCATTGGACATCTTCTTTGCAGCAACAGGTTGTTTATCTTCATGAGGTAGAGAGGGAACCATAGTAGGGGTATCCTCATCATCCTCCCCCCCTTCAAAAGGCGTCGACCCCGACGCTCCAAGGTCATCGACATCACATGGGGACAAATCAGCAACGTTGAAACTCTTGCTAACGCCACCAAAGTCAGCAATAGGAATATCAATCGAGTAGGCATTGTCATTTATCTTGGCTAACACCTTGTAAGGACCAGCACCACGCGGCCGAAGTTTAGAACGTCTCAACTGTGGAAACCTGTCCTTGCGAAGATGCACCCACACCATATCGCCAGGCTGGAACAAAACTTTCTTTCTTGATTGGTTTCGTGCAGCAGCAATGTGCTTGCCTTGCTTCTCAATAGCCTCCCGTGTCTTCTCATGAATCTTCTTCACATAATCTGCTCTGTTTGATGCCTCCATATCAACCCTCTCATGCAATGGAAGAGGCAGCAAATCTAGTGGTGTAATTGGTTTGAAACCATACACCACCTCAAAAGGACAAAGCTGGGTGGTAGAATGCACAACCCTCTTATAAGCGAACTCAACAAGTGGCAAACACTCCTCCGACTCACGCAGATTTTTCTTGATCATAACTCTCAGCAATTGGGACAATGTGCGTTTCACCACCTCCGTTTGACCATCAGTTTGTGGGTGACATGTAGTGCTGAACAACAACTTTGTTCCTAGCTTTCCCCACAATGTCTTCCAGAAGTAACTCATAAACTTCACGTCCCTGTCAGAAACAATTGTCTTTGGCACTCCATGCAAGCGTACGATGTCCCTGAAAAACAGGTTAGCAATATGCGACGCATCGTCGCTTTTGTGGCATGCAATAAAATGTGCCATCTTAGAAAATCTATCCACTACCACAAATATAGAATCATGACCTCTTTTAGTGCGTGGCAAACCTAACACAAAATCCATACTTATATCTTCCCATGGTGTGGTAGGTGTAGCTAGTGGCGTATACAATTCGTGAGGCTTCAGTTTTGACTTGGACTTGTGACATGTAATGCAGCGCCGAACAAACCTGTCCACGCCGCGCCTCATCTTTGGCCAATAAAAGTGATCAGCCAGCATGAGCAACGTCTTCTCACGCCCAAAGTGACCCATCAATCCTCCTGCATGTGATTCCTGCAACAATAGCAAACGGACGGACGATTCTGGAACACAAAGTTTGTTAGCTCGAAACAAGTATCTATCATGGATGTGGTATTTCTCCCATGCATTTCGAAGCAAACATAAACTATATGGTTCAGCAAAATCATGATCAGTTGCATACAAATCACACAAACTCTCTAAACCAGGAATTTGAACATCGAGATGTGTCAAGAGCATGTTCTTCCTAGATAGAGCATCAGCAACAATGTTATCTTTTCCCTTCTTATGCTTAATGATATACGGAAAAGACTCAATAAACTCAACCCATTTAGCTAAGCGTCGATGCAGATTTGATTGAGCTTTCAAATACTTCAATGCTTCATGATCAGAATGTATGATAAATTCTTTTGGCCATAGATAATGTTGCCAAATCTCAAGAACTCTAACAAGCGCATACAATTCTTTATCATAAATAGGATAATTCAGTCTAGCACCAGAAAGTTTCTCGCTGAAATAAGCAATAGGTCTACCTTCTTCCATCAACACACCACCAATACCTATACCACTAGCATCACATTCAACCTCAAATTGTTTGGAAAAATCTGGTAGTGCAAGTAATGGTGCAGAAGTAAGTAAACGTTTCAGCTCGTCAAAAGCATGATCTTGGGCTACGCCCCACACAAAAGGCACACCTTTCTTTGTTAATTCATTCAATGGTGCAGCAATAGTACTAAAGTCTTTCACAAAACGACGATAGAAACCAGCAAGACCGTGAAAACTTCGTACTTGACTAACATTCATGGGAGTAGGCCAATTTTGAATTGCTTCAATCTTAGATGAATCTACTTCTACCCCATGCTTAGAAACAACGTATCCCAGAAATATCACTTTATCTTTTGCAAATGTGCACTTCTCAAGATTAGCATACAAGTTATTATCACGCAACACTTGCAAAACCTGTCTAATATGATCACAATGTTCAGATTCATTGCGGCTGTAAATAAGTATATCATCAAAATATACAACCACAAAACGACCAATAAACTTTCGCAAAACATGATTCATTAATCTCATGAAGGTACTAGGTGCATTAGTAAGACCAAAAGGCATAACTAACCACTCATATAAACCAAATTTAGTTTTGAAAGCAGTTTTCCATTCATCGCCTTCCTTCATCCGAATTTGATGGTAACCACTACGCAAATCAATCTTAGAGAAAACAGCAGCACCACTCAATTCATCTAGCATATCCTCTAAGCGTGGAATAGGATGACGATATCGAATAGTGATGTTGTTAATAGCTCTACAATCTACGCACATGCGCCATGTACCATCTTTCTTAGGCACCAAAATAACACGAACAGCACAAGGACTAAGAGAAACACGAATATACCCTTTGTCTAGTAGTGCTTGCACTTGCTTCTGTATTTCTTTCGTTTCTTCAGGATTGGTCTTGTATGGCGCTCGGTTGGGGAGGGTGGCGCCGGGTATGAGATCAATTTGGTGCTCAATTCCACGCAATGGTGGCAGCCCCGATGGTACCTCCTCCGGAAACACATCGCCATATTCGTGCAAAACAGTAGACACACCAAGAGAAACAGATTGCGTATCATTAGAAACTAAAACCTCGCCTTTGTACATAAGCACAAGAGGCAGGGCTGTAGGATCCTCTCGAAATTCTCTCATGTCTTCTTTGGTGGCTAATATAAGCAAACTAGGCTCTCTCGCACTTTTCGTTATATTATCACTCACGGCTTTTACATTGTTCTCTCGTGCAGGTGGCTGTTCGATATTCACTTCTATTTTCTGACGAGACTCAGTGACAATTTGCTGTGGTGACATAGGCTGCAGATTTATTTTCTTGCCCTTGAACTCCAAGTGATAAGTATTGGCACGGCCATTGTGTTGCACATGGCGGTCATAGAGCCATGGCCGACCCAATAAAAGATGGCAAACTGTCATAGGCACCACATCAAATTCAATGGAATCCGTGTATGGTCCTATCTCAAAATTTACACGCACCATATGACTCACCTTCATCTCACCATTGTCACTCAACCATTGTACGTAATATGGATTGGGGTGAGGTAAATATTTCAGATTTAGCTTGGCACATAACTCCTTGCTTGCAAGATTGCGGCAGCTACCTCCATCAATGATCACCTTGCAAGCTTTGTTGGGGCCAACTAGTGCTTTTGTTTGGAACAAATTGCAACGCTGTGAATCAACATGTGGCTGCACACTAAGAGCACGCTGCGAGACAACAATAGTAGGTGCTGGAGAAGCAAAAGCATCTATGCCGTCGTCACGTGTGTACCCATCGTCATCTGAAGCATATGGATCAGCATCATCTCCAGTCTCATACTCATTGTCATCGTTCACAATCATCACTTTTCTATTTGGGCACTCTCTCTTGAAGTGTCCCTTGCCTCCACATGTATGACAGAGCATATCTCTATTACGGGCTGTAGACATATTGGAACCTGAGCTAGCAGCATGAGCAGCAGGTTGCTTTGATTGTGGAACAGTGGAGGCTGGTTTGGTTGCAGAAGAAGAGGGGCGGCTGGCAGCGCCCTCACTAGGGGGCGGCTGTGTTCTGTTGGAGAACCGCCCAGCTGTAGTATAACGGCATTTAATTTGAGCTTCTTCGGCCAACTGGGACTCAGCTTCTCTTGCATGATGGAGTAGCTCGTTCATTGTATTGTATTGGTGATGCCGAACAATACCCTTAATGTTATATTTCAGCCCATGGAGAAAACGTTGCATAGTCATCTCAACAGATTCTCTTACTCAGTAAGCAGTGGTGGTGATGATGATGATGATAGATAACTTGGTGTCACCGATGATCTCTCCTCGCTAGATCCCTGATGCCAATGCAACAGCTCTCTACCCTTTGGATATTCACGACTTCACACACTTGCGCAACGTAGCCGTCGACCACGAAACGGTATAATTGCAATTCACTAATTCCCAATGGAACAGCAGATTACACTCAACTTGCAGTATATGATCTCCAGATCGATACGAATTGGAGATGAGTATTCAAGATGAATGCTTACAAGCAATCTCAAGAACTAGGGTTTATCTTAAACGTGGTCTGCCTCTAACTAACCCTAAGGAAGGGTATTTATATCCTAAGATAGATCGAAGGGGTACACGGGCCGTCAGCCCCAAAGTCTGCGCACAGGCAGCACGGTAGTACCGCTTATAGCAAGCGGTACTACCGCTCCTAAGCGGTACTTCCGCTCTAAAAATACTTAGTGTCGCTTTAGTACCGCTTGGGGTCGCTTGGATTCCAGAAGAAATTTCCTAAGCGGTACTAGGACGGTAGTACTGGGGCGGTACTACCGCTAAGCGGTACTACCGCTTGTGTGGGGCGGTACTACCGCCCTGGAAACTGCAGGGTCTTCCTCCCTTCCCAGCTGCAATGCCTGCTTGCTCCCCTCCTTGCTCCCTTGTGCCATGCCTTCCTCTCCAATGTACCTAATGACACATACACACAAGGATTTAGGCAGTATAAAGCTCTCATTAAAATAAATAGCATTATCAACTAAGAGAGAATTCACCTGTTGTTCTAGTAACTTAGCACGAGCTCTTGTAATTGGACCAATCCTGATTTCATCATTGGACATCTTCTTTGCAGCAACAAGTTGTTTATCTTCATGAGGTAGAGAGGGAACCATAGTAGGGATATCCTCATCATCCTCCCCCCCTTCAAAAGGCGTCGACCCCGACGCTCCAAGGTCATCGACATCACATGGGGACAAATCAGCAACGTTGAAACTCTTGCTAAAGCCACCAAAGTCAGCAATAGGAATATCAATCGAGTAGGCATTGTCATTTATCTTGGCTAACACCTTGTAAGGACCAGCACCACGCGGCCGAAGTTTAGAACGTCTCAACTGTGGAAACCTGTCCTTGCGAAGATGCACCCACACCATATCGCCAGGCTGGAACAAAACTTTCTTTCTTGATTGGTTTCGTGCAGCAGCAATGTGCTTGCCTTGCTTCTCAATAGCCTCCCGTGTCTTCTCATGAATCTTCTTCACATAATCTGCTCTGTTTGCTGCCTCCATATCAACCCTCTCATGTAATGGAAGAGGCAGCAAATCTAGTGGTGTAATTGGTTTGAAACAATACACCACCTCAAAAGGACAAAGCTGGGTGGTAGAATGCACAACCCTCTTATAAGCAAACTCAACAAGTGGCAAACACTCCTCCCACTCACGCAGATTTTTCTTGATCATAACTCTCAGCAATTGGGACAATGTGCGATTCACCACCTCCGTTTGACCATCAGTTCGTGGGCGACATGTAGTGCTGAACAACAACTTTGTTCCTAGCTTTCCCCACAATGTCTTCCAGAAGTAGCTCATAAACTTCACGTCCCTGTCAGAAACAATTGTCTTTGGCACTCCATGCAAGCGTACGATGTCCCTGAAAAACAGGTTAGCAATATGCGACGCATCGTCGCTTTTGTGGCATGGAATAAAATGTGCTATCTTAGAAAATCTATCCACTACCACAAATATAGAATCATGACCTCTTTTAGTGCGTGGCAAACCTAACACAAAATCCATACTTATATCTTCCCATGGTGTGGTAGGTGTAGGTAGTGGCGTATACAAACCGTGAGGCTTCAGTTTTGACTTGGACTTGTGACATGTAATGCAGCGCCGAACAAACCTGTCCACGCCGCGCCTCATCTTTGTCCAATAAAAGTGATCAGCCAGCATGAGCAACGTCTTCTCACGCCCAAAGTGACCCATCAATTCTCCTGCATGTGATTCCTGCAACAATAGCAAACGGACGGACGATTCTGGAACACAAAGTTTGTTAGCTCGAAACAAGTATCTATCATAGATGTGGTATTTCTCCCATGCATTTCGAAGCAAACATAAACTATATGGTTCCGCAAAATCATGATCAGTTGCATACAAATCACACAAACTCTCTAAACCAGGAATTTGAACATCGAGATGTGTCAAGAGCATGTTCTTCCTAGATAGAGCATCAGCAACAATGTTATCTTTTCCCTTCTTATGCTTAATGATATACGGAAAAGACTCAATAAACTCAACCCATTTAGCTAAGCGTCGATGCAGATTTGATTGAGCTTTCAAATACTTCAATGCTTCATGATCAGAATGTATGATAAATTCTTTTGGCCATAGATAATGTTGCCAAATCTCAAGAACTCTAATAAGCGCATACAATTCTTTATCATAAACAGGATAATTCAGTCTAGCACCAGAAAGTTTCTCGCTGAAATAAGCAATAGGTCTACCTTCTTGCATCAACACACCACCAATACCTATACCACTAGCATCACATTCAACCTCAAATTGTTTGGAAAAATCTGGTAGTGCAAGTAATGGTGCAGAAGTAAGTAAACGTTTCAGCTCGTTAAAAGCATGATCTTGGGCTACGCCCCACACAAAAGGCACACCTTTCTTTGTTAATTCATTCAATGGTGCAGCAATAGTACTAAAGTCTTTCACAAAACGACGATAGAAACCAGCAAGACCGTGAAAACTTCGTACTTGACTAACATTCATGGGAGTAGGCCAATTTTGAATTGCTTCAATCTTAGATGAATCTACTTCTACCCCATGCTTAGAAACAACGTATCCCAGAAATATCACTTTATCTTTTGCAAATGTGCACTTCTCAAGATTAGCATACAAGTTATTATCACGCAACACTTGCAAAACCTATCTAATATGATCACAATGTTCAGATTCATTGCGGCTGTAAATAAGTATATCATCAAAATATACAACCACAAAACGACCAACAAACTTTCGCAAAACATGATTCATTAATCTCATGAAGGTACTAGGTGCATTAGTAAGACCAAAAGGCATAACTAACCACTCATATAAACCAAATTTAGTTTTGAAAGCAGTTTTCCATTCATCGCCTTCCTTCATCCGAATTTGATGGTAACCACTACGCAAATCAATCTTAGAGAAAACAGCAGCACCACTCAATTCATCTAGCATATCCTCTAAGCGTGGAATAGGATGACGATATCGAATAGTGATGTTGTTAATAGCTCTACAATCTACGCACATGCGCCATGTACCATCTCTCTTACGCACCAAAATAACAGGAACAGCACAAGGACTAAGAGAAACACGAATATACCCTTTGTCTAGTAGTGCTTGCACTTGCTTCTGTATTTCTTTCGTTTCTTCGGGATTGGTCCTGTATGGCGCTCGGTTGGGGAGGGTGGCGCCGGGTATGAGATCAATTTGGTGCTCAATTCCACGCAATGGTGGCAGCCCCGATGGTACCTCCTCCGGAAACACATCGCCATATTCCTGCAAAACAGTAGACACACCAAGAGAAACAGATTGCGTATCATTAGAAACTAAAACCTCGCCTTTGTACATAAGCACAAGAGGCAGGGCTGTAGGATCCTCTTGAAATTCTCTCATGTCTTCTTTGGTGGCTAATATAAGCAAACTAGGCTCTCTCGCACTTTTCGTTATATTATCACTCACGGCTTTTACATTGTTCTCTCGTGCAGGTGGCTGTTCGATATTCACTTCTGTTTTCTGACGAGACTCAGTGACAATTTGCTGTGGTGACATAGGCTGCAGATTTATTTTCTTGCCCTTGAACTCCAAGTGATAAGTATTGGCACGGCCATTGTGTTGCACATGGCGGTCATAGAGCCATGGCCGACCCAATAAAAGATGGCAAACTGTCATAGGCACCACATCAAATTCAATGGAATCCGTGTATGGTCCTATCTCAAAATTTACGCGCACCATATGACTCACCTTCATCTCACCATTGTCACTCAACCATTGTACGTAATATGGATTGGGGTGAGGTAAATATTTCAGATTTAGCTTGGCACATAAATCCTTGCTTGCAAGATTGCGGCAGCTACCTCCATCAATGATCACCTTGCAAGCTTTGTTGGGGCCAACTAGTGCTTTTGTTTGGAACAAATTGCAACGCTGTGAATCAACATGTGGCTGCACACTAAGAGCACGCTGCGAGACAACAATAGTAGGTGCTGGAGAAGCAAAAGCATCTATGCCGTCGTCACGTGTGTACCCATCGTCATCTGAAGCATATGGATCAGCATCATCTCCAGTCTCATACTCATTGTCATCGTTCACAATCATCACTTTTCTATTTGGGCACTCTCTCTTGAAGTGTCCCTTGCCTCCACATGTATGACAGAGCATATCTCTATTACGGGCTGTAGACATATTGGAACCTGAGCTAGCAGCAGGAGCAGCAGGTTGCTTTGATTGTGGAACAGTGGAGGCTGGTTTGGTTTCAGAAGAAGAGGGGCGGCTGGCAGCGCCCTCACTAGGGGGTGGCTGTGTTCTGTTGGAGAACCGCCCAGCTGTAGTATAACGGCATTTAATTTGAGCTTCTTCGGCCAACTGGGACTTAGCTTCTCTTGCATGATGGAGTAGCTCGTTCATTGTATTGTATTGGTGATGCCGAACAATACCCTTAATGTTATATTTCAGCCCATGGAGAAAACGTTGCATAGTCATCTCAACAGATTCTCTTACTCAGTAAGCAATGGTGGTGATGATGATGATGATAGATAACTTGGTGTCACCGATGATCTCTCCTCGCTAGATCCCTGATGCCAATGCAACAGCTCTCTACCCTTTGGATATTCACGACTTCACACACTTGCGCAACGTAGCCGTCGACCACGAAACGGTATAATTGCAATTCACTAATTCCCAATGGAACAGCAGATTACACTCAACTTGCAGTATATGATCTCCAGATCGATACGAATTGGAGATGAGTATTCAAGATGAATGCTTACAAGCAATCTCAAGAACTAGGGTTTATCGTAAACGTGGTCTACCTCTAACTAACCCTAAGGAAGGGTATTTATATCCTAAGATAGATCGAAGGGGTACACGGGCCGTCAGCCCCAAAGTCTGCGCGCAGGCAGCACGGTAGTACCGCTTATAGCAAGCGGTACTACCGCTCCTAAGCGATACTTCCGCTCTAAAAATACTTAGTGTCGCTTTAGTACCGCTTGGGGTCGCTTGGATTCCAGAAGAAATTTCCTAAGCGGTACTAGGACGGTAGTACTGGGGCGGTACTACCGCTAAGCGGTACTACCGCTTGTGTGGGGCGGTACTACCGCCCTGGAAACTGCAGGGTCTTCCTCCCTTCCCAGCTGCAATGCCTGCTTGCTCCCCTCCTTGCTCCCTTGTGCCATGCCTTCCTCTCCAATGTACCTAATGACACATACACACAAGGATTTAGGCAGTATAAAGCTCTCATTAAAATAAATAGCATTATCAACTAAGAGAGAATTCACCTGTTGTTCTAGTAACTTAGCACGAGCTCTTGTAATTGGACCAATCCTGATTTCATCATTGGACATCTTCTTTGCAGCAACAGGTTGTTTATCTTCATGAGGTAGAGAGGGAACCATAGTAGGGATATCCTCATCATCCTCCACCCCTTCAAAAGGCGTCGACCCCGACGCTCCAAGGTCATCGACATCACATGGGGACAAATCAGCAACGTTGAAACTCTTGCTAACGCCACCAAAGTCAGCAATAGGAATATCAATCGAGTAGGTATTGTCATTTATCTTGGCTAACACCTTGTAAGGACCAGCACCACGCGGCCGAAGTTTAGAACGTCTCAACTGTGGAAACCTGTCCTTGCGAAGATGCACCCACACCATATCGCCAGGCTGGAACAAAACTTTCTTTCTTGATTAGTTTCGTGCAGCAGCAATGTGCTTGCCTTGCTTCTCAATAGCCTCCCGTGTCTTCTCATGAATCTTCTTCACATAATCTGCTCTGTTTGATGCCTCCATATCAACCCTCTCATGCAATGGAAGAGGCAGCAAATCTAGTGGTGTAATTGGTTTGAAACCATACACCACCTCAAAAGGACAAAGCTGGGTGGTAGAATGCACAACCCTGTTATAAGCGAACTCAACAAGTGGCAAACACTCCTCCCACTCACGCAGATTTTTCTTGATCATAACTCTCAGCAATTGGGACAATGTGCGATTCACCACCTCCGTTTGACCATCAGTTTGTGGGTGACATGTAGTGCTGAACAACAACTTTGTTCCTAGCTTTCCCCACAATGTCTTCCAGAAGTAGCTCATAAACTTCACGTCCCTGTCAGAAACAATTGTCTTTGGCACTCCATGCAAGCGTACGATGTCCCTGAAAAACAGGTTAGCAATATGCGACGCATCGTCGCTTTTGTGGCATGCAATAAAATGTGCCATCTTAGAAAATCTATCCACTACCACAAATATAGAATCATGACCTCTTTTAGTGCGTGGCAAACCTAACACAAAATCCATACTTATATCTTCCCATGGTGTGGTAGGTGTAGGTAGTGGCGTATACAAACCGTGAGGCTTCAGTTTTGACTTGGACTTGTGACATGTAATGCAGCGCCGAACAAACCTGTCCACGCCGCGCCTCATCTTTGGCCAATAAAAGTGATCAGCCAGCATGAGCAACGTCTTCTCATGCCCAAAGTGACCCATCAATCCTACTGCATGTGATTCCTGCAACAATAGCAAACGGACGAACGATTCTGGAACACAAAGTTTGTTAGCTCGAAACAAGTATCTATCATGGA
This sequence comes from Elymus sibiricus, assembly GCA_039707655.1. NCBI lineage: Eukaryota > Viridiplantae > Streptophyta > Magnoliopsida > Poales > Poaceae > Elymus > Elymus sibiricus. The sequence continues at coordinate 526,329,584 of CM077666.1, read as the reverse complement.
TGTGGTATTTCTCCCATGCATTTCGAAGCAAACATAAACTATATGGTTCAGCAAAATCATGATCAGGTTCATACAAATCACACAAACTCTCTAAACCAGGAATTTGAACATCGAGATGTGTCAAGAGCATGTTCTTCCTAGATAGAGCATCAGCAACAATGTTATCTTTTCCCTTCTTATGCTTAATGATATACGGAAAAGACTCAATAAACTCAACCCATTTAGCTAAGCGTCGATGCAGATTTGATTGAGCTTTCAAATACTTCAATGCTTCATGATCAGAATGTATGATAAATTCTTTTGGCCATAGATAATGTTGCCAAATCTCAAGAACTCTAATAAGCGCATACAATTCTTTATCATAAACAGGATAATTCAGTCTAGCACCTGAAAGTTTCTCGCTGAAATAAGCAATAGGTCTACCTTCTTGCATCAACACACCACCAATACCTATACCACTAGCATCACATTCAACCTCAAATTGTTTGGAAAAATCTGGTAGTGCAAGTAATGGTGCAGAAGATAGTAAACGTTTCAGCTCGTCAAAAGCATGATCTTGGGCTACGCCCCACACAAAAGGCACACCTTTCTTTGTTAATTCATTCAATGGTGCAGCAATAGTACTAAAGTCTTTCACAAAACGACGATAGAAACCAGCAAGACCGTGAAAACTTCGTACTTGACTAACATTCATGGGAGTAGGCCAATTTTGAATTGCTTCAATCTTAGATGAATCTACTTCTACCCCATGCTTAGAAACAACGTATCCCAGAAATATCACTTTATCTTTTGCAAATGTGCACTTCTCAAGATTAGCATACAAGTTATTATCACGCAACACTTGCAAAACCTATCTAATATGATCACAATGTTCAGATTCATTGCGGCTGTAAATAAGTATATCATCAAAATATACAACCACAAAACGACCAATAAACTTTCGCAAAACATGATTCATTAATCTCATGAAGGTACTAGGTGCATTAGTAAGACCAAAAGGCATAACTAACCACTCATATAAACCAAATTTAGTTTTGAAAGCAGTTTTCCATTCATCGCCTTCCTTCATCCGAATTTGATGGTAACCACTACGCAAATCAATCTTAGAGAAAACAGCAGCACCACTCAATTCATCTAGCATATCCTCTAAGCGTGGAATAGGATGACGATATCGAATAGTGATGTTGTTAATAGCTCTACAATCTACGCACATGCGACATGTACCATCTTTCTTCGGCACCAAAATAACAGGAACAGCACAAGGACTAAGAGAAACACGAATATACCCTTTGTCTAGTAGTGCTTGCACTTGCTTCTGTATTTCTTTCGTTTCTTCGGGATTGGTCATGTATGGCGCTCGGTTGGGGAGGGTGGCGCCGGGTATGAGATCAATTTGGTGCTCAATTCCACGCAATGGTGGCAGCCCCGATGGTACCTCCTCCGGAAACACATCGCCATATTCCTGCAAAACAGTAGACACACCAAGAGAAACAGATTGCGTATCATTAGAAACTAAAACCTCGCCTTTGTACATAAGCACAAGAGGCAGGGCTGTAGGATCCTCTTGAAATTCTCTCATGTCTTCTTTGGTGGCTAATATAAGCAAACTAGGCTCTCTCGCACTTTTCGTTATATTATCACTCACGGCTTTTACATTGTTCTCTCGTGCAGGTGGCTGTTCGATATTCACTTCTGTTTTCTGACGAGACTCAGTGACAATTTGCTGTGGTGACATAGGCTGCAGATTTATTTTCTTGCCCTTGAACTCCAAGTGATAAGTATTGGCACGGCCATTGTGTTGCACATGGCGGTCATAGAGCCATGGCCGACCCAATAAAAGATGGCAAACTGTCATAGGCACCACATCAAATTCAATGGAATCCGTGTATGGTCCTATCTCAAAATTTACGCGCACCATATGACTCACCTTCATCTCACCATTGTCACTCAACCATTGTACGTAATATGGATTGGGGTGAGGTAAATATTTCAGATTTAGCTTGGCACATAACTCCTTGCTTGCAAGATTGCGGCAGCTACCTCCATCAATGATCACCTTGCAAGCTTTGTTGGGGCCAACTAGTGCTTTTGTTTGGAACAAATTGCAACGCTGTGAATCAACACGTGGCTGCACACTAAGAGCACGCTGCGAGACAACAATAGTAGGTGCTGGAGAAGCAAAAGCATCTATGCCGTCGTCACGTGTGTACCCATCGTCATCTGAAGCATATGGATCAGCATCATCTCCAGTCTCATACTCATTGTCATCGTTCACAATCATCACTTTTCTATTTGGGCACTCTCTCTTGAAGTGTCCCTTGCCTCCACATGTATGACAGAGCATATCTCTATTACGGGCTGTAGACATATTGGAACCTGAGCTAGCAGCAGGAGCAGCAGGTTGCTTTGATTGTGGAACAGTGAAGGCTGGTTTGGTTTCAGAAGAAGAGGGGCGGCTGGCAGCGCCCTCACTAGGGGGCGGCTGTGTTCTGTTGGAGAACCGCCCAGCTGTAGTATAACGGCATTTAATTTGAGCTTCTTCGGCCAACTGGGACTTAGCTTCTCTTGCATGATGGAGTAGCTCGGTCATTGTATTGTATTGGTGATGCCGAACAATACCCTTAATGTTATATTTCAGCCCATGGAGAAAACGTTGCATAGTCATCTCAACAGATTCTCTTACTCAGTAAGCAATGGTGGTGATGATGATGATGATAGATAACTTGGTGTCACCGATGATCTCTCCTCGCTAGATCCCTGATACCAATGCAACAGCTCTCTACCCTTTGGATATTCACGACTTCACACACTTGCGCAACGTAGCCGTCGACCACGAAACGGTATAATTGCAATTCACTAATTCCCAATGGAACAGCAGATTACACTCAACTTGCAGTATATGATCTCCAGATCGATACGAATTGGAGATGAGTATTCAAGATGAATGCTTACAAGCAATCTCAAGAACTAGGGTTTATCTTAAACGTGGTCTGCCTCTAACTAACCCTAAGGAAGGGTATTTATATCCTAAGATAGATCGAAGGGGTACACGGGCCGTCAGCCCCAAAGTCTGCGCGCAGGCAGCACGGTAGTACCGCTTATAGCAAGCGGTACTACCGCTCCTAAGCGATACTTCCACTCTAAAAATACTTAGTGTCGCTTTAGTACCGCTTGGGGTCGCTTGGATTCCAGAAGAAATTTCCTAAGCGGTACTAGGACGGTAGTACTGGGGCGGTACTACCGCTAAGCGGTACTACCGCTTGTGTGGGGCGGTACTACCGCCCTGGAAACTGCAGGGTCTTCCTCCCTTCCCAGCTGCAATGCCTGCTTGCTCCCCTCCTTGCTCCCTTGTGCCATGCCTTCCTCTCCAATGTACCTAATGACACATACACACAAGGATTTAGGCAGTATAAAGCTCTCATTAAAATAAATAGCATTATCAACTAAGAGAGAATTCACCTGTTGTTCTAGTAACTTAGCACGAGCTCTTGTAATTGGACCAATCCTGATTTCATCATTGGACATCTTCTTTGCAGCAACAGGTTGTTTATCTTCATGAGGTAGAGAGGGAACCATAGTAGGGATATCCTCATCATCCTCCACCCCTTCAAAAGGCGTCGACCCCGACGCTCCAAGGTCATCGACATCACATGGGGACAAATCAGCAACGTTGAAACTCTTGCTAACGCCACCAAAGTCAGCAATAGGAATATCAATCGAGTAGGTATTGTCATTTATCTTGGCTAACACCTTGTAAGGACCAGCACCACGCGGCCGAAGTTTAGAACGTCTCAACTGTGGAAACCTGTCCTTGCGAAGATGCACCCACACCATATCGCCAGGCTGGAACAAAACTTTCTTTCTTGATTAGTTTCGTGCAGCAGCAATGTGCTTGCCTTGCTTCTCAATAGCCTCCCGTGTCTTCTCATGAATCTTCTTCACATAATCTGCTCTGTTTGATGCCTCCATATCAACCCTCTCATGCAATGGAAGAGGCAGCAAATCTAGTGGTGTAATTGGTTTGAAACCATACACCACCTCAAAAGGACAAAGCTGGGTGGTAGAATGCACAACCCTGTTATAAGCGAACTCAACAAGTGGCAAACACTCCTCCCACTCACGCAGATTTTTCTTGATCATAACTCTCAGCAATTGGGACAATGTGCGATTCACCACCTCCGTTTGACCATCAGTTTGTGGGTGACATGTAGTGCTGAACAACAACTTTGTTCCTAGCTTTCCCCACAATGTCTTCCAGAAGTAGCTCATAAACTTCACGTCCCTGTCAGAAACAATTGTCTTTGGCACTCCATGCAAGCGTACGATGTCCCTGAAAAACAGGTTAGCAATATGCGACGCATCGTCGCTTTTGTGGCATGCAATAAAATGTGCCATCTTAGAAAATCTATCCACTACCACAAATATAGAATCATGACCTCTTTTAGTGCGTGGCAAACCTAACACAAAATCCATACTTATATCTTCCCATGGTGTGGTAGGTGTAGGTAGTGGCGTATACAAACCGTGAGGCTTCAGTTTTGACTTGGACTTGTGACATGTAATGCAGCGCCGAACAAACCTGTCCACGCCGCGCCTCATCTTTGGCCAATAAAAGTGATCAGCCAGCATGAGCAACGTCTTCTCATGCCCAAAGTGACCCATCAATCCTACTGCATGTGATTCCTGCAACAATAGCAAACGGACGAACGATTCTGGAACACAAAGTTTGTTAGCTCGAAACAAGTATCTATCATGGATGTGGTATTTCTCCCATGCATTTCGAAGCAAACATAAACTATATGGTTCAGCAAAATCATGATCAGGTTCATACAAATCACACAAACTCTCTAAACCAGGAATTTGAACATCGAGATGTGTCAAGAGCATGTTCTTCCTAGATAGAGCATCAGCAACAATGTTATCTTTTCCCTTCTTATGCTTAATGATATACGGAAAAGACTCAATAAACTCAACCCATTTAGCTAAGCGTCGATGCAGATTTGATTGAGCTTTCAAATACTTCAATGCTTCATGATCAGAATGTATGATAAATTCTTTTGGCCATAGATAATGTTGCCAAATCTCAAGAACTCTAATAAGCGCATACAATTCTTTATCATAAACAGGATAATTCAGTCTAGCACCTGAAAGTTTCTCGCTGAAATAAGCAATAGGTCTACCTTCTTGCATCAACACACCACCAATACCTATACCACTAGCATCACATTCAACCTCAAATTGTTTGGAAAAATCTGGTAGTGCAAGTAATGGTGCAGAAGATAGTAAACGTTTCAGCTCGTCAAAAGCATGATCTTGGGCTACGCCCCACACAAAAGGCACACCTTTCTTTGTTAATTCATTCAATGGTGCAGCAATAGTACTAAAGTCTTTCACAAAACGACGATAGAAACCAGCAAGACCGTGAAAACTTCGTACTTGACTAACATTCATGGGAGTAGGCCAATTTTGAATTGCTTCAATCTTAGATGAATCTACTTCTACCCCATGCTTAGAAACAACGTATCCCAGAAATATCACTTTATCTTTTGCAAATGTGCACTTCTCAAGATTAGCATACAAGTTATTATCACGCAACACTTGCAAAACCTGTCTAATATGATCACAATGTTCAGATTCATTGCGGCTGTAAATAAGTATATCATCAAAATATACAACCACAAAACGACCAATAAACTTTCGCAAAACATGATTCATTAATCTCATGAAGGTACTAGGTGCATTAGTAAGACCAAAAGGCATGACTAACCACTCATATAAACCAAATTTAGTTTTGAAAGCAGTTTTCCATTCATCGCCTTCCTTCATCCGAATTTGATGGTAACCACTACGCAAATCAATCTTAGAGAAAACAGCAGCACCACTCAATTCATCTAGCATATCCTCTAAGCGTGGAATAGGATGACGATATCGAATAGTGATGTTGTTAATAGCTCTACAATCTACGCACATGCGCCATGTACCATCTTTCTTAGGCACCAAAATAACAGGAACAGCACAAGGACTAAGAGAAACACGAATATACCCTTTGTCTAGTAGTGCTTGCACTTGCTTCTGTATTTCTTTCGTTTCTTCGGGATTGGTCCTGTGTGGCGCTCGGTTGGGGAGGGTGGCGCCGGGTATGAGATCAATTTGGTGCTCAATTCCACGCAATGGTGGCAGCCCCGATGGTACCTCCTCCGGAAACACATCGCCATATTCCTGCAAAATAGTAGACACACCAAGAGAAACAGATTGCGTATCATTAGAAACTAAAACCTCGCCTTTATACATAAGCACAAGAGGCAGGGCTGTAGGATCCTCTCGAAATTCTCTCATGTCTTCTTTGGTGGCTAATATAAGCAAACTAGGCTCTCTCGCACTTTTCGTTATATTATCACTCACGGCTTTTACATTGTTCTCTCGTGCAGGTGGCTGTTCGATATTCACTTCTGTTTTCTGACGAGACTCAGTGACAATTTGCTGTGGTGACATAGGCTGCAGATTTATTTTCTTGCCCTTGAACTCCAAGTGATAAGTATTGGCACGGCCATTGTGTTGCACATGGCGGTCATAGAGCCATGGCCGACCCAATAAAAGATGGCAAACTGTCATAGGCACCACATCAAATTCAATGGAATCCGTGTATGGTCCTATCTCAAAATTTACGCGCACCATATGACTCACCATTGTCACTCAACCATTGTACGTAATATGGATTGGGGTGAGGTAAATATTTCAGATTTAGCTTGGCACATAACTCCTTGCTTGCAAGATTGCGGCAGCTACCTCCATCAATGATCACCTTGCAAGCTTTGTTGGGGCCAACTAGTGCTTTTGTTTGGAACAAATTGCAACGCTGTGAATCAACATGTGGCTGCACACTAAGAGCACGCTGCGAGACAACAATAGTAGGTGCTGGAGAAGCAAAAGCATCTATGCCGTCGTCACGTGTGTACCCATCGTCATCTGAAGCATATGGATCAGCATCATCTCCAGTCTCATACTCATTGTCATCGTTCACAATCATCACTTTTCTATCTGGGCACTCTCTCTTGAAGTGTCCCTTGCCTCCACATGTATGACAGAGCATATCTCTATTACGGGCTGTAGACATATTGGAACCTGAGCTAGCAGCAGGAGCAGCAGGTTGCTTTGATTGTGGAACAGTGGAGGCTGGTTTGGTTGCAGAAGAAGAGGGGCGGCTGGCAGCACCCTCACTAGGGGGCGGCTGTGTTCTGTTGGAGAACCGCCCAGCTGTAGTATAACGGCCTTTAATTTGAGCTTCTTCGGCCAACTGGGACTCAGCTTCTCTTGCATGATGGAGTAGCTCGTTCATTGTATTGTATTGGTGATGCCGAACAATACCCTTAATGTTATATTTCAGCCCATGGAGAAAACGTTGCATAGTCATCTCAACAGATTCTCTTACTCAGTAAGCAGTGGTGGTGATGATGATGATGATAGATAACTTGGTGTCGCCGATGATCTCTCCTCGCTAGATCCCTGATGCCAATGCAATAGCTCTCTACCCTTCGGATATTCACGACTTCACACACTTGCGCAACGTAGCCGTCGACCACGAAACGGTATAATTGCAATTCAATAATTCCCAATGGAACAGCAGATTACACTCAACTTGCAGTATATGATCTCCAGATCGATACGAATTGGAGATGAGTATTCAAGATGAATGCTTACAAGCAATCTCAAGAACTAGGGTTTATCTTAAACGTGGTCTGCCTCTAACTAACCCTAAGGAAGGGTATTTATATCCTAAGATAGATCGAAGGGGTACACGGGCCGTCAGCCCCAAAGTCTGCGCGCAGGCAGCACGGTAGTACCGCTTATAGCAAGCGGTACAACCGCTCCTAAGCGGTACTTCCGCTCTAAAAATACTTAGTGTCGCTTTAGTACCGCTTGGGGTCGCTTGGATTCCAGAAGAAATTTCCTAAGCGGTACTAGGATGGTAGTACTGGGGCGGTACTACCGCTAAGCGGTACTACCGCTTGTGTGGGGCGGTACTACCGCCCTGGAAACTACAGGGTCTTCCTCCCTTCCCAGCTGCAATGCCTCCTTGCTCCCCTCCTTGCTCCCTTGTGCCATGCCTTCCTCTCCAATGTACCTAATGACACATACACACAAGGATTTAGGCTGTATAAAGCTCTCATTAAAATAAATAGCATTATCAACTAAGAGAGAATTCACCTGTTGTTCTAGTAACTTAGCACGAGCTCTTGTAATTGGACCAATCCTGATTTCATCATTGGACATCTTGTTTGCAGCAACAGGTTGTTTATCTTCATGAGGTAGAGAGGGAACCATAGTAGGGATATCCTCATCATCCTCCCCCCTTCAAAAGGCGTCGACCCCGACGCTCCAAGGTCATCGACATCACATGGGGACAAATCAACAACGTTGAAACTGTTGCTAACGTCACCAAAGTCAGCAATAGGAATATCAATCGAGTAGGCATTGTCATTTATCTTGGCTAACACCTTGTAAGGACCAGCACCACGCGGCCGAAGTTTAGAACGTCTCAACTGTGGAAACCTGTCCTTGCGAAGATGCACCCACACCATATCGCCAGGCTGGAACAAAACTTTCTTTCTTGATTGGTTTCGTGCAGCAGCAATGTGCTTGCCTTGCTTCTCAATAGCCTCCCGTGTCTTCTCATGAATCTTCTTCACATAATCTGCTCTGTTTGATGCCTCCATATCAACCCTCTCATGCAATGGAAGAGGCAGCAAATCTAGTGGTGTAATTGGTTTGAAACCATACACCACCTCAAAAGGACAAAGCTGGGTGGTAGAATGCACAACCCTCTTATAAGCGAACTCAACAAGTGGCAAACACTCCTCCCACTCACGCAGATTTTTCTTGATCATAACTCTCAGCAATTGGGACAATGTGCGATTCACCACCTCCGTTTGACCATCAGTTTGTGGGTGACATGTAGTGCTAAACAACAACTTTGTTCCTAGCTTTCGCCACAATGTCTTCCAGAAGTAGCTCATAAACTTCACGTCCCTGTCAAAAACAATTGTCTTTGGCACTCCATGCAAGCGTACGATGTCCCTGAAAAACAGGTTAGCAATATGCGACGCATCGTCGCTTTTGTGGCATGCAATAAAATGTGCCATCTTAGAAAATCTATCCACTACCACAAATATAGAATCATGACCTCTTTTAGTGCGTGGCAAACCTAACACAAAATCCATACTTATATCTTCCCATGGTGTGGTAGGTGTAGGTAGTGGCGTATACAAACCGTGAGGCTTCAGTTTTGACTTGGACTTGTGACATGTAATGCAGCGCCGAACAAACCTGTCCACATCGCGCCTCATCTTGGGCCAATAAAAGTGATCAGCCAGCATGAGCAACGTCTTCTCACGCCCAAAGTGACCCATCAATCCTCCTGCATGTGATTCCTGCAACAATAGCAAACGGACGGACGATTCTGGAACACAAAGTTTGTTAGCTCGAAACAAGTATCTATCATGGATGTGGTATTTCTCCCATGCATTTCGAAGCAAACATAAACGATATGGTTCAGCAAAATCATGATCAGTTGCATACAAATCACACAAACTCTCTAAACCAGGAATTTGAACATCGAGATGTGTCAAGAACATGTTCTTCCTAGATAGAGCATCAGCAACAATGTTATCTTTTCCCTTCTTATGCTTAATGATATTCGGAAAAGACTCAATAAACTCAACCCATTTAGCTAAGCGTCGATGCAGATTTGATTGAGCTTTCAAATACTTCAATGCTTCATGATCAGAATGTATGATAAATTCTTTTGGCCATAGATAATGTTGCCAAATCTCAAGAACTCTAACAAGCGCATACAATTCTTTATCATAAACAGGATAACTCAGTCTAGCACCAGAAAGTTTCTCGCTGAAATAAGCAATAGGTCTACCTTCTTGCATCAACACACCACCAATACCTATACCACTAGCATCACATTCAACCTCAAATTGTTTGGAAAAATCTGGTAGTGCAAGTAATGGTGCAGAACTAAGTAAACGTTTCAGCTCGTCAAAGCATGATCTTGGGCTACGCCCCACACAAAAGGCACACCTTTCTTTGTTAATTCATTCAATGGTGCAGCAATAGTACTAAAGTCTTTCACAAAACGACGATAGAAACTAGCAAGACCGTGAAAACTTCGTACTTGACTAACATTCATGGGAGTGGGCCAATTTTGAATTGCTTCAATCTTAGATGAATCTACTTCTACCCCATGCTTAGAAACAACGTATCCCAGAAATATCACTTTATCTTTTGCAAATGTGCACTTCTCAAGATTAGCATACAAGTTATTATCACGCAACACTTGCAAAACCTGTCTAATATGATCACAATGTTCAGATTCATTGCGGCTGTAAATAAGTATATCATCAAAATATACAACCACAAAACGACCAATAAACTTTCGCAAAACATGATTCATTAATCTCATGAAGGTACTAGGTGCATTAGTAAGACCAAAAGGCATAACTAACCACTCATATAAACCAAATTTAGTTTTGAAAGCAGTTTTCCATTCATCGCCTTCCTTCATCAGAATTTGATGGTAACCACTACGCAAATCAATCTTAGAGAAAACAGCAGCACCACTCAATTCATCTAGCATATCCTCTAAGCGTGGAATAGGATGACGATATCGAATAGTGATGTTGTTAATAGCTCTACAATCTATGCACATGCGCCATGTACCATCTTTCTTAGGCACCAAAATAACAGGAACAGCACAAGGACTAAGAGAAACACGAATATACCCTTTGTCTAGTAGTGCTTGCACTTGCTTCTGTATTTCCTTCGTTTCTTCGGGATTGGTCCTGTATGGCGCTCGGTTGGGGAGGGTGGCGCCGGGTATGAGATCAATTTGGTGCTCAATTCCACGCAATGGTGGCAGCCCCGATGGTACCTCCTCCGGAAACACATCGCCATATTCCTGCAAAACAGTAGACACACCAAGAGAAACAGATTGCGTATCATTAGAAACTAAAACCTCGCCTTTGTACATAAGCACAAGAGGCAGGGCTGTAGGATCCTCTCGAAATTCTCTCATGTCTTCTTTGGTGGCTAATATAAGCAAACTAGGCTCTCTCGCACTTTTCGTTATATTATCACTCACGGCTTTTACATTGTTCTCTCGTGCAGGTGGCTGTTCGATATTCACTTCTGTTTTCTGACGAGACTCAGTGATAATTTGATGTGGTGACATAGGCTGCAGATTTATTTTCTTGCCCTTGAACTCCAAGTGATAAGTATTGGCACGGCCATTGTGTTGCACATGGCGGTCATAGAGCCATGGCCGACCCAATAAAAGATGGCAAACTGTCATAGGCACCACATCAAATTCAATGGAATCCGTGTATGGTCCTATCTCAAAATTTACGCGCACCATATGACTCACCTTCATCTCACCATTGTCACTCAACTATTGTACGTAATATGGATTGGGGTGAGGTAAATATTTCAGATTTAGCTTGGCACATAACTCCTTGCTTGCAAGATTGCGGCAGCTACCTCCATCAATGATCACCTTGCAAGCTTTGTTGGGGCCAACTAGTGCTTTTGTTTGGAACAAATTGCAACGCTGTGAATCAACATGTGGCTGCACACTAAGAGCACGCTGCGAGACAACAATAGTAGGTGCTGGAGAAGCAAAAGCATCTATGCCGTCGTCACATGTGTACCCATCGTCATCTGAAGCATATGGATCAGCATCATCTCCAGTCTCATACTCATTGTCATCGTTCACAATCATCACTTTTCTATTTGGGCACACTCTCTTGAAGTGTCCCTTGCCTCCACATGTATGACAGAGCATATCTCTATTACGGGCTGTAGACATATTGGAACCTGACCTAGCAACAGGAGCAGCAGGTTGCTTTGATTGTGGAACAGTGGAGGCTGGTTTGGTTGTAGAAGAAGAGGGGCGGCTGGCAGCGCCCTCACTAGGGGGCGGCTGTGTTCTGTTGGAGAACCGCCCAGCTGTAGTATAACGGCCTTTAATTTGAGCTTCTTCGGCCAACTGGGACTCAGCTTCTCTTGCATGATGGAGTAGCTCGTTCATTGTATTGTATTGGTGATGCCGAACAATACCCTTAATGTTATATTTCAGCCCATGGAGAAAACGTTGCATAGTCATCTCAACAGATTCCCTTACTCAGTAAGCAGTGGTGGTGATGATGATGATGATAGATAACTTGGTGTCGCCGATGATCTCTCCTCGCTAGATCCCTAATGCCAATGCAACAGCTCTCTACCCTTCGGATATTCACGACTTCACACACTTGCGCAACGTAGCCGTCGACCACGAAACGGTATAATTGCAATTCACTAATTCCCAATGGAACAGCAGATTACACTCAACTTGCAGTATATGATCTCCAGATCGATACGAATTGGAGATGAGTATTCAAGATGAATGCTTACAAGCAATCTCAAGAACTAGGGTTTATCTTAAACGTGGTCTGCCTCTAACTAACCCTAAGGAAGGGTATTTATATCCTAAGATAGATCGAAGGGGTACACGGGCCGTCAGCCCCAAAGTCTGCGCGCAGGCAGCACGGTAGTACCGCTTATAGCAAGCGGTACTACCGCTCCTAAGCGGTACTTCCGCTCTAAAAATACTTAGTGTCGCTTTAGTACCGCTTGGGGTCGCTTGGATTCCAGAAGAAATTTCCTAAGCGGTACTAGGACGGTAGTACTGGGGCGGTACTACCGCTAAGCGGTACTACCGCTTGTGTGGGGCGGTACTACCGCCCTGGAAACTGCAGGGTCTTCCTCCCTTCCCAGCTGCAATTCCTGCTTGCTCCCCTCCTTGCTCCCTTGTGCCATGCCTTCCTCTCCAATGTACCTAATGACACACACACACAACGATTTAGGCAGTATAAAGCTCTCATTAAAATAAATAGCATTATCAACTAAGAGAGAATTCACCTGTTGTTCTAGTAACTTAGCACGAGCTCTTGTAATTGGACCAATCCTGATTTCATCATTGGACATCTTCTTTGCAGCAACAGGTTGTTTATCTTCATGAGGTAGAGAGGGAACCATAGTAGGGGTATCCTCATCATCCTCCCCCCCTTCAAAAGGCGTCGACCCCGACGCTCCAAGGTCATCGACATCACATGGGGACAAATCAGCAACGTTGAAACTGTTGCTAACGCCACCAAAGTTAGCAATAGGAATATCAATCGAGTAGGCATTGTCATTTATCTTGGCTAACACCTTGTAAGGACCAGCACCACGCGGCCGAAGTTTTGAACGTCTCAACTATGGAAACCTGTCCTTGCGAAGATGCACCCACACCATATCGCCAGGCTGGAACAAAACTTTCTTTCTTGATTGGTTTCGTGCAGCAGCAATGTGCTTGCCTTGCTTCTCAATAGCCTCCCGTGTCTTCTCATGAATCTTCTTCACATAATCTGCTCTGTTTGATGCCTCCATATCAACCCTCTCATGCAATGGAAGAGGCAGCAAATCTAGTGGTGTAATTGGTTTGAAACCATACACCACCTCAAAAGGACAAAGCTGGGTGGTAGAATGCACAACCCTGTTATAAGCGAACTCAACAAGTGGCAAACACTCCTCCCACTCACGCAGATTTTTCTTGATCATAACTCTCAGCAATTGGGACAATGTGCGATTCACCACCTCCGTTTGACCATCAGTTTGTGGGTGACATGTAGTGCTGAACAACAACTTTGTTCCTAGCTTTCCCCACAATGTCTTCCAGAAGTAGCTCATAAACTTCACGTCCCTGTCAGAAACAATTGTCTTTGGCACTCCATGCAAGCGTACGATGTCCCTGAAAAACAGGTTAGCAATATGCGACGCATCGTCGCTTTTGTGGCATGCAATAAAATATGCCATCTTAGAAAATCTATCCACTACCACAAATATAGAATCATGACCTCTTTTAGTGCGTAGCAAACCTAACACAAAATCCATACTTATATCTTCCCATGGTGTGGTAGGTGTAGGTAGTGGCGTATACAAACCGTGAGGCTTCAGTTTTGACTTGGACTTGTGACATGTAATGCAGCGCCGAACAAACCTGTCCACGTCGCGCCTCATCTTGGGCCAATAAAAGTGATCAGCCAGCATGAGCAACGTCTTCTCACGCCCAAAGTGACCCATCAATAGCTCTCTACCCTTCGGATATTCACGAATTGGAGATGAGTATTCAAGATGAATGCTTACAAGCAATCTCAAGAACTAGGGTTTATCTTAAACGTGGTCTGCCTCTAACTAACCCTAAGGAAGGGTATTTATATCCTAAGATAGATCGAAGGGGTACACGGGCCGTCAGCCCCAAAGTCTGCGCGCAGGCAGCACGTTAGTACCGCTTATAGCAAGCGGTACTACCGCTCCTAAGCGGTACTTCCGCTCTAAAAATACTTAGTGCCGCTTTAGTACCGCTTGGGGTCGCTTGGATTCCAGAAGAAATTTCCTAAGCGGTACTAGGATGGTAGTACTGGGGCGGTACTACCGCTAAGCGGTACTACCGCTTGTGTGGGGCGGTACTACCGCCCTGGAAACTGCAGGGTCTTCCTCCCTTCCCAGCTGCAATGCCTCCTTGCTCCCCTCCTTGCTCCCTTGTGCCATGCCTTCCTCTCCAATGTACCTAATGACACATACACACAAGGATTTAGGCAGTATAAAGCTCTCATTAAAATAAATAGCATTATCAACTAAGAGAGAATTCACCTGTTGTTCTAGTAACTTAGCACGAGCTCTTGTAATTGGACCAATCCTGATTTCATCATTGGACATCTTCTTTGCAGCAACAGGTTGTTTATCTTCATGAGGTAGAGAGGGAACCATAGTAGGGATATCCTCATCATCTCTAGATGATATGGGGTGTCCCGATCTTCTCAGTAAGCGGCGGTGGTGATGATGAAGATGATAGATAACTTGTATGTCGCCGATGAACTCTCCCTCGCTTGATCCCTGATGCCAATGCAAAAGGTCTCAACCCTTTGGATATTCACAATGTCACACACTTGCGCACGTAGCCGTCGACCACGAAACGGTATAATTGCAATATACTAATTCCCAATGGAACAGCAGATTACACTCAACTTGCAGTATATGATCTCCAGATTGATACGAATTGGAGATGAGGATTCAAGATGAATGCTTACAAGCAATCTCAAGAACTAGGGTTTATCTTAAACGTGGTCTGCCTCTAACTAACCCTAAGGAAGGGTATTTATATCCTAAGATAGATCGAAGGGGTACACGGGCCGTCAGCCCCAAAGTCTGCGCGCAGGCAGCACGGTAGTACCGCTTATCGCAAGCGGTACTACCGCTCCTAAGCGGTACTTCCGCTCTAAAAATACTTAGTGCCGCTTTAGTACCGCTTGGGGTCGCTTGGATTCCAGAAGAAATTTCCTAAGCGGTACTAGGACGGTAGTACTGGGGCGGTACTACCGCTAAGCGGTACTACCGCTTGTGTGGGGCGGTACTACCGCCCTGGAAACTGCAGGGTCTTCCTCCCTTCCCAGCTGCAATGCCTCCTTGCTCCCCTCCTTGCTCCCTTGTGCCATGCCTTCCTCTCCAATGTACCTAATGACACATACACACAAGGATTTAGGCAGTATAAAGCTCTCATTAAAATAAATAGCATTATCAACTAAGAGAGAATTCACCTGTTGTTCTAGTAACTTAGCACGAGCTCTTGTAATTGGACCAATCCTGATTTCATCATTGGACATCTTCTTTGCAGCAACAGGTTGTTTATCTTCATGAGGTAGAGAGGGAACCATAGTAGGGATATCCTCATCATCTCTAGATGATATGGGGTGTCCCGATCTTCTCAGTAAGCGGCGGTGGTGATGATGAAAATGATAGATAACTTGTATGTCGCCGATGAACTCTCCCTCGCTTGATCCCTGATGCCAATGCAAAAGGTCTCAACCCTTTGGATATTCACAATGTCACACACTTGCGCACGTAGCCGTCCACCACGAAACGGTATAATTGCAATATACTAATTCCCAATGGAACAGCAGATTACACTCAACTTGCAGTCTATGATCTCCAGATTGATACGAATTGGATATGAGGATTCAAGATGAATGCTTACAAACAATCTCAAGAACTAGGGTTTATCTTAAACGTGGTCTGCCTCTAACTAACCCTAAGGAAGGGTATTTATATCCTAAGATAGATCGAAGGGGTACACGGGCCGTCAGCCCCAAAGTCTGCGCGCAGGCAGCACGGTAGTACCGCTTATAGCAAGCGGTACTACCGCTCCTAAGCGGTACTTCCGCTCTAAAAATACTTAGTGCCGCTTTAGTACCGCTTGGGGTCGCTTGGATTCCAGAAGAAATTTCCTAAGCGGTACTAGGACGGTAGTACTGGGGCGGTACTACCGCTAAGCGGTACTACCGCTTGTGTGGGGCGGTACTACCGCCCTGGAAACTGCAGGGTCTTCGTCCCTTCCCAGCTGCAATTCCTCCTTGCTCCCCTCCTTGCTCCCTTGTGCCATGCCTTCCTCTCCAATGTACCTAATGACACATACACACAAGGATTTAGGCAGTATAAAGCTCTCATTATAATAAATAGCATTATCAACTAAGAGAGAATTCACCTGTTGTTCTAGTAACTTAGCACGAGCTCTTGTAATTGGACCAATCCTGATTTCATCATTGGACATCTTCTTTGCAGCAACAGGTTGTTTATCTTCATGAGGTAGAGAGGGAACCATAGTAGGGATATCCTCATCATCTCTAGATGATATGGGGTGTCCCGATCTTCTCAGTAAGCGGCGGTGGTGATGATGAAAATGATAGATAACTTGTATGTCGCCGATGAACTCTCCCTCGCTTGATCCCTGATGCCAATGCAAAAGGTCTCAACCCTTTGGATATTCACAATGTCACACACTTGCGCACGTAGCCGTCGACCACGAAACGGTATAATTGCAATATACTAATTCCCAATGGAACAGCAGATTACACTCAACTTGCAGTATATGATCTCCAGATTGATACGAATTGGAGATGAGGATTCAAGATGAATGCTTACAAACAATCTCAAGAACTAGGGTTTATCTTAAACGTGGTCTGCCTCTAACTAACCCTAAGGAAGGGTATTTATATCCTAAGATAGATCGAAGGGGTACACGGGCCGTCAGCCCCAAAGTCTGCGCGCAGGCAGCACGGTAGTACCGCTTATAGCAAGCGGTACTACCGCTCCTAAGCGGTACTTCCACTCTAAAAATACTTAGTGCCGCTTTAGTACCGCTTGGGGTCGCTTGGATTCCAGAAGAAATTTCCTAAGCGGTACTAGGACGGTAGTACTGGGGCGGTACTACCGCTAAGCGGTACTACCGCTTGTGTGGGGCGGTACTACCGCCCTGGAAACTGCAGGGTCTTCCTCCCTTCCCAGCTGCAATGCCTCCTTGCTCCCCTCCTTGCTCCCTTGTGCCATGCCTTCCTCTCCAATGTACCTAATGACACATACACACAAGGATTTAGGAAGTATAAAGCTCTCATTAAAATAAATAGCATTATCAACTAAGAGAGAATTCACCTGTTGTTCTAGTAACTTAGCACGAGCTCTTGTAATTGGACCAATCCTGATTTCATCATTGGACATCTTCTTTGCAGCAACAGGTTGTTTATCTTCATGAGGTAGAGAGGGAACCATAGTAGGGATATCCTCATCATCTCTAGATGATATGGGGTGTCCCGATCTTCTCAGTAAGCGGCGGTGGTGATGATGAAGATGATAGATAACTTGTATGTCGCCGATGAACTCTCCCTCGCTTGATCCCTGATGCCAATGCAAAAGGTCTCAACCCTTTGGATATTCACAATGTCACACACTTGCGCACGTAGCCGTCGACCACGAAACGGTATAATTGCAATATACTAATTCCCAATGGAACAGCAGATTACACTCAACTTGCAGTATATGATCTCCAGATTGATACGAATTGGAGATGAGGATTCAAGATGAATGCTTACAAGCAATCTCAAGAACTAGGGTTTATCTTAAACGTGGTCTGCCTCTAACTAACCCTAAGGAAGGGTATTTATATCCTAAGATAGATCGAAGGGGTACACGGGCCGTCAGCCCCAAAGTCTGCGCGCAGGCAGCACGGTAGTACCGCTTATCGCAAGCGGTACTACCGCTCCTAAGCGGTACTTCCGCTCTAAAAATACTTAGTGCCGCTTTAGTACCGCTTGGGGTCGCTTGGATTCCAGAAGAAATTTCCTAAGCGGTACTAGGACGGTAGTACTGGGGCGGTACTACCGCTAAGCGGTACTACCGCTTGTGTGGGGCGGTACTACCGCCCTGGAAACTGCAGGGTCTTCCTCCCTTCCCAGCTGCAATGCCTCCTTGCTCCCCTCCTTGCTCCCTTGTGCCATGCCTTCCTCTCCAATGTACCTAATGACACATACACACAAGGATTTAGGCAGTATAAAGCTCTCATTAAAATAAATAGCATTATCAACTAAGAGAGAATTCACCTGTTGTTCTAGTAACTTAGCACGAGCTCTTGTAATTGGACCAATCCTGATTTCATCATTGGACATCTTCTTTGCAGCAACAGGTTGTTTATCTTCATGAGGTAGAGAGGGAACCATAGTAGGGATATCCTCATCATCCTCCCCCCCTTCAAAAGGCGTCGACCCCGACGCTCCAAGGTCATCGACATCACATGGGGACAAATCAGCAACGTTGAAACTGTTGCTAACGCCACCAAAGTCAGCAATTGGAAGATCAGTTGAGTATGCATTGTCATTTATCTTGGCTAACACCTTGTAAGGACCAGCACCACGCGGCATAAGTTTAGAACGTCTCAGCTGTGGAAACCTGTCCTTGCGAAGATGCACCCAAACCATATCTCCAGGCTGGAACAAAACTTTCTTCCTTGATTGGTTTCGTGCAGCAGCAATGTTCTTGCCTGTCTTCTCAATAGCCTCTCGTGTCTTCTCATGAATCTTCTTCACATAATCTGCTCTGTTTGATGCCTCCATATCAATCCTCTCATGCAATGGAAGAGGCAGCAAATCTAGTGGTGTAATTGGTTTGAAGCCATACACCACCTCAAAAGGACAAAACTGGGTGGTAGTGTGCACAGCCCTGTTATAGGCGAACTCAACATGTGGCAAACACTCCTCCCACTCACGCAGATTTTTCTTGATCATAACTCGCAGCAATTGGGACAATGTTCGATTCACCACCTCCGTTGGACCATCAGTTTGTGGGTGACATGTAGTATTGAACAGCAACTTCGTTCCTAGCTTTCCCCACAATGTCTTCCAGAAGTAGCTCATAAACTTCACGTCCCTGTCAGAAACAATTGTCTTTGGCACTCCATGCAAGCGTACGATGTCCCTGAAATACAGGTTAGCAATATGCGACGCATCGTCGCTTTTGTGGCATGCAATAAAATGTGCCATCTTAGAAAATCTATCCACTACCACAAATATAGAATCATGACCTCTTTTAGTGCGTGGCAAACCTAACACAAAATCCATACTTATATCTTCCCATGGTGTGGTAGGTGTAGGTAGTGGCGTATACAAACCGTGAAGCTTCAGTTTTGACTTGGACTTGTGACATGTAATGCAGCGCCGAAGAAACCTGTCCACGTCGCGCCTCATCTTGGGCCAATAAAAGTGATCAGCCAGCATGAGCAACGTCTTCTCACGCCCAAAGTGACCCATCAATAACTTGGTGTCGCCGATGATCTCTCCTCGCTAGATCCCTGATGCCAATGCAACAACTCTCTACCCTTCGGATATTCACGACTTCACACACTTGCGCAACGTAGCCGTCGACCACGAAACGGTATAATTGCAATTCACTAGTTCCCAATGGAACAGCAGATTACACTCAACTTGCAGTATATGATCTCCAGATCGATACGAATTGGAGATGAGTATTCAAGATGAATGCTTACAAGCAATCTCAAGAACTAGGGTTTATCTTAAATGTGGTCTCCTCTAACTAACCCTAAGGAAGGGTATTTATATCCTAAGATAGATCGAAGGGGTACACGGGCCGTCAGCCCCAAAGTCTGCGCGCAGGCAGCACGGTAGTACCGCTTATAGCAAGCGGTACTACCGCTCCTAAGCGGTACTTCCGCTCTAAAAATACTTAGTGTCGCTTTAGTACCGCTTGGGGTCGCTTGGATTCCAGAAGAAATTTCCTAAGCGGTACTAGGACGGTAGTACTGGGGCGGTACTACCGCTAAGCGGTACTACCGCTTGTGTGGGGCGGTACTACCGCCCTGGAAACTGCAGGGTCTTCCTCCCTTCCCAGCTGCAATGCCTCCTTGCTCCCCTCCTTGCTCCCTTGTGCCATGCCTTCCTCTCCAATGTACCTAATGACACATACACACAAGGATTTAGGCAGTATAAAGCTCTCATTAAAATAAATAGCATTATCAACTAAGAGAGAATTCACCTGTTGTTCTAGTAACTTAGTACGAGCTCTTGTAATTGGACCAATCCTGATTTCATCATTGGACATCTTCTTTGCAGCAACAGGTTGTTTATCTTCATGAGGTAGAGAGGGAACCATAGTAGGGATATCCTCATCATCTCTAGATGATATGGGGTGTCCCGATCTTCTCAGTAAGCGGCGGTGGTGATGATGAAGATGATAGATAACTTGTATGTCGCCGATGAACTCTCCCTCGCTTGATCCCTGATGCCAATGCAAAAGGTCTCAACCCTTTGGATATTCACAATGTCACACACTTGCGCACGTAGCCGTCGACCACGAAACGGTATAATTGCAATATACTAATTCCCAATGGAACAGCAGATTACACTCAACTTGCAGTATATGATCTCCAGATTGATACGAATTGGAGATGAGGATTCAAGATGAATGCTTACAAGCAATCTCAAGAACTAGGGTTTATCTTAAACGTGGTCTGCCTCTAACTAACCCTAAGGAAGGGTATTTATATCCTAAGATAGATCGAAGGGGTACACGGGCCGTCAGCCCCAAAGTCTGCGCGCAGGCAGCACGGTAGTACCGCTTATAGCAAGCGGTACTACCGCTCCTAAGCGGTACTTCCGCTCTAAAAATACTTAGTGCCGCTTTAGTACCGCTTGGGGTCGCTTGGATTCCAGAAGAAATTTCCTAAGCGGTACTAGGACGGTAGTACTGGGGCGGTACTACCGCTAAGCGGTACTACCGCTTGTGTGGGGCGGTACTACCGCCCTGGAAACTGCAGGGTCTTCCTCCCTTCCCAGCTGCAATGCCTCCTTGCTCCCCTCCTTGCTCCCTTGTGCCATGCCTTCCTCTCCAATGTACCTAATGACACATACACAGAAGGATTTAGGCAGTATAAAGCTCTCATTAAAATAAATAGCATTATCAACTAAGAGAGAATTCACCTGTTGTTCTAGTAACTTAGCACGAGCTCTTGTAATTGGACCAATCCTGATTTCATCATTGGACATCTTCTTTGCAGCAACAGGTTGTTTATCTTCATGAGGTAGAGAGGGAACCATAGTAGGGATATCCTCATCATCCTCCCCCCCTTCAAAAGGCGTCGACCCCGACGCTCCAAGGTCATCGACATCACATGGGGACAAATCAGCAACGTTGAAACTGTTGCTAACGCCACCAAAGTCAGCAATTGGAAGATCAGTTGAGTAGGCATTGTCATTTATCTTGGCTAACACCTTGTAAGGACCAGCACCACGCGGCATAAGTTTAGAACGTCTCAGCTGTGGAAACCTGTCCTTGCGAAGATGCACCCAAACCATATCTCCAGGCTGGAACAAAACTTTCTTCCTTGATTGGTTTCGTGCAGCAGCAATGTTCTTGCCTGTCTTCTCAATAGCCTCTCGTGTCTTCTCATGAATCTTCTTCACATAATCTGCTCTGTTTGATGCCTCCATATCAATCCTCTCATGCAATGGAAGAGGCAGCAAATCTAGTGGTGTAATTGGTTTGAAGCCATACACCACCTCAAAAGGACAAAACTGGGTGGTAGTGTGCACAACCCTGTTATAGGCGAACTCAACATGTGGCAAACACTCCTCCCACTCACGCAGATTTTTCTTGATCATAACTCGCAGCAATTGGGACAATGTTCGATTCACCACCTCCGTTGGACCATCAGTTTGTGGGTGACATGTAGTATTGAACAGCAACTTCGTTCCTAGCTTTCCCCACAATGTCTTCCAGAAGTAGCTCATAAACTTCACGTCCCTGTCAGAAACAATTGTCTTTGGCACTCCATGCAAGCGTACGATGTCCCTGAAATACAGGTTAGCAATATGCGACGCATCGTCGCTTTTGTGGCATGCAATAAAATGTGCCATCTTAGAAAATCTATCCACTACCACAAATATAGAATCATGACCTCTTTTAGTGCGTGGCAAACCTAACACAAAATCCATACTTATATCTTCCCATGGTGTGGTAGGTGTAGGTAGTGGCGTATACAAACCGTGAAGCTTCAGTTTTGACTTGGACTTGTGACATGTAATGCAGCGCCGAAGAAACCTGTCCACGTCGCGCCTCATCTTGGGCCAATAAAAGTGATCAGCCAGCATGAGCAACGTCTTCTCACGCCCAAAGTGACCCATCAATAACTTGGTGTCGCCGATGATCTCTCCTCGCTAGATCCCTGATGCCAATGCAACAACTCTCTACCCTTCGGATATTCACGACTTCACACACTTGCGCAACGTAGCCGTTGACCACGAAACGGTATAATTGCAATTCACTAGTTCCCAATGGAACAGCAGATTACACTCAACTTGCAGTATATGATCTCCAGATCGATACGAATTGGAGATGAGTATTCAAGATGAATGCTTACAAGCAATCTCAAGAACTAGGGTTTATCTTAAATGTGGTCTCCTCTAACTAACCCTAAGGAAGGGTATTTATATCCTAAGATAGATCGAAGGGGTACACGGGCCGTCAGCCCCAAAGTCTGCGCGCAGGCAGCACGGTAGTACCGCTTATAGCAAGCGGTACTACCGCTCCTAAGCGGTACTTCCGCTCTAAAAATACTTAGTGTCGCTTTAGTACCGCTTGGGGTCGCTTGGATTCCAGAAGAAATTTCCTAAGCGGTACTAGGACGGTAGTACTGGGGCGGTACTACCGCTAAGCGGTACTACCGCTTGTGTGGGGCGGTACTACCGCCCTGGAAACTGCAGGGTCTTCCTCCCTTCCCAGCTGCAATGCCTCCTTGCTCCCCTCCTTGCTCCCTTGTGCCATGCCTTCCTCTCCAATGTACCTAATGACACATACACACAAGGATTTAGGCAGTATAAAGCTCTCATTAAAATAAATAGCATTATCAACTAAGAGAGAATTCACCTGTTGTTCTAGTAACTTAGCACGAGCTCTTGTAATTGGACCAATCCTGATTTCATCATTGGACATCTTCTTTGCAGCAACAGGTTGTTTATCTTCATGAGGTAGAGAGGGAACCATAGTAGGGATATCCTCATCAGGCTTAAGGTCAGGAATAAAGTCAACACAAAACTCAATAACCTCCTCTGTTTCATGGCCCTTGGAGATGCTTCCTTCTGGCCTAGCACGGTTATGAACATATTTCTTTAAGACTCCCATGAACCTCTCAAAGGGGAATATATTGTGTAGAAATACAGGACCCAGAATGGCAATCTCTTCGACTAGGTGAACTAGGACGTGCGTCATGATATTGAAGAAGGATGGTGGGAACACCAACTCGAAACTGACAAGACATTGCACCAAATCATTCTGTAACCTTGGTAGGATTCCTGGATCGATTACCTTCTGGGAAATTGCATTGAGGAATGCACATAGCTTCACAATGGCTAATCGAACATTTTCCGGTAGAAGCCCCCTCAATGCAACCGGAAGTAATTGCGTCATAATCACGTGGCAGTCATGAGACTTTAGGTTTTGGAATTTTTTTCTCTGCCATATTTATTATTCACTTTATATTCGACGAGAAGCCAGACGGGACCTTCATACTGAGCAGGCATTCAAAGAAGATTTCCTTCTCTTCTTTGGTAAGAGCGTAGCTGGCAGGACCTTGATACTGCTTTGGATGCATGCCGTCTTTTTCGTGCAAACGTTGCTGGTCCTCCCGTGCCTCCGGTGTATCTTTTGTCTTCCCATACACGCCCAAGAAGCCTAGCAGGTTCACGCAAAGATTCTTCGTCACGTGCATCACGTAGATTGTAGAGCGGACCTCTAGGACTTTCCAATAGGGTAGGTCCCAAAATATAGATTTCTTCTTCCACATGGGTGCGTGTCCGTCAGCGTCATTCGGAACAGATTGTCCGCCAGGACCCTTTCCAAAGATTACTTTTAAATCCTTGACCATATCAAGTATATGATCACCAGTACAGTGGTCAGGCTTCTTCCGGTGATCTGCCTCACCTTTGAAATGCTTGCCTTTCTTTCTTAAGAGATGCTTGATCGGAAGAAATCGACGATGTCCCAGGTACACATTCTTCTTACATTTATCCAAATATATACTTTCGGTCTCATCTAAACAGTGCGTGCATGCGTGGTATCCCTTGTTTGTCTGTCCTGAAAGGTTACTAAGAGCAGGCCAATCATTGATGGTTACACACAGCAACGCTCGTAGGTCAAATTCCTGCTGTTTGTGCTCATCCCACACACGTACACCTTTTATGTGCCACAACTGTAAAAGTTCTTCAACTAATGGCCTTAGGTACACATCAATGTCGTTGCCAGGTTGCTTAGGGCCTTGGATGAGCACTGGCATCATAATGAACTTCCGCTTCATGCACAACCAAGGAGGAAGGTTATAGATACATAGAGTCACAGGCTAGGTGCTATGATTGCTGTTGTGCTCCCCAAAAGGATTAATGCCATCTGCACTTATACCAAACCATAAGTTCCTTGCGTCACCTGCAAACTCCGGCCACTTTCTCTCGATTTTTCTCCACTGTGACCCATCAGCGGGTACTCTCAACTTCCCGTCTTTCTTACAGTCTTCTTTGTGCCATCGCAACAACTTGGCATGCTCTTTGTTTTGGAACAAACGTTTCAACCGTGGTATTATAGGAGCATACCACATCACCTTGGCAGGAATCCTCTTCCTGGGGCGCTCGCCCTCAACATCATCACCAGGGTCATCGCGGCTGATCTTATAGCGCAATGCACCACATACCGGGCATGCATTCAAATTCTCGTACTCCTCACCGCGGTAGAGGATGCAGTCATTAGGGCATGCATGTATCTTCTGCACCTCTAGTCCTATAGGGCAGACAGCCTTCTTTGCTTCGTACGTACTGTCGGACAATTCGTTGTCCTTTGGAAGTATCTTCTTTAACATTTTCAGCAACTTTTCAAATCCCTTGTCAGATACACCATTCTATGCCTTCCATTGCAGCAATTCCAGTGTGGTACCCAGCTTTTGCTTGTCATCTTCGCAATTTGGGTACAACATTTTTTTGTGATCCTCTAACATGCGCTGCAACTTCAACTTCTCCTTTTCACTTTCACAGTTTCTCTTTGCATCAGCAATGGCCCGACCAAGATCATCAGCGGGCTCATCTGATGCCTCTTCTTCAGCTTCTTCTTCTTCATTCTCTTCCCCCATTGTAGTACCATCGTATTCAGGGAACCCAGGATAGTTGTCATCATCCTCTTCTTCTTCATTCTCTTCCATTAGAACCCCTCTTTCTCCATGCTTGGTCCAACAGTTATAGCCGGACATGAAACCGGACGTAAACAGGTGGACGTGAATGACTTTTGAGCTAGAGTAATTCCTATCATTCTTACAGACACCACATGGACAACACATAAAACCATTCCGCTTATTTGCCTCAGCCGCACGCAGAAAACTATGCACGCCATTAATGAACTGGGGAGAGCGTCGGTCATCGTACATCCATTGCCGACTCATCTTCATTACACAACACCGAAAAGACCAAATTAATACAAGTTCATACATAAAGTTCATACACACTTATTCTCATAAAACAACATAAAACTATCTAGCTAAAGCATTTAAATGCAACAACAAATGCGATCAAAATCGCAACTAAGGTAATAATTGATCCAACAACATAATGATACCAAGCCTCTTTATTAACGGCATATTTTCTAATCTTTCTAATCTTCAAGCGCATTGCATCTATCTTGATCTTGTGATCATCGACGACATCGGCAACATACAACTCCAATTTCATCTTCTCTTCTTCAATTCTTTTCAATTTTTCTTTCAAATACTCATTTTCTTTTTCAACTAAATTTAACTTCTCGACAAGAGGGTCGGTTGCAATTTCCGGTTCACATACCTCCTAGATAAAAATATCTATGTCAACTTGATGGGCATAATTGTCATAAACACGAAATGCAACAAATAGTTATAAAAGAGAATATACCACATCCGAATCATAAACCGGACGAGGGCCGACGGGGACGGATATCAAAACCATGGCACTATGTATAACAAACAATCATACAAGTAAGAAAATTATACAAGTAACTATCTAAATCATACAAATAAGATTTTTTTTTATAAAAAGGATAAGAACAAGAGGCTCACCAAGGTGGTGCCGGCGACGGGATGGTGCGGGCGATCGACGGTGGTTAGGACGGGGACGGGAAGGCACTAAGTAAACCACACCTACACATATGCAAACTAAGAAGTTAATTTGAGCTCAAATTGCATATAAATCAAATAAACTCCCACATAATTACTCCCAAACTAAAACCCACAAATCACTATACTTATAGAGCATTGCACGAGCTAATCTAGCAATGAGAGATGAAAGGACAAAGTTGCTAACCTTTGTGAACACTTGGATAGATGGGGTGCCTCAAATCTTGACAAATCTTGGCAAAAATGGAGGATGAGCTCGAGCAAGGGGAAGAGAACAGAGGAGAGAAAGGAGAAAACAGAGAAAGGAGAGCCTGGGCTCGGGCTGGACGAAGCACTGTATATAGTGATATCTTTAGTCCCGGTTGGTGATACCAACCGGGACTAAAGGTCCATCTCTAGTCCCGGTTGGTGATACCAACCGGGACTAGAGGTCACAAATGAACCGGGACTAAAGCCTAGCCGTTGGAACCGGGAGTAGTGGTCACATTAGTCCCGGTCCAAAACCCGACCGGGACTAATGCTCCGGACGAAAGGCCTGTTTTCTACTAGTGACACGCTGATGCTAGCACCGACTTCCAAGCTCTCCGTTGCCTTAAACTCCATCTCAGCGCTTCTACTGGACTCCTAACCCCTCCAACAGTTCTGCACTTGGTCCGGTGTTACTTGCAGCAAGAGGCACACATCGCGTGTTGTTGCACTGGACCTCGAGTCGCTCCACCTTGATGGCCAAATACCTCCTTGCATTGCAAATCTCACTCTCCTCACAAGAATCCACCTCCCAAACAATCAACTTAGGGGTCCAATCCCAGCTGAACTTGGCCAACTGAATAGGTTGCGCTATCTTAACCTCAGCTCAAACAACCTTAGTGGTATGATCCCAAGCAATCTACCCACATGTTCTGAGCTTCGAGTCATTGATCTTGGGAGCAACTTCATCAATGGCGAGATCCCACCAAACCTAAGCCAGTGTTCAAATATGCAGCAGCTGAACTTGGATGACAACAAGCTCACTGGAGGCATCCCAGAAGGGTTGGGGACACTACGCAACCTTTCAGTTTTGCAACTTGCTGGAAATTCTTTGACAGGCAATATACCTCTTTCACTTGGAACCAATTCTTCTCTTCACTCTGTCAATTTCACCGACAATAGCCTCACAGGACCTATCCCGTCTCTCTTAGCTAATAGTTCATCACTTCAATTTTTGGTCTTAACGAAAAATCAGCTTGGTGGAGAGATTCCGACAGCCCTATTCAACAGCACGTCACTCCAAATCTTGTCCTTGGGACTGAACAACTTTGTTGGGTCCATACCTGCTGTTTTACCGAATGTTCTTGACTCGCCCTTGAAACATCTTGTCTTGGCATCAAATAATCTTACAGGTGCAATACCTTCTTCTCTAGGGAATTTTTCTTCCCTTTGCTGGCTCCTGCTTTCACAGAACAGTTTTCAAGGTAGCATCCCAATGAGTATTGGTAAGCTTTTCAACCTGCAATTACTAGACCTTACTTACAACTTCTTGTCAGGGAGTGTCCCAGCCTCTATTTACAATATATCAACACTCACATACCTTGGCATGGGTGCAAATATTTTTTCCGGGAAAATTCCATATAACATTGGATATACCCTTCCAAGCATCCAAACATTGATTATGGGAGTGAACAAATTTCACGGCCAAATCCCCACTTCACTAGCCAACACAACGAATCTTCAGGAGATTGATCTCGGTAACAAGTCATTCCATGGTATTGTGCCTTCTCTTGGGACTCTTCCCTACTTAACCTACCTGAATCTCGGAGAAAATCGCCTTGAAGCAGGAGATTGGTCTTTCTTAACCTCATTGACCAATTGCACCCAGCTGGTGGAATTATCCTTGGATGCAAATATCCTTCAAGGAGATTTGCCCAGTTCCATTGGAAGCCTTTCAAAGAGCTTAGAGTTATTGGTATTAACAGCCAATAAAATATCGGGCACTATACCACAAGAGATAGAGCACCTCACAAACATCAATAGTCTTTACATGGAAAAAAAAGTGTTTAGTGGAAGTATCCCTGAATCACTTGGAAATCTTCAAAACTTGTTTGTCTTAAGCTTATCCCAGAACAAACTTTCTGGAAAAATTCCGTTATCAATTGGCAATCTAGGCCAATTGAGTGAGCTATATTTACAGGAAAACAATTTGAGTGGTCCAATCCCAGGAGCTCTAGGTGACTGTAAAAAATTGGACATACTGAAGCTCTCTTGTAACAGCTTCGATGATAGCATACCAAAGGAGCTCTTTACTCTTTCCTCCCTTGCAGAAGGTTTGGACTTATCTCACAACAAACTCTCTGGAGAAATACCATTGGAGATTGGCAGCTTGATCAATCTCGGCCCATTGAATATTTCCAATAACCAGTTGTCTGGACAAATACCCTCTACTCTGGGTCAGTGCGTCCACTTGGAGTCGCTGCACATGGAGAGGAACAATTTTCATGGGAGAATCCCTCAATCTTTCATGAATTTGAGAGGCATCATTGTGATGGATCTATCGCAAAACAACTTGTCTGGTGAAATCCCTGACTTCTTCGAGTCATTTAGTTCCATGAAGCTTCTAAATTTGTCGTTCAACAACCTACAGGGACCAGTGCCACCAGGTGGAATGTTTCAGAATGAAAGTGAGGTGTTCTTACAAGGAAACAAGAAATTATGTGCCAACATCCCATTGCTAGAGTTGCCACTTTGCAATGCAATGATATCCAAACAAAAGCTGTACACCTCCAAGATTCTGAAGATAGTAGCATTTACTGTTGTTTCTTTGGTTCTGTTATCATGCTTTGGAGTCATTATCTTTAAGAAGAGAAAGATCAAACAAGCAGCACATCCATCTGTCAAGGAGTTAAAGAAGTTGACATATGCTGATTTAGTGAAAGCAACAAATGATTTTTCTCTAGCCAACTTGGTTGGTTCGGGAAAATATGGGTCTGTATACAAAGGTAAAATTGAGTTGGAAGAACATCATACAGTTGCCATCAAAGTTTTCAAACTTGATCAACTTGGAGCAACAAAGAGCTTCCATGCTGAATGTGAGGCACTGAGAAACACTCGTCATCGCAATCTTGTAAGGGTGATCACTATATGCTCAACAAGTGACCCGACAAGAAATGTGTTCAAAGCTCTTGTTCTTGAGTTTATGGTAAATGGCGACCTAGAAAGTTGGCTCTATCCAACACTACTCCACGAGCATCATCCAAAAATGCCGTTGTGTTTGGGTTCAAGAATAGCAATAGCAATAGAAGTAGCTGCTGCTTTGGATTACCTCCATAACCAATGCATGCCTCCTATGGTCCATTGTGATCTGAAGCCTAGCAATGTACTTCTGGATGATGTCATGGGCGCATGTGTCAGTGACTTCGGGTTGGCTAAGTTCCTACATGGTTATTCTTCGTCTTTGGGGATTGATGGTTCTACTTCTACAAGCTTAATGGGGCCAAGAGGATCAGTTGGATACATTGCACCAGGTAACGATTTCTTATGTGCTCTACTGGATATGCAAGTACTATATATTCCTTTTT
The DNA here is from genome assembly GCA_039707655.1 of Elymus sibiricus. Classification (NCBI taxonomy): domain Eukaryota; kingdom Viridiplantae; phylum Streptophyta; class Magnoliopsida; order Poales; family Poaceae; genus Elymus; species Elymus sibiricus. The sequence goes on along the minus strand of CM077666.1, from coordinate 526,299,437 downwards.
GTTCCCAGAAAAACCTTTTGATTCTTCTGATCCAAACCTTTTGTGCTAATTAATTGTTTGAATAACTATATGTATTGTAGAATATGGCTATGGAAGCAAAATCTCGACGGAGGGTGATGTTTACAGCTATGGAGTCATCATCTTAGAGATGCTCACAGGGAAGCGTCCAACTGATGAAATGTTCAAAGATGGCCTGAGCCTCTACAAATTTGTGGAAGATTCAGTTCCTGAAAAGATTGGGGAGATTCTAGATCCTAGAATGATCATCCCCTATGATGGGAACCAAGATGAAGAAGAAGCAGGGAGTTCTTCAGACCATGAAAACCATAAAATGGCTGCAGGAATAATGGGCTGCATCACCGCTCTAGCTAAGCTTGGCCTGCTATGCGCCGCGGAGACGCCTAAAGATCGCCCAGCGATGCAGGACGTCTACGCTACTGCTACCGCAATCAAAGAAGCACTTTCAGCACTGCAAGCCTGAACAGAAGAAGCATTTTCAACCGTATATATCGATTGCCCACGCGCTGCTGGTCTGGTGCATGATGACCTACAACTAGTTTTATTTACATAAGGATTTATTTCTCTTCATCAAAAGCTTGCTATGTACGTTGTGATATCATTTTCTATTTCAGTAGCAAATCTGTACACTTACTGAAGGCAAACTATAGTTCAGCCTATATAAAATAAACTGTACTTCAGGAGCATGCATACTATAAAGTTGAGCATGGGAACTGCATTATTTTCAACTTGGCTGTTCTTTCCTTACACCTAATAAACTGGTCCTTAAGGTTTAAGCCCAACTACATATGAACTAACCACGCCCCTGTAAGGATGTTAAGCTTGCACATCAAATTGTTAAACTTGAAAGTTGAACGAAAAGCATTTCCCTGACAAAAATAAAGGATTGTTGGCGAAGAGCATACCGGCGAGGGAGAATTATAGCAACGCTGCTTCGCCAAGGGAAGCAGCGATCTCAGAATACAGCTCCTTGGGCAGCGCACGGCTGGCCAGGAAGACGAGAGGAAACCAAAGCACACCTACGAACAACCATCTCCCCTACATTGCGCCTTCCTAGCTGCCGCTTGATTGAAGTACGACGGACAGGGCGGCTGAGGAAGGTCCAGATGGCCGGCCAGCAAGGTCAACAACAGAGATGAGTGCGGCATGGAGGTCAGAGTCAGAACTGCGCCCCAACTTCTACAGACATCCAACTTGTACTGAAGGCAAACTATAGTTCAGCCTATATAAAATAAAATGTAGTTCAGGAACCTATATATATACAATAAAGTTGAGCATGGCAACTACATTATTTTCAACAGCTAAGAAACTGTTCTTACTTTAAGGTTTATTTATAAGCACACCCCTGTAAAGATGTTAAACTTGCACATCAAACTGTTAAACTTGAAAATCGGAACGCATGTGCAAGGATATCACATTTCGATCTGAGCGGCAGAGGGAAGCATACCGGCAAGTGGGAAGCATCACAGCTGCTTGAAGGCGAGAGGAAGCCGCATAGCGCATCGAGAAAAACAGAGCATCAACACCCGCGGCCATCTCCCCGACCCCGAGATTTGTGCCTCCCTAGCTGCCGCTTGAAGTAGGACGGACAGGGCGGCCGAGGAAGCCCCAGATGACGACGACAATGGCCGGCCACCAAGAGCAACAACAGAGACGTGCGGCATCGAGTGAGGCATGGGGGGCGGAGTCAGAGGTGCGCCCCAGCATGGGAAGACATCCAAGTTATACAGAGCCCAAGGAGGGCGAAGCAGGCGGCAGTAGAACAGCAGACCAAGGCAAGAGACAGCGGGACGGCGCAAGACCAACGGTCGAACAGGTGGTGGGCACCCCCCCTAGCCGAAGCAGAGGCCGGCGCTGCAGAAAGACGGGATGACGGGGACTGCGACAGGAGATGGGGATTGGGAGCTTGGGACGGAGGAGGAGCCGTGGAGGGGTCGGCGCTGCGGCTGCAGCTGCAGGCGTCGACGGCCGGCTTAGTAGGAGGGCGCCGACAGAGAGAGAGAGAGAGAGAGAGAAGGACGGCGATTCGCGCCGTCTGCTCCCCCGACCCATCATGCATCTCTCTAGTCTAGTAGTACTTCCTCTGTTTCATAGTGCATACAGATTTTTAACAAAATCAAACTTGACAAATTTTGATCAAATTTATAGAGAATTTATTAATCTTTAAATAACAAATATTCATAATATGAAAATATGTCTTATGATATATCTAATGATATATATTTGGTATTCTAGATGTATATGTTTTCTTTACAAATTTGATCAAAGTTCGTAAATTTTGAATTTTTTTTTAAATCTATATGTGCTATATTATGGTGCGAAGAACGTATAAATTTTTTCAGCCTATTGAAGTTATTAATTTCTCTATAGGTATAAGGATCTTTTCAAGAAAAAGTGGTTAACAATATTTCGGATTATTGCTCTAAACAGTTGGAGCGAAATCTAATAGTTTGTCTATTTTCAACCTCCAACGATACTTCTCCCACGTGATCTCCCAACCTTGTACCGCCATTTTCACAAGTTCGTGTAGCGACCTCTCGACACCCCCTGGACCCGAACCCATCAAATCTCTAACTCGTCTCCACATGCAACGCCACACCCGGACGCATTGTCTCCGCCTCGGGCTCGCACCCGGGGACGCCATGGCTTGTCTCAGCGTTCCATCTGTTGGAATTATTGGGCTTTTAGCCCATTTATTATTTCCAATAATTCCTAAAAATTCCAGAGGGCCATATGGCCAATTTATGCATAACAAGAGGAGCGTGGCCAGTCTGAGACCTCTTATACGACCCTTAGAGTGCTGCTTTGTCAACCAGTGCCCGTGCTGACGCCATAATGGGCCACGGCCCAGTAGCGATTGGCTCACTGGTCGTTCGATCCCAGGTCCATGGGCGCCCCTATATCTCGCCTTTAGCGAGTCCAGCTTCCGACTCGCTGAAGGGGCGAGTGAGATGGGACGGCCCACACACGCGGGAGGCCACAACCTCTTTTTTATATGTTTTATGTTTATGTTTTTTGCTTTATTTTTTTACTTTTGTTTATACTTTCAAATATTCTAAATATATAGATATTATAAAAAAAATCTACAAAAAACATTTGAAAAATGTTGAACAAGTATTTGAAAAATGTTAATCAAGCATTCGGAAAATGTTGAACGTGTATAGAAAAATTGTTGATCATGTATTAAAAAAATGATGAAATCTTTTGACCATGTATATAAAAATGTTAATCAAGCATTTAAAAAAAATGTTGAACAAGTATTTGAAAAATGTCAATCAAGCATTTGGGAAATGATAAATGTGTATAAAAAATGTTGACCATGTATTAAAAAGATGATGAAGTTTTTTATCATGTATATAAAAATGTTAATCAAGCATTCGAAAAAATGTTGAACAAGTGTTTGAATAATGTTAATCAAGCGTTTGGAAAATGTTAAATGTGTATAGAAATTTTTTTGACCATGTATTCAAAAAAGTTCAATCTTTTTATTTGAAAACTGTTAATCAAGCATTTTAAAAAATGTATAGAAAAAATGTTTACCATGTATTAAAAAAATGTTAATCTTCTATATGAAAAATGTTAATCAAGCAATTAAAAATGTGTATAGAAAAAATGTTGACCATATATTAAAAAAAAGTTAAATTTGTATTGGGAAAATGTTAAGCATGTATTAGAAAAATGTTGTTGACATATACAAAAAATGTAGAATGAAAACCAAAAAAACATAGAAAAGCAAAAAAACAAAAACTTAAAAAGAAACAAAATAAACCAAAGAAAAAGGAAAAATGAAAAATAAAACCGCAGAAACATAGCTCTTGCGCAGGTCCATGATCGCTTGTCGCTCGGGTCGCTCGATCCCAGGTCCATGGTCGCTTGTCGCTCGGGTCGCTCGATCCCAGTTCCATGGTTTACCATGAACGTTGACCACAACCATTGACCGTTGAGTTTTACAAAAAAAAAGTTCGCAAATTTTATTAAAAAATCACAAATTCAACAAAATGTTCATAAAATTGAAAAATTTACAAATTTGAAAAAGTTCTCATATTTGAAAAACAAATCGTGAAATTGAAAAGAGTTTGCGAATTTGAAAAAAAACTGCGCATTTGAAAAGTTTGGGAATTTTAAAGAAAATGTCACATGTGAAATCACAGTTCGCAAAAAAAAAAAGGAATAAAAACAAGAAAAACCGAACAAAAACCCAGAAAAAAGGAAGGGTGGGGTGGGGGGGGGGGGCTACCAGAAGCATCTAGAAGCTTCAAAAAAACGGCTGGTGGAACATATGCAAAAGCAAACCGCAATCGCTCTAGATGGACTGGCCCATTACCACCGACGTGCGCTGGTAGGTTAGCGCCGGTTACGCATAGCGCTATATGTAGAGCTATATGTGTCGAATAGGGATTGCGGGATTTTTAGTCTCACCCCTGTTGTAGATGGTGTGTTGGACCAACATATAAGGTTGGTTCCTTCACACATCACTAAGAGCTTGAGAGGTGGGTACATACACGTGCGCTCCTTCGTCACACGCCTCGCCTCGCACGCACGTCATGTTTTAAGAACGAGTCGAGCCAGACATATGAACTATGCCACGTGTATGCGCTGCCTTATTTTTGTCACGCAAGAAAATGTTTTTGCTTATAGTGATAGATTAATCTGAACAGTCCGCGAATGTTTCTCTTCCTCTCCCTAGGGTCTCTCCTCTGCCATAGACGACAACACTTCCTCTCGCCTCCCGGTTCTCAAGTTTTGCGCCACCCACCGCTTTCCCTTATCACTCCTCGACGTACACCGCGAAGTGAGAGAGCATGCCTCCAAAACCCCGCCTCTTGTGTTCTTGTACAAGAGAGGGGTGATCATGTTTTGGGGAGAGCTTGAAGCGATTGGATCTTTCTTCATCGTGGTTGCGCATGACCACATCCCCGACGACAACTACTTCCCCAACGACGACTACCTCCTCGGGCACATGGCAACCAACGCGGCTAGCTCTTGTTCCACCGCACCGTACATGTTCACTGCTCCGACACACTCACCGCTCTCGATGGCGACCTGCTCGACCACCTGAGGCTCTTCCTGCTCGACGAGGAGATTGTGGGCCTCGGTGGGGAGTGGTGGAAGAAGGCCACTGACGCGCGGTGGAGGGAAGCTGGCATGCGTGGCCACGGGTGGATCGGGTGGAGGGAGGCGACGTTGTGCTGGGAGCCCTCCACTTTTTTTTGACATGTGGAATTTATTGAGGGGGACACATGTGGGCCCTACCTATTATAAACGTCTAACTTTTTTTAACACAGTACAGACGCATACGCTCATACATACGCACATACACTCACCCCTATGAACGCACGCACACCGAACCCCTATGAGCACCTCCGAGAGACTGGGCCGACACATCATCCAAATTAACGGTCAAACAAATGGAGTTGTCATTTGTGCCACGTCAGCGCTTACATGCGGGTCTCACCTGTCATAATCGTGGTCAAAATATAACTAAGTGAGTGAACGGTGTATTTTTTTTTTTTTTTGAGGGAAGTGAACGGTGTATTTTGATAAATTTCGTCCCAATACATGTAGGTTTTAGGGAAATTTTTGAAAGTGATGGTTTTTGAAACTCTAAATCCAATTGTGATGGTCTTTAGCTTTTTGAAACTCTCAGTCAAAAGTTCAGTTCACCCTCGATCTTAATAAATACGTAGATAGGTATGTGCTGGGTTCCATCTCGGTGCTAACTAACTCTCTCAAAGGCACCTCGATTCAGATTTCAGAAAGAATGTTAGCTAACGCTCGCCATCTGGTACGGTTGCTTACTATCCTGTTCGTGATCTGCTTCTGCTTGCTTTCATGTTCGTCTCCCGCAAGCGGCAGACAATCCATCCTGTACCACACCTTGTAAGTATAAGGCTTTGAGCTTGTAGTACAGCTTCATTTCTAAACCAACTCTCAGTATAGGTGTCCAGTTAGTCATTAGCAGTATAGTACACGATTACACTGGTGCAGTGAGGCCCTATACAAACGCAAAAAAAGGCCCATCGCACACGCAAATTAAAACCGTCACCTACTGAGTGTGGGCGATTGGGCGGGCGTATCCCACGCGACTGGAAAAGATCGTGTGCGTTGTTCTTTGAACTTGCACACGCTCGAGACAGAAACACCTGTGTGAGATTGTCAATACACAAAGGTGACGTTCCTGTGAATCTAACCGTGTGCGATGACATTCAGAGATCTAAAAAAAAAAAAAAAAGTCGCCGGCCGGTGACAGGCGCCGCCGCTACGCAGCAGTGACCTCGCCGGAGCTGCGTGCCCACGCCCGGAGCCGTGCATCCGCCACGCCACTCGCCTGAGCTGGGCGTCCTCGTCTTGGTGCCGCTGGTGGCCAACATAGCAGCTCGTCCACGCCCGTTCACCTAGCATCTTGTCATCGTGGATCCACCGGATCTGCAGTTTGTCGTAGATAAGGAGGCAGCCATAGAGCAGGAGGTGCAGGAGCACCGACGCGAGTTGCAGCAGCAGCATCGCCGGGCCCGCGCGGCCGCGGCCATGGAACCGGTCGACGCCTAGAGGTTGCTGTCGCCTATGCAGCAAGACCATAGCATCGATCATTGAACTGCCACCAACGACCGAGGAGCCTGGCCTCTTCGCCGTTTACCTTGTGTCGCGGTCGTCTTGTGTCGGCGGCTGGAAGGAGAGGTGGGCGTGCGACGCGCCGCTCCTCGATCTGCTCGAGGCCGCCGCTCCTCAATTTGCTCGAGGCCGCCGCTCCTCGATCTGACGGAGGTAGCCATGGCTTGATCTGGTAGGGGGCACCGCACGGCGCAGCATCCCCGCGCTGCTGCCGTTGCGGCCCATCTGGCCGTTGAGCGGCCGTCGCTGCGCCCTTGCCTGTGCGCGCTCGCTGCCCATCTCCTAGACAAATCCGCTCCTAGCCGGCGTCCCGAGCCAGGAAGATAGGCACGGCGACGATGCTACCTCGACGCGGTCTGCGGCCGCCTGATCTGCAAACAAAAATTAAGCAATGGATGAGGAATAGAGAGATGCGTGAGAGATGGAGAGGCGAGATTTTTTTTTTTTAAACTATCATGTTTTTTATAGCAAATTTGGAAACTATATGACCTAATTCAAAAAAATCAGTAGTATGACCCCGTCGGCCTCTATAAGGCCGAAGAGGGCCTTTTCGGCCAGCAGTAAGCCGAAGAGGGCTTGTCGGCCTCCCGTTGGCCGAAAAGAGTGCGAGCTGGGCCGAAGAGGGCTTGTCGGTGGGCTGCCGACCGAAGTCAGCGTCTTCGGCCAACGCGCGGCCGAAAAGGCTCTTCGGCCAACCCGTGACCGAAGAGGTCGGGGATAAGGCTTTTCTTCCTCTCTCGCTCGCCTGTTCTTCCTCTCTCGCTCGCCTGTTCTTCCTCTCTCTCTGTTCTCTGTTGCTGCGCCAGCCCACGCCGATCTCCTCCCTTCTCCATCCATTTTCACATCCAAGCCACAGAAACAATAGATCGTAGCAATCTCCGGCGTCCTACGGTAAATTTTTTTCGTATGGGATAGTATTTTGTGCGTACAAGTGAGTAACCATGGTGGGGTGGGGGAGGTGTGGCTGGGGAGGAGGTGGTGGGGTGGAGGAGGTGCGGCTGGGGAGGAGGTGGTGGTGAGGAGGAGGTGTGGCTGGGGAGGGGGTGGTGGTGAGGAGAGGACCCGGTGGTGCAAGTACTCCGCGAGGTGGCCGGTGCCGCTGAGTTGAAGAGAGGAGCAAGAAGAAGGGGACACATGCGTCGAAGGTATAACCATGTCGTCATATTTTTTTCTATGAGTTGTAGAGTTTAGTTAGTGTAGATAAGTCATATTGCGTACTTCGAGTGTTAATTTGTCTGTGCTGGCATTTTAGCGGTTAGTTAGTGTAGCGGGTAATATTTTTGTTCTTCGTGATTAATGAGAAGATGGAAATGTCTGACAGGTGAAAATGTCTGAATCAGTAAATTTGTGTGTGCCGGCATTTTAGCGGTTAGTTAGTGTAGCGGGTAATAATTTTGTTCATCGTGATTATTGAGAAGATGGAAATGTCTGACAGGTGAAAATGTCTGAATGAGTAAATTTGTCTATGCTGGCGTTTTAGCGGTTATTTAGTGTAGCGGGTAATAATATTTTTCGTTGTGATTAATGAGAAGATGAAAATGTCTGACAGGTGAAAATGTCTGAATCAGTAAATTTGACGGTTTACTATGGCCCTGGTAATGTTCGATACAATGAGTTTGGGGTTGATCTGAGCGAGTATAAAAATGGCGTCATGACACTTCCAGACCCGGACAGACTAGACATTAGACAGTTGAAGTACTGGTTGACAACTAGTTTTGGGCTGGATCCTGAAGTATGTTCCGTCAGTATTCATGCATTGTGGACCAAATCCTGTAAAAATGTGAAGTGGGAGTTGATGCCGATAGATAGGAGCCAGCATTGGTTGACGTTGTTAAGTCGTTGCCGAGACCGAAGAATCCACCCATATGCCCTAGTGCAACCTGTGGCGAAGGAGGAGAATACCGTACAACTCCACGTGGGGTATGAACCCGGACAGGGCAGTGAAGTGGCTAACGAGATTTGTTTATCCGGGTCACAACCACTGGATGTGGATGGTAGCCAACCTGAGAAAGAGTCAGACTACGTGCCACACAATGTGTGTGGTCATGATACTGGGCAGAGTAGTCAGTCGATAATATTGCCGGAGGATCTGGATTCTGATGGGGATGAAGAAGAGGAGGAAATGCTGAGGGTGATGGAGGAAGAGGACGAGGATGGATTGGCGGAGGATCTGGATTCTGAAAATTCCGAGGATGAAGTGGAGGTACCGATTCCTTCTGCATGGGATCAGGACATATCCACCGGCCTTACGGTCAACGATGGCCATGAGGCTATATGGCAGTATAATCTGAACCAAGTCCAGATAGGGGCTATGTTTGATACAAAGAAAAAAATGAAGTATGCGGTGATCAAGTGGGCTATGTCCACGCAGAGGGTTTTCCGGACACACATTTCAAGTCCAACAAACTATACCGTGAAATGTGTTGAAAAAGGTTGTCCTGGGAAGGTGCACGGGCACGTGCCGAAGTATAACATCCACTGGGTTGTGACCGATGTCGTCCCACATAATTGTGTGAGAAAAAACCTTCTGGTGAATCATCCAAACCTGACTTCAACTCTCATTGCGCAACTCATGTATACTGAGATAGTGCAGAAGAAAGATATGGAAGCAAAACACATCCAGACAGCAGTGAAGGTCAGATGGAATTATGACATTCCTTATGGGAAGGCTTGGAGGGCTAAGCAGAAGGCTATGGAGGAAAGATTTGGGACGTTCTTCGACTCATATGATAATGTTGTCCGTCTCCTTGACATACTGAAGGAGAGGAATCCCGGCACTTATGTTAATGTACAACACACGAGGTTGCAGAGTATACCAAATTTCAAGGTTTTGAAACGAGTATTCTTCTCTTTCGCTATGTGCATCGAAGCTTTCCGGCATTGTCCTCCTGTGATGTTTGTGGATGGTACATTCCTGACTGGTCAGTACAAAGGGCAAATCCTGACTGCTATTGGTGTGGACGGGAACAATCAAATCATCCCACTTGCCATGGCATTTGTGGAGGGTGAGAACTTTCCGAGCTGGGTATGGTTCTTCCGGCAAGTGAAAATTGCGATCGTGAAGGACCGACCAAACGTGTGTGTCATTCATGACAGACATGCTGGTATATTGAAGGCCGTGAAGACACTAAGGAATCCAACAGAAGACGAACGAACACCTTGGAAGGACTTGCAGAGCCGGTGGTGCATGCGCCATCTTGGGGCTAATTTTTTCTCACAGTTCAAGAACAAGCGGTTGATGAACTTGTTCAAAAAATTATGCAAGCAGAACCAGCAGCGTAAATACCATTTTATTTGGTCAAAACTTGATGAGTTTACTAAGAAGCAGGTCGGTGCCAGGAAGAAAATGGAAGAAGATCAGGCTAAATTAGCAACACTCATGGCGGAGCTAGAGGAGCCAGTAGGTCTTTGTGACTTGCCAGCAATTGACCCTCCTGGTACTAAGAGAAAGAAGGAGAGGGCAATAAAGAGTTTTACTCAGTGGATAGAGAAAGAGCCTCCCGTGAATTGGTCTTTGATGCATGACACCCATGGAGCTAGGTATGGCCACATGACAACCAACCTTGCAGAGGTGTATAACTTTGTACTCAGAGGGAATAGAGCATTGCCACTCACAGCTATTGTGGAGGTTGTATTCCATGGCACTTTGAGATATTTCAGAGAAAGGCACGAGTTAGCAAAGAAGCATATTGCAAATAAACCCAACACACCTTATTGTAGCCGTGTCATGGAGTACATGGCAAAAAAGATAGAGAAAGCAAAGAAGCACACTGTCAGACTCATAGGTAATCAGGAAAGGAGGTATGAGGTTCAGCTACCTACCGATGGTTTTGGTTCTGCAAATGAGGTGAAGACGCACGAGGTAACAATTGGAACGGAATTTTATCCAACGTGTGAGTGTACATGCAACAAACCAAAGTTGTTGCACCTGCCTTGCTCACATGTGTTGGCTGCCTGTGGCCAGATTGAGTTGGACGCCATCTCCTTCGTGTCCCCATACTATTCAAAAGAGGCAGCACTCAATGTCTGGATCGGTGAGATGACAGGGTTTAGAGTCGTCGGCAATTTCAACAAGGTAAACGACGGTGAGAGAGTATACATCCCGGATCCAGATCTTCGGCGAACAAGCAGGGGTAGACGTAAGGTCAAACGCATCAGAAACGATATGGACCAATCTGAAGCTGGTGGAGCAACCAGACAATGTTTGCTATGCGCGGCTTATGGGCATAGGATGAAATATTGTCCCGACCTCAAGAAAGATGGTGCTTCCACATCGACGAGTGCGACAACAGGAGCAAGAGGCGGACGTGGTCGAGGCAGTCGAGGACGAAGGGGAGGACGAGGAAGAAATAACTCACAAGCTATATAATTTTTGAGGACGAGACCTATGTTTTAATTTGTAATATGTCTGGACTATGTTTTAATTTGTAATATGTCTGGACTATGTTTTAATTTGTAATATGTCTGGACTATGTTTTAATTTGTAATATGTCTGGACTATGTTTTAATTTGTCATATGTCGTACCTATGTTTTAATTGCATGTTAGATTTGTTATTTTAATTGCAGATATGTCTTCGTATCTGTTGCTTGATGGTAAGATTGATAGAGTTCATCGGGCTGCACTTATGCAAGGAGGCAAGAACTTAGACGTGTTGGTCACTCGCACACCAAGGACTAACTGGATGATACACCCTTTATGGGTTAATAGGTATGTGTACGTATAATGACCTTCATTTTTGATATACTTTTGATGCCCACTAACTGTATGCTACATTCTCTTTATTTTGTAGGTTAAGTTGGGCTGGACTTCTACCCTTGGCCCGACTGGTTGAGGGTACATTGGATGAGTGGGTTGAACATCCGGACTTGGATGCGGAAGGTGAACCAATGCAGTTACGCAAGAGGCAAGTGAAACGTTTCTCTTACGACAGGTCACTGCTTACCTGCTTAGTAGATAGATGGAGACCAGAGACACATACGTTTCACTTTCCCTGGGGAGAGATGGCTCCTACTCTACAGGATGTGTCTTTCTTGTTGGGATTACCTTTGGCCGGTGCTGCCATAGGTCCTTTAGAGCCAGAACCTGGCTGGCTAGCACTGATGCAGGCACGTTTTCTAGCTGCGGTGCCAACTGCTCTGGCCTTAGACGACGATCCTCACGGGCCTCGTTTTAGGTGGTTGAGCCAGTTTCAGGTAACCTTCTCAGTGAGCTGAACATATTTTGTTTTCCTAGTTGCCCTTACTAGATAGTTTACACACTCGTATGGTTTCTATACAGATTGTCTCGTTAGGATACCCCGGAGTTGAGTTGTCAGAGGCACAGATTGATCGATCCCTAGAGGCATATATTCTTTAGTTGTTCGGCAAGACGATGTTCACGGAGAACCATGTGACTACTGTCGATGCGCGACTCATCGGTATTGCACGAGAGATAGCTGACGCACGGTGCCCTGGGGACATTGTGCAGAGGAGTTTTGGTTCTGCTGTGTTAGCAGCTACATACAGAGGCCTGTGCAAAGCTTGCTCGTTGAAGTCCAGAAAATCAGCTCTGGTTGGATGTCCACTACTTTTGCAGCTCTGGTCATACGAGAGATTCCCTATTGGACGTCCCTATGTATACGTTGATAGACCTTTTGGGATGGAGGACATAGCAGGGGCTTACGTGCCTGCTATCGGCGATTTGTCTACTGTGGGATCTGTTTGGGCATGGAGAGAGGTACTTATATATTACGTAACAATTTATTCGATTAATTATTTCCATGCAAAAGTATTACTAATGTTTATTTGTTGTCATGTACAGAGACAGTTTGCGCATACCCAGGTTAGGGGCTGCTACCCGTCCTTCACGGCGCAGTTTGATAGTTTGCACGAGGATCAAGTTATCTAGGAGCCATACTCGCATCAGGCTATATCATCTAGGTATCCAGTTGGGATATCTGGAATGTGCACTAGAGATCGGCACTACTGGATGACCAAGGCCAGAGTGGTGTTCGACGTGACGGTTGAGGAGATGGCTCTTCATAGGGTGATGAGACAGTTCGGTCTATGTCAAGAGCCTGATATTCCAGTTATTCCACACATACCAGCACACGTGCACAAGTAAGTAATTGTAATTTAGTTCTCAACATTGCATTCCGAACATAGCTAACGATGTAACACGCATGTCAATCTCAGGGAAAGCCGCGTAGGAGGAAACAAGTCCATGGCTGTTTGGCTTGAGACCATTGGCCCTTACGTTGAGGAATGGGCTACCGCGCCGACAAATATCTGGGATGAGGTTCGGTCCTTTGACTGGGACAAGTTCGGGTTGTATCAGCGACGTTACCGGCATAGCACGAGGATCTACTTGGTTCCATCAGCTGCTCCTGATCAGATGGACGATCCTCTCACCAGCGATATGTTCCCAACTGCCTCTGTTGTGGGAACCAGACACCATGCGGTACGTGCCATGGTTCTCATATGTGTAGTTTTTTCATAACCTGAACATATACAATTGGTCAACTCTTCATGTATAGAGTGACTTGACAGTCGAGGCGCGAGAGGAGGTTTCCGCTTTAATGCGGCGGGTTGAGAGGGGGGATACTATCCCACAGCCAGAGCACCTCTCATGGTTGAGGCGTTTTGATGAGAAGCTACGAGGGATTTACGCAGCTGTTACGTGTAGACGATCTTCGGATGTTGCAGTTCCTCGTCCAGCACATCGTCCCCCACGTCCCTCTGTGCAGCGTTCAGAACCACGACACTCTGTGCAGCGTTCAGAGCCACGCCACTCCGTGCAGCGTTCAGAGCCACCTCCTTCACAACCAGGGAGCTCGTCCTGCCAGCACCCACCTCCTTCACAACCAGGGAGCTCGTCCTGGCATCAGCCACCTCCTTCACAACCAGGGAGCTCGTCCTGGCATCATCAAATGGAACTAGGTAACACAACTTTGTACATTCTTTTAAGCATTGTAGTTTCGCTCATCAATTTTACATGTTTTACTATACTGTAGGCGGCAACCAGTCGCAACAGTTCATGCATTCAGTGCAGTCACCGATACTTAGTGGTGCTGGATGTGGATTAGAGGGCTACGGCGATGACGATGACGATGCTGCAAACACTTATGACTTCTCTCAGACAGTGTTTCACACTCCACCACCACCACCGACGCAGGAGACACAGACCGTGTCAGACGATGTTATCTACGGTCGTGCTTACCGTGAGCATCGCCCACCGCCTCAGCGCTTTTCGCCTTCCGGTCCTCGCCCGAGGAAGACCCAGATTCGTCGTCGTCCCCAGCAGTGATATGGTTATCTATGTATGAGTCATTATCTATGTTTGTTTCAGACTTTTCTCATGTGTAAGTCATTATCTATGTATGAGACATGCTTCATGTATGTGTTACTATCGCACTTGCTTCTATCTGATCAGGAGACATATATCTACCTATGTATGCGAGACATATTACTATTAATTCGCATTGTTATTCCAGTTACATTTCCAAAGAGACTGCAACAGATAATTAAGATAAAAGTACATCTGAATTAAACGGTACGGCTGAACTTAAAAAATACAGCTTACAAACTACATGAAGGCATCATCGTCATCCTCCGTCGATGCAGCACTCTTGCCCTTCGACGATGCGGTACTCTTGCCCTTCGACGATGCGGTACTCTTGCCCTTGGTGCTCGGCATGAAAAGATCATCTTCGTCCTCGCTGTCTTGGGTCCATAAATAAGTATGTTCTGCTGCAGCCTTTAGGAATGCTTCACCCTTATGTTGTTGCTTCTTCCACCTTCCATGCAACCTGAGAAGTTCTTTTCGTATCTCCTCAAAGGTCCTTGCAGGACACCCGGACCTACTTAATGCGTGAGCCAACTCATTCAGTAAGGTGTCACTACTGAGGAGTTCGTCCCATGGAACTATCCTATTGTCTATCTCGAAATTGGTGGCTAATCTCAGAAGACGTTTCGACATACTAGGGTGAAAACTACGATCGAAAGGATAACCGGACATCTTGACGAGACTACACTAGCCTGCTTACCCTCCTTAGTGTGGAGGGGGTTTTATAGGTGGAGAAGAGAAGATGGCGGGAAAGAAGATGGCGGGAGAGAATGGCGGGAAAGAAAATGGCGGGAAAGAAGATGGCGGGAGAGAATGGCGGGAAAGAAAATGGCGGCAAAGAAGATGGCGGGAGAGAATGGCGGGAAAGAAAAAGGCGGGAGAAAATGGAGGGAGAGAATGTCGGGAGAAAATGGCGGGAGATGTGGCGGGAGAGAATGGCGGGAGAAAATGGCGGGAGAGAATGGTGGAAGATGTGGCGGGAGAGAATGGCGGGAGAAAATGACGGCAAAGTATGGCGGGAAACAAAATGGCGGGAGAAAATGGACGGAAATATATTGCGCGAAAGTACATTACTTTCATGTATTGCGGGAGAGAATTGTGGGAGAAAATGGCGGAGGAGAATGGCGGGAAATAAAATGGCGGGAGAGAATGTCGGGAGAGAAGGGCGGGAAAGAAGTTGGCGGGAGAGAATGTCGGGAGAGAAGGGCGGGAGAGAATGGCCGAAGAAAATGGCGGGAGAGAATGGCGGGAAACAAAATGGTGGAAGAAAATGAAGGGAAATAACGGCGGGTAAGAAAATGGAGGGAAAAATATTGCGGAAAGTACATTTTTTTCATCTTCGGCCAACGGTTGACCAAAGACCACTCTTTGGCCAACGGTTGACCAAAGAGTACTCTTCGGCCAACGGTTGACCAAAGAGTACTCTTCGGCCAACGGTTGGCTGAAGTTACTTTTTTCAGCCCAGCTGGGGACTCTTCGGCCAACGGTTGACCAAATAGTACTCTTCGACCAATGGTTGGCCGAAAAGGCCCTCTTCGGCCAACGGACGGCCGGCGGGGTCATAGTTTTGATTTTTCTGCTTTAGGATGTATAGTTTCCAAATTTGCTATAAAAATCATCATAGTTTAAAAAAAAAAAAACTAGAGGCGAGACGAGAGAGAGATGTGTGCAGCGAGACGAGAGAGATATACGGCCGGCCAGATGCGTGGACGTGTGGACTATTGAACCATTGGATGTGCTACTTTTCCTTTTACGGGTGGATGTGCTGCCACGTGATCAATCCATGCCATCACCCACTACACCAATGAGGTGGGCAATAGTGTTTCAATTTTTTATTTTTACCTGTTGTTTTATTTCTGTTTATTCCTTTGGTTTTGTAGAACACGACAAAACAAATCAAGAAAATGTAGACATCAAGTTGTGATGAATATTTATCCTATTTTTCTAAGGTATAAAATCACGAGATTGGAGTGAAAACTTGGTTGAGAAGTTCCCAAACCGACATTAAAATTTCATATTTTTTCTGATTGTACAAGTATGGAAAAATATTACGGAGGCGGAAACTCCATTATTGTGGAAAAAATATAATGACATCATGCCAAGTTTTAGGTTTTTCGGACGTAATTTACATTTTCTAAAATTAAAAAACCAATAAATTCCATGTTTGCGGTTGACTCTTGATTTATAGATATTTGAAATTAATTTCCATTTCTTGAATAACTCATAGAAATATACTGAAGACCCTAAATATGATTTTTGAAACCACTTTTGTGCATTGTCTCATGTACTCGTAGTTCAAATTTGAATTATATCCATTAAATGCCAGAAAATGCAGTTAATGACTCAAATATAGCAAATGAGCTCTGAAAAGTGCCAAATTTTAACATGGAGGGTTATATGGTGTACGTTAAGTGTAGAAAAAATTTCAAGGTCAAACGATAAAAGGAAATATCAATTCGGCTCAAAATTGTCGCATTCACTCTCGAAACCATGATTCTTCATCGGAGATAGTTCGATATTTAAAGAGTGTATATCAAAATATTTGTGAAACCTTCTCAAATTTTTACCACAACATACTGAGATCATATCATTACACCATGCCAAGTTTCATATTTTTTAGACTTCATTTACAGTGTCTAGAATTAAAATATCAGTAAACTACATGTTCATGGTTGACTTTTAGCACATAGATCTATGAAATTTCTTTTCATTTCTTGTATAAGACATACAAATATACTCAAGACCCTATATATGATTTTCCAAGCCATTTTTGTGCACTTTTTAATGTACTCATAATTCAAATTTGAATTATATCCTTTAAATGCCTATAAACGCACTTAAAGGTTTAAATATAGTAAATGAACCCAGAAAAGTACCAAATTTGAACACGGCGGATTATATGGTATGTGTTGAGTGTATAAAAAATTTCAGGGTCAAACGATGAAGAAAATATCAATCGCCTTCAAATTTGGTGCATTCCCTTTCAAAACCATGATCGTTCGTCGGAGATGGTTTGATTTCTAAAGAGTGTACATAAAAAACAATTGTTATACCTTCTCAAATTTTTACCACAACATACTGAGATCGTATCATGACCCCATGTCAAGTTTCATATTTTTCAGACTTCATTTAATTTTTTTAGAATTAATAAACTAGTAAACTCCATGTTCGTGATTGACTCTTGCTACATAGATCTTTAAAAATTATTTTCATTTCTTGTATAGGACATGGAAATAGACTCAAGACCCTAAATAGGATTTTTCAAACCATTTTTATGCACTGTTTCAAGTACTCATAGGTCAAATTTGAATTATGTCCATGAAATGCATAGAAATACACCTAATGGCTAAAATATAGCAAGTGAACTCGAAAAAGTGCCAAATTTTAATACGGAGAATGCGATGGTCTATGAGGGGTGGGAAAAAAAATTCAAGGTTAAACGATGAAGCAAGTATCAATTCGAGTTCAAACCTATGGACAAAAACTATTTTTCTCTGAAATTTTTTACGCAAGGCATCACACACGGTTACTTTTTTGAATTTGTGTGCGATGATAGTCTATATCAAACACGCATTTTTTATAAAAAAACGTGTGCAAGACATCACACACATTTGCGTTTTTAACACCGTGTGCAATGATATGCGGCATCACACACACACTTTTTGCAAAAACTGTGTGCAGGACATTACACACGGTTGCTTTATTAAAACTGTGTGCAATGATAGACTACATCACACACATATCGTCTGCAAAAACCGTGTGCAAAGCATCGCACACGTTTGCATTTTTATGAACCGTATGCAATGATAGGTTACATCGCATACATTTCTTTTGAAAAAACTGTTTGCATGACATCGCACACAATTATGGTTTTTAAAGTATGTGTGATATCGCGATATCACACACGTTTTTTTCAGATGTTACATCGCACACAGTTTGATCGAATGGCCTCCGATACATGTGTGGTCTTTAGACCTTCCTGCAGTAGTGTTACCTTGGTATTATGCTCTTCTCTCGTAAGTTTTTATTTGTTCATGGCCTGATATTTTGCAAATCGTGACAGTCAACCCGAGTGCCCCCCCAGGGTCACACCCTCCAAACTGCCCACTGTCTGGACGGGGCTTGCCTGCTCCCCGAGAATGCTCCCATCCGTGCTCCCTCGTACGTGTCGCTCGTCCAACGATCCCTCGCTGCTGCTCCCTTTCCCCTTAAAAGAACCAGCAATTAAACAAAACCGGCCGGCCCCGTCTCTTAATTAAAACCGACCGCTCCAGACTTTCTCTGGCCAATGTAATTAACGCAACAGAACAGAGATTTGGAGGGAAAATTAATAAGTCTTGCGCGCCAAAGCATTGGCGGTGAACTTTTCCCGTACACGAGTTACCCCAAACAAACCAAACTACACGCCTTCTTCATCAATTCTATCTACGAACACAGATCCAACAAAGGGACTTGCCGGAGGAACTTGATGGCTTCTTCACCAATTGTTGCCGGAACCAATGAGGAATCAGATCCCCCAAATGTAAGCCATCTCGTTTTCATTGCGTTCTTCCTTTTTCTCGGACCCAACTATCTTCTCCCAATCCTGCAACGAAACGGATCTATGACTTTCAGGTTTCTGTGATTGCTGTCACTGGTACCACATAGCAAAATAAAACTAGACAGCAGATGCGTATATTTCTTACTCCCTACTGATGGGTACATATAAATGAAAAACTGACACTGATGCTGGACATATAAGAGAAATGTAATGGTTCAAGGGGCAAAGACATACCTCTAGTTAGTTGGGAATGCCTAGTCAGAAGATTGATATTATTAACCACCTTGTTCAGAATTGGAAAACAACACAGATTCCACTCCTTTTCATTCCACCGTGACATCAAAATAAATAGTCATAGCAAGGTTATTGCTGATTTACAACATGGATATGTTTCTTCTCCTTTTCCTTGTATTTGAACCAATTGCTAAAGTGAGTACTAATTTAAACAGGGGGCCCAAGAAACTACAGCTAGCAATGCAACAGAGCGGATTGAAAAAAGGGTGCCAAAGCTTGGCTGCAATTTTTATCTGAAGAAGAAGCTTATTCCTTCT
Source organism: Elymus sibiricus (assembly GCA_039707655.1). Classification (NCBI taxonomy): domain Eukaryota; kingdom Viridiplantae; phylum Streptophyta; class Magnoliopsida; order Poales; family Poaceae; genus Elymus; species Elymus sibiricus. The sequence continues at coordinate 526,280,391 of CM077666.1, read as the reverse complement.
ATAACAAGTATGCTTATTCCTTGGGTTTTAGCATCCGAAGAGGCAATCATCATAAAGTAAAGAATTCCAGTACAATACAACAACGGACATTCACATGTTCTCGTCAAGGTATGGACTAGTTATAATTAACTTGTTCTGGTCATATGAATTTTTAGATGGGACTAAGAAAATTACTTCAACTAATAGGAGTCTGTGCTGAAGATAAAAGAGAGGAGAAATTCAGTTATAGTAGGCCTGAGACATGATGTGGTTGTGATGCACGTATGAAGATAAGTCTTACAAACGGGATTTATAATGTATACGAATTTAAAGAAGCCCAAAACCATAGTCTTGCTACTGGAAACATGTCGCAATACTTAAGATCACACAGAAAAGTAACTGAAGCTCAACTAGCCAATGCCGAGGTCGCCAAGTCAGTGGGCATTTCAAATAAAGCAAAAGTGGGTCGGATTGGGAATTTTTGCCCTCATGCACCCTCCATACACCCTACCAAACACACCCTAAGGGAAGACAGTGACCCCACGACCCCGCGTCGCCCCCTCCCTGGCGACTCTGGGGTGAGCCCTAGCGCCGCCGCCGGGGGCCTTCCAAACCTCCGCCCATCCCTCGCCGCCGCCGGAGGCTCGCGCCGGGCAAGCCCGCGCCGCAGCCTAGGAAGGTGGCGGCGGCGCTCTTGCTGCTCCGCCCTGCCGTCCCGGCGTGGAGGGCTGTGACGCCCCCGACTCAATCGTGCACTAATCATACACGCAACCGTGCACGATCAAGATCAGAGACTCACGGGAAGATATCACAACACAACTCTAGACACAAATTTAAACATAATTCTTTATATTACAAGCCAGGGGTCACAAGGACCCGAATACATAAGTCATCACACAAATATTATCTGTGTACAGACATAGTTTGTCAAGTTTGCCTTAAGAAGGCTAGCATAACAACGACACTAATCGAAAAGGCGCAGGCCTCCTGCCTGGGGCCTCCGAACTACTCCTGGTCGTCGGCCTCCACGTAGTAGTAGGCACCTCCGGGGATCTCCGGCTCCTGGGCTCCGTCATCTGATCGCAGCAACCGGGTAGAGAAAAAATAAGGTAGCAAATCAACCGTGAGTACTCATCCAAAGTACTCACAAGACTCATCAGATCTAAACTAAGTATGCATCGGTGTCAAAGGAATGGGGTTATATCTTTGCACTGAACTGCAGAAATGCCAGAGTAGAGGGGGAAAAGCCTACCCTATCAAAGACTAGCATCTTGCAGCATAAGAAGAGAGTAGAGTGTGGAATCATTATAATATCAATTTACATATTAGCAATGCCCAGAGATCCTTTCTCGACTACCCTGCGAGAAAGCGACCTCGGAACAACATAACAGTTTAGTAACATGAAAATATCCGGTTCTAGTTGTAGTAGATCAGGATACAACCCCGACCGTCCTGTTACCGTGGACACGGCTATTCGAATAGATTAACTTCCCTGCAGGGGTGCACTACTGTTACCCAACACGCTCGATTACCTTTGGCTGGACACACTTGCCTGGGTAATGCCCGGCCTCGGATGATCGACACGCCGTAGTCCTACCTAGGCTCTTTAGAGAGGTCAGCACGCCAGTCTACATCCTAAGCGCGAAGGGGTCATGGGCCAATCACCCTAAGCACTCCTGCGCGTTGCGAGGACGGCTGGGGCACACAAATGCAACAACATGCATGCCATGACAAAATAATATGTAGGGGGTGGTGATCTAATGCATCCCTAAATGTTTTAGATGACTTGGGAGAATATTTGGGAATATTTCCCCGAAGTCATGCACTATTCATTTATCAAAATCAGGTCAAAAGTTCAAGGTTCATCACTTTAGAGTGATCTAACATGGATGCAAATGACATATTCAGATTTGTTATATTTTTCTGATCATTTTTCATATATAAATTATTTTCATCTGACTTACGGTTTATTTTCTATTAATTTTTAAAGTTTTAATCAATTTCTGAAATTTCTGATTTATTTTTAATTCAAAAAATGTCAAATAAATTTCTAGGTGCACCCGGTACAGTGCACCCAGAGTGCACCAGGGGCTGACAGTGGGGCCCCGTTGACATGGGTCAACTGCCCAGTCAGCTGGTCAACTGGGTCAGTTGACTAGTCAACTGAGCCCGTGGGTCCCAGCGTCAGTGGCACGGGAGGGGCCCACCGGCCGGCCACGTCAACGGCGGCGCCGGAGAGAGCTCCGGCGACCAAAAACCGCGGCGGCGCGCCTCGGCCAGTGCCGGGATTTGGCCACAGGGCTTCTCCCGACGTGGGCAACGGCACGTTCGAAAGCTGGGAGCGAGCCGCGTCGTGTGGTGCTACTGGCTTGACCAGAAACGGCCGGAGCAGAGCGCGGCGTCGACGCCGGCGGCGGCGGTTTTTGGGAGCTTCACGAGAATGGCAGCACAGCGCGCTTGCGAGCGAACTAGTTGGCCAGGCCGCACCATTTGAGTGCCCCGAGCACAACGGCGTGCTCAGACGGCCATGACAACGACGGTATCGACGACAGCGGGCAGCACAGCGGATCTGAGATCAGGCGCAATGGCGACAGGGCCTAGAGGACATGCGCGAGGCTGGAAGGAGGGGGAAGACAAGCGGAGCTCACCTAGGGAGCTCAAGGAGGCTCGTCGGAAGCTTAGGAGCGTAGGGGGCGACGGATCGTTGTGGTGAACGGCGGCGACCGAGGTTGGGGAAGAGCTCGATCTCGGAGCTGTGGAGGCGCAAAGCTCACGTTCGTGGTCGGAGGCGAAGTAGCGGACGTCGGCGGTGCTAAGGGACACGGTGGCAAGGAGAGAGGGGCTCGGTGGCCACGGCTACGACGGCGGCGCGGCCATGGGAGCGCTCGGGCGTCGATGGAGAGCGAGGGAGAGAGCGAGGGGAGGAACTGGGGGGCTGGGGCTGTCCAGGGTGTCGAGGGGGCTCGGTCTTATCCCCTCGGCCACCTGCCCCGTCGCCGTGGCGGTCAGCGGCCGGAGCCAGCGCGCTCTGGCCACGCGCGCGGTGACACGAAGGGGGGGAGCAGGTAGAGGACGGTCAAGCTGGGCTGGGCCTGCTCCTGTAGCAGTAGGCCGGTAAGTGCACAGTGGTCTTTTCTACTTTTGTTTTTATTTCTTTTCTGTTTTCCCTTTTTGTTTCTGTTTTGCATTTCTTTTTGTATTAAATGACTTTTGTAAAATGTGGAGCTTGCCAAATCGAATACTAGGCATTATATAGCACTGCCTCAAGAAGTTTGGTGATTATTTGACTTCATTTGAATTTTCTTTAATTGGAAATGATTTAAATGAGGTTGTTTAGGCGCTGTTTTTGGATGCTAGCTTCCAATTGAGCAAACAAGTGATGTTGTTTTCCTTAACCATAATTATCTATGGAATATTTGCAAAATTATGAACTATTTTGCTTTCTTATTTGTGCAACTTTGAATTTCACTTATAGTTTGAATTTTGATTTGAAGTGGAATTTGAAATGAGATATGAAACCAAATGTTGATCAAGCACTGTAAACCAAGATGAATTGGCATGATTAAAAGATGATCACTGTGCTTAATTACAGGGGGTGTTACAATTCTCCTCTAAAAGAAATTCTCGTCCCAAGAATAAAGAGGTAGAAGGAAAGACAGCGGGGTATTCATCACGAAGACGATCCTCGCGTTCCCAAGTGGCCTCATCTTTAGAATGATTTCACCACTGAACTTTAAGAAACTTGATTGCCTTCTGACGGGTTCGACGTTCAGCTTGATCAAGAATGCGGATTGGACGCTCTTTATAAGAGAGGTCATCTTGCAATTCAAGCATCTCATGATCCACTGCTCGGATAGGATCCTTGAAGCAGCGACGGAGTTGCGACACATGGAAGACATCATGAACTCGAGAAAGCTTCGGTGGCAATTCCAATTGATATGCCACATATCCACGTCTGGCGAGAATGCGGAACGGGCCGATGTAGCGAGGAGCTAACTTGTCCTTGATCCCAAAACGATGAGTGCCCTTCATCGGAGTGATACGAAGGTAAGCTTGTTCGCCATGTTGATAGACCATTTCCCGATGTTTATGTAGTTGCTCTTCTGATGAGATTGAGCCGTCTTAAGATGTTCACGAACAATACGGGCTTGTTCTTCAGCCTGTTGGATAATATCTGGACCAAAGAGTGACCGTTCCCCAGTTTCTGACCAATTCAGAGGGGTTCGGCACTTACGTCCATATAGAACCTCAAAGGGTGCCATCTTCAAGCTAGCTTGATAGCTATTGTTGTAAGAGAATTCAGCATACGGGAGAGATTCCTCCCATTTCTTGCCAAATGAGATGACACAGGCATGAAGCATATCTTCAAGTATTTGGTTGACTCGTTCAACTTGACCTTGGGACTGGGGGTGATAACCTATGCTAAAGGATAGATGAGTTCCCATAGCTTCTTGGAAACTTTCCCAGAATCTTGAGGTAAAGAGGCTGCCACGGTCTGAACTGATCTCCATCGGAACTCCGTGGAGTGACACAATTTTGAAAACATATAAGTCTGCTAACTGACTAGCAGTAATCGTCTCCTTGACTGGCAGGAAATGAGCAACCTTGGAGAATCGGTCGATGATGACAAGAATAGCATCATGACCCATTTGCGATCTGGGAAGACCAGGGATGAGATCCATTTCAACCTTGTCCCATTTCCATTCAGGAATAGAAAGTGGTTGCAGAACTCCGGTAGGTTTTTGGTGTTCTTCTTTGATGCGACGGCAAACGCCACACTCAGCAACATAACGAGCAATGTCTCGCTTCATGTTAGGCCACCAGAATCTCTGACGGATGTCTTGGTACATTTAGTACTACCCGGATGAATAGACAGAGGTGTGTCATGAGCTTCCTTCATAATATCCGAGGTCAAGTCCAGGTTGCCTTTCGAAGAGACAACTAAACGACCCTTGAAGAACAAGGTACCATCATTATCAAGAGAGAATTCTGAGGGCTTTCCAGTTGAGAGATCGCGTTTAATCTTGTCGACTTCAGGGTCAAGCTTCTGATTAGTCTTGACGTGGCGCTCGAGATCTGGTTCAACAACCAGGTTATTGAGAGAACCCTAGGGAACAATGTGAAGGTTCAATTTGCGGAGTTCTTCATAAAGAAGAGGTTGTGCTTGCTGAACCATAAGGTTGTTGCAATAAGACCTGCGGCTCAAGGCATCGGACATTACATTAGCCTTGCCAGGGGTATAAGAAATATCCATGTCGTAGTCGGCTATTGTCTCGAGCCATCTTTGCTGGTCCGTGTATATCTCGCAACGATTACCGAGAAGGTAATGTCACCATAGCTTCAGAGCATAAATAACCGCTGCTAACTTGAGATCATGCGTTGGATACTTATCTTCATGAGGACGCACCTGTTGAGAGCCATAAGCAATTACTTTGTGCTCTTGCATTAGGACACAGCCTAACCCTTGACGGGATGCGTCGCAATAAATCACGATGTCTTTGCGAGAGTCTGGGGGAGCAAGCACTGGGGCAGTAGTTAGCTTGTCCTTGAGTGTCTGGAAACTTTCCTGGCATTTGGATGTCCACTCAAACTTCTTGCCCTTATGGAGCAAATCAGTCAGTGGCTTCGCAATCTTGGAGAAGTTCTCGACGAAACGGCGGCAATAGCTGGTGAGTCCGAGAAAACTTCTGACTTGCTTAACATTCTTCGGAGGAGTCCAGTCAAGAATAGCCTGAACTCGTTCTGGGTTAATAGCAATACCATCCTTGGAAATCACATGACCAAGATAGGTCACCTCGGATAACCAGAATTCACACTTGGAAAATTTGGCATAAAGCTGATGTTCTCGAAGTTTCTCCAATACGAGCCGAAGATGTTCGGCGTGTTCTTCTTCATTCTTGGAATATACAAGGATATCATTTAGATAAACCACGATGAACTTGTCGAGGTAGTCCATGAAGATATAGTTCATCAAGCGGGAGAAAGTTGCTGGAGCATTGGTTAAGCCGAAAGACATAACAGTGTACTCGTATGAACCATAGCGAGTAACGAAGGCTGTTTTCGGAATATCCTCTTTACGAACTTTGATCTGGTGGTAACCCAACCTTAAGTCAAGCTTGGAGAAGACAGAGGATCCAGTGAGCTGATCATACAGATCATTAATCCGGGGAAGTGGATATTTGTTCTGAATCGTTGCTTGGTTAATAGGCCGATAGTCCTGGACCAATCGGTTGGTTCCATCTTTCTTCTTAACAAAGAGAGAAGGGGCTCCCCAAGCAGAAGAACTTGGGCGGATGAAACCTTTACGAAGTGATTTATCAATTTCCTCCTTAAGCTCAAGGAGTTCATGCGGCGGCATCTTGTAGGGATGCTTAGCAATAGGAGTAGTGCCTGGTTTCAAGTCGATGACGAATTCGACAGCTCTAATAGGGGGTACTCCTGGAAGTTCTTGTGGAAAGACATCTTGGAAATCGCGAACGACTGGAACATTCTTGATTCCCTCAAGAGGTGAAGCATTCAATGCATTCAAAGCATATATCTGGGCTTCGGCATTTCGGATAACTCGAGCAGAGTAGTTTACTATCTCGTCGGAGGGGTGAAGGAGTTGGACGATTTTTGTGGCACAATCGATCGAAGCAATGTGGGCTTTCAACCAATCCATTCCTAGAATGAGGTCTATGGTGGAAGATTTCAAGACGATGGGAGAGGCAAGGAATTCTAATCCTTCAATTTCAACGGTGACATTATGTGCCATCATATTGGCACGACATTGGCCACCGGGGGTGCGAACCACTAGGGGAATATGCATCTTCTCATATTTTATGCCATGGGTGAATGCAAAAGTTTCTGACATGAATGAATGCGATGCTCCTGAATCAAATAAAACAGAAGCTGGTACTGAGCTAACAAGAAGAGTACCAATCACTGTAGCTGGTTCATTCTGAACTTCTTCCAGATCACAATTGGTTGGCTTGACCATGACCATAAGAAGGTCTGGTATTATAGTTGTGCTGCTGATTATTTCCACGACCAGTTGAAGGAAGTGCTAGCTGATTCTGATTCTGACGGCAGTCTCTGGCATGGTGACCTGGGCGGCCACACTTGATGCACTGTCCGTCATTGGGACGGGGAGCAGGAGCATTGGGCGGTGCAGCTTGGACTCTCGGCTGTCTCGGTGGTGGAGGAGGCAGACGAGGTGCGACATCTGACGGCTTTGGTGTAGGGGCAGCTTGACGGTACATGCTGTGGGGAATCCAGATCCGGCGCTTCTGTCCTGACGAGCCCGAGGATGAGCCAACGTCACGGTTGCGCTTCAGTGATTCCTTGTGTTCCATCAGACCGGTCTCAACCTGGATAGCCTTGTTTACCAGGGTGGCAAAGTCGGCGAAGTCTTGAACAAGGAGTGCAAGTTTGATATCCGGGTGCAGTCCATCACGGAATTTCTCTTGCTTACGAGCATCGGTGGCAACATCATCTTCAGCATAGCAGGATAAGTCAATGAACTCCCGCTGATAAGCATCGACAGTCTTGTTGCCCTGAGTGAGGTTACGGAACTCTCTCTTCTTCCTGTCAATAATTCCCTGAGGAATGTAACGGGCACGGAAGGCAGCCTGAAACTCTATCCAGGTAACGACTATTCCAACTGGTAGTGAACGCTTGTGAGTGTCCCACCATTGAGCAGCGGGACCCTTCAAAAAGTATGTCGCAAATGTGACAAAGTTGGCAGGGGCGACATTCGTGGACTCCATCTCATAAGTGATGTCGCGTATCCAATCATCAGCATCCAGAGGCTGGGCTGAGTTGCAAAAGATGACAGGGTTGAGGCGCACAAAGTCTTGCAGAGTTATTGGGGCTGGCTGCTGCTGTTGAGCATTCTGGTTCGGGTTTGGGAACTGAGCCATGATTCCAACCATAAACTGGCGGTTCAGTTCGAACTGCTGCATCATCATGGCCATATAGTCTGGCGGTGATGGAAACTCGGCAGCACGGCCACGACCACGACCACCTGGTCTAACCATCCTGCTACAATTTAATAGGGGGTAGTTTAGTACGGGCAATTGCATGCGTTTAAAGACAATCACGATGTAACACGAACAATGACCAAGAGTGCAATAGATACATAACAGTAGTCACTTAAGACATACAGATCCATACACAGAGTTGGTTACATACTGGTAGTACGAGCTCGGAAAAGAAAATAACCTAGACAGACTAGGCGGCACGCAGGCACGCGGTGGAGGGATACAACAACGGGACATAGCAAAGGCTACATCAACGTCAGGGAAAACCACTGTAGCCAGGCATCTGCAAGTGTCGACGCTGGGTGCTCACGGTAGAAGGATCCTGCGCACTGTGAAGACTCTGATGCAGAACCTGGTCTTGGACTGGGAGAAGAGGTCCACATGCGGGGGTGCGACCTCCAACACCAGGCCAATCGATACCTGGAGGCATCTCGGTCCTGCGTGGGTAAAGGATATACTGAGGATGTATCCCTGCACGGACAGCTGGCAGCAACTGTGTCAAAGCGTCGTAAAGACGTGCACGAGTGGCGTACAACTCGACGGTAAGAGCCCGGGCAGTGCGATCCAGAGCCTTAGTGAACTGGATCAAGACCTGTGGGTTATAACGACGTCGCACGTAAGGGGTACAGACAGTAGTGTAGTATCCACTCTCCTCTTCACCAAAGGCATACGGGATGTATCAGAACTCAGAGTCATCCAATCGACTATGCTCGCCACGAAGTCGTGCGATAGCAGTATATGCAGCATCATGGACTGCCAGGTTAACAGTCACTCCAACACCTTGAAAGGTGTGAACCTCAGTGATGGAGTTGTCCCGTTGATCAAAGATACGAACATCGGCATGGTACTGCTCCTGGTTGAACTCGCCAAAGTACTCATAAACCATGTACTCGGGGTATCAACGGTATCCCAACCTGGTCAAGAGGTTGACCAGGATAGCAGGGAAACCGGTCGCATAAAGAGCCCAAGTCCGGCGTACGAGCTGCGTTGCGGGACGCAACGGAAACAAATGACGCATCTGAAACAAAGGAAATTTCAAAAGTGTCAAAAGACAGTGTGTCAATATTGCATCATGTATTCAAAGAAGTAATTGCAGATAATCAAAACTCCGGGTGGATGTGATCACGAGAACCTAGAGTTAGAGTTATTAAAATTTTAACCCGAATAGAAGAGAGATCAAAATCCCATAGTAAAGGTGCGGAATAAAAGATCCTAATCCCATCCATTTGCGATGTGGGCCCGTAAGCCACACAATACTGTTAGTAAAATAGTTTTCCAACGACTAGACTCAACTTCGACCAAGGAATTGGAATGGGGGCTTCCTACAGGCAGTCCGCTCTGATACCAGCTTGTGACGCCCCCGACTCAATCGTGCACTAATCATACACGCAACCGTGCGCGATCAAGATCAGAGACTCACGGGAAGATATCACAACACAACTCTAGACACAAATTTAAACATAATTCTTTATATTACAAGCCAGGGGTCACAAGGACCCGAATACATAAGTCATCACACAAATATTATCTGGGTACAGACATAGTTAGTCAAGTTTGCCTTAAGAAGGCTAGCATAACAATGACACTAATCGAAAAGGCGCAGGCCTCCTGCCTGGGGCCTCCGAACAACTCCTAGTCGTCGGCCTCCATGTAGTAGTAGGCACCTCTAGGGATCTCCGGCTCCTGGGCTCCGTCATCTGATCGCAGCAACCGGGTAGGGAAAAAAGGTAGCAAAGCAACCATGAGTACTCATCCAAAGTACTCGCAAGACTTACATCAGATCTAAACTAAGTATGCATCGGTGTCAAAGGAATGGGGCTATATCTTTGGACTGAACTGCAGAAATGCCAGAGTAGAGGGGGAAAAGCCTACCCTATCGAAGACTAGCATCTTACAGCAATCTTGCAGCATTAGAAGAGAGTAGAGTGCAGAATCATTATAATAGCAATTTATATATTAGCAATGCCCAGAGATCCTTTCTCGACTACCCTGCGAGAAAGCGACCTTGAAACAACATAACCGTTTAGTAACATGAAAGTATCCGGTTCTAGTTGTAGTAGATTAGGATACAACTCCGAGCGTCTTGTTACCGTGGACACGGCTATTCGAATAGATTAACTTCCCTGCAGGGGTGCACTACTGTTACCCAACACGCTCGATTACCTTTGGCCAGACACACTTGCCTGGGTAATGCCCGGCCTCGGATGATCGACATGCCGTAGTCCTACCTAGGCTCTCTAGAGAGGTCAGCACGCTGGTCTACATCCTAAGCGCGAAGGGGTCATGGGCCAATCGCCCTAAGCACTCCTGCGCGTTGCGAGGACGGCCGGGACCAAGCGCGACTGTGGAAGCACCAACATACGTAACCAGCTCACCCGGGCGCGTGCCGCTCAACTGTGACGTCTAACATAGCTTTCGGTAGAATGTACGACGCCGAGGGCCCATACCATAACCCCGCGTGGTGGTTAGTGCGTATAGGCCAGTGGCCAACTCAGATCATATACCCAATCCGTTAATCGTGTTTAGTATCTCGCGGAGACGAGCAGGGTTCCTGTCGCTCCGACTTGGGAATCCGCGGGCCACGACCAGGGACCAGGCCCACCTCTCTCCCAGGTAGTCTCCGTCTGCCCTGTCGTTCCGCCACAATATCTCTCGCGGGTACCCTTGGGGCCAACCCGACTTGTTTCATTATCTCGCGGGTACTCTTGGAGCTGACCCGACTTTAACATTGGGAGCTGTCGGGACTCAGGTCCATCTCTTACTGTATGGTACCACCTGCCCTTCAACCCCGTAATAATAATTGAAAGTAACAGTGGAAGCTTATCCGTGATCACCGCCCAGAGGGGATCACGGCCCGATAATCTAGCATAGCAACACGGACAAGGGTGTAGGGCCAACAGGCGGAACTTTAGCATAACTAACTAAGCATCATAGGATAGCAGGTAATGTATCAACAGTAGGCTACAAAAGCAGGCTATGCATCAGAATAGGAACTGCCAAAATAGTAATAGTAGCAAAATCTAATGCAAGAATAAGAGGGAAAGAATAGGCGATATCTGGATGGTCAAGGAGGTTTTGCCTGCCTGGAAGCTCTGCAGTGAAAGAGGGATCGTCGGTGGTGTAGCAGTCCTCAAGGGCCACAGCACGCCTGCGAGCAAACTAGTTGGCCACGTGTAACACCCCTATGTAATGAGCTACAGTGATCACCTTTGATAATGCCAAGTCACCATGTTTATCAGTGTTTGATCATCATTAGGATCATATCTCATTTCAAATTCCTAATTCAAACTTCAATTTGAATTTAAAGTGAAAACTAAAAGTTGTTCAAATCAGAAACTAAAATGTTCATAATATTGCAAATAATCCATAGGAAATTATAAAAATAAGCTCAACATTTATTGGATTAGTTAAATGACTCTAACAACCTCAAACAGTAGTAAACATCAGCATTTTAATACCATTTTAATTAATAAAATTAAAAATTGAAATCCTAATTTCACCAAACCAATTTCTGGCATTGTCAAATATTACCTAGCATTTGTTGGGGCAACACTTGCATTTTACAAAAGTCAATTAGTAGTCTCACAATTAGCAAAACAGTAGTTGAAACAGAAAACAGAAAATAGAAAAAGGAAAGCGGCCAGACGTTACTGTGCCTATGGGCTCTAGTGGAACTGTAGCCGCCCGTTTAACGGGTCATCTCCCTCCTCCCGCGCGCGTCAGCTGGCGCGCGCGCCCGAGCGCGGATGCGGCCGCTGTCGTCGATCCACCGGCTCTCCCGTGCGGTTAAAGCCATCCCCGAGCTGCTCTCCCCTCCCCCGAAACCCTAGACACCCCCATTCCCCCCTCGTCCTCTCCCTCACTCACATCGAGCTCACCCGACGACGCCATGGCCGGACCTCCGTAGATCGTGCGGCCACCGAGCCTCCCGTGCCTCCCTGAGGTGCTCACCGGCTTCCCCGTCGACGGCTACTTCGTCTCCGCCCTCTCCTTCAACCGGACGGAGCCTGCAGCGACCTCCTCGAGCTTCTTCTTCCTCTACGGCCGCCGGGATCGCCGTCGCCGCGCCACCCACTCCGCGCCTCCCTGAGCCCATTGCCCGTCCCTACAGCATCGCGGTGAGCTGCCGCGTCCAACGCCTCCCTCCCCGGCTTCTTCCCGTGGCCGTAGCCGTCACATTTGACTAGGCCGAACCCATCGCCGCCCGAGCTCGCCGCCGGCAGCCGTCCGATGACCATTTGGTCATGCGCGCAAGTCCGTCGACTTCGCGCGCACGCGTAGAGCCCGCCGAGCTAACTAGTTGCCCGCTAGCGCCGCGATCCGCTGGATTCCGTCGACGCCCGACTCCGGCCGTACGCCGACGAGCTCACCGTCGTCGATATAGGGCCTCCCCGGCCACGGCACCACCGCCGTTCGACGCGTCTCGCCTCCCTCGTTCGAACAAGCCCAGACACGGGTCCGGAAACCCACCGTGGACGAAATCCTATCGTCGCCCGAGCCGCGCCGCCGCAAAAACGCGCCCGCCGGCATTTAAACGCCGGCCGGCCGCCAAGCATTTAAATGCAATAACAAATGCGATCAAAATCGCAACTAAGGTAATAATTGATCCAACAGCATAATGATACCAAGCCTCTTTATTAACGGCATATTTTCTAATCTTTCTAATCTTCAAGCGCATTGCATCCATCTTGATCTTGTGATCATCGACGACATCGGCAACATACAACTCCAATTTCATCTTCTCTTCTTCAATTCTTTTCAATTTTTCTTTCAAATACTCGTTTTCTTTTTCAACTAAATTTAACTTCTTGACAAGAGGGTCGGTTGCAATTTCAGGTTCACATACCTCCTAGATAAAAATATCTATGTCAACTTTATGGGCATAATTGTCATAAACACGAAATGCAACAAATAGTTATAAAAGATAATATACCACATCCGAATCATAGACCGGATAAGGGCCGACGGGGACGGATATCAAAACCATGGCACTATGTATAACAAACAATCATACAAGTAAGAAAATTATACAAGTAACTATCTAAATCATACAAATAAGATTTTTTTTTTTACAAAAAGGATAAGAAAAAGAGGCTCACCAAGGTTGTGCCGGCGACGGGATGTTGCGGGCGATCGACGGCGGTGAGGATGGGGACGGGAAGGCACTAAGTAAACCACACCTACACATATGCAAACTAAGAAGTTAATTGAGCTCAAATCGCATATAAATCAAATAAACTCCCACATAATTACTCCCAAACTAAAACCCACAAATCACTATACTTAGAGCATGAAACAAGCTAAACTAGCAATGATAGATGAAAGGATGAAGTTGCTAACCTTTTAGAACCCTTGAATAGACGGGGTGCCTCCAATCTTGACAAATCTTGGCAACAATGGAAGATGAGCTCGAGCTAGGGGAAGGAAACAGAGAGGAGAGAAATGAGAGCTTGGGCTCGGGCTGGACGAAGCATCTATATATAGGGAGATCTTTAGTCCCGGTTGGTTATACAAACCGGGACTAAAGGTCCATCTCTAGTCCCGGTTGGTGATACCAACCGGGACTAAAGGGGTGGCGGCAACCGGGACTAAAGGGGGCCGTGACCCCGTCCGCTCCTAGCCGTTGGAACCGGGACTAATGATCACATTAGTCCCGGGCCCAAACCCGGCCGGGACTAATGCTCCGGATCAAAGGTAGGTTTTCTACTAGTGGTCCTGCCCGATGCTCACGCCGGTGAACTACACCGTCTAGGCGATCAAGGTGGAGGCGATCCTCAACGCCCAGGGTCTCTGGGAGGTGGTGTCCCCTGCGGATGGTGCGGCGGTGGACGAGAGGAAGAACAAGATGGCGAGGGCACAACTCTTCGGTGCGCTATCGGAGGATATCCTCATGCAGGTCTCGACGAAGAAGACGGCGAAGGAGGTGTGGGACAGCCTCTACACGAGGTTCGTCGGCGCCGATCGCATCAAGGCAGCACGGCTCTCCACCCTCAGAGGCGAGTTCGACAAGGTGCGCATGGAGGAGGGGGAGCTGCTGGACGACTACGCCGGCAAGATCAGCGGCATGGCGGCGAGGTATGCTGGCCTTGGCTCGATGCTCGGCGATGCCGCCATGGTGAAGAAGCTTCTCGACACCGGCCCCGACCAGTTGTACTCCGTTGTGGCCAGGATCGCGCAATTCTGCGACGTGGACGCGATGGCGTTCGAGGAGGCGCTGAGCAGGCTCAAGGCGTTTGACGAACACTCACGGCGACGCACGCAGGCCGGCGGCGAACGGAGTGACGGCCAGCTCCTGCTCACGGCGGAACAGTGGGAGGCGTGGCGAAGTCAGCACGGCGGCAGCCATGACCACGACGGCAACGGCGGGAGCAGCGTGGTCTAGGGCGCGAGAAGGTGGCGTGGAAAGTGCTACAACTTTGGAGTTCGTGGGCACTTCTCCCATGACTGCCGGCAGCCGAGGAAGGAGAAGGCGCTCCTCGCCGACGTCGACGACGAGCCCGGCCTTCTGTAGGTCGCGGATTAGGGGGAGAATGTTAGGGAAATAAACCGCGCCGTGTGTGTTTGTCCATGGCATGCGTATATGCGTGTGTGTCATGGCAGCGGGTGAGCCAGGCTCGCGTTTGAGTCCGTCAGGTAGGACTAGGCCGTTGGCGACAGTAGCGGGTTAGGCGTGGCGATCTGTTGGAGTCTCGCCGCGTCGTGCGCGTTGGAGCGCGTCGTGGGCGCGGCCAGAGCGAGCGGATCGCATGCCAGAGTGGGTGGGGCAGCGTGGGGTTCGTGCTCTAGCGCCAGCCCGGGTATAAACCCTGTGTGCTGCTTGTCTGTGGTGTGGTGTGCTGCCAAGTTTGAGCTAATAGAGGCCGTGTGCACGGCGAGGCGTTCGTCACCGGAAAAACCAGTGCTCCCTTCTCCTTCTTCTACCTCCGTCCGAGAGCGAGCAAGACAGAGTCTAGGATTTTGTCCCAACTCACGTGGCTTGAATTAAACACCTATTTGTTCATGCTGACGACCCTGGAGTAATAGGAGAAGGGCACTTTGCTCGTTGAATTGGCCATAGAAATCTAATCATCAGACTCGATTGTTCCAGAGCCTATTCGTATTTTCAAAACTGTTGTTAAACTGTAAGAAATTAGGAAGAGTGTTCTACATCAAAAAGGTTCGCCTCGTTGATATCTTTTCAACGGTGTATCATTTGCATCGCTCCGACGAGCGGATTCAATTTTTCTATGGAAATACGCTCTATGCCAGTCGACAGGTGCCGCACCATTTTCGAAACTGCTCTTAAACCGTAAAGAATCTCAAAAAATGTTCTACATGAAAAAGTTTGGCCTAGCTAATCTATCGCTTTTCAATGGTATATCACATGCGTTGTTCTGACAAATAGTTTGAAAATTGTACAGTACCAAAAATGCATGTTGTTCCCTTGGTATGCTTGTTTTTAGCTTGCACTTCAGAACTGCTTGTAGAATAACGATTCTGCATATATTTACATACATGTGTGTGTGTGGGCGCGCACGCCACGTGCATTAATTTTTTAACTATTAACGCGACAGGAAAGGAGAGATTGAGAAATTTGGTTGTCGTGTCGTATTCGTATGTACACACAGTACCCACTCACCACAGTATCAGTATGTATATATCCGGCTACGCACAGTGCCCACGACTATCATAGCATGGACGAACAGTGCTACTTGCAAACCACCTGGCTTCAATTAAACACTTATTTGTTCAATCTATAGAAGCAGCGCTCTAATTTGCTCTCTTACCACGTGGCATACGTGGTGAGCAATCAAAGCTTGATTGAAAAAAAATTGCTCTCTCTATCCGAACATGCACACAACCAATAACACAGTCGTGCGTATTGACTATAGAAATCAATTCCTCACGGTTGCCAACTCACCCAGGTTCACTTCTGTCAAGAAGACTATTGGTTGCGTGCCGCGCTGGACTTCCGCTACCTTCCTTCTCATATGCTACTGGTGGCTTTGGAAACACAGGAACGGGGTTGCCTTCAACGGCGACGTCCCCTCGCTCGTGCCGGGAAGACGCGGTCCCGATGGACTTCAGAAGCGATGCGGATGCCTGGCTCGCATGTCTCAGTGCAATGAGGTTTTTTCAGAAGAGGGCGAAGAAGGGCTTCGACTCCATGGTCTTCACTGCATGAAATCTGTGGAAACAACGCAATGCTAGGGTGTTCGGCAACCTGGATCAGCAGCGCTCTGTTAGTGCCTTAGTAGATCATCTTACAGACTGTTTCGTGAAGAGTTAGTGTTACATGAGCTAGGAGTGGTGTACTTTTTGCACTGTCCGCAGTGTGAACAGGTTTTTTGTAAATTTTTCTGCTTCCTTATATAAAAATATGATACGCTTTTGGCGTACTCTCGAAAAAAACAGAAGTATGGTTGATATGGCGGCGATTTTGCACACGTGGCAATCTTGTCAACATGAAAAAATCAACAAAAAAGAATTAGAAATTAAGGAAAAAGACATATCTACAAATTTATAGTAAATTTACAAAAATTCTGCAAACCTGAAGTATTCCAAAAAAGAATCATCAAAAATCCAGGACTGTTTTTAATAAACTTCAAAAGTATTAAAAAAAATAGTCTTGAATGTCCATAATTTGTTTATTAGTTTTCCACAATTTCCGGATTTTCCCTAATACTTCTAAATTATTCCCTTTTAATTTTTTTTCATGAAATGTCTTATTTAGTTTTTTGCGCCGATTGGTTTGATATTTTTTTATGAAAACTCGGGGACCGGAAGTATTCTAAAAAACGATCGAAAATCTGGATTTTTTTAATGAAAAATCAAAAGTATTATCTAAAAAATCAAAGGAGGCTAGAGTAACAACCTGACAAGTATTGTACTGCTGGCAGCCATATGATCCCAATACGGGTAGCAGATAGCAGTTTGGTGCCATTTTTTCCACCAGCAAAACATGGTGTGCTTTATTGCTAGCTACAGTCATTTCGCGCTGAGCTAGGTGTTTTTGCTGGCAGGAGATATTGCTAGCTCGTGTGCTACAGTGGTGTTTTTGTGTTACGCATTTCCATTGTTTCTCCAGAACCTACAGTGGTGTTAAGGATTTAATGCTTCGTACCGTCATACGGTGTCTGCCATGCCAGTGAGGTTGTATGTGTTTTACAAAGTTATAAACAGATGCTAACCCACCAACACATGCTAGCCGTCGGATGAAAAGGAGAAACGAACGGTGGATGAGAGGGTGGGCTAGTATCACCCATGGCACCGGATGTTTATGTTAATTTATATATGAATTTTCCATAATTACCTGATTTTCCATAACACTTCTAAATTTATTCCTTTTTACACCCTGAAGTTTCCTTTCTTAGTTTGTTCTTTAAGGGCTGTATTTTTTTTCCTGTTTTTGTGTGCAGGTTGGTTGGGCAAAACCACCACCACGTCATTAGTCATACCACTTTCACTAGGTCAGAAATCAAACCATCAAACTTTTTAAATCTTAGAGTTTAGGGATCAAAAATAAACTCAGCCAGCAGTTGCGTGATCAAATATAATGTTAGTCTCTATTATGATGTATATCCAACACAAACACTAGCCATCATGGTCTTTTTTTTTTATGTATGACATCCACATTTCAAGATTAAAATTTAACTTGTTTTGGCATATCCCACATTTTATGGCCTCTTTGGAACACAATACTAAGAAAACGTAGAAATAGAAAAAACACATGATTAGAATGCCACGATGTCTTGATTCCTACTAAAAAGAAAAACACAGGAATTGTTGAGAAGAAGCCTTTGGATGCACCATAAGAAAAAATGAGGGAATTTTTAGATTAAGTGATGCTTGATTCAAATGAAATTTTCGATGAGGTTAGACCTCATGTTTGGGTTCCTCCAAAATTTCTACAAAAAAATCCTACCCAATGAATTTGTTTTGGTGCAAACTTAAGATCCAAAGGGTACGGCAAACTGAGCGTAGCTCAAATGGTTAGATTCCTTGTGGTGGAACCAGCCCACCCTGGTTCAAGTCCTAAACTTGGCACGGGTGCTCGCATTTTCCTGGATTTATTCCAGGCTTTTCGGTGATGTTCGTTCATTGGGAGACGACGTTCCCGTCGACTACGAGGCGCCTATGGTGACTTCGTCAATTTCAAGATTTGCAGCTCCTTTTTCTCCCTCCTCTTTGGCAGCTCTCCCTCTCTCTCTCTCTCAAAGCAGTTAAGAGAGGTAAGCTAGGTAGACCCTCCCTGTCTCTCAAGCTTAAATTCCATTTACTGTGATTCCATTTGGATTCCCCAGCTGCGGCTAAGTCTCTCCCTCCCACTATATCTGCAACCTCAAGCCACCCAAACACCTCTCCCTCTCACTCTCTCCCCCAACAACTCTCCCTCTCTAGGTCACGGGCCATGATCTTCCCTCCTGCCTTCCTAGATTCATCAAGCTGCTGGAACACCAACCACAACCACCTGCAGGTATGCATATTTGTGCTGCTAGCTAATTAGTTAACTAATTATTCTCTCGATATCTTGTTCACACAAGAAGAAAAGAGAGAGTATGTATACTAGCAAAGCTAGGGTTTGCTGGTTGCAGATATATATATATCCTGATGATGGTTGCACCATATATCTTGGAATATACTACTCCATATACATCTTGGTTGATATATGCGTAATTCCTAATCTCCTTACTGATTTGCAGCCGCAGCAAATCGGCAGTAACATTCATATCACTACTACTACTTCACCCGCTGGTCCTGGTGATGGAGGAGGCAACAACAATAATCAGGAAGGATTAATGGCCACGGCCGGTGCCGGAGGAGGTGGTGGTGATGGTGGCAGCGGTGGCGCTGGGGATGGTTATCGCGGCGGCGGGGAGAATAGTAAGCCAATGTCGATGTTGGAGCGGGCGCGGCTAGCACGGGTGCCGCTGCCGGAGTGGGGGCTCAAATGCCCACGGTGCGACTCCACCAACACCAAGTTCTGCTACTTCAACAACTACTCGCTCACCCAACCCCGCCACTTGTGCCGCACATGCCACCGTTACTGGACCCACGGCGGCGCGCTCCGCAACGTCCCCGTCGGCCGCAGGTACCACCGCCACGTCAAGCGCAGCGCCAAGCCCAAGGCGGCGTCTGCCGCCTCCGGAGCCGGAGCAAGGACGTCGTCCACGACGCCCAGCACCACTGCTTGCACCACTGACACTGCCACCACGCCGCCCACTCTCCAGTACTCCATGTTCGGGAGCTCGCCCCCGCAAGGCTGGTTCGCTGATAGCTTCAACCCGGTGAGCCTCGGCCTAAGCTTCCCCGCCAGGCTGCTCTTCGCCGATGGCGGCGTGCACCACCACCACCAGGAGAACGGGAACAGCATGGAGCAGTGGGCGATGGCACAGATGCAGAGCTTCCCGTTCATGCACTCCATGGATCACCAGATGGCCGGCCAGCGAGCTGCGCCAATGCCCACCACAATGGCGGCGATACAGGGCGTGTTCCACCTAGGTCTACAGAGCAGCGGCAGTAGCAATGGCAAGGACGACAGCGGCGGCACCTACGCGGCCGACGGCGGCGTGCACCACCATCACCATGAGGGGAACGGGAACGGCATGGAGCAGTGGGCGGTGGCGCAGATGCAGAACTTCCCATTCCTGCACACCATGGATCGCCACATGGGCCAGCCGCTAGCTGCGGCAATGCCCACCACAATGGCGGCGATGCAGGACATGTTCCACCTAGGGCTACAGAGCGGCGGCAATGCCGACAACGGAGGAGACCACCAGTTCCACCACCCGCCGGCCAAGAGAGACAACCAGCAGCAGCACCAGGATTACACAAGCAGCAGGGGCATCTACGGAGACATCGACAATGGCAATGGCGGCGGCAGCTACAATTTCTATTCCAGCACCAGTACTGCAGCTCGTAATTAATTAGCTAGTTAGATCTAGCTAGCTTTGTTATCGCGAACCTAGATTAAAGCAATAGTTAAATGGGGCCGGGTATGTATGTATAAAATCTTCATCTATAACAATATGTGTTACAAGAACTCGATGGATCGAGATCTCTAGAGGAGGGGGGATATCAATGCATACAAGAATGTTAACCTTTTTGTTTGTTAAGTGTTGGACGATCACTATGACCTTAATTTGTAGCGCTGCGTATGCGTGCTGGGATCAGGAATCCATTAAGGTATCTTATCTCTTTCTGGTTGAGGGTTGATTACATTTTTTATGCATTTAATTTGTGGGTACCAATTAATGTTCTACTTCTACATCGTGTCAGTGTCATCAACCTCCTGATGATTTACATAGGTCAGGTTTCTTTGTATCTGATCTACTTCTTCGAAGTTGTTTCATAGTTAATTTCGTGGGATAGTTTGGCAATTGCAATCTAAACTTGTACCATCTCATTATGGTGTGGTGCATTGATTTGTCTGAACATGCACAATGCGTATGCATATCTGTAACAAACTTGAAGAGCGAGCATATATTTGTAATCAGCAATGCAAAGTTAAATCTGGTGCCATTTTGCCCTTTGATGTATTGCATATATGCTAGATTCTTAGTTAATTTGCTACTCAGCAATGCTAAGTTCTACTGTCAAAAAAAAAATGCTAAGTTCTTAGTGAAAAGGTAGTGCCAGGATCAAAATATTGGGAAATGAGCTTAATTTAACTGTAATTATACTTTCTTTCCTTTTCTTTTACCGTTGTATGTAAGATAATAGAGTGCATGTGTTGACCATGACAATATACATAGTACAAAGTTTGTAGTCGTTAGAACTTGCATGATCATGGCAATATTTATTTGTCCAAGGGATATGATAAATTAGTAATTCATGAAAAGATTGTGTGGACTAAATAACCAATAGTAAGTTGATAAGAGAGGTCTAGTAGGCCCGGTGTTTGATCGAATCCCCAAGCACATGAGAGCATGCTGCAAACTCAAAAAAGTAGAAAGAGAATATAAGTAGCTATGTATGTGGACTTATGGACTATGTAAGAGTTAAAAAAAGTGAAATACATTCTAGTATATATGGTTTTTCTATATATTCAAGGTAGTACATACAAGGTTCAGTTTCATACATGCTAAATAGATACAGATATATACTAGTAATTCCATGAACAAATACAGAAATGTCATTGTGTGCTATATCTTTGGGTTTTTTTCTTTGAAATTATGATGCATGGCATGATCTACAATGAACAAAATCCATTTCTTGTTCTGATCTGATATAGCGCACAAGTAGTTTATTAGTTGCTGGCACATCATCAGCAATGTACTACATGCATATTTCAATGATTGGTTGAGCTTAGGTCGAATATATATCACCAATGAAATTGGAGGAGAAGTACAATCGGCCGGATGGGACTAGAAGCTTGCTAGCTCACAAAACCATGCACGGATCGATGCATGATGAACACATTATCCATGGCATTGCATAGAAGTTTGGTAGTGGGACATAGGCTCAGGTTGCCGGATGTACACGGAACACAAATTTTACCTAGGTTCGCCCCCCCGTGATGCGGGTAACAACCCTACTCCTGCTTATACGGGATTATATCGGGAGATATCACAATGGAGGAGTACAATGTTGCTCTCGATGAGTTGGATGTCCCTAGGTCAGTTTGGCTATCTAGCTAATCTAGGTTTTCGGGAGATGTTGAATGTGTCCCTCATCTTGGCGCCAGAAGCCTTTATATTAGGGTGTAGGTCGGTGGCCGTCATCTCTTCGTCTTGATCTTCTTGCGCTGGACGACGTGGATACCTCCGAGTTTGGTAGATGCACAGCCCTCTTTAAGGAAACAAGGGGTGGTACGTCTAAGGAAGACGGCCGCACAGGCGTGGGCCCCTGATACTGCACATACATTGGCAAATATGGACCAAAATACAATGTGCGCGGCACGGGAAGAAGGTGAAGCCACTTCCCCTCGACAACCACCTATGCCGATTCTACTAGCATCACATTCAATTTGAAAAGTTTTTGTGAAATCCCGTAAGGCAAGCAAAGGTGCTTCGTTTAAGCGCTTCTTTAACTCTCGAAAAGTATTTTCTTGGGATTGACCCCACACAAAAGGCACATTCTTCTTAGTAAGCTAATCAAGGGGTGAAGCAATGGCACTAAAGTCTTTCACAAAATCACGATAAAAACCGGCTAACCCATGGAAACTACGCACTTGACTCACATTTATGGGGGTTGGCTAATTTTTAATCACGACAATTTTAGTTTCATCTACTTCAATGCCATTAAAATAGACAACAAAACCCAAAAAGATAAGCTTGTTGGTACAAAATGTGTACCTTTCAAGATTAGCATAGTGTTTTTCCTTTCTAAGCACTTGCAAAACTTGACCCGCAAGGATGGCATGGGCTTCTAACTCTTGCTATGAACAAGGATGTCATCAAAGTACACAACAACAAATCTACCAATGAAGTTCCTCAAGACATGATTCATTAACTTCATAAAGGTGCTAGGAGCACTAAACGAGCCAAAAGACATAAGAAGCCACTCATACAAACCTAATTTTCTTTTAAAGGCAGTTTTCATTCATCTCCTATTTGCATCCTTATTTGGTGATAACCACTTTTGAGATCATTTTTTTTAAAGATAGTGACACCACTTAACTCATCAAGCATATCATCCAAACATAGAATGGGGTGCCTATATCTATCGGTGATATTATTGATAACACCTCATTCGACACACATACGCCAAGTTCCATCCTTTTTGGGCACAAGTATAACAGGAATGGCACAAGGGCTTAAGCTTTCGTGGACATACCATTTGTCAAGTAGCACTTGTACTTGGTGTTTCATTTTCGCAATCTCCTCGGGGTTGACGCGGTAAGGATGTCGATTTGGTAGTGGAGCACAATGGAAGAAAGGAAAAAGGACACGCACTGCTCTCTTCTTGGCTCGTGCTTGGAAGGACATGGGTGAAACTAAGGACCTGCTTTGCCTTATATATGGAGGGCAAAGTCGGTTTGGGATGGGGAAGATGGGATTTCGTGGCTGGCAGGGATGCAAGAAAGGCATGCATGCTGCCATCACTACCGGAATCTATGACGACGCCGACGGCCTCGTATATGCCGACGGCCATCGTCGGCATACACGGCAGTATGCCGACGGCCTGGAGCCCACCGTCGGCGTATCCAGGCCGTCGGCATATCTCCCGCTATGCCGACGGTGGCCGTCGGCGTATCCAGGCCGTCGGCATATCTCCCTCTATGCCGACGGTGGCCGTCGGCGTACCATAACCGTCAGCATATGTGCGATCCCGGCCGCCCCGGTTTTAACAGCCGGTTGACGCCGTCAAACGTATGCCGACGGCCCTAACGTCGGCCGTCGGCATACCTCTCTGTGCCACGTCATCGATCCGCGGCACCGTGGGCCCGGGGATATGCCGACGGCAACCGTCGGCATAGCTCCGGGCCCACGGTGTCGCGGATCGATGACGTGGCACAGAGAGGTATGCCGACGGCATAACCGTCGGCATATCTACGTTCATTTTTTTTAACTTTTTTTTTCGTTTTTTTATAATTTTTTTAACTTTTTTTTCTATATAATTTTTTTTCAAAAAATAATTCATTAATTAAATTGTGCCTTATCTATACATAAACACACATAGATACACCACGCGTGTCTCTTGGGCCTAGTTTACCGGCCCGTCAACTCTCGCAGGGTTAGGCGGGACGGGTGTAGTTTGGGGGGTAGCTATGCCGCCGGGTCTTCCTCTGGGCGCTCCTACACGTCCGGAAGTGCGGTGGCGGGTGCAAGCACACGGCACGGGGCTCCGTGGTGTGACCCCCCTCACCGACGTCCCCGCCGCCATCGCACGGAGGGGGGGAACGGCCACGTCGGGCAGTAACGGAGGGAATCTTGGTGTGGGTTGTGTCCGGACCTTGATCCGAAGTGTACCTATGTGCTTGGCTATCACACCCAGGTGAAAATGTCCATCGGTCGAACCCCGTCCTGCGAAAGTCAAAGGCGTAGACCGCCCGGTCAACTCTCGCAGGGTTACGCGGGACGGGTGTAGTTTGGGGGGTAGCTATGCCGCCGGGTCTTCCTCTGGGCGCTCCTACACGTCCGGAAGTGCGGTGGCGGGTGCAAGCACACGGCACGGGGCTCCGTGGTGTGACCCCCCTCACCGACGTCCCCGCCGCCATCGCACGGAGGGGGGGAACGGCCACGTCAGGCAGTAACGGAGGGAATCTTGGTGTGGGTTGTGTCGGGACCTTGATCCGAAGTGTACCTATGTGCTGGGCTATCACACCCAGGTGAAAATGTCCATCGGTCGAACCCCGTCCGGCGAAAGTCAAAGGCGTAGATCGCCCGGTCAACTCTCGCAGGGTTAGGCAGGACGGGTGTAGTTTGGGGGGTAGCTATGCCGCCGGGTCTTCCTCTGGGCGCTCCTACACGTCCGGAAGTGCGGTGGCGGGTGCAAGCACACGGCACGGGGCTCCGTGGTGTGACCCCCCTCACCGACGTCCCCGCCGCCATCGCACGGAGGGGGGGAACGGCCACGTCGGGCAGTAACAGAGGGAATCTTGGTGTGGGTTGTGTCCGGACCTTGATCCGAAGTGTACCTATGTGCTGGGCTATCACACCCAGGTGAAAATGTCCATCGGTCAAACCCCGTCCGGCGAAATTCAAAGGCGTAGACCGCCCGGTCAACTCTCGCAGGGCTAGGCGGGACGGGTGTAGTTTGGGGGGGAGCTATGCCGCCGGGTCTTCCTCTGGGCCCTCCTACACGTCCGGAAGTGCGGTGGCGGGTGCAACCACATGGCACGGGGCTCCGTGGTGTGACCCCCCTCACCGACGTCCCCGCGTCCATCGCATGGAGGGGGGGAACGGCCACGTCGGGCAGTAACGAAGGGAATCTTGGTGTGGGTTGTGTCCGGACCTTGATCCGAAGTGTACCTATGTGCTTGGCTATCACACCCAGATGAAAATGTCCATCGGTCGAACCCCGTCCGGTGAAAGTCAAAGGCGTAGACCGCCCGGTCAACTCTCGCAGGGTTAGGCGGGACGGGTGTAGTTTGGGGGGTAGCTATGCCGCCGGGTCTTACTCTGGGCGCTCCTACACGTCCGGAAGTGCGGTGGCGGGTGCAAGCACACGACACGGGGCTCCGTAGTGTGACCCCCCTCACCGACGTCCCCGCCGCCATCGCACGGAGGGGGGGAACGGCCACGTCGGGCAGTAACGGAGGGAATGTTGGTGTGGGTTGTGTCCGGACCTTGATCCGAAGTGTACCTATGTGCTGGGCTATCACACCCAGGTGAAAATGTCCATCGGTCGAACCCCGTCCGGCGAAAGTCAAAGGCGTAGACCGCCCGGTCAACTCTCGCAGGGTTAGGCGGGACGGGTGTAGTTTGGGGGGTAGCTATGCCGCCGGGTCTTCCTCTGGGCGCTCCTACACGTCCGGAAGTGCGGTGGCGGGTGCAAGCACACGGCACGGGGCTCCGTGGTGTGACCCCACTCACCGACGTCCCCGCCGCCATCGCACGGAGGGGGGGGGGGGGAACGGCCACGTCGGGCAGTAACGGAGGGAATCTTGGTGTGGGTTGTGTCCGGACCTTGATACGAAGTGTACGTATGTGCTGGGCTATCACACCCAGGTGAAAATGTCCATCGGTCGAACCCCGTCCGGCGAAAGTCAAAGGCGTAGACCGCCCGGTCAACTCTCGCAGGGTTAGGCGGGACGGGTGTAGTTTGGGGGGTAGCTATGCCGCCGGGTCTTCCTCTGGGCGCTCCTACACGTCCGGAAGTGCGGTGGCGGGTGCAAGCACACGGCACGGGGCTCCGTGGTGTGACCCCCCTCACCGACGTCCCCGCCGCCATCGCACGGAGGGGGGGAACGGCCACGTCAGGCAGTAACGGAGGGAATCTTGGTGTGGGTTGTGTCCGGACCTTGATCCGAAGTGTACCTATGTGCTGGGCTATCACACCCAGGTGAAAATGTCCATCGGTCGAACCCCGTCCGGTGAAAGTCAAAGGCGTAGACCGCCCGGTCAACTCTCGCAGGGTTAGGCGGGACGAGTGTAGTTTGGGGGGTAGCTATGCCGCCGGGTCTTCCTCTGGGCGCTCCTACACGTCCGGAAGTGCGGTGGCGGGTGCAAGCACACGGCACGGGGCTCCGTGGTGTGACCCCCCTCACCGACGTCCCCGCCGCCATCGCACGGAGGGGGGGAACGGCCACGTCGGGCAGTAACGGAGGGAATCTTGGTGTGGGTTTTGTCCGGACCTTGATCCGAAGTGTACCTATGTGCTGGGCTATCACACCCAGGTGAAAATGTCCATCGGTCGAACCCCGTCCGGCGAAAGTCAAAGGCGTAGACCGCCCGGTCAACTCTCGCAGGGTTAGGCGGGACGGGTGTAGTTTGGGGGGTAGCTATGCCGCCGGGTCTTCCTCTGGGCGCTCCTACACGTCCGGAAGTGCGGTGGCGGGTGCAAGCACACGGCACGGGGCTCCGTGGTGTGACCCCACTCACCGACGTCCCCGCCGCCATCGCACGGAGGGGGGGGAACGGCCACGTCGGGCAGTAACGGAGGGAATCTTGGTGTGGGTTGTGTCCGGACCTTGATACGAAGTGTACGTATGTGCTGGGCTATCACACCCAGGTGAAAATGTCCATCGGTCGAACCCCGTCCGGCGAAAGTCAAAGGCGTAGACCGCCCGGTCAACTCTCGCAGGGTTAGGCGGGACGGGTGTAGTTTGGGGGGTAGCTATGCCGCCGGGTCTTCCTCTGGGCGCTCCTACACGTCCGGAAGTGCGGTGGCGGGTGCAAGCACACGGCACGGGGCTCAGTGGTGTGACCCCCCTCACCGACGTCCCCGCCGCCATCGCACGGAGGGGGGGAACGGCCACGTCAGGCAGTAACGGAGGGAATCTTGGTGTGGGTTGTGTCCGGACCTTGATCCGAAGTGTACCTATGTGCTGGGCTATCACACCCAGGTGAAAATGTCCATCGGTCGAACCCCGTCCGGTGAAAGTCAAAGGCGTAGACCGCCCGGTCAACTCTCGCAGGGTTAGGCGGGACGAGTGTAGTTTGGGGGGTAGCTATGCCGCCGGGTCTTCCTCTGGGCGCTCCTACACGTCCGGAAGTGCGGTGGCGGGTGCAAGCACACGGCACGGGGCTCCGTGGTGTGACCCCCCTCACCGACGTCCCCGCCGCCATCGCACGGAGGGGGGGAACGGCCACGTCGGGCAGTAACGGAGGGAATCTTGGTGTGGGTTTTGTCCGGACCTTGATCCGAGGTGTACCTATGTGCTTGGCTATCACACCCAGGTGAAAATGTCCATCGGTCGAACCCCGTCCGGTGAAAGTCAAAGGCGTAGACCGCCCGGTCAACTCTCGCAGGGTTAGGCGGGACGGGTGTAGTTTGGGGGGTAGCTATGCCGCCGGGTCTTTCTCTGGGCCCTCCTACACGTCCGGAAGTGCGGTGGCGGGTGCAAGCACACGGCACGGGGCTCCGTGGTGTGACCCCCCTCACCGACGTCCCCGCCGCCATTGCACGGAGGGGGGGAACGGCCACGTCGGGCAGTAACGAAGGGAATCTTGGTGTGGGTTGTGTCCGGACCTTGATCCGAAGTGTACCTATGTGCTTGGCTATCACACCCAGGTGAAAATGTCCATCGGTCGAACCCCGTCCGGCGAAAGTCAAAGGCGTAGACCGCCCGGTCAACTCTCGCAGGGTTAGGCGGGACGGGTGTAGTTTGGGGGGTAGCTATGCCGCCGGGTCTTTCTCTGGGCGCTCCTACACGTCCGGAAGTGCGGTGGCGGGTGCAAGCACACGGCACGGGGCTCCGTGGTGTGACCCCCCTCACCGACGTCGCCTCCAGCGGTATGCAGGAGTGCTCGGACAGCTGCCTGCGGTAGTACCGCGGCTGGACGCGGTAGTACCGCTTGTAAGCGGTAGCGCCGCCTCGATTTGCCTATGCCGACGGTTACACCGTCGGCATAGCCCGCCTTATCCTATGCCGACGGCTAAGCCGTCGGCATAGATGCCCCTTATCCACTCGCGGCTGCTCTCTCCTCCAGTCATTCCCACCCCACCCAGCACCCGCGCGTCTCCTCCGCCGCCCGCGCCGCCCCAGCCCCGCACCCGCCTGTCTCCTCCGCCGCCCGCGCCGCCCCAGCCCCGCACCCGCGCGTCTCCTCCGCCGCCCGCGCCGCCCCGCCCCAGCCCCGCACCCGTCTCCTCCGCCGCCCGCGCCACCCCGCTCCAGCCCCGCCGCCGCCCCGCGCCGTCGTCTCCACTCCGCGCCATGCCCCGGCGTCTCCGCGCCATGCCGTCGTCTCCACTCCGGCCCCGGCGCTCACCCCTCTCTTGGCCTGGCTCCGGCCGGCCTCCTCCGCCGCCGCCCCGACCACCGTCCGCCCGACCCCGCCCCTGCCTCGTCCCGGCCCCGCCCCTACCTCGTCCCGGCCCCCTCCGACACCGCCTCCCCCGCCCCCTGCTGTCCTCCTGCCGCTCCGCTGCCGCCTCCCCTCGGTGAGCTCCCCCGCCACCCGGACAATCACCCGAGTTGTTGCCACTGCCGCTGTTGTGTTGCCGCTGTTGGCCGCCGTTGTTTAGGGCTTTTTTTAGATATGTACATAGATAGTAATAGATGGATGGATAGATAGTTGAATGAAATGGATAGATAACTAGCTAGATGGATGGATAGATAGTTGAATGAAAGTGTAGTGCAATTTTTTTTGTATGTTTAGTGCAATTTTAGTAGATAGGTAGACAAATGTTAAAATTTGGATAGTTCAATGATATGGACAGATAAGTAGATAAATTGCTAGCTAGATGAATGTATGGATAGGTAGGTATATTTAAGTTGTGACAAAAAAATTTGACCAATGAGGTAAAAATTAATTTGAAGTATCATGATCATCTAAGTTTTTCACTTTATGTATTTTGAATGTAGAATATATGATGAGATTGCTAAAAAAATAGAAGACAAAATTTTGACACTTGACTGAGATGTGATGATCTAAGTTGTTCTTTCGGTGGAATTTGCAGACTTTGTGGTGTCGCATCTCCCCGGAGTGACCGTCGTCAGAAGCATTGGTCCCTGATCATCCCATCCCTGTTGGACTACTTCCTCTACATCCGAGGGTGAGCTACAAATCCATCTCCTCCTCTGTTTTTTTCATGTCACTAGATTTTATTTTCAAGTCAAGTTGCGTAACCTAGGCGTCTCCCGTCCGAAAGGGTTGCATCGATAAATATGAATTCAATTGCATATTTATCACCGCAGCTCTTTCGGATTGTCCAGCGTTTTCCACGGACAGCCCGAGGATGTGTAGATTGGATACATTCTCCAAGCTCTACCCCGTTCCGAGACAGGATTTCGGCGGCGCCTCCCCGTTGTTCTCCAGAGCACATTCTCTCGGCTATTTGCCGAGACGTGTATCTGGAGAACAGCAGGGAGGTGCTGCCGAAATTTTGTCTCGGAACGGGGTAGAGCATGGAGAACATACTCAATCTACACATCCTCGGGTGGGATTAGGACCTATCTTTACCTATTAGAGATGTAGGTGGATTCAATGCCGTCAACGCGGTAGAAAATAAAAATTTGATGTGATTAATTTAAATGAATCCTTAATTTTGTTGTGTGGCTCCCAATAAAGCAGAGGATGGCAGATAATCAGTGGATGTACAGTGGTTTTATCCGTCGGAATCGAGTAACATCAGAGTGGATCGCGAAAACCGATGTTTATTTGAAGGAGATATTCCGTAGTCCAATGAGAATTATCCCACAATGCCCTTGTGCGAGATGTGGCAGACGTCACCGTAGAAATCAGAAGGACATGACTGACCACCTTCGCATGCACGGATATATGCCAAACTTTGACATGCCGCCGATAAACTTTGCCGAGCGGGACCGTGGTAGAGAGGAGGTGATGCGACAACGCATCGATGGTTATGCAGACGACGGGGTCAGGGACATGCTAGATGATGTCATTGCTGCAGAGATGGCACATGCGACACCTTCAAAGAATGAACCAGAGGAGCCGGAGGCAACCGCAAAGGCCTTCTTGGAGATCTTGGCCTCGTCAAAGAAACCTCTTTATGCGGGTGCCAAAGTCTCTCAGCTGGATGCCATCTCGCAACTGATGGCAGTCAAGGCTGAGTACGGCTGTAGCCAGAAATGCTTCGAAGCATTTCTGGGAGTATGGGCTAACAGCCTCCCCGAGGGTCATGAACTGCCGAAAAGCATGTATGCCACGAAGAAAGTCATGAAGGCACTCTCTATGGATTATGAGAAAATACATGTTTGTCTGAAGAATTGCCTTTTGTTTAGGCACGAGTATGCGGATGACAAGTACTGTAGGGAGTGCGGTTCCTCTCGGTACCTTGAGGTGGTCGGTGAGGATGGTGAGAAGAGGCAGCTAGGCATCCTTGCAAAGGTTCTTCGGTATCTGCATTTCATAGAAAGACTGCAGCGCCTTTTCATCACGGAGGAGTCTGCCAAAATGATGAAGTGGCACAAGGAAGGTATAAGGTACCATCCAAATAAAATCGTACATCCATCAGAAGGCGAAGCATGGAAGTCGTTCGATGAAGAATACCCCGAGGAAGCAGCCGAGGCTAGGAATATCAGAATTGCCATATCAGGTGATGGGTTCAATCCATATGGTATGTCGTCCAATGCATACAGCTGCTGGCCCGTGTTTGTTATTCCGCTCAATCTCCCTCCCGGTGCCCTAATGCAACGCAAGACCATGTTCTTGTCGCTCATCATTCCGGGGCCTGAATACCCGGGGAAGAATTTGGGTGTGTTTATGCAGCCGCTGGTGGATGATTTGCACCATTCTTGGTACTTCCCGAGGTTGACATACGACCGAGATCTGCAGAGAAATTTCTTGATGAAAGTTTGGTTGCACTATTGCATGCATGACTTTCCCGGTTATGCCCTTTTCTGCGGATGGTGTACAAGTGGGAAGATGCCATGCCCAGTGTGCATGCAGGCTCTACGTTTAATTTGGCTGAAGAAGGGTGGCAAGTATGTAGCATTTGACCTGCATCGACAGTTCCTCCCTCCAGACCATCTAGACAGGGAAGACAAGAAGAACTTCACGAAAGGCCGGGTTGTCTATGAAGTAAACGAGATTCCAACATATATTCGGGGGCAGATGTTCTTGCTCAGCTAAAAGCTCTCGAGCCTAAAGTTGAAGGCAAAGGCAAAGGCAAAGCCAAAGCCAAAGGAGAAGGCGAAGGCGAAGGCAAAGGCAAAGCCAAAGCCAAAGGCTTCGAGCGCATAACTGGACTCACATTACCCCCTTCACGAAGCTTCCCTATTTCAAGGACCTCAAACTTCCTTACAACATCGATGTGATGCACACTGAAAAGAATGTCGCAGAGTCCCTTTTCCGCACGATACTCAACATTCCTAATCAGATGAAGGATAACGTTAAAGCTAGAGCCGATCAACAGAAAATTTGTGATAGACCACGTCTAAACATGAAGCCTCCCACAGGCGGTCGAAGAAACTGGTTCAAGCCAGATGTTGACTTCGTACTTAAAAAACCAGAAAAGATGGAGGTATTGAAGTGGCTCAAACACATAGTGAAGTTCACTGATGGTTATGCATCGAATATAAGTAAGGGAGTCAATCTTTCTAGGGGCAAAGTGACCGGGCTCAAGAGTCATGACTATCATGTATGGATTGAGCGGATAATGCCGGTGATGGTTCGAGGTTATGTCCCCGAGCATGTCTGGCGAGTGCTTGCGGAGCTAAGCCATTTCTTCCGCACGCTCTGTGCTAAAGAAGTATGTCCCGAGGTGATTAGACAATTGCATAAGAAGGCACCGGAGTTGATACGCAAGCTAGAGAAGATCTTTCCGCCAGGCTTCTTTACTCCGATGACACATCTCATTTTGCACCTCGCGAACGAGGTATTGTTGGGGGGGCCTGTGCAGAATCGTTGGCAGTACGGCCCTGAGAGACAGAACAAGCATCTCCGACACAAATGTGGAAACAAAGCTAAGATTGAAGCTTCCATAGCTGAGGCAGTTATCCTAGAGGAGGTGTCAGACCTCAGGACATCGTACTATCCAGACCACGTTCCCACTCTGCATAATAAGGTGCCTCGATACTATATAGAAGAGCCGAAGTATAAACCCAAGCTCCATCTATTCAGCGGGCAAGGTGGCAGGGCTGGGGGCTCGAAATCTTATAACATGCCACAACAAGAGTGGGAGGACCTCATGTTCTATGTCTTGCACAACATCAAGGAAGTTGAGGATGTGTGGATGAGGTAATACCACTACACCATTCCTTTATGTCTTGCACAACATCATGTTCTATGTTCACTTAGTCCCGTTCTAACACCGCTTTTCTTCTTTTAGTCAATTCGTTCGTGAGGAGTGGACGGGAATGATTCCTCCTACTGAGGCGGAGGAACTTACTCTTCTCCGGCATGGAAACCCTGGAAGGAAAAATTTTGTTGCTTGGTTCATGGAGAAAGTAAACTTTCACATTCACCTATTAAATACCTAGTTCAACATTTATTAGTTTACCGAACTAATGCAACCAGCAATTTCAATTAAACTTGTAGGGACAAGATCCAAACATATCCATGGATGACGAATTGAGATGGGTTTCCATGGGTTTTGACCCTCGGGTCAAGACATGTGAAAAGTATGATGTGAATGGGTATCGCTTCCATACAGAGGAGCACCAGAACAGCCGACCTGATCCCAAGACTATAAATACCGGGGTGTACACGCAAGGTCAAAATTCAGTTGACTACTACGGAATGGTAGAAAAAATATACGAGCTTACATTCAGCCGTGGGCGCGAAACCCTAAGTCTCCCTGTGTTCAAATGCCGATGGTTTGACCCAGTAGAGGGGCTGAGACATACGCCTTCCGTTGATTTGGTCGAAGTTAAACCATCAACCGTGTATGCTGGAGCCGATCTCTTTATTGCGGCTACCCAAGCCACACAAGTTTATTATCTGCCTTACCCATGCCAGAAAGAGTACCTAAAGGGTTGGGAAGTTGTGTTCAAGGTGTCGCCACATGGTAAGCTACCGGACCCGAACGATGACGATTACTACAACATTAACCCCATGACATACGAGGGAGTGTTCTATCAAGAGCAAGCTGATGATGATGTGGTCAGAAACGATGACGCTGACGCCTTGGGTGATGATGACGTGGATCGAAACGATGACGATGTACGGAATGATGGTGAGACCATTGTTAATGAAAATGACATACTTATGCTAGAAAAGTTAAACGAAGACGTTGACGACGAGGAAGAGCCTCCACCTCCGTCAGACAACGAAGATGATATGCGTGATAGTGATGATGAGACCGATCGAGGAATCGGTTACAACAGTGATGATTCGTATGGGTTCTAGCAGATGTACGTTTTTTCTATGGTTTGTTAATATGCTTATTTATTAATGTGTTTTTTATTCCTTATTATTATGCTTTTTTCTTCATTATTAATGTACTAATTGTTTATTCTCTTTTCAATGCAGGTTCGCTAAACATGGGCAAGGGGAAGCCCGACGGCACGGGTTTCCTATCGAAGCTCACCAGGATGACTAGTCGGAGTGGTCGACCCCGTACTCTTCCCTCCCGACTACTTGAGGATGACTCCTCACAGGGAGGTCGAGGGAGAGGTGCCCCTAGAGGAGGACAGGGTCAGGGCCAGAAACAGCGCTCCCTCACCGACTTAGGGGTGTCCTCTTCGAGGCCCTCCTCTACCGAGGAGGAGGAGGGGGAGGAGGATGTTCGCGAGGAGGAGGAGGTTCAGGAGGAGGAGGAGGTTGGGGAGGGGGACGAGGAGGAGGAGGATGGTGGTGGCGGGGAGGATGGTGGTGGCAGCGAGGGGGTTGCCCACAACAAGGGGTGGCTGCGTGGTAATGCAAAGCTCCCTTCCCTTCCTGCGACCGAGGAGCAGAAGTGGCTCATTGAGCCCAAGAGGAAAGAGTAAGTGCCACTTAATCATAATTTAATTCTTTTGCTTGTACACATGCTAATATTTTCCGTCTTTTGATTGTACACATGCTCATATTTTCATTCTTTCTATCTTTTGCAGCAACTGGATAATTCCTAAAGGGGGCCGTCTTCCAAACGGCGTCATCACCATTTTGCTGAAGGAACACTGGCCGGGGCTGTTTCGTCCAGATCCAGTCAGGCAGCCTAAGCACCGGGTTTTGGCCACCAGCTGGGACCACTGGGAAGTGGCCCCCCACCCGGACCATACCACGTATGCTAAGGCCGTGATCACAAATTTTTGGGTAAGTTCTCTTCAGAAGCACGAGTCTTGAGTTTCGTTCGTTGTTTATCATCGAATGGTTTAACTCATAGCTTCTTTCATTCTTGTTTTCTGAATGATTGTAGAGATACTATCGAGTTCTTGAGGAGCACAAGTTCACTGCCGACGAGATCGTGCTGCGCCAAGCGAGGAAGAAGGCCCGTCAGATGCAGTACAAGGTGCGCTGGGTGGCCATCTCGCAATATCATCACGACGCTCTTGATACGAAGATGACCAAGGAAGACGCGCGGAGGATGCATGTTACCTTGGAGAGGGAGGAGTACTTGGCCGTAAGTATAACAAACTTTTCATTCCGGCGTTTGTGCTAAATTTCATCGTTTCGTGTTGACATGCCATTATGCTTTCATTATGTAGGTGTGTCCTGGTTGGTGTTATGGAAAGGCCGATGGATGGGCAGCATTGGTGGATCTGTGGCTCGGTCAGGATGCAGAGTGGGCTGCTAACAGCCAGAAAAACCGGGCTAACCGAGGGACCGACGGAACACATGGTCAGGGAAACCGGAACCACTTTAGCCACAAGAAAGTTCAGGTATATTTATTTACATGAAACATTCTTCTTCTTCTTCTATTTACCGTCACTTTCGTATGTATCACTAACCTCTGTTTGGTGGTGCAGGAGGAGAAACTGAAGCGGCCGCTCTCTGACATAGAGGCATGGCAGATCGCCCATACGCGGAGTAAGTCCAAGGAGGGAAGGGCGACTACTACGGCAATAGCGGGGAGAACCTGAAGGCCTACGAGGAGGTGTATCTGAAGGTAAATCCTGGCACACCTGACCCCTTAAAGCTGGCTACGGACGAGAGGGCGGTGGTGGGCATAGGGCCGAAGCTTCATGGTTGGCAGGCGGTTCTGGATGCCGTGTGTACTCCTTCTATCTCCTTCACACGGCTCCGAACTACGAACCCGAGCCTGAGCCAAAGCACGAGCACGACCAGTGCACAGTCACACTCCCTCCTAGCCCAGCAGACCAGCGTAAGTATTTTCCCTCTTATCTTTCTTTTTGCTCACTTTATTTTCCGCATTGAGATGTTTTATGAGTTCATCATGTCATATCGTAGGCCTACATTGAGTACACACGCCAGGAGACCATGGCGTGGCAGGCGAGAGTTGCAGTAGTCCAGGAGCACAGCACTCGCATGATGACGGTTAGTTTAGCCTCTTTCATTTCACTTCCATATTTGCACTTTCATTTCTTCTGACCTTCGTGTTTGCTTGGTCAATTCACATGCATCGCGTTTTTGAGAGCATGGCGGCCGGCACGGTTCCTGTAATGGAACCACCACCACCACCTGCTAGACCTGCACCAATGCTCCTTACCTTTGAGGAGTTTCTGGCACAGAACATGGAGGCTGCGGTTAGTACTTCCCCAAACTCATCAACCACTGCTTACCGTTTAACCCTCTGGTTGCCATTGATGCTTTGACAGATAACTGTGAAACTTAGAATGTCACAGCTTCACCATTAGTCATGAACACAACACTCACTTCCTCGCTGAAAAACACTCACTTCACCATTTGTCAAATTTCTAGATTTAGTTTACAAATTTGTAAACATTTGGCAAAAGAAGCATCATTTTCTCTTGATTATTAGGTGTATATATTGTTCTCATCAGCCACTCCTTACCGTTTATTCAACACAATCATATATCCCCTGAACATGTCTTTTCAAACATCCAGGCAACCGGTGGATCTTCCGTTGGTGGTGGTGCCGGTCTTCGCATGACTCCCGAGTCACGGAGCCCGGTCACTCCCATCCACCGAGGAGGTGGCGGTGGCGGTAGCGCTGCCGCTAGCAGTGACGACCGGTGCTTTGCCGGTGACGACCTTGGCGGTGGTGGTGGACGTCCTGGCGCTTAAGCCTGTGGGTCTTTAGATGACTTCTTTTATGCTCCTCTAGATGATGCTTACGTGCTTATGTTGTTTATGTTGTTGCGACGATGCTTTAGATGATGTTCTTGCGACGATGCTTTAGATGACTTTGCGATGCTTATGTTGTTGCGACGATGCTTATGTTTGTGATGATATTTATGTTCTTGTGATGTTGGTTGTGAGGATGACACTTATATCTGCTGTGTATTTGAATTGAATTGATTTGAATTAAAACAGAGAAAAGGAAAAAAAATCAAAAAGAAAATATGCCGACGGCCTAACCGTCGGCATAGGTCTAGGCCGAGCTACCAGTGGCTTCCGCGTGGCACCCATGCCGACGGGAAGGCCGTCGGCATACATTTAACTCTACGCCGACGGCTAAGCCGTCGGCATAGCTGCCACGTGTTGGCCAACTGTACTCCCTGGCACCAGACTATGCCGACGGCCTCGCCGTCGGCATATGTTCAAATATATGCTGACAGCCAGGCCGTCGGCACATAGTGGCGCCAGGGGACACCAGCATGTGCCACGTGTCAGACGCAACCGTCGGCATATATTTAAACATATGTCGACGGCCTCGCCGTCGGCATAGTGGTGACACGTGGGGCGTTTTGCTGGGTGTAACTTGACAGTGGCGCCGTCTGACGCCGTCATACGAACGAGTTTGCCGACGGCCAATCTGTGCCGACGGCCGTATGGACACCGTCGGCGTAGATACCTATGCCGACGGCTTTCTCTATGCCGACGGCAGGCCCAGGTACGCCGACGCATACGATGCCGAGGGGGCTATGCCGACGGCGGCCGTCGGCATAGGCCTATCCCGACGGGATTTGGACCAATGCCGACAGCTTTGGCCGTCGGCATAGCCAGTAATTCCGGTAGTGCATCTGGCTCTCTTCTCTACTTGGACGTGCACAGATGGCTACAAGAGGAGGGTCTCTAGGCTGGTGCCATGCTGGCTGCTTACAAGTGGCTACATGAGAAGGGGGACTCCCTACGGGAGCATAGCAGGCAGGTTAGTTGGATCTGAACGGTCCTTATGTTCTAAGGAAACTTTTGGGGCTTTACTGTTAAATGTTATCCTTGTTGTAAATTCAGAAATCTCACATGACCAAAATGTAAATTATATTTGCACATGAGTGTTATGATATTGACTTTGGATTATTGGCTATAACATTGTATCGGCATGGATTGGGAAAATGTATAGGAGGACACGCGTGCACCCCTCCCTTGTATCCCACCGTCACTTTGCATGGGGATTAGCATCAAGGTTGTATTTTAGATATGTATTCCTAGTGTATACTTCTATATGATATCAGAATTGTCTTAAATGCACATTGACATGCAACTTGTACCATGTGACAACTGAATAGGGCCCACCCACATGCGGATGATTCTAGCTCATGCACAAACGATTAACATTGAAGGTATGAGAATTAGCTGACAACTATTTCTGAATTGTATTTAATACAAGCTGACATATGCAATATTGCTCTATGACAATTGATAGGAGCCCACCCGCATGTGGATGATTTTCCTGGTTGGCATTTTGAACGAGACAAGAATTAACATTCAGTTTGAATAATTAAAATTGAGGAAGATCATTGGTCAATCACAAATACATTTATTATGATTCTTAGTTTTTCTAGTAAGTTTAGAAATTCAAATATTTCATGATACTAATTAGTGGAAAAAATTAGAAACATTAAATGAATTTCATGAGTTTTCAAAATTCATGTTTAATTGTTAAAATGAAAACATGATACTAATTGTGGGAAATTTCATCACACTGACTTCAAGAAATTTCATTATACTAATTCCAAAAAATTATGACTCTTCTAAGAAGACTGAGATTTTCATGATATTAATTCCTAAAAATTTTGAAAAAATATTCTGTGATTTTCATGATATTTAATGTTTTTTCAAAAATTCATATTTAAGTGGAAAATAGATAATACCATGATATTAATTGTAGGAAATTACATTACACATATTTTTGAAAATTGTGTCTCTTCTAGGAAAAAAGTGAATTTACTAATTCTTAGATTTTTTAATCCATGACACTAATTCCTGAATTCGTTTAAATCTATATAAAACGAGAATGAATTTCAATATTAAAAAAATCCACATGTTCAAGTATTACCTTGTAAACCCATGTGTTCCTATGTACTTTCCCTAGTGTTACCATTTGTTTGGACTTTAAAGTATGAGAGACATAAATGCCACGTTTACTCTTTGTCAATGGGGTACTGGGGTTGCAATGTTCTTATTTGCTGAGGGCTTGAGGTCGTACCATAATTTCAAAGGTCATCAATTCCATTGGCCCACGTACCTATGTATAGTTTTCCATATTCAATATATATCCAATCTGTATAGTTTAACTGCGACTTTATCAACTCGTGCAAGTTTTGTGTCTTCGTTTGGCTATCTATCGTGTATCTTATTTATCACTTGAAGCACATGCCTATACAAATTATTTTTAGTTCTTAACGGTGTTTACAATAATGGTGACTAGTTGCTAATGGCCATTGTGATATTGAACTGAAGGTGTTTATGACTTCATTGTCGGCAAGTTAAAACTGTGATTTCACACCGGAGTAATTTTGGCTATAAATACTTGTTTGTGTCTATTAAGTTTCAGTTTGCAACAATTTATTTCTTTTACATGTGTATGATCAGGTGTATCAGTAATTGACATTTCTCTTTCATCTCTATAGGATCTTTGTCTAATTTAATTTTACAACTAAATATCTATCTTATCTCACACCAAGTGCTTAATATTTAACTTTTCTTTCAATGTAAAGTCCTTGGTGTTTCAAATATGTTCACGTGTACAAAATTAAGGTTGGGTGTCGTTAATCTTTAGCTGCGCTTTTTTGTTTATCGCTAAAATCACTAATTTGATGATGCATGTAGAGCTACAGATAAACGTCCACTAGTACAGGAAACCCCTACTAGCCACGTGCGATACAGCGTTCCAACCGCGTTCGGGTAGCACGCCGCCGGTACGACGTTGCTGGTAAGGTACTTTTAGCAGCGTGTGATGCGCCTACACGCTGCCAGGCTGTCTGACACAGGCGACGTGC
This sequence comes from Elymus sibiricus, assembly GCA_039707655.1. NCBI lineage: Eukaryota > Viridiplantae > Streptophyta > Magnoliopsida > Poales > Poaceae > Elymus > Elymus sibiricus. Next base: position 526,241,169 of record CM077666.1, on the reverse strand, counting down.
GCGTACGGTAAACGCGGCTGGTGTTAGAGCTATCCTACAGCATTCGTGCTTCTCGAACGCTGCTAGTATTTTATATCGTAGGCAGCGTCCGCCATAAAGCACGCGCTGCTAGTTTATTTTGCAGGGCAAAAAAAAAATACTACCACGGCAACGTTTTTTGCTGGCAACATTTGCACATTTCATACATATAGAAATATAAGAAGTATTATGCAATTAAATAATGAATGTTATTATGTAACACATTTTACATGAATCCAAGTTGCAACATCTGCATATACACGTTCAATTCACATAACACATAGATATTGTTGAATTACGAGCATATGCATTTCACATGCCAAATTTGTAAAAGAATTGTGCATTTGACAGCGGCGGCTCGGTCGTGGGGCAGCGGCTCCAAACTGTTGAAGTTGCGGTCGATGAATCTGAAAAGAACAATGTGAGCATGCATAGATACCAAATTAACATAGCATATGCATGGCAACCTATAGGAAGATTACATAGCAAACAATGGCAGCATTTGTGAACCAAAGGGCTAATTTTTCGGCCATGGTAGCATCTATGAGCCAAAGGGCTCATTTTGCTGTCGTGCTAGAGTCATCATGTCTCGATACATGCAATAAGTACTAACGTTACAGACTTAAGGGCTTAAGTTCCAACTGACACAAAAGGTACGGTAAGGCTACCCAGTCTAGTTTAGAACAACGTTTTCAACATGATCACTGTTGTTCTACAAAAGACCACGAGTCAACTATCAGTGTCCTTCATTTCATGGACGGCGTCGAGCCGTGGAAGTCACAATGTTGTCTCTTCTGCCGATCCCACCGCTCCTTAAGCGGTTTGTCTGAGTTGTCATAGTACATTCCCTCCTTGCTGACGACATCATTATTGATGACGGTTGCAAGGGTGCTCTGGATCCATCTGAACTCAACTCGACTATCATCCGGTGCGAGACTGGCAGACGTATAACTTCTCTCAGTTCCCCCAATTGGTGACATCATCCTTTCTTGTGAAGGTCGTATGCTTCCACGTGTAATCAACCATGTGGTTCATGACGTAGTAGGCAGACGTATAACTTCTCTCAGTTTGTTGTTGCATGCAATAGAAGGTTGTGTTGTGGGCGAAGCGTACCAAGCGCACCCATTTTTGTTTCTGAATTCTGGGTTTATCCCTCCTTCTACCCTGTTCTCAAACTATAAGAGAGCTTCATCCAGAACTGACTTCAGTTTGCTGTAGTCTTTCTTGATCTTTCGATGCGAATCCAAGACTTAAGAATTGCAAGTCTTTGGGGATAGAACGAAGAGGATCCAGTGCTCGTCGCTGCGCAAACAGTCAGTAACTATCGTCAACCTTTGTACGATGCAAGGATATATACTGCAGATCTGAGAAAGCATATGTGCATTGGTGCTAACTAGCGAACACTTACCACATACGGTGGGGCACAAGATGGTAGTTTGCGTATCTATGTTGAACCATGAATTCGCCAAGGTACGTCTTCATCACTTTCATACCTTCTCGACTTTGAAGGTTTACGTGGTGCATGTGATAAGGGTCCGCCACGGCGACCATCCTCACGTTGTCAAACTTGAGCTTGTTGGCTAGATGAAGCACCCATAGCCTGACTAAGGAGCATCCCACAAGCTGCTGGAGGTGGATCATGCTGAAGATCTGGTCGAAATGTAAATAGAACTTGTGCGCGGGGAAATCATCAACGAAGCCGAGACCCTTAGTCACCTTTACCATGTATACCGGAAGATTTTCATGCGGACTACGAAAATCGACCTTGGCCACCAGCTCTCCCTCTTCAGGATGTCGTCATGAAGAAGCTTCATGTTAGGCACCATGGTCTCGTACAAGAAAACTGGTACCATGGGTTCACCAGGGAAATGAACTCCTCGGAACAATGGACGATGAGGCGCGGTCTGGTTATTAGACTGTTTCTGGCTGCAACCGGCTGTGGCTTGGTGATCCTTCTTTGTAGTCCGCTACTTCCTCTTCTTTGGTACATCACTGGCTGGCACACCTGCCAAACTATCTCGGACTACCCCATTCAGGGTCTTTGGAGTCACATTGGCTTTGGAGGGATTTTCAGATTAGTCATTTTGAGTGTCGTCGGCCGGCGGCGTGTTAAAAATGTAGGAAAAATGCCCTAGAGGCAATAATAAATGTTATTATTTATTTCCATGTTCATAATTATGTTTATATTCCATGCTATAACTGCTGTGGTTCCCGAGCCCGTATATCCATAAAGGCTAGCTCTGAGGAAAACCCATGTGCACGGGTGGAATAATAAATGGTAAAATGTATTCCTAGTCATTCCCCTAAGACTAGCTCAAGTGTTGCATGATCGTTACGTTTTTCTGATCATGGGCATGAGTATGCCGGCAACTTTGAGGACACAATGTAAGAAGAACACTAGTGTTGAATCGACCCAAATTGTTGTTATGCTATGAGATAACATTTGTCATAAGTTGATGGTTAATAACACAGAGAAAGTTAACGTTTACATAATTCCGTAGACCATGAGAGTATCGAGTTCCTTCATGCTTGCTTCATGAACTTTGGGGTTTGTTAAACGTCATCCGTAATAGGGTGGCTATTACGACGGCTTATGGGTTCATGAAAAAGTATGACAAATTACTAGATAGCTCAAGATTGGGACTTGCTCCTCTGACGACGGAGAGCTATTCTTTGGGCCCTCTCGGTGTTACGGTATCCACCATCGTCTGGCCAGACACAGTGTGATTTGATCACAGGGATGCCGGAACGCGGGAACGAGAAAAGAGAACAAAAATAGGTAACGAGGAAACTGACATAGTCTGAGAGAAAGTCATCGGAAAAGTTTCGAAAACGACAAAAAAATTCCGGAGAGAAAACCGGAATTGTTTCGGAGTAAAGCCATCGTACCAAAAATGTTTCGGAATAAAACCATCATACCGGAAATATTTCGGAACGCTTCCAGAATTATTTTAGAGGGTGCCGAATATGTTCTGTGACCTTCCGAAATTTTTCCGGAGAAAACGCGCGGAAAAACATCTTGTCCCAGCGAGAGGGGACAAGATCCCATGAATCGTGGGGGCTGTTTTTGGGCTATTTTTTGGGGCGCCCCCTTTAGGGGGCAGCCCCCTTGTTGGTGGACAAGGTGTTGGGGGCCCCCCCATGGTGGGGGGCAGCCCCCACAAATGGTGGTGCTGGTTGGGAGGAGGTTGCGCCCCATGAGGGTGCCTCATGTGGCCGGCCAAGGGTGGAAGGGCCCCCCCCATGGGGCAACCTCCCACCAATGGTGGGTGCATGTTTTGGATGGGGGCCCCCCTTTGTGGGCTGATATTTTCAGCCCCCCCCCTCCACCCCTTCCACCACTATAAAAGGAGAAGGAGAGGAGCTCTCCAACTCTCTCAACACAAGGCACGCATGATCTGCCATCTCTCTCCCTCACACGAAATAGTTTCGTAGTGCCGAAAGGCTGTCTGGTTTCCAGTAGGGATTAGTTCTGGGCGGCGAAGCCCTGCTGGATGGGTGACACCGTATGTGTGCAACCAAGTAGAGAAGGCATATGTTCGATCTTCTATTCGAGGGATTGTCAGAGGGCTGTCCGAGGGACTGTCCGAGAAAAAGTCCGTGGGACGGCCGGAGCGCTGTCTGAGGTGATGTCCAACTGAGAACATCCTCGCGGTTGGGAGGTTGTAAATTCCTAGCTGCGGGGATCTGCACCGACGATCTTCACCAACTCTACTTCTGCTGCGCTATGAGTTGGTAATGATTAGATCAACCCTTGTATGCATCTTCATAGTGGTCCTGGACTGGTGCGTAGGACGGAAACTTTTTGTTTTCTGCTGTTTTACCCAACAGTGGCATCATGAGCCGTGCTATGGGTAGATGCAAGTTACGATCTAGAATACATGAGATGTATGGGTATTGCACAATATAAATTTGTAGTAGATGAGATCTATTGTTGAAAATTATTTGTGTGGGTAGTAGATGAAATCTATTACCTAATATTCTTGTTGTTTCCCTTGAATCTGTGTATTTCTGATCTTGACGGAATGGTGGAGTTTTGCTTACAAAGTTCTGGCAATCCGCGATCATGACAGATCAATGAAGTGCTTCAGTTCTTTGGGTTCCACCATAGTTAAAGAAAGATGAAATTTAGCAGACTAAAGGGCAATGCAGATATGATCTGCACATGGTTCTTGCGTATGACAAAGTTCATTATGGGGCTCGAGATTTTTTATCTCGTGTTTCGTACGCCCCGCAAAGTTAATCTAGCGACTTGAATAATCATACTTGATGATGGACGTTGGTAGCTTCGGTTTAAGTCAAAACCTTAGAAGCCATGTAAAATAAAATGTAGCATAAACCGATTAGAGGCGTCTAACTTGGTTTTGCAGGATGATAGGAGATGTGGTATAGTCTTCATCATATTTAATTTGATTATGTATGAGATGACTATATGATGTAAATTAATTAACATGACCTGCGAGTCATGCTTCGGCATGATGGCTGGGGCCATATGATTATGATTGTCACTTTGATGACTTGCATGTCAACCTTATGTAATACAATAATTCTATTAGCTATAGATATAGCAATATTATTTCGTCCATCGACAAGGCGGTGACAAGATTTGCGAAGTTGGACACCGGCGCAAAAGCCGAAGACGGAGAAAAAGGAAAAGAAATAGGCCTTGGCAGAAAAGTTTTGCCATCGCAACATGTCGGGGCCGGATTTTCGGGACACAATGTCCCGGAATTTAACCCCTCGTGTCGTCACCAGCCCCAAGATCATTGTTACTGGTGGACATGTCCTTGTTACAGATTACCAAGCAATTACAAGAATTGGATACAAGACCATAATGATACAACAAGGTCTAATGATACAACAATGATTTCTAACAGCGGATGGCGGAAGCGGGTAGCGGATCTCCATCTCTGGTGGGGCTCCATTCCCACAGGAACAGCTGACCTGGATAACTCCTATCCCGCGTGGTTGCTATCTCCGATTCCTAGGTCGCGGGGTGTGCCTTCGTAGTGCTCTTGTCCTAATCGTGATCTGGCCAAGACAATAGCCAGGGACAAGCCAGTGAGTACGTTTGAATGTACTCGCAAACATCATGAACAAAAGATATAATAAAAGCAGGCGGCACGCATGCAATTTATCTTTAAACATATTCAACAATATTAGTCCACGATAAGAGTTTAATGCAATCATGTGGAGTAGTATAATTATGCTGGTAAATAAAGGTTAGTTATCCGATATTAACAAAGGATAAATAATCATGGTGTTACCAAAATTATAAGCCGGGTTCTAGGCGGTAGAACCGTCCTAAAAGAACCCAAGAGAAAAATTATAAAAGGATGCCACAGTTGGGTGTCTTCACGACGCCACGCAAAGGGCTTCATTCCAAGAAAAAAATAAGATGGAACATCGGGTGTTAGACCACCCGAGGATTCCAAGAAAAATAAAATGGAATATCAGGCGTTAGACCGCCCTAGGATTTCAAGAAAAATAAAATGGAATATCGGGCGTTAGACTGCCCGAGGATTCCAAGGAGAATAAAATGGAATATCGGGCGTTAGACCGCCCGAGGATTCCAAGGAAATAGAATGCCAGTCGGGTGTCTGAATGTGACGCCTCGAGAGGTCTTGAAAAAAAATGCCAATCGGGTGTCTGAATGCGACGCCTCGAGAGGTCTTGAAAAGAAATGCAAATCGGGTGTCTGAATGCGACGCCTCGAGAGGTCTTGAAAAGAAAGTAACAACATGAGTATCCAGGTGGCATAACCTTCCCAAGAGATACTCAAGAATACACATAAGAGAAAAAGGTTAGTCCACAGTAATATTCAAGTTAGCAATAATATTCATGAAAGCATCAGTAGTGATAATAATCATCCTTCAAAAGTGAATCACGATCAATTTAATTATTTCCTCTGAAGACCGACACCGAGACCGACACTTGACCAACCCAGACTGTAGTCCTTAACCGTGGACACTGCTATTCGAATAGGTTATAAAACTCTGCAGAGGGTGTACTCTTTACCCACAAGTAAAGGATTTCTTTAGTTAACCTCGAAATGTTGACTAATTCCAATTACGGCCTTTGGGTTGAAAACACACCTGACCAGCACATACTAGCTTTAGCTCACCAAAGCCAGGAATCACCCAAGGCAATGATAAAGTAAAACTCTAAGTGGGAAGGCTTCTCACCTCCAATAGCATAGGATCACAATATTTATAACGCGCGCAAACAGGGGTGCTACCCCCTTGGTCCCAATCGGATATACCCATGCCCCCGGACCAAGTGACATGCCTACCATGGGCCAATGGTATCTTTCATTATGGCCTCTCTGTATGGTGTGTGCAGGAAAGGGGTTAACAACTTACTAAAGCATACCCTACCTGTGGTAGGGACATGTGGTTGCACGGATCAAGTATGGGGGTTACCGGAACAAGACTCGATCTACAGTCGACTCTGGAGGTTTATGTTCCCTGCAGTGGTTAGCACAATCAAGTTTTCTATTAACAGCAACACCAAAACAGGGCCGCAGCCCTAGCATGTCCCAACATGCATAATACTAGAGGCATGAACACGCTCCGACGTGATCATCCTCCTGACGGTAACTGAACCTCCTTTGTACCTGCACCTGCAAGTTAGTCATGACAAGCATAGGCATGTGTGGCACAAATGTTTCATATTTAAGTGAAATCAAATACGGACAAAGGGCCACATATGCATGATCATCTGGATGCAATTTCCATTCGAGGTCACATAAACATGTTTTAAAAATTCTAGCAAGCAATCCACCAAGCAATTATCATATCAAGTGTTCAAGATGCTTGCCTTGAGCATGTAAAAGGGTTGGGTGCACTCCAAAAGTTTGAAAATTTCATCTCCCTTCCATTTTCCTATTTTCAAAATAATATGATTACCACATAATTTCAAAACAGTACAACAAAGTTGTTTGGAAATTTTTGAAATAAATACTAAAATAAACTAGATGAAATTTAAAGAATGACAGAAAAAGAATTAATTCATTTGGACTGACAGTTGAAGAGTTGTGGCCGTTCATTCGTTTGGCAGAAAACAAACAAAAATTTGTTCATTTCTGTTCCTAACGGGTGAACGCCCGCAATTTAGTTGTTTCGGTAGCGGACTGAGGACAGAAAGCGTATTCTTGAGAATATGCTTTCGGTGAGTGAAGGCGTACTCTGTTCTGATGCCGCGCAGAATACGCTTCCGTTGAATTGAAAACGTATTTAGAGAGGGTGCGCCTCCACTTAAACAGCAGGGCCGACGGCTTGAGTGGCTGACATGCGGGTCCCACGGGCCCAGTGGTCAGGTTTGACCAGTCGCCACACACCTCCTCTCTCCTTCGACAGAACAGAGGGCTTCGCCGGTGGCGATTGCCGGAGAAAGGCGGCACCCCTCGGGGAACTAAGCACATGGGCGTGCTCAGGATGCCGTGGCGATCATCTGGAGGTATGGCATGATCGAAGGGAAGTACGGGGTCGCCGGCGGTGAGGTTTGACCGAAGAGCTCCAGCGGAGGAGAATTGGGGCTTTCCGCCTACGGGTATTGTCAGTGTAAAAACCGGCAGACCACGGGGTAGGGGGTCCCGAGCTGCGGATCTCGGATCGATGGTAACAGAGACAAAGGGAGACGATGTTTTACCCAGGTTCGGGCCCTCTTGATGGAGGTAAAACCCTACGTCCTGCTTCTGTGTATATTAATGGAGATGTATCGAGTACAGAGTTGATCTACCTCGAGATCGTAATATGTGTCTAACTTCTAAAGCTAGGTGTTTGATGTTGCGTTGATGTCCCCTATGGGCTAAACCCTATGGCTTATATACACGCCAGGGAGGGTATCTAGGGTTACAAGGTCGGTATCTTGGAGTAAGGCGGCTGGAGTAATCTTGAAGTGTACTACAAGTCTTCGGTAGAGACAACGTCGATCACGTCTCCCACGTACAGCCTCCGGAGTCCATCTTGGTCACGTACAGGGGCACATCGGCCCAACCGAGGAGCCGAGTCAGCCAGCTTAGCACCCCCTAATCTAGGACACCGTCAGTAGCCCCCGAACTGGTCTTCTACACAGAGGACGATGGTCGACAGATATTACTTCGGATCCGGAGTCTTTGGTTTGACAGACGAGTTCCCCTTTACATTTTGGATTATCTTTAACAGAACATCGACATCCGAGGTCCAACCGAGCTAGTACCCTGCCCGAGGGGTGTAGATATCTTAGTCTCGAAGACTGGTCGTACAGGTATGAACAATCCCATGCCTGACAACTTTAACGGAGAGGCTCGCCCCATGATGGGTCGAGCAGTTACTGCCCCATCCTCAAATCGCGGTTCGATGCAACTCGTTTACTGGCACGTCCCTTCGAAACAGAGATCGTGCCCATTTTTTTAGGGATATCATCAAGATTTTGTTTCCCCCCACATGCTTCAACGGCATTTTTGACTTCAATCGCGAATTTATCGGCGCAGCAAAGGGGGCTCTTGGCCTTTCACCGGCTTTATAAAAGCAAAAAGGGAGAATAGCGCGACAGCCTACGCTCCCATTCCTCCCTCGCAGCTGCTTCGTCTAGCTCTAGCGCCCAGATCCAGCATACACGCCTTCCTCTTTCGCGAGCTTGACTCCCTCACCAGCCATGGTCGATACCCTTAAGGGGCACTGGGGCGGCTCCACCGTGACGGCGGTGACCATCGCCGAGCTACGCGATGCGGGGTACCTAGCCCCTGCCATCGCCGCCCGTGCTCCAGCGGCCGACGAGCTGGTACCCGCTCCCAACGCCGGGGAGCGGGTGGTCTTCGTCCCCCACCTCATCCGAGGCCTGGGGTTCCCGCTGCACCCTTTCGTGCGCGGGATCATGTTTTACTACGGGTTAGATTTCCATCACCTAGCCCCCAATTCTATTCTCCACCTCGCTGCCTTTATAACAGTCTGCGAGGCCTTCCTCCGCTGTGAGCCACACTTCGGCCTATGGCTGAAGCTCTTCGGGATCAAACCGAAGTCAAGTGGCTCCGAACTCGCAGAGTGCGGCGGGGCCATGATCAGCAAGAACCAGGGGGCCACCTGGTTCAAAGGCACCTTCATCGAAACGGTGAAGCAATGGCAAAAGCAGTGGTTCTACATCACCGAACCCCTCGCCGATGGTCAAACCGAGGTCCCGGCCTTCTCAGCCGGGCCTCCCAAGAAACTCAAATCGTGGAAGGAAAAGGGCGTCGCCTGGGGGAAGCCCGAAGAGGTGGAGACCCTGATCGAGAGGATCGTGTGGTGGACCACCACAGGGAAGGCGGAGCTGGCCGATGTTATCAACGTCATGCACAACCGCCGCATCCTTTCTCTCCAACTTCGGGCCACCCCGATGTGGGCGCAGAAGCCCGAGGACATGGACACCATGTAACACCCTGATTTTTGGCCCTTTCTTTTTCTTTTGGATTTCTTTGAATTTTTATTTGGAGTTCCTTTTTCCGTGGCTATGTGGTCTTGAAACCTGGGAAGATCTTCTCTCCTGCCACTTCCTAGTGGCTTGTCATTCTCAAATCTATTCCAAGACCATGTCATTTCCATCTTAGCCCAACCCCGATATTTGTTTCTTGGGAATATTCCTTTTTCTATTAAAGGAATAACCCTGTTTGCCCTGGGTTATGAAGCAACCTATATTTCCGTCTTCCACAAAATTCCCATAAAATTATCATAAATTCTTTGGATCATATATTCCACAAATATGCCAAAATCCATCCTTGCCTAGTTCAAAAATAATTCAGGAATATTCATTTCCTATTCTGTCCAATATGGCACTTTGTGAAGGAAGTGGTATTTATATTTTCTTGATTGCCCTCAAAAAATTTGGGCACTCTTTTATTTCCAAATAATTGCCTCATGCCAAAATGCAGCCTCATTTGCCTAGTAAATCTTCCTCAACAAATTTCCAAAGTTGCTGTCCAGAGAGAAGCTTTGTGAAGGAAGTACTAGCTAGGCTTATCCAAATGAGTTTAAATTTTGGGAGATCATTAATGTGATCAAATAATGACTCTCCATTTAATTTCATCTCCATCCAACAATTAATGTGAGCACACCTTCAAATCTTGGTTTCTGGCCATAATTTCAGTTTGTGAAGCAACTATGTTTTATATTGCTTCAAAAAATTTGAAATTAATCCAGGACCTAAATATCCCTAAAAAAATGTGAGCATGAAAAAACTCACATTATTTTGCCAAGCCAATTTCTTTGAAAAATTCCCCCAAGTGTATGTCTAGTGTGGAGCATTGTGAAGGAAGTACCATTTATATTTATCCAAATAGTATGAAATTTTTATGGTATCTTCACAGGCCCAAATGATCATGCTCCACCAAATTTCAGCTCAATACAATCACCCATGTGAGTGCTACTTCCTGATCTAGTTTTTGGACCAGAATATGTGGTTGTGAAGCAACTATATTAAATTTTGGTCAAAATCTCCTCAAACTACACAGGATCATAGTCCCTCCTACCCTAAACCCCTAAGACATCCTGTTTAGCTCTTATCCTCTCTAAGTTGATCACTACTTCAGGCTTAAGTTTGCAACAGCAAAGTTCAGTCGATCCCTCCCATCAACCCACAGTGTATTTCTTCGAGCCATCACCTCAGGTAGGACCCACTTAGGAAGGACAAGACGCTAGACATCGTTTGGTTGGCCAGAGTGCACCGCGTGCGCCTGTGCACACGGTGACCACGCGGTCTGGCACGCCGAAAGTGTGCTCTGGCCGTCGGGGCCCTCTGTCGCCGTCCAAACCACGCCGTATCGCCACCGCACCATGTCCACAGCATTGCTCTCGGTCTCCTGCGTCCGCGTGTCCTCTCTGGACCCCTCCCCCTCTCCTCTTTCCTCTCCGGCGAGCACGCCGTCCCGGGATGCCCGCGGCCGTCGTCGCTTTGCACTTGTCCTCTTCCTCCCCGCGGCACCTTTGCACCGAATACACCTCCCCTAGCCCTCTCTCCCCCTCCGCGCATGCGCTCGTGCACGCGGTCGTGCCAGAGAGCATCAACCGTGAAGTCCCGTCGGCTTCCGGCGAGGGCATTGCCGCCTCGGCTATATAAAGCCACCCCGAGGCCTCCCGAGCTCATCCACCTCCTCACCATCCTCCTCTAGCTCTCCCCAACCTGTCAACCGAGCGCGACGAGCTCCCCTGCTCATCCATTGGCCGCCATGCCTGCCTCGGCCTCCACCTAAATTCCGGTGAACCGGAGCTCTTCCCCTCCTCTTTCCTCCACCAGGGAGCTCCTCTAGCCGCTACAAACCTCCCCAGACTACTGCGGCATCTTCCCGGCCGCCATGCCGTGCTCCCCATCTCCGGCCGACGCTGCCGTCCGCCACGGCGGAAACCCCGCTCGTTCCCGAGCTTGGTGGCTCCCATGGAGCAAGCAGGCGGGTGCGGCTCGGTTCCCCGAGCACACCAGTAGGCTGAACGTCGCAGGAGACGGCCGGAGCCGCCGGCAAGCCTCGTCGGGGGCCGCTCCTCCCTCGACCGAGTGCGAGCGACGAAGGAAGGAGACGCTGACCTGGCCAGGCGGGCCCCTCTCCCTTCGGCCCCACCTGTCGGTCTCAGCGTTGACCAGCCCCGGGCCCGCAGGAGTTTAAGTGAAAGCGTATTTCACTGGACTACGTCTTCGGTTTTTGAAAGCGCATTTCTGTGCTGTTTCGGCTGGAAATATGTTTTCACTATCCGAAAGCGTATTCTCCCGAGGACGCCTTCTGTTTAAACCCAGCCGGCCGAAAGGGTTATATAGCGGACGTTCGTCCGTTAGCAGCAGAAAAACTCAATTTTTATTTATTTTTCTGTCTATCGAACGAACGGCCGTAACTTTTCACCCGCAACTCCGAATCAGGTGATTCCGAAGCCCACGATCTCAGTTCGTCGAGCCCGTTCCGATGGTACCACTTTCATGATGTTGTCACACTCTGAAAATGACCATTTTGCCCCTGCCCTTATTCAGCCCCCTCCGAGAGGGAAACTTTTCCGGCGATTCTTTCCGCGAGTTCATCGCACCTCTCCCCGATGATTCATCCATCCCCAGGCAAGCCACAACAGCCACTTGCATGATAGAATTGCAGTAGACATGGTTTCCACTTGAATATTTAATAACTGTTTGTGCATTTAATTCTTTTGTGAATGCTTAGAATATGTTTGTGAATCCATGCTCATTGTTTATGCCATGTTCATTTTCATCGAGTAAGTGATATGATTAATTGCTAAGGATATTATTTTCATGTTTTATTCTTGCAGTTATTTCCGATGCTAGTAATAATGTTATGCTCACATGAGTAGTTACGGTTTGATATGAAAATACTTGTGATAGTCATGATCGTCATTATGCCATGATCATTTGCATCCCGTAGCATAAATGATTTATCTTTGTTGATACTATGTTGTTAAAAGGTTATGTTGCCCATCCATGGTTGCACTGATATCATGCTCATATGCATTGTCATATTATTTTACTGTGACAGCTCATCACCATTCAAGTTGAATCTGACATTAATCGAACTTGAACAAAACTGTTGGCTGAGTCATGGTGCCACCGAATCGAGCTAACCAGTGCAGCCACACTTGCCTTATGGGAGGCCCTAATGCGGTATATTATCATGCCTCTCGCCGGTGCCTCCAACTAGGGAAGGTTATGTGCGCGCGCTACCCTGATCAGGTAGGCGGCCATAAGCCTTGTGCCCGAGTTGTTTGCGCGCGGTTGTCCCCGTTTGGGACGAGTTTGTTTTGTTGGGCCACGATGGTGGCAGCCACGAAGGTGGCGGATGTCATGAGTTGACATCAGGGCGACCCAGGACATAGCCCAAAGGGGAGTTTGTCGGGAGTGGCCGGGAGAGTGTCATGCAATAGATTGGTTTTGTCGGAACATCGTTGGTCCACCCGAATGGGAGCATGAGGCCATGAGTTCCGTGGTGTGGGTACAGTGTACTAACCTCTGCAGAGTGTATAATCTATCGATAGCCGCGTCCTCGGTCATGGACACAGTTCGTAGTAGGTCACACTGTGGGTCAACAGTAATAAAGATCTGAATAATAAACAACCCTGGTTCCATGAGGAAAGAAGTTGGTTGATCTTTATGTAGTCATGTGATGATCACAGGTAGAGATCAAGCTCCGTGTGGTCATGTGATGATCACGATGGTAAGTTGCTGGTTACAAGATAACCCCCGAGCAGAGTAAGTTGGTCCATGAGACCTTAACCGTCGACCCCCTTGCATGCTAGTATCATCCTGTTCATATCATGAATTATATGTTGTTGCCATGCTCATGTTGTTCATGTTGTTGCCATGTTCATGTTGTTGCCATGCTCATGTTGTTCTAGTAGTATCATGTTCATCTTTGATGATTAACCTGTAAATGCCATGCTGTTGTATGTCTTGATTGCTTTGGTTGCTGTGAGCATGCGAGTACGTTCAAAGTACTCACCTGGCGTGTCATGCCAGATTGCAGGTGATGCCGTGATTGCTTGTTTGTCGAGGACCCCGAGGTTGCGCTCTAGGATACGTCCCAGCCAGAGTCCCTGCGGAGTGGAGTTCATCACCGTCGTCGTTGTTCCGCTGCTAGAAGTTATTCCACTACGAGTTGTTCCGCTGCTAGCATAGAGCTATCTGAGCAGGCGAAGTGTCGCCGTGCCCCCTGTAACCGGCGTGCCTTTAGAACCCTTGTACCCGTAATATTTGTAATAAAGAGCTGATTTGTTCTATGCCAAGCAGTGTCGTATTCCAGAAGACTTGATCTCTGGGCTGGAATACGGGGTGTTCCGGTCTCTCTGAGCCGGGGTGCCACAAGGCTTGGTATCAGAGCAGGTCTGGCTGTAGGACGCCCTAGTCAGCGCGAGCGTTAGAAACCGGTAGTTCGGAGTCTAGCTTGCTTGCTGCACTTGGTTGTTTCATTTGTTTGCTGCATAGCATGCATATAGACTTATTATCTTGTCACTAACGGTTGATCTTGTGAGTGTAGGTGGCATCATTTTCGATCCACTACCTGCACCCTCCAGTTTTGCATGCTTGCTCTTTGGTGTTTGGTGTCATCTCTGTCCCAGCGGAGTGATGCCAAGGTACCTAGTGGTGTCGATCATTTGCAGGATTGATGCGCAGGTATCGCACCAATATCTTTTCTCCAGCCACACCTATCATTTCGGTGGTAGACATGTTTCTACCCCGGATCTTGCCATCCAACCCGCCGCTTTGGCAACCCTTACTGATCTTTGCTATCAGAGAAGGGCAGTGCCAGCAAACCCTGCTTTCCACCGCTACCCTACTCTGTCACCCCTTTCCCTGGACGAGTACGGTTCCCTTCCATTCGCATGATGATGATGTGGCCGTGACATCCGTGTCTCGCTACATGATCACCAAGTCCGTCCTCACCGCTAAGCCCGTCCAGATGCAACCGGTGCTGAGTCAGCGCTTGGTGTAGCTCTGTTTATACCATCCTCTCCACACGCTAATCCATTTTCGTGCACACCGCCACAGCATATTAGATCGCAGTACCGGAGTTTCCTCGAGAATTGTGTGCTTAAGTAGGCATGCATAGTGAGGTGAATAGCTGTAAAATGTGATGTTGCTTGTATGTAATCTTAATGCTGTGTGTGCTTTTGTTTTAGTCGTTTCTTTTGCTTATTTCTTTGGGCCCTCGGTGTTACCTTATTTCCCCTTATGAAAGTTGCTCATCAACCGACACCGGACTCGAAAAATCAGTACAGATTTCAAATATTTTGAAGCACAGCTAAACAGTATGGAATTATCAATGGACTGTATTATATTGAGAATATCTGGTTTGAATACAAATGATATTCTGGAAGGACTATCAGCATCAAGTTTACATCAATGTGCAACCATCACCATCGTAATTAACCCACTGGAAGACAATGTGTGTGCAAGACAACAGTACACTTCCAGTCAAAGGAATATCAAGGGTATACATATATGGCATTCAGTCCGCACACTAGAGCGAAAAGCTTCTGGTGTAAGAAAATCCAGTCTTACTCCGCACGCTACCAAAGAAGCTTACGACGTAAGGTTCCTCGGTCTTCTTCAGTAAGCTATTGCAGAAAGCTTCTGGCAGAAGGCACCGAGTCTCCCTCAGTAAGCAACCAAGGGAAAAGCTTCTGGGGTACGATACCCAGTCTTCTTCAGCACGCTATCCCGGCAAAAGCTTCGAGTGTAAGATATCCAGCCTTCCTCAGCACGCTACTCTCGATGGCTTACGACACAAGCTATCCAGTCCTTGTCAGTACGACACTACAAACATTCATCGTCATTGGTACAAGATATTACACAGTGAGTTGGCAGCATATGGCAGTGCATTTCAAGGGTCAAGCCCACAACAGTTTGGTCAGAAACACGAGCTACTCAGGACCCAAGTGTCTGCCCTGGGAATCAAATGTTTAGCTACACAGACTCTCCTATTTACTGTGAGCATGCTGCCAAGATAATGCAAGTCACTCGTACGATGATGCAAGCACTGTGAGAATTGGACAACCACAGGAGTTATGTAAGAGGAAGAAAGCAAGTTATACACCTCAGTGTGATACAATGTCTGACAAGCGATGAAGCAAGACAATGTCGGAACAATAATCTTGACAGTGGATATCAAGGTCAGCTTCCTCACGTCCGACACAGTGATATCATCAACCTCTGTCACCGCCATGTATGATTTACCCCAACAGTGAGCTCTATAACTGTGAACCTGGTGTATGATCATGATGAACCCTTGCTTCCCTTTTCTCTGGTAATGGCACCATGCCTGTGTTCTGAGCTACTTTCGGCCGTCCAGGGTGGATGCCGCCTTTATATTTCTCTTTTCAACAACTGGCCCGTGTTCTGAGCTGCTTTTCGGCCGTCTCGGGCAGCTGTAGAGTTTCTTTTTGTAGCAGTGACCCTATGCTCTGAGCTGTTCTTCGGCCGTCTTAGGGAACTGCTACATTCTTCTTATCAACACTGCCTCATGCTATGAGCTGCTTTTCAGCCGTCGTGAGCCAGGGTTGAGTTATTTCAGTAATGTCCCAGATCTGAGTTGTAAAGACCGTTCTGGTGGCTACTGATTTATTTGCCGATTTCATGCAAAGGTTCGGATAATCATTGCCCCACAGTTAGAGCATGTGAGATGATGAACTTGCCAGTTAAGCGTTGTTGCACGGTCATAAGATAAGGATAAGGATAAGGAATGTTTACCGGAATATTGCACCTGACAGTACCTATGGTCACACGAAGGATTAAGGATATATATGGCCAAGCTCTTTCTGCCAAAGATTCAGAAAAACAGAACAATAATGAAGGAGCAAGACCGGTAATACAAGTATGATAATCAGTGCAGGAACAACACGGTACGGATACCCAAGACAGTCTAATTCCGTATTGATCATCATGAACACACACCCAAGGGGCCTACTCTGTTTGGAAGGACCTCATATCAAGGCAATAGTCGAATCATCGGTACGGATTCGAGACAGTGGAGCCAGCCAAGGTAATTCAGAACTACATTCTAGCAGTCAGATCCTGCCAAGAAAACGGCTATGATTCTCAGCATTGTTTTGAACCCAAAGGACATGCATCTACTCGAGTGACCCGATGCAAGGAATAAATGTTTCATGTCCACCAAGAAAATTTGTTCCCGACTCCATTGATACTATCAGTGCTGGATATAAGAATGACACGTCAATAGGGAAATTCCTCCCGGATTTATGAAAATCCCGGTCATGATAATATCAGACAAGCCAGCAGACATAAAAGAGTTGAAGTCAGAGCAAGGATGACCATATGAAGAAAGACTTGTCAGAATGTTGGATACAGTGAAGCAAACCACCCCAGAGCAATGCAGTTAGTCAGATGCAATTCAGTGGGAACATCATATGAAGGAAAAGGATACCCGAGTTGGAAACGGTTTCTTTAAGTCAGAATATTCATACTTATTCCCTCAGCAACCAAATCTCGAGGACGAGATTTATCGTAAGGGGGGTAGGTTTGTAACACCCCGATTTTTGGCCCTTTCCTTTTCTTTTGGATTTCTTCGAATTTTTATTTGGAGTTCCTTTTTCCGTGGCTATGTGGTCTTGAAACCTGGGAAGATCTTCTCTCCTGCCACTTCCTAGTGGCTTGTCATTCTCAAATCTATTCCAAGACCATGTCATTTCCATCTTAGCCCAACCCCAATATTTATTTCTTGGGAATATTCCTTTTTCTATTAAAGGAATAACCTTGTTTGCCCTAGGTTATGAAGCAACCTATATTTCCGTCTTCCACAAAATTCCTACAAAATTCTCATAAATTCTTTGGATCATATATTCCAAAAATATGCCAAAATCCATCCTTGCCTAGTTCAAAAATAATTCAGGAATATTCATTTCCTATTCTGTGCAGTATGGCACTTTGTGAAGGAAGTGCTATTTACATTTTCTTGATTGCCCTCAAAATTTTTGGGCACTCTCTTATTTCCAAATAATTGCCACATGCCAAAATTCAGCCTCATTTGCCTAGTAAATCTTCCTCAGCAAATTTCCAAAGTTGCTGTCCAGAGAGAAGCTTTGTGAAGGAAGTACTAGCTAGGCTTATCCAAATGAGTTTAAATTTTGGGAGATCATTAATGTGATCAAGTAATGACTCTCCACTAAATTTCATCTCCATCCAACAATTTATGTGAGCACACCTTCAAATCTTGGTTTCTGGCCATAATTTCAGTTTGTGAAGCAACTATGTTTTATATTGCTTCACAAAATTTGAAATTAATCCAGGACCTAAATATCCCTAACAAAATGTGACCATGCAAAATCTCACATTATTTTGCCAAGCCAATTTCTCTGAAAAATTCCCCCAAGTTTCTGTCCAGTGTGGAGCATTGTGAAGGAAGTACCATTTATACTTATCCAAATGGGATGAAATTTTTATGGTATCTTCATAGACCCAAATGATCCTGCTCCACCAAATTTCAGCTCAATACAATCACCCATGTGAGTGCTACTTCATGATCTAGTTTTTGTACCAGAATATGTGGTTGTGAAGCAACTATATTAAATTTTGGTCAAAATCTCCTCAAACTGCACAGGATCATAGTCCTTCCTACCCTAAACCCCTGAGACATCCTGTTTAGCTCTTATCCTCTCTAAGTTGATCACTACTTCAGGCTTAAGTTTGCAACAGCAAAGTTCAGTCGATCCCTCCCATCAACCCACAGTGTATTTCTTCGAGCCATCACCTCAGGTAGGACCCACTTAGGAAGGACAAGATGCTAGACATCGTTTGGTTGGCTAGAGTGCACCGCGTGCGCCTGTGCACGCGGTGACCACGCGGTCTGGCATGCCGAAAGTGTGCTCTGGCCGTCGGGCCCTCTGCCGCCGTCCAAACCACGCCGTATCGCCACCGCACCATGTCCACAGCATTGTTCTCGGTCTCCTGCGTCCGCGTGTCCTCTCTGGACCCCTCCCCCTCTCCTCTTTCCTCTCCGGCGAGCACGCCGTCCCGGGATGCCCGCAGCCATCGTCGCTTTGCACTTGTCCTCTTCCTCCCCGCGGCACCTTTGCACCGAATACACCTCCCCTAGCCCTCTCTCCCCCTCCGCGCGTGCGCTCATGCACGCGGTCGTGCCAGAGAGCATCAACCGTGAGCTCCCGTCGGCTTCCGGCGAGGGCATCACCACCTCGGCTATATAAAGCCACCCCGAGGCCTCCCGAGCTCATCCACCTCCTCACCATCCTCCTCTAGCTCTCCCCGACCTGTCAACCGAGCGCGACGAGCTCCCCTCCTCCTCCATTGGTCGCCATGCCTGCCTCGGCCTCCACCTAAATTCCGATGAACCGGAGCTCTTCCCCTCCTCTTTCCTCCACCAGGGAGCTCCTCTAGCCGCCACAAACCTCCCCAGACTACTGCGGCATCTTCTCCGCCGCCGTGCCGTGCTCCCCATCTCCGGCCGACGCTGCCGTCCGCGACGGTGGAAACCCCGCTCGTTCCCGAGCTCGGTGGCTCCCATGGAGCATGCAGGCAGGTGAGGCTCGGTTCCCCGAGCACACCGGTAAGCCGAACGCCGCAGGAGACGGCCGGAGCCGCCAGCAAGCCTCGTCGGGGGCCGCTCCTCCCTCGGCCAAGTGCGGGCGACGAAGGAAGGAGACACTGACCTGGCCAGGCGGGCCCCTCTCCCTTCGGCCCCACCTGTCAATCTCAGCGTTGACCAGCCCTGGGACCGCAGGAGTTTAAGTGAAAGCGTATTTCACTGGACTACGTCTTCGGTTTTTGAAAGCGCATTTCTGTGCTGTTTCGGCTGGAAATACGTTTTCACTATCCGAAAGCGTATTCTCCCGAGGACGCCTTCTGTTTAAACCCAACCGGCCGAAAGGGTTATATAGCGGACGTTCGTCCGTTAGCAGCAGAAAAACTCAATTTTTATTTGTTTTTCTGTCTATCGAACGAACGGCCGTAACTTTTCACCCGCAACTCCGAATCAGGTGATTCCAAAGCCCACGATCTCAGTTCGTTGAGCCCGTTCCGATGGTACCATTTTCATGATGTTGTCACACTCTGAAAATGACCATTTTGCCCCTGCCCTTATTCAGCCCCCTCCGAGAGGGAAACTCTTCCGGCGATTCTTTCCGCGAGTTCATCGCACCTCTCCCCGATGATTCCTCCATCCCCATGCAAGCCACAACAGCCACTTGCATGATAGCATTGCAGTAGCCATGGTTTCCACTTGAATATTTAATAACTGTTTGTGCATTTAATTCTTTTGTGAATGCTTCGAATATGTTTGTGAATCCATGCTCATTGTTTATGCCATGTTCATTTTCATCGAGTAAGTGATATGATTAATTGCTAAGGATATTATTTTCATGTTTTATTCTTGCAGTTATTTCCAATGCTAGTAATAATGTTATGCTCACATGAGTAGTTACGGTTTGATATGAAAATACTTGTGATAGTCATGATCGTCATTATGCCATGATCATTTGCATCCCGTAGCATAAATGATTTATCTTTGTTGATACTATGTTGTCAAAAGGTTATGTTGCCCATCCATGGTTGCACTGATATCATGCTCATATGCATTGTCATTTTTATTTTACTGTGACTCAGCTCATCACCATTCAAGTTGAATCTGACATTAATCGAACTTGAACAAAACTGTTGGCTGAGTCATGGTGCCACCGAATCGAGCTAACCAGTGCAGCCACACTTGCCTTATGGGAGGCCCTAATGCGGTCTATTGTCATGCCTCTCGCCAGTGCCTCGAACTAGGGAAGGTTATGTGCGCGCGCTACCCTAATCAGGTAGGCAGCCATAAGCGTTGTGCCCGAGTTGTTTGCGCGCGGTTGTCCCCGTTTGCGACGAGTTTGTTTTGTTGGGCCACGACGGTGGAAGCCACGAAGGTGGCAGATGTCATGAGTTGACATCAGGGCGACCCAGGACATAGCCCAAAGGGGAGTTTGTTGGGAGTGGCCGGGAGAGTGTCATGCAATAGATTGGTTTTGTCGGAACATTGTTGGTGCACCCGAATGGGAGCACGAGGCCATGAGTTCCGTGGTGTGGGTACAGTGTACTAACCTCTGCAGAGTGTATAATCTATCGATAGCCGCGTCCTCGGTCATGGACACAGTTCGTAGTAGGTCACACTGTGGGTCAACAGTAATAAAAATCTGAATAATAAACAACCCTGGTTCCATGAGGAAAGAAGTTGGTTGATCTTTATGTAGTCATGCGATGATCACAGGTAGAGATCAAGCTCCGTGTGGTCATGTGATGATCACGATGGTAAGTTGGTGGTTACAAGATAACCCCCGAGCAGAGTAAGTTGGTCCATGAGACCTTAAACGTCGACCCCCTTGCATGTATCATCCTGTTCATATCATGAATTATATGTTGTTGCCATGCGCATGTTGTTGCCATGCTCATGTTGTTGCCATGTTCATGTTGTTGCCATGCTCATGTTGGTCTAGTAGTATCGTATTCATCTTTGATGATTAACCTGTAAATGCCATGCTGTTGTATGTCTTGATTGCTTTGGTTGTTGTGAGCTTGCGAGTACATTCAAAGTACTCACCTGGCGTGTCATGCCAGATTGCAGGTGATGCCGTGATTGCTTGTTTGTCGAGGACCCCGAGGTTGCGCTCTAGGATACGTCCCAGCCAGAGTCCCTGCGGAGTGGAGTTCATCACCGTCGTCGTTGTTCCGCTGCTAGAAGTTATTCCACTACGAGTTGTTCCGCTGCTAGCATAGAGCTATCTGAGCAGGCGAAGTGTCGCCGTGCCCCCTGTAACCGGCGTGCCTTCAGAACCCTTGTACCTGTAATATTTGTAATAAAGAGCTGATTTGTTCTATGCCAAGCAGTGCCGTATTCCAGAAGACTTGATCTCTGGGCTAGAATATGGGGTGTTCCGGTCTCTCTGAGCCGGGGTGCCACACACCATCAACACCTTCTTCCGCTCCACCTTGGCCACTATGTGGACAAAGCTCATGAAGCTAGCCAAGGACAAGATTCCCGTGGAGGGAGAGGACCGCGGCCTCGAACACGGTTACGAGGCCACCTCGGTGAGTGGTTCCGTCCTTCAATCTTCATTCTTTGCTCGTTGCTCCGAGGAGTAAAATCTCTATCTGAGCCATCGTGTTTTGACATTTCGCAGAAGTGGTCAGCCTGGGTAAAAGGGGTACGATGCCCCGCCCCACTGCCGGAAAAACCCCCAACTCCCCTGCTCTCGGCACTTCTGACCGAGGAGCCGCACGTAGTGACCTCGGTCACCCGGTCAGAAGAGACCCACACCTCCGCCGCTCAAGATGGCGGCGCCGAGGAGGAAGAAGAGGAGATTCCCCTCGCCCCCCCCGAAGGGGAAGAGGTTGGTGTCAGAAGACGCCGACGTGGCCATGCCGCCCAAGGGCAAAAACAGGCCGAGGCGAGCTTCATCCGAGGCCGCCAACAAGTCATCGGAGAGAGCCGAGCTCTCCGGTGACTCCGAGGAAGACCCCCTCGCAACGGGAAGGAAGAAGCCGGTACCTCGAGGGTAAGCCCTTGTCCTTGTCTTCCTTGTTTGAGTCATTGTTTTATCAAGGGAAATTTTACAGAAGCAACTTTTCATACACAGTCCGCCGAAGGTGATCCCCAGCGGCTCCTCGAGCGGGTTGCCGTCCGCCAGCGGGACTCCAGAGCCCGCTGCTTCTCCCCCGATGCAAGTCGATCTGGGGGAGGCAACATCCACCCTTGTCCCCCAGGTCAACACGGCGGGGGCCGACGAGGCGGTGTTCATGGGCGAGGTCGAAACCTCGACCCAACAAGACCTGGCGACGAAGTGCCTCGAGGTCATCGAAGAAGGGCTAGGCCAGACATCGGCCTAGCCGGAGTCTACCTCGGCGCCGCCTCCACAAACGGAGGCTCCTCGGGTGGATTTATCCGAGGTCATTCCTCCACCCCAGCCCGCTGTCCGAGGACGGACCGGCGCGGTGGGCCGAGGAGGTAGAGGAGGCCCTAAAGGGCTGCTCCCTCAAGGAGGAGCACCGTGCCTTGATAGGCACGGCGTTAGAGGGCTACCGGTCTGCAGAGGCCGGCCTGCACGAGGTCTTCAAAAACCTCGTAGCAGGTTTCGAGGTACGTCTTCTACGCATTCGGTTTGCTTTATTTTGTCCAAGGACATAAAAATGTAGCCTGCTAAATGGCGTAAGGAGTGAGTAGCCTCCGAGCCCGAAGTCGGTTGCAAGAAACCATCATCGGGGTCGCTTGAGAAAATAGGAGCCTGTGGAGTAGCCCCCGGGGCGCTACTCGATGCAGCTGTCCTGGAGCATGTTGATGGCCTAGACCATTTTCTTTCTAACAATGATCTGTGCTATTCCAGGTTTCGACCTTGGGTCCGGACTCCGTCTCCGAAGAGATGGCAGAGATGAACCAGAGACTTGAGCGATCTCAAGGTAAGCAAGGTTGAACTTGCATTGTATTTTGTATGTTGAAAGGAAACAACTATAACGTAAATATGTTGACAGCGGAGCTGGAGACGCTCAAGGCCGAGCTTGAAAGGGCTCAGAAGGAAGTGTGACAGCAGAAGGCTGCTGTTGCCACAGCCGAGAAGGCGCGGGCCGCCGAGAAGGCGGCCGGAGAGAAGCACCAGGCAAGGGTGCTAGAGGTCGAGGAGACCCTGAAGGGCGTGTTCGAAGCACGCGACAAACTTCAGGAGGAGGGGCAGCGGACGAAGGAGGAGCTCGAGAAGCTGCAGCATGCCCACTCCGAGCTCAAGACCTCGGCCCGAGGGGATCGCGAGGTGCTCCAGCAAGTGGAGCAAATCGCCTCGGGTAAGAAATTTTTGCTACAGTGTACGTTTGGCAGCAACGGGTGTGCCGAGCTCACCCAATTATGGCGTTCCGCAGAGGTCTTCGAGGATCTCCCGCAAAGCGCGGAGGATGCGGTGGCCTACTTCGGCCAACTGGAGGGTCATGAGGCGGAGAAAGCCTTCTAGGGTCAATTCCCAAGGTCGCCGTCGGCGCAGCTGCTGAATCATCGAGTGAAGCAGCTGGTCGAGCTATTCCGCATGACAAGGCCAGCGCTCCAGGACCTCTGCGTCGCTCTGTGGCCAGCCGAAGCCGTGCCGAGGAGCCTCTTCGGCCTGACGGCTCGTCTCCGAGATGCCGTACCCTGCGTTAACCGCTAGAAGAGGTCCGCGTGTTTCGAAGGGGCGCGGAGGGCATACGCTTGCGTGAAGACTCACTTCCGCAAAGTTGATGCGGAGACATGCGCTGCTGGCCCGCCTACCGACAAGCCGCGGACCGCTGAGCAGTTCTTCACCGAGGTGGAGGCGGGAGCTCGGACCACCGAGGCCATGTGCCCTAAGGACAACTTGTTTTTTTAGGTACTCCGGAATACCAGAGTGTATGATGTAAAAACTTTACCTTTTGTTAAATGAAAATGGTTTGAAGTTCCACATGTGTTTATTTAATAATTCGATTATTCCTCCGATATGACTTTTTAAAATGAGAGTGGCCAGTCGTCGGCTTCAGCCCTAGTGTAGGTCATACAGAGGGTGTTCCCTAAGTTATCCTTAACCCTTAGCCGACGTCTCGGTACCCATGGGCGGTCGATGACATAGAGGAAAGAGGCAATCGGACTATAGTGGCTTGATGTATTTCATTTAGTCATAGAAGTTTGACTGTGGGGGTGATGACCAGTCCCCAGTGTGGGAAGTGTTCGGCCTAATTGGCCGAGGTCTAGGCCATAGCACACTTCGGCTAAAAAATAAAAGCCCTTCATTTAACACGGGTGATCTCTAAGATCACATCGCTTGACGCGGTCTCCGGATGGCGGACCAGTTTACGCACACCTAGATAGTCAGTTTTCGACTTTCTCCACTGAGGCGCCACGCCAATTGACCTGGCGGCGGAATCGCAGTGGTTCTCCCGTTACGCCCTTAGCCGAATTTATCGTAAACGTAAGGGGTACACATAGGAGCCGGGCAACCCAACTATTGACCGAAATCTAGGTTCGAAACTGATGCATATAAGGCCAAAATCCGAGACGCCGAATACATCGGACTTTATTATACAATTGCATCTTTTTTAGAGAACTTCATCATCTCCGAGCTATGCTGATAAAGAAATACAATAGAGACCTTGAAAGGGCATGGTTTCTTTATTTTATAATATCAATCATGTACATGCCCAGTCGTGACGAGAGTAGTTGAAAGAGTACAACGTAAATAGGAAGGAAGGAAGAAGGAAAAAACAGGTCGGATAATTACTAACGGATTTTAAAGGATTCGGACCGAAGCCTGCCGCACGTCTGCGTTTCCGAACTGTTGACCAGATCATCCCGAATGACGACGAAGTGTTTTACGAAGGTCGATGCCTGACTGGCCCTTTATACACTCTAAGTGTTTGATTGACCGAGTTCCTCGAAAGGCGGTGTTTGCCGGAGTCATTCTGTGGTTAAGGCCACAGAGACGTAGTGATGCTCGGCTACTTCTTTTACAGATACCTGCTTATGCAGGGGCTCTAAGCCTTGTCTTCGCGTGGTTAATCCGCGCATGACGCATGGGAAGTTGTATTCGCTCCTCGATGTCCCAGGGAATTTTGAGTGCGAAGTTATGCACACGGGGGACGTAGTGCCGGCAGCGATGGCACGCGAGGAGCCCGCATCCCTATTTTGGGTGCGGGTGTAGCTGGCCGAGGTCGACTTGTGCAGCCCGGGCTCGCTTCAAAGAGCGAGCGACGCGTTTATCGCTATGGGCTGCCTCCTCGGACGCTTGGACCTCGGCTGCAAAAGCCGCGGTCTGTTCCTCTGTCCGGAGTGAACGTTCGGTATTACCATTGACTGTCATGACACCGTTGGGTCCCGGCATTTTGAGCTTGAGGTAAGCGTAATGCGGGACTGCGTTGAAGCATGCAAACGCTGTGCGTCCTAGGAGCGCGTGGTATCCACTCCGGAAGGGTACGATGTCGAAGATTAACTCGTCGCTTCTGAAGTTCTCGGGCGATCCGAAGACTACCTCGAGGGTGACTGTCCCGGTACAACGGGCTTCGACACCCGGAATGACACCTTTAAAGGTGGTAGAGCTCGGCTTTATCCGAGATGAGTCAATGCCCATCTTCCGAATAGTGTCCTCATAGATGAGGTTAAGACTGCTCCCCCCGTCCATCAGGATACGTGTTAGATGATAACCATCAACAATGGGGTCCAGAACGAGGGCCGCAGATCCGCCATGCCTGATGCTGGTCGGATGATCGTGCTTGTCGAAAGTGATCGGGTAAGCCGACCATGGGTTGTACTTCGGGGCGACTGTCTCCAACGCATATATGTCCCGAAGCACACGTTTTCTCTCCCGTTTAGGGATGTGGGTGACATAGATCATATTGACCTCTGTTACCTCGTTGGGAAATTTCTTTTGCCCGCCATTATTGGGCTGCCGAGGTTCATCCTCGTCGTCGCTGTGGTGTTGGGTTTTATTCTGACCCTCTGCCGCTACCTTGCCAGCTTGTTTGAAGACCCAGCAATTCCTGTTAGTGTGTGTTGCTGGTTTTTCCTGAGTACCATGAATCCCACATGGGCGGTCCAGGAGCCTGTCAAGCTGGCTAGGTCCATCTTTGTTCCCCTTATAGGGTTTTCTTTTCTGCCCGGATTTAGGTCCGGCGAATCCAGCATTGACTGCGGCGTCTTCAGTGTCGCTTCTGCCGTTTTTATACCTGCGCTTATTTTTATTGCGCTTTGGTTTTCCATAGGCGTCGCGGGTTTCCGAGGTGCCTGCCTCGCCGTTATGAGTACTTCGGGCGAGCCAGCTATCCGCTCCCGCGCAAAAGCGGGTCATCAGATAGGTCAGGGCAACCATAGTCCTCGGCTTATCCTGGCCGAGCTGTCGAGTTAGCCATTCATCTCGAATATTATTTTTGAATGAGGCGATGGCCTCGGCTTTGGAGCAGTCTATGATCTGGTTCTTCTTGGTGAGGAACATGTTCCAGAATTTCCGGGCCGATTCGCCAGGCTGCTGGGTAACACGGCTGAGGTCATCAGCGTCCGGAGGTCGGACATACGTGCCCTAGAAGTTTGCTCGAAAAGCGTCTTCTAGGGCTTCCCAGCTACCAATAGAGTGAGGAGGGAGGCTATTAAGCCAGTGTCTTGCCGGCCCCTTTAACTTGAGCGGTAGATATTTGATGGCATGGAGATCATCTCCGTTGGCCTTGTGTATATGTAGGAGAAAATCCTCGATCCAAACTGCCGGGTCAGTGGTGCCATCGTATGATTCGATGTTAATGGGTTTAAACCCTTCAGGAAATTGATGCTCCATCACCTTGTCTGTAAAGCAGATTGGGTGAGCTGGACCCCAGGACCGAGGAGGATCTCGTCGAGTGTCAGGAGAGAGCCGTGAGTACGCTTGATCTCGGGCACAGCCGTTCCTGTCCATCCAGGCATCGTAGCCGTTGGGCCCAGCGGGGGCACATCCTCTTGAATCGTACATGGACCGCGGGGGTGCTCTATTTTGTTCAATACGATGTCTAGCATCACGAGGATCCAGGTAGTCCATGAGGTCTTTACCATGACGGCGTGGAGGTGGCCTTTCACCATGGTCTTCTCGTCGTGGCCTGTCCCGGCCTCTAGGGGGCCGATCGAGGTCGTCAGCGAGCCCTTCATCAAATTCTGGTAAGAGGCGCCTGCGTGGGTAAGACGTCGGCGCGCTATGGCGTTGGTTCTCCATATCCTGTTCGGCGGAGAGCACTTCAACCCACTTATCATTCAGCGTGTCGGTATTTTCCTGCAGCTGCTGTTGCTTGTGTTTTAAGCTCCGGGCTGTCGCAACGAGGCGTCGCCGGAAGCGTTCTTCTTCGAAGGGGTCCCCGGGGACGATGAAGTCCTCGGTACCGAGGTTGTCGTCCTCCTCGGACTCCGGCATGTAATTGTCGTCGGCCCCTTCAAAGAGGTCATCGGGATCAGAGTCCACAAGAGGTCGGTCTGGTGTGCCGTTCCTTACTGGGGAGGCTTGAATTTCCTTCTCATGGTTATCGGCATCGCCGTCCTCCTCATTGCCGTTATTGGCTGTTGCGTCATTGCCACTGGGTTCCCCATTATTGCCCCTTCGGCGTCGTCGCCGGCGTCGTGGAGGGGATTTGGGATTGTCCACCATATAGACATCGTAGGTGGATGTGGCGGTCCACCTGCCCGTGTTGACCGAGGGCAGGGTGTTCTTGACAGGGTCTTCGGCGTCCTCCTCCATATCTGAGGGTTCGTCGTAGTCCAACACGTCGGTTAAATCATCGATCGTGGCGACTAGGAGGGTGGCGGGTGGGATGTAAATTTCCCTATCGTCAGCTTTAAGTCCGATCTGATCATAAACCGAAGTCTTGCCGTCCGAGATGGACATGCTCTGGATGCGGCAAAGCATCTCATCAAGGTGAGATAACTCTTCGGGGTCCATGGATGCGCCATAGGCAGGGCTTATTCGAAGTACATCCAGTGTGTGACCAGGCGCGTCTTCGGAATTTTGATTCGAAATCATCTCCGGTATCGGCACCGCTTCGAGAGTGGGAGCCGGATCTCTCTCTAGACTAGTGGTCGGGGAGAGATCAGCCGAAGTAGAGGCGTCAGTGGTCTCAAAAGACGTCATGACAGAGTTCGCTTCTGGAGTCGAGCCTCCAGAACCGGCCGAGCTCTCGATCAAGTCGGGCGTCGATCCCGATAGGACAAGTTAGCCACGAGAATCGGCAGTGTACTCAAGGCCACCGAAGGTTATGACCCGTCCTGAGGCGTAGTTTTCGACAGAAGTCAGGTGTCCCGTCGAATCGGCGCAGAACATCATGCTGTCGAAGACGAAAAGCTAGCCGGGGACGTAGACGTCCCCACAGCCGTTGTCGTGGTTGATTCGTAGGTGAGCCATCGACCCCTCCGGTGATCGTGCAACGGAACTCTCAATGAAAGCACCAGTGTCGGTGTAAAAACCGGCAGACCTCGGGGTAGGGGGTCCCGAGCAGCGGATCTCGGATCGATGGTAACAGAGACAAAGGGAGACGATGTTTTACCCAGGTTCGGGCCCTCTTGATGGAGGTGAAACCCTACGTCCTACTTCTGTGTATATTAATGGAGATGAATCGAGTACAGAGTTGATCTACCTCGAGATCGTAATATGTGTCTAACTTCTAAAGCTAGGTGTTTGATGTTGCGTTGATGTCCCCTACGGGCTAAACCCTATGGCTTATATACACACCAGGGAGGGTATCTAGGGTTACAAGGTCGGTATCTTGGAGTAAGGCGGCTGGAGTAATCTTGAAGTGTACTGCAAGTCTTCGGTAGAGACAACGTCGATCACGTCTACCACGTACAGCCTCCGGAGTCCATCTTGGTCACGTACAGGGGCACATCGCCCAACCGAGGAGCCGAGTCAGCCCGCTTAGCACCCCCTAATCTAGGACACCATCAGGTATCCTCCGGTGAAATTGGTGGGCGTAATGTGCTTTAGATGGTCTGGTGAAGCTGTTGGAGAAGAAAACTGAGAGGGGGAGGCTCTGGTGGCGTCGGAATCATCTGGACAGTGGCGGCGACCGTGGTTGCCGGAGGCGAGGAAGACGGTTACCTCCGGTCGTTTGGCTGCCTCAGGGGGGGGGGGTTTACGAGGGATGGAGGAGTGGTGGTGATGAACTGGACGAGCCCGGGGTGGCCTTTTATAGGCGCGAGGAGGTCATTTCCCGGACTCCCGAAGATAAGCACGGCGGCGATGGCCATTATTGCGGCAGGTGAGGCCGTTGAGGCCGGTGGCCTTGGTCGGCAGGGTCGGTGGGGGCGGTGGCCGTCCAGAGTTACTCTAGGGCATGCTGGCTGGTGCAAAGAGAATGGATGGTGGCGTGGCCGGGACGGCAACCACGGGCGGTGGCCCTGGACGGTGGAGGGCGGCGCTAGATGCCAGGGGGAGGTGTCGGCAGGGTTGTAGGTCGGTCGGGCGAGCCAGAGGTGGGCTAAGGCGAGTGAGGGAAGTAGCAGAGGCACGACAGGGCTTGGGCGTCGTCGGCTGCAGTTCGCGCACTCTGGCCGCGCTCTCTGCACGCAGGCAGAGTGTTCGACTACATGCCAGGCTACCCAAGGTTGATCTAATTGAGCTAATGTTTTGTAGGGTGATGCTCCTGGGGATTCTAGAGATGGTGGACATGATGGTTTGGCTAACTGAGCAAGTTTATAATGCAAGTCCATGATTTTGCAGATTTCTGCCATGCACATGAGGTGCTTGTTGAAATGCTATGGCCATCTAGAAGATATTTCTGAATCTAAAAATTAGCATAATCGTGTCTCCTTAGATGATAGTGAGGATGGTAAGTTTGGTTGGACAAAAAGAATAACTTGCAAATGCAAGTTTTGGCCAAATTCAGTTCTGGATCAGATTTGGAGGGAATTATTTGGACGTCTTCCAAGATGAAAATGGAGTTGATCTACTGGAGTTAAGTATTTGGTTGGAAGGACTATGAGATGGAAAAATTTCAGAATTGTTTGATGAATGAAAATTAGGGTTGGAGTTATAACCTAAGAACGGGACATAATTGAAAAGTGGGTGGTTGGCTCAAAATTTTCAACAGGACATGATGGGTTTTTGCATCAAAGTGATCTACAAGCATCAAATGACCCCTCATAATTTTTGTGGAATTTTAAAAGAATTATTTAAAAGGGTCTTAGTGCAACAGAAGCATTTCAGATTTTGAAAATACTATTAAAAAGAATTATTTTGGGGCTAATTATTATGAAAATATTTCCAACTGAATTTTAAAAGGTAAATGCAATGATTAAGAAAAACTTTCCAAAACCCCCAATATTTTCAAAAGTTTCTATATGGAGGGAGGAATTTAAAAAAAACAGAAAAAAAAATACTCTGAAATTAATAAAATACCTAATATAATTCAAAATTTTATTTTTATCAAAATTTTAATTTGTAAAAACAAGGGTTAAAAGTTTGGGGTGTTACAAAATCTACCCCCCTTAAGAAAATCTCATCCTCGAGATTTGTTAAGGGCGGAAGAATTAAATGCAGCTCACAACAAACAAACAATCGTATGCAAACTGCAATCATAGCAATGCATTTATGACATACACCCTAAAATACAACACAAAGGTTGCATCATGCAAACTAGCGCTAGATACTTGTGGGATCGAGGAGATAGGTCTAGAGGGGGGTGAATAGACTCCTAACCAGCCAAATTAGCACTTTTTAATTTGTCTTGGAACTTAGGCAGATTTTGGCACAAGTTAAGATCACTCCAATACTTTCTACACATGCATATCTAGAGATTGAGCAGCGGAAATAGTAAAGCATGCAATAGTACGGAAAGTAAAGGGGTAGAGTATGGAAGATCAAACGCAATGAAGACACGGTGGTTTTTGGCGTGGTTTCGATAGGTGGTGCTATCGTACGTCCAAGTTGATGGAGGCTTCAACCCACGAAGGGTAACGGCTGCGCGAGTCCACGGAGGGCTCCACCCACGAAGGGTCCACGAAGAAGCAACCTTGCCTATTCCACCATGGCTTATGTCCATGAAGGACTAGCCTCACTCGGGGTAGATCTTCACGAAGTAGGCGATCTCCTTGCCCTTACAAACTTCTTGGTTCAACTCCACATCTGGTTGGAGGCTCCCAAGCGACACCTAACCAATCTAGGAGACACCACTCTCCAAAAGGTAATAGACGGTGTGTTGTTGATGAACTCCTTGCTCTTCTGCTTCAAGTGATAGTCTTCCCAGCACTCAATCAACTCCTCACAGATTTGGCTATGGTGGAAGAGAGATTTGAGTGGAAAGCAACTTGGGAAAGGCTAGAGATCAAGGTTCAAATGGTAGGAATGGAATATCTTGATCTCAACACATGAGTAGGTGGTTCTCTCTCAGAAAATGAATGGTGGAAGTGTAGGCACGTTCTGATGGCTCTCCTTACTGAGAAGGATGGGGTGGAGGGGTATATATAGCCTCCACACAAAATCCAACCATTACACACTTTTGACCCAACTCGGTGGCACCGAAACAATCATCTCGGTAGCACCGAACTGTGTAAAAGATATGAACTTTAGGAATCTCGGTGGGACCGATACGGACAACTCGGATGGACCGAAGTGCAATGGCTTAGGGCAATCCTCATCTCGGTGGCACCGATTGCATCAACTCGGTAAGACCGAAGTGAAGCAATAAGGCAACAGAGAGTTGGCAAGCCATCTCGCTGAGACCGATTTGCAAACTCGGTGAGACCGAAATAAATGCAAACGATTACAGAGAGTTGGCAGGGCCATCTCGGTGGGACCGAGATCCATTTCGGTGGATCCGATTTGTTAGGGTTTGGCAGTGGCTAAGTCTTGGATGAACTCGGTGGGGCCGGATTGGAAATTTCGGTGGGGCCGAGTTGGACTTTGGGTTTAGGACATATTTGGGTAGAGATAGTGGTTGAGGGTTTAGGAATACTGTCACTAAGCACTTGAGCAAAAAGACCATTAAGCAACACCTTATCCCCTTTTAATAGTATTGGCTTTCCTATGGACTTAATGTGATCTTGGATCACTAACCCAAAAATGTAGAGTCTTGATCTTTGCCAATTCTTGTCCTTAGCATTTTGAGGGGGGTTCCACGTCCTCTTGTCCACGCCACGCCATTGTTGAACTTGTCTGAAATTTACTAGATAAAAGCATTAGTCCAACAACATGTATGTTGACATAAATTACCAAAACGACCAAGGGAGCAAATGTGCTTTCAATCTCCCCCTTTTTGGTAATTGATGGCAACATACATCAAAGCTTCAAATACAGATATAGAAGAAGTATGTATGAATGCTTTGAAGAAAACATGTAACATGTATGAGCTCCCTTGAACTCCCCCTGAAGATGTGCATATAAATTGATGATATCTTATGGGAAATATACATGCAACATGTATCTTGGCTATATGCATCAGAGCAATATATATATATGACATTAGAGTATCCACATGTACAAGATTTTCTCCTTGCAAACAATATATACTTAGCAAGAGGTCAACCATGTACATGAGTGTGATGCATATACTCACCTTGAAGTTCTTGATCAAGTACCTGAAGGAATACACTTGAGAAAACAGGGTTAGATAACACAAGATAATTTCTTCAAGAAAAAGACACAAGATCAACAAGAAACCAAGATTGGGATGACATGTAGAAGAGAGTATCACTAGGTGAAATACTTCTTTGAAGCAGACATGTCCCCAAAAGAAATAGCTGTCTCCCCTTAAAGAACTTCCTCTCCCCCTGAATCTGACATGGATATTAGGAGTAGGTAGGGTGAGAAAACTAGAACAACCAAAGAACAAACTTATCATGTTTCTCCCCTCTTAGAAACATGTAACATTCTCTCCTCTTGTAAGGTGCATCTCTTGGTTTGAATAGATAAGCTTAAGCTTTGATGTATTCCTCTCTCCCCCTTTGACATCAATTTCCAAGAAGGGTCTTCAAGGTTATTGATTAAGTGGGTTTGGTCCTTGAGAAACACATCTAGATGCAAGTAGAGGATAAGAATCATCGAGTGGAGCTGGAGCAGAAAAACTCAGGGAAAATTTGACAGAGGATTCCTTAGAGCAGTCAAAACCGGTGACACCGAGTTGAGACAATTCGGTGGATCTGAGTGTGATGCAATGGAATTTTTGTCAACTCAGCTCACTAGGCAAGGAATTTACACAAGGATTTGCAAAGAATAAACTGCGAATCAAACTAAAAGAAAAGAAACAGAAAAGAAGCAAAGAAACGTCTAGATGAAGTTTTTTTTTAAACTTCATCTAGATGGGTCGGCGACTAGGTCACCTATGTTAGAGTATATTGACTTAGGAGTCAAGTGAGTACACTTGATCATAGGTCATGCACATCATTTAAGCTCAAAATGGGGTTGCCATTTTTCCTTTAAGCTTTTGATGTATTCACATCTTATTGAGTTGCTTTAGCTCATGTCCTTGAGTAAAGCTTCTCTAAGATGTGAGAACTTACATTGGTATTTAGTGAAGTCCATCATGTAGTTGAACTTGAAGTGGATGCTCATGAATTGAAGTTTGGAGCTAACCTATCATTTGTAGTTCATCTTCCTACATGGGTTAGATTTGCAAGGAACAACATGTGTATCCAAAATGACAAGAATGAAGCATAACTCAAATGTTGTCAAAGGATATGTTTAGGTTGTCTTGTTCCTTGTTAGTCCATCAATTGTTGATACTTGGGTTATACGAGATTGCTCAAGATAAGAGTGAGATGCAATCTTGTGACATGAAGCTTGTCCAAGTACCTACAAAAGGTTAGATACCATACAAGGGAGCAAAATGTCCAAGATATAAAATGATCATGAAGGATATCATGGATTAGTCAAGAATGCTCATGCCCTTGTATGCATCCACATGAACCTCTAGTTCACGTTTGAAGCATCAATGATGTTCAACTCACTTCTCAAGTGACAAAACACTTTCTCATCAAGGGGTTTGGTAAAGATGTCCGCCAATTGTTTGTCAGTACGAACATGTTTAAGGTCAATATCACCTTTCTCAACATGATCTCGAATGAAATGGTGACGAACCTCAATATGCTTAGTTCGAGAATGTTGCATGGGATTGTGTGCTATCTTAATAGCACTCTCATTGTCACAAAGTAATGGTACATGTCTCACATGCACACCATAATCTTTAAGAGTTTGTGTCATCCATAGTAATTGAGCACAACATGATCCCGCGGCAATGTATTCTGCTTCGGCAGTAGATAGAGATACAGAATTTTGTTTCTTGGAGGACCAAGACACAAGACATCTACCAAGAAATTGACATGTACCCGAAGTGGATTTTCTGTCAACCATGTCTCCGGCATAGTCCGATTCGGAGTAGCCAACAAGATTGAAAGAAGATCCCTTGGGATACCATATGCCAAAGTTTGGTGTATGTATTAAGTATCTCACAGTTCTATTCACCGCCTTAAGGTGACACTCTTTTGGTGCCGCTTGGTATCGTGCACACATGCACACACTTAGCATAATGTCGGGTCGAGAGGCACATAGATATAATAATGAACCAATCATCGATCGGTAAACCTTTTGATCAACCGGTTTGCCATCCTTGGTCAAGTCAAGATGTCCGCTCGTTGGCATGGTAGTTTTCATACCTTTACTCTCTTGCATGTTGAACTTCTTGAATAAGTCCTTGGTATACTTTGTTTGAGAGACAAAGATACCTTCCCTAGTTTGCTTGATTTGCAAACCAAGAAAGAATTTGAGTTCACTCATCATAGACATCTCAAACTTCTCGGACATCAACCTTCCAAACTTTTCACTAAAAGAGGGGTTAGTAGAACCAAAGATAATATCATCAACATAAATTTGGCATACAAATAATTCTCCATTAACCCTCTTAGTGAACAAAGTTGAATCAATCTTCCCAATTTCAAAACCTTTTTCAAGAAGAAACTTTGTCAAGCATTTGTACCAAGCTCTAGGGGCTTGCTTGAGACCATAAAGAGCTTTACGAATTTTGTACACATGATTAGGTTTCTTGGGATTCTCAAAGCCGGGAGGTTGTTTAACATATACTTCCTCCTCTATTTCACCATTTAAGAAGGCACTTTTTATATCCATTTGGTAAAGAGTGATATCATGGTGATTGGCATAAGCAAGTAAAATGCGAATGGATTCAAGTCTTGCAACGGGGGCATAGGTCTCACCATAGTCCATACCTTCGACTTGTGTGTAACCTTGTGCTACGAGACGAGCCTTGTTGCGTACAACTTGTCCATCTTCATCTTGCTTATTCCGAAACACCCATTTGGTTCCAATGATGTTTTGCTCTTCCTTAGGCTTCTCAACCAATGTCCACACTTGGTTCCTCTCAAAGTTGTGTAGCTCTTCGTGCATTGCATTAACCCAATCGGGGTCCTTGAGAGCATCTTCTACCTTCAAGGGTTCAACACTAGAGATAAATGAGTAATGCTCACAAAAGTTAGCTAAACGAGATTTAGAGCGAGTAATTCTCCCGGTTTGGATATCTCCAAGTTTGTTCGACGGGATGATCCTTGTCGATTCTTGCTCTAACTCGAGGTAGCTTTTTCTTGGGTTGTGGTGAGGCTTCCTCATCATCATCATCTTCTTCGTCTTCGTTGGTGTTGTCGTTGTCTGTTTGTGGAGGTGGAGAAGGAGGTTGAGGTGGATCATCTTGTTGCACTTCCTCATTCCCATCGTCTTGACGTGTTCCACTTGTGGATGCCTCCATATCAGCTTGTCGTTCACCTTGATGTGAGGTTGGGGCTTCCACTTGAATAGACGAGGTACTCTCCTTTACTTCCACGGGGCGAATTTTGCGAATGGGCAAGTATTGGATTGCTTCCGATGGTTCTTTATCTCCTACATCAAGTGGCAATTGCTCGACTTGCGAGCCGTTAGTCTCATCAAACTTCACATCTACCGTCTCTTCAACTTTTCGAGTGAAGTTGTTGTAGACACGGTAAGTGTGAGAGTTCGATCCATAACCGAGTAGGAAACCTTCATGAGATTTAGGAGCAAATTTTGACCGACGATGCTTATCAAGAATGTAACATTTTGAGCCAAATACTCGAAAGTATCCAACTTGTGGTTTCTTACCGGTGAATAGACTCCTAACCAGCCAAATTAGCAGTTTTTAATTTGTCTTGGAACTTAGGCGGATTTTGGCACAAGTTAAGATCACTCCAATACTTTCTACACATGCATATCTAGAGATTGAGCAGCGGAAATAGTAAAGCATGCAATATTACGGAAAGTAAAGGGGTAGAGTATGGAAGATCAAACGTAATGAAGACACGGTGGTTTTTGGCGTGGTTCCGATAGGTGGTGCTATCGTACGTCCACGTTGATGGAGGCTTCAACCCACGAAGGGTAATGGCTGCGCGAGTCCACGGAGGGCTCCACCCACGAAGGGTCCACGAAGAAGCAACCTTGCCTATTCCACCATGGCTTACATCCACGAAGGACTAGCCTCACTCGGGGTAGATCTTCACGAAGTAGGCGATCTCCTTGCCCTTACAAACTTCTTGGTTCAACTCCACATCTGGTTGGAGGCTCCCAAGCGACACCTAACCAATCTAGGAGACACCACTCTCCAAAAGGTAATAGACGGTGTGTTGTTGATGAACTCCTTGCTCTTGTGCTTCAATTGATAGTCTTCCCAGCACTCAATCAACTCCTCACAGATTTGGCTATGGTGGAAGAGAGATTTGAGTGGAAAGCAACTTCAGAAAGGCTAGACATCAAGGTTCAAATGGTAGGAATGGAATATCTTGATCTCAACACATGAGTAGGTGGTTCTCTCTCAGAAAATGAATGGTGGAAGTGTAGGCACGTTCTGATGGCTCTCCTTACTGAGAAGGATGGGGTGGAGGGGTATATATAGCCTCCACACAAAATCCAACCGTTACACACTTTTGACCCAACTCGATGGCACCGAAACAATCATCTCGGTAGCACCGAACTGTGTAAAAGATATGAACTTTAGGAATCTCGGTGGGACCGATACGGACAACTCGGATGGACCGAAGTGCAATGGCTTAGGTCAATCCTCATCTCGGTGGCACCGATTGCATCAACTCGGTAAGACCAAAGTGAAGCAATAAGGCAACAGAGAGTTGGCAAGCCATCTCAGTGAGACCGATTTGCAAACTCGGTGAGACCGAAATAAATGCAAACGATTACAGAGAGTTGGCAGGGCCATCTCGGTGGGACCGAGATCCATTTCGGTGGATCCGATTTGTTAGGGTTTGGCAGTGGCTAAGTCTTGCATGAACTCGGTGTGGCCGGATTGGAAATTTCGGTGGGGCCGAGTTGGACTTTGGGTTTAGGACATATTTGGGTAGAGATAGTGGTTGAGGGTTTAGGAATACTGTCACTAAGCACTTGAGCAAAAAGACCATTAAGCAACACCTCATCCCCTTTTAATAGTATTGGCTTTCCTATGGACTCAATGTGATATTGGATCACTAAACCAAAAATGTAGAGTCTTGATCTTTGCCAATTCTTGTCCTTAGCATTTTGAGGGGGGTTCCACGTCCTCTTGTCCACGCCACGCCATTGTTGAACTTGTCTGAAATTTACTAGATAAAAGCATTAGTCCAACAACATGTATGTTGACATAAATTACCAAAACCACCAAGGGAGCAAATGTGCTTTCAATACTACAACAAACATACTCATGACCGTCTACAGTTCAAAGGTGAGATCTACAGGGTCTTGCAGAAGGGTTCCCGGTGCTGGGGCGCATTCTTCTTCTTCCGGGGGAAGTGGAGCAAGCAGACGAAGAACATGCCCTTCTTGAGTTGGCAAGGGTGGTCTGCCAATGGCGATCTGGGGATTCAGGACAGCAAGATAATGGAGATAATCCATTAGTTGCTGGGTTAGATGCTCCTGGGCCATCACAAACTGAATGAGATTGGCTAGAGCTGGATCGCTTTCTATACGTTCACAGCGGAACATAGCTTCTGCTCCAAAAACTGCGCGGCTCGGAAAATAGCAGTATTTCCTTTCCCTGCCATAGGGTACCGTGAATCAAAGACGGGTAACTGCTTCATAAGCAGCAGCCTCAATGGCCATGCCTGAGGTTGGCATGGATCTCCCGATGAAGACAACATATGGAGGGCCTTGGTTGAAATCCTCTGGTGGGCTTTGCACAACTGCCCAGTACTTCGAGGAATCAAAGGTGATCCTCAATTTGAACAACTCATACTGGGGTGGGTGGCTGGAACCAAGGGTATCATGGGAAAAATCCCACAAAACCTTAACAAAACTACCAGGGCTTGCATCTGGGGTTCTCAGGTAGGCTTCGGAGTGAGACATGGAGTGATGGATGGGGAAAAGCGGTGCTCAAGGTTGATGGTTGCTGGTGTTGTTTATGGATATGGCCTCTTATAAAGTGCCTGGGTTAGGAAACATGATGCGGCGACGGTACGACTTGTGTATCGGCTCCGTCATAGGGTTGTCCAAGTCAAAGTTCGGACCTCACTCCCCAAAAGGAATGTGACGTATTACTGTGTGTGTCGGTTAGGGTGATTTTGGTAGTCACGCCTAGAATTTACTCTGTAACCCAACGTCAGACGATTTACGCTAGGTCACACATAGCATTATCAAAACAATGGCACACAAGTAATCTACAACCTTACTATGCTATGCGGCTGCTACTACAAAAATACAGGGCAACAGGGTCACTAAGGCTTGACAACAAATCTGATGGACTCAGTCCACCTCGTTGACATCTAACCGGGCGTGTCTTGCAAATGTCGAGGCTTCTCCATGAGCTTCAGTGTCGGAGCTGGCCGGGGTCGGATGGGGATCTACGGGGTTGGGGTAGCGGTGGTGCCCCTCATGGGGTGTCGTGGTTACAGTCCCGTTGGAGTAGGTTTCCAAGAGACGACAGAGTTCCCCTGGGGAGACGAAGCCATTGCCCGGATGGATAACAGGGGCAGACTCTGAGGGCTCGATCGGTCCCCCGAACAGCACTATCGGGGTGTCGGTGGCGGGTGTCGCTTCTCTTCTCACCGAGGTCAGGAGAGCAAGTGTCCTGCGGGTCGCAATCAGATCAACGGTGATCTGATCGAATAGTGCCTCCTGCGCTCTCAGGTAGCGCACCAGATGCACCAGGGCAGGATCCGTCTAATGGTCTCCGTTGGCGACTTGGGTCAGGCTACCATAGCCTCCACGACTAGGGTAGTAGAAGAAAGGGCGGATGTCAACTCTCGACGACAGATGCTGGAGATGAACTACAGCCTCTCGGGCTGCGAGCTGAATGGCTTGGGGCTCGTCGGAGGTCGTTCTTCCGGTGAACCGGTAGGGGCGTTCTGAGGTGGTGCCCCGCCCGTAGATGTGCAGCGTAGCCCAGAAGTGACGGATGGCATCACTGGTGTGCTCCTGGTACAGAACATACTCCGGGGGCTCTTCTATGCCAAAAGCTCGGCGGGTAAGATTGGCGAGGATGACTACAAAGTCTCCAAGCTCGGCTGCGGTGGTCTCATTGCGAACGATGGGAGGCATCTTGGTAATTGGATATCGAACTGAGAGTGAAAGCTGTGATCTGCTGAGTTGGGGCAAGGCTTCATTTATAGATCAGTGAGCAGAGTCTTGCATCACACGCTTGCGGATGGAATAACTCAGGTGTCGGTCACAGGCACACGGCTTATGGGCAGGGCTGATAGGTTGGGCACCGACTATCAAAAAGATGTCGGCTGGCCACTATGTTGGCTTATCGGATGGGATGGGCTTGGCTATGAACAGGAAAGGTTTTGGATGGTGAGGAAACCTACGGATAGCGACCAGGCTAGGATAGGATTAGCCAATGGTCAGCCTGGATCTGATACCAAGGCTGTCGGGGCCGGATTTCTGGGACACAATATCCCAGAAATTAACCCCTCGTGTTGTCACTAGCCCAAGATCATTGTAACTGGTGGACACGTCCTTGTTACAGATTACCAAGAAATTACAAGAATTGGATACAAGACCATAAAGGTCTAATGATACAACAATGATTTCTAACAGCGGATGGCGGAAGCGGGTAGCGGATCTCCATCTCTGGTGGGGCTCCATTCCCACATGAACAGCTGACCTGGATAACTCCTATCCCGCGTGGCTGCTATCTCCGATTCCTAGGTTGCGGGGTGTGCCTTCGTAGTGCTCTTCTCCTAATCGTGATCTGGCCAAGACAATAGCCAGGGACAAGCTAGTGAGTACATTTGAATGTACTCGCAAACATCATGAACAAAAGATATAGTAAAAGCAGGCGGCACGCATGCAATTTATCTTTAAACATATTCAACAATATTAGTCCATGAAAAAAATAAGATGGAACATCGGGCGTTAGACCGCCCGAGGATTCCAAGAAAAATAAAATGGAATATCGGGCGTTAGACTGCCCGAGGATTCCAAGGAGAATAAAATGGAATATCGGGCATTAGACCGCCCGAGGATTCCAAGGAAATAGAATGCCAGTCGGGTGTCTGAATGCGACGCCTCGAGAGGTCTTGAAAAGAAATGCCAATCGGGTGCCTGAATGCAATGCCTCGAGAGGTCTTGAAAAGAAAGTAACAACATGAGTATCCAGGTGGCATAACCTTCCCAAGAGATACTCAAGAATACACATAAGAGAAAAAGGTTAGTCCACAGTAATATTCATGTTAACAATAATATTCATGATAGCATCAGTAGTGATAATAATCATCCTAAAAAAGTGACTCACGATCAATTTAATTATTTCCTCCGAAGACCGACACCGAGACCGACACTTGACCAACCCAGACTGTAGTCCTTAACCGCGGACACGGCTATTCGAATAGGTTACAAAACTCTGCAGAGGGTGTACTCTTTACCCACAAGTAAAGGATTTCTTTAGTCAACCTCGAAATGTTGACTAATTCCAATTACGACCTTTGGGTTGAAAACACACCTGACCAGCACATACTAGCTTTAGCTCACCAAAGCCAGGAATCACCCAAGGCAATGATAAAGTAAAACTCAAAGTGGGAACGCTTCTGACCTCCAATAGCATGGGATCACAATATTTATAACACGAGCAAATAGGGTTGCTACCCCCTCGGTCCCAACCGGATACACCCATGCCCCCGGACCAAGTGACATGCCAACCATGGGCCAATGGTATCTTTCACTATGGCCTCTCTGTACGGTGTGTGCTGGAAAGGGGTTAACAACTTACTGAACCATACCCTACCTGTGGTAGGGACATGTTGTAGCACGGATCAAGTATGGGGGTTACCGGAACAAGACTCGATCTACGATCGACTCTGGAGGTTTATGTTCCCTGCAGTGGTTAGCACAATCAAGTTTTCTCTTAACAGCAACACCAAAATAGAGCCCCAGCCGTAGCATGTCCCAACATGCATAATACTCGAGGCATGAACACGCTCCGATGTGATCATCCTCCTGCCGGTAACTGAACCTCCTTTGTACCTGCACCTGCAAGTTAGTCATGACAAGCATAGGCATGTGTGGCACAAATGTTTCATGTTTAAGTGAAATCAAATACTGACAAAGGACCACATATGCATGATCATCTATATGCAATTTCCATTCGAGGTCACATAAACATGTTTCAAAAATTCTAGCAAGCAATCCACCAAGCAATTATCATATCAAGTGTTCAAGATGCTTGCCTTGAGCATGTAAAAGGGTTGGGTGCACTCCAAAAGTTTGAAAATTTCATCTCCCTTCCATTTTCCTATTTTCAAAATAATATGATTACCACATAATTTCAAAACATTACAAAAAAGTTGTTTGGAATTTTTTTAAATAAATACTAAAATAAACTAGATGAAATTTAAAGAATGACAGAAAAAGAATTAATTCATTTGGAGTTACGGTTGAAGAGTTGTGGCTGTTCATTCGTTTGGCAGAAAACAAACAAAAATTTGTTCATTTCTGTTCCTAACGGGTGAACGCCCGCAATTTAGTTGTTTCGGTAGCGGACTGAGGACAGAAAGCATATTCTTGAGAATACGCTTTCGGTGAGTGAAGGCGTACTCTGTTCTCATGCCGCGGCAGAATACGCTTCCGTTGAATTGAAAACGTATTTAGAGAGGGTGTGCCTCCACTTCAACAGCAGGGCTCGCGGCTTGAGTGGCTGACATGCGGGTCCCACAGGCCCACTGGTCAGGTTTGACCAGTCGCCACGTGCCTCCTCTCTCCTTCGACAGAATAGAGGGCTTCACCGGCGGCGATTGCCGGAGAACGGCGGCACCCCACAGGGAACTAAGCACATGGGCATGCTCAGGATGCCGTGGTGATCATCTGGAGGCACGGCACGATCGAAGGGAAGTACGGGGTCGCCGGCGGTGAGGATTGACAGAAGAGCTCCGGCGGAGGAGAATTGGGGATTTCCACCTACGGGTATCCTCTGGTGAAATTGGTGGGCGTAACGTGCTTTAGATGGTCTGGTGAAGCTATTGGAGAAGAAACCTGAGAGGGGGAGGCTCTGGTGGCGTCGGAATCATCTGGACAGTGGTGG
Source organism: Elymus sibiricus (assembly GCA_039707655.1). Taxonomy (NCBI): domain Eukaryota; kingdom Viridiplantae; phylum Streptophyta; class Magnoliopsida; order Poales; family Poaceae; genus Elymus; species Elymus sibiricus. The sequence goes on along the minus strand of CM077666.1, from coordinate 526,198,716 downwards.
TGACCGTGGTTGCCGGAGGCGAGGAAGACCGTGGTTTATGAGGGATGGAGGAGTGGTGGTGATGAACTGGACGAGCCCGGGGTGGCCTTTTATATGTGTGGGGAGGTCGGTTCCCGGACTCCCGAAGATAAGCACGGCGGCGGCGGCCATTATTGCAGCAGGTGAGGCCGTTGAGGCCGGTGGCCGTGGTCGGCGCGGTCGGTGGGGGCGGTGGCCATCCAGAGTTACTCCAGGGCGCGCTGGCTGGCGCAGAGAGCTTGGACGGTGGCGTGGCCGAGATGGCAGCCACGGGCGGCGGCCCTGGACGGTGGAGGGCGGCGCTAGATGCCAGGGGGAGGTGTCGGCAGGGTTGTAGGTCGGTCGGGCGAGCCAGAGGTGGGCTAAGGCGAGTGAGGGAAGCAGCAGAGGCACGACAGGGCTTGGGCGCCATCGGCTGCAGTTCGCGCACTCTGGCCGCGCTCTCTGCACGCAGGCAGAGTGTTCGACTAAATGCTAGGGTACCCTAGGTTGATTTAATTGAGCCAATGTTTTGTAGGGTGATGCTCCTGGGATTCTAGAGATGATGGACATGATGGTTTGGCTAACTGAGCAAGTTTATAATGCAAGTCCATGAGCTTGCAGATTTCTGCCATGCACATGAGGTGCTTGTTGAAATGCTATGGCCATCTAGAAGATTTTTCTGAATCTGAAAATTAGCAGGATCGTGTCTCCTTAGATGATAGTGAGGATGGTAAGTCTGGTTGGACAAAAAGAATAACTTGCAAATGCAAGTTTTGGCCAAATTTAGTTCTGGGTCAGATTTGGAGGGAATTATTTGGAGGCCTTCCAAGATGAAAATGGAGTTGATCTACTGGACTTAAGTGTTTGGTTGGAAGGACTATGAGATGGAAAAAATTCAAAATTGTTTGATGAAGGAAAATTAGGGTTGCAGTAATAACCTAAGAATGGGATAGAATTGAAAAGTGGGTGGTTGGCTCAAAATTTTCAAAAGGACATGATGGGTTTTTTGCATAAAAGTGATCTACAAGCATCAGATGACCCCTCATATTTTTTGTGGAATTTTAAAAGTATTATTTTAAAGGGTCTTAGTGCAATAGAAGCATTTCAGAGTTTGAAAATACTATTAAAAAGAATTATTTTGGGGCAAATTATTATGAAAATATTTCCTACTGAATTTCAAAAGGTAAATGAAATGATTAAGAAAAACTTTCCAAAACCCCCAATATTTTCAAAAGTTTCTATATGGAGGGGGGAATTTAAAAAAAAACAAAAAACAGAAAATACTCTGAAATTAATAAAATACCTAATATAATTCAAAATTTTCTTTTTATCAAAATTTTAATTTGTAAAAACATGGGTTAAAATTTTGGGGTGTTACAGAACAGTTTTTGAAACTGCTGCCACGACAATGTTTTTTGACTGACTTCGCGAAGACAAAGAAGACTTCTCCGAAAGAAGGGCCATACCATATCATGCTATTATAAATTGCTTGAGATGTTTATCCTTTTTATTGCACCATTTTGATTGCGCGGTAGTCGCTTTTATTAGGGTGATTTCTCACTTAAAATATCAAGTAGTTAGTGTTCTCCCAAGTGTAGCACCGTCTGAAACACGTATCTTTTCGGGGTATGGCGTGATCTACATGACTATGAATGATTAGAGAGGTGTGAGGCGGGTGAAGGTCAGACCTCACTGCGAGATCACTTGGTTATCTTGGACGTTCAGGCATGACCATCATGAGCTCGGAACATGCCCATCGAAAGATGAACAAGAGTCACATAGAGATGTGATTGGCAGGTTGGCCTAGGGGTTGAGATTTTCGTCATCAGTAATGATCTGCATCAACGACGAACAATTGATATGTGGGTCTTGAATCACTCAATATCAATTATGAGAGATATTGATTTGAGTGGGAGCGCACCTTAAAATTAAATTGTTTAATTCTTAGTGCAATTTATTATAAACATAGTCTAACTGTGATTTGCAAAATAGTTGTAGAATAATGGCTCACGTTTCCACCTTGCCTATTAAAAATTGAATAGCTCTTATTTATCTGGTTAAAACTTTACGATTGGTAACGTAATGTGAGGATTGTCCTAAAGAGTGTTGATACGTCTCCAACGTATCTATAATTTTTGATTGTTCCATGCTGTTATATTATCAATCTTGGATGTTTTGATATACATTTACAGCAATTATATATCATTTTTTGGGACTAACCTATTAACTTAGTGCCCAGTGCCAGTTGCTGTTTTCTGCCCTGTTTTTGTTTTACAGAATATCAATACCAAACGAAGTCCAAATGCCACGAAATTTTTTGGAGATTTTTTTCTGGACAATACCAACACTAGAAGCTTCGGGAGAAAACCAGACGCCAGAGGAGGTGGCCACGAGCCACAAGGGCGCGCCTAGGGGAGTAGGCGCGCCCTGGTGCCTCGTGGGCCCACCTCAGCTCCGTTTGACCTAATTCCACCACTATAAATTCCCAAAAAATCAGAAACCACCGAGGGAGTCCATGAAATACTTTTTCCGCCACCGCAAGTTTCTGTTCTTGAGAGATCCCATCTGGAGGCCTTCTCCGGTACTCCGCCGGAGGGGGAATCGATCACGGAGGGGCTCTACATCAACCTTGCTACCCTTCCGATGATGCGTGAGTAGTTTACCACAGACCTTCGGGTCCATAGTTAGTAGCTAGATGGCTTGTTCTCTCTTTTTGATCTTCAATACAATGTTCTCCTTGATGTTCTTGGAGTTCTATCCGATGTAATCACTTTTTGCGGTGTGTTTGTTGGGATCCGATGAATTATGAGTTCATGATCAGATTATTCATGAATATTATTTGAGTCTTCTCTGATCTCTTTTATGCATGATTATTATAGCTTCGTATTTCTTCTCCGATCTATTAATTTGGTTTGGCCAACTAGATTGATTTATCTTGCCATGGGAAGAGGTGCTTTGTAAAGGGTTCAATCTTGCGTTGCTCAATCCCAGTGACAGAAAGGGACATGACACGTATGTATCATTGCTATTAAGGGTAAAAAGATGAGGTTTATTCATGCGTGAGTTTACTTTGCCTACATCATGTCATCGTTCTTAAGTACTCCGTTCTTTATGGACTTAATACACTAGATGCATGCTGGATAGCGGTCGATGTGTGGAGTAATTGTAGTAGATGCAGGCAGGAGTCGGTCTACTTGTCTCAGACGTGATGCCTATATACTTCATCATTGCCTTGGATATCATCATGATTATTTGCTTTTCTATCAATTGCCCAACAGTAATTTGTTTACCCACCGTATGCTATTTTCTTGAGAGAAGCCTCTAGTGAAAACTATGGCCCCCGGGTCTATCTAAATCATAAACTAAAACCCTAAAAATACTTGCTGCAAGTTTATCTTATTTATTTTATTTTGTATTTTTGTTTCTATCTATCTATCTATCACATACAATTTAATCTTGCAACTTACCACCGAGGGATTGACAACCCCTCATTTGCGTTGGGTGCAAGGATTTGTTGTTTGTGTGCAGGTACTGCTAACGAGGTGTTGCGTCATTCTCCTACTGGATTGATAACCTTGGTTTCATAACTGAGGGCTTCCTCTTCGGGGAAAATACCAACGCAAGCTACAAGTAGCAGGAAGAATTTCTGGCGCCGTTGCCGGGGAGACATCATCAGCATCTATCAAGTACCTTTGCATAAACTCTCATATCCTTGTATTTATTTTATTTGCCTCTTGTTTTCATCTCCCCCACTTCTAAAAAGTTTTTACAAAAATACAAAAATATTTTCCATTTGCCTTTTTCTTGTTTGCTCTTTTGCTTGATTTGCCATCATGACTAGCATAACTATCCCTCCTTTGTCGCCGGATTTTGAAGTGCTTTACTTCAAACAAAAACAAGGAGAAAATCTTAAAGATGCTTCGCAATTTCTGTATAGGTTTAACCATGCATCATAGACAACTTTTGGATTTTGCCGCAAAAGGGAATTTTATTGAAAGTGAGGCTAATACTACCTATGTAATAATAGAAGGTGTCTTGGGGATTCCACCACCACAAAAGGGTTTTTCTTTTACTCAAGAGGGGGCTCAAATATTACACAAATTAGGTGACATGCAGAAAAATTTGGTTGAGTTGCAAAAGTCTAACGAACCTCTTAAAAATATTAGTGGAAACCTCAATCGCATGAACACTGTGATTACTCTATGAAATAAGCGATTGGATATTCTAGACCTTAAAATTGCCTCATTTCCTGAGAATAATGGGAAGCGTAAAGAGCCTCCCGGATTTGAGAAAACTCCTATAAAGATTACTAAGACCTAAGATGACAATACTTGAAACTTTGCATTATGCCTAGCTAGGGGCATAAAACAATAGCGCTTGTTGGGAGGCAACCCAATGAATAAAATATATTTTTACTTTTTGTTTCTGTTATGGTGTGTTTTCATATTTATGCTACTGTTATGATTGAGTTTTTTGAGTTTTTAATTAGTGTTTGAGCCAAGTAAAGCCTTTAGGATGATTTGGAAGATAGTATAATTGATGCTGTTTGGAAAACAGAAAGTTTTGCGTCCAGTGCTAGAATTTTGTTTCTGTACTGGAGCGACAAAAAAATCTGAAATTTTTACACAGTATTGGTATATGAATTACCCACGTTTTCCTAATTGTTCAGAATTTTTGGAGTTACAGAAGTATGGCTTTTAAATAGATTGCTGCAGACTATTCTGTTTTTGACAGATTCTGTTTTTGATGCACTACTTGCTTGTTTTGATGAAACTATGGATTGTATCGGGGGGTATAAGCCATGGAGAAGTTAGAATACAGTAGGTATAATGCAAAAAAAATATGAATGGGTTTGCAACAGTACTTAAAGTAGTGATTTATTTTGTTATGCTAACGGATCTCACGAAGGTTTTGTTGAGTTTTGTGTGATTGAAGTTTTCAAGTTTTGGATGAGATCACGATGGATGAAGGAATAAGGAGTGGCAAGAGCCTAAGCTTGGGGATGCCCAAGGCACCCCAAGGTAATATTCAAGGAAGACTCAAGCGTCTAAGCTTGGGGATGCCCCGGAAGGCATCCCCTCTTTCTTCTACCAACCATCGGTAATTTTACTTGGAGCTATATTTTTATTCGTCACATGATATGAGTTTTGCTTGGAGCGTCTTGTATTATATGAGTCTTTGCTTTGTTTGATTTTTAGTTTGTCACAATCATCTTTGCTGGACACACCAATTTGAGAGAGCCACACGTTCATCATAATTTGTTAGAATACTCTATGTGCTTCACTTAAATTTTTTGAGCTAGGCAGTTGCTCTAGTGCTTCACTTAAATCTTTTTGAGCACGGTGGTGACTAAATTTTGAAGAAATAAACTCTCATGCTGCACTTATATCTTTTTGAGAGTTGATAATAGTAACGGTAATTTGCACAAGATATGAATTTGGTCCCAAAGTGATGAATATTCAAGAGGGATATAATAAAAACTTTCATATAGATCATTGGATATGATAAGTGTGATTCCTTGCAATAGTTTTGCGATATGCAGATGATAATATGTGAGTCATGTTAGTGAGTAATTGTGATTTAGTAAGATTATTAGTGTTAAGGTTTGTGATTCCCTATGCATGCACGTCAAGTCAATAGTTATGCAACGAAATTATATCCTACTTATGGTGCATTATTCTGTGTTAGTTATGTTCAATGCATGTTTATGACCGTTTTCACTTTTTGGTTGGTTGCTTCTCAATCTATTTGCTAGCCTTCATTTGTACTAAGCAAAAATACTGTTTGTGCATCCAAACTTCTTAAACCCAAGTTGTGCCAAATGAGTCCACTATATCTACCTATATGCGGTATTTCAGTGCCGTTCCAAGTAAATTTGCGTGTGCCAACTCTAATTTTCAAAATAATTTTCCGTTTTGTGTGCCCGTACCGCTCATGAAGCGGCAGGGGGTAGCCAATATTTTCCATGCTAGGTGTGTTATTCTCACGATGAGTGTTTATTCACTTGTCATTGCACGAGAGAGTGGCTGGTAATAGGGATGCCCAGTCCCACAATGAAATCAAATTAATAACAACAAAATTCCTTGGAAAGTGAATGGTATGGAGGGCACCCGTGGATACTGCTAGCCATGGATTGTGAAAGAATGGTGGAAAGGAAATAAACTTTACTTTCTGTTTGGGAACCGCCTATGATGTGTCTAGCATGGAAGATATTGGGAATTCTCGGTCGTTTTCGTTGACAGGAAAAGCATGCCTCTCAACCTCTCAAAATATTATTATCTCTCTAATTTAAGCTTTTGAGTTCTGGCACATTAGCAAATCTCTGCTTCCCTCTGCGAAGGGTCTATCTATTTACTTTTATGCAATTTTTATTTTTACTTTGAGTCTCCATCTTCTATTATAAAAGCACAAACTAGAGAGCACTATTGTCATACTTGTGCATTGGATGTAGCTAATATTTGAGTGTGTTTCATGAATGGATCAACGATTGAGCATAATGGGATAGGGATAACTTTCTTTAGCGTTGATATTTTGAAAGGCATGGTTGCTTGTTAGTATGCTTGAGTATTTATATCTTCATGTCAAATTATAGACTATTGCTTTGAATCATTCAAGTCCAAATGTCCATGCTACAAAAGAAAACAATATATGATGAATATGATAGGCAGCATTCCACATCAAAAAATTTGTTTTTATCATTTACCTACTCGAGGACGAGCAAGAATTAAGCTTGGGGATGCTGATACGTCTCCAACGTATCTATAATTTTTTATTGTTCCATGTTGTTATATTATCAATCTTGGATGTTTTTATATACATTTACAGCAATTATAAATCATTTTTTGGGACTAACCTATTAACTTAGTGCCTAGTGCCAGTTGCTGTTTTCTGCCCTGTTTTTGTTTTACAGAATATCAATACCAAACGAAGTCCAAATACCACGAAACTTTTTGGAGATTTTTTTCTGGACAATACCAACACTAGAAGCTTCGGGAGAAGACCAGACACCAGCGGAGGTGGCCATGAGCCACCAGGGCATGCCTTGGGGGGGGCAGGCGCGCCCTGGTGCCTCGTGGGCCCACCTCAGCTCCGTTTGACCTAATTCCACCACTGTAAATTCCCAAAAAATCAGAAACCATTGAGGGAGTCCACGAAATAATTTTTCCGCTGCCGCAAGTTTCTGTTCTCGAGAGATCCCATCTGGAGGCCTTCTCCGGTACTCCGCCGGAGGGGGAATCGATCATGGAGGGGCTCTACATCAACCTTGCTGCCCTTCCAATGATGCGTCAGTAGTTTACCACAGACCTTCGGGTCCATATTTAGTAGCTAGATGACTTCTTCTCTCTTTTTGATCTTCAGTACAATGTTCCCCTTGATGTTCTTGGAGTTCTATCCGATGTAATCACTTTTTGTGGTGTGTTTGTTGGGATCCGATGAATTGTGAGTTTATGATCAGATTATCCATGAATATTATTTGAGTCTTCTCTGATCTCTTTTATGCATGATTATTATAGCTTCGTATTTCTTCTCCGATCTATTCATTTGGTTTGGCCAACTAGATTGATTTATCTTGCCATGGGAAGAGGTGCTTTGTAATGGGTTCGATCTTGCGGTGCTCAATCCCAGTGACAGAAAGGGACATGACACGTATGTATCGTTGCTCTTAAGGGTAAAAAGATGGGGTTTATTCATGCGTGAGTTTACTTTGTCTACATCATGTCATCGTTCTTAAGGCGTTACTCCGTTCTTTATGGACTTAATACACTAGATGCATGCACTACTGGAATTCAGTTATTTGCCATCTGCCAGCTCTTTGCCGTCTGCCAGCTGATGGCAAAGAGGCTGTTTGCCGTCTGTCTTGCCAATGCAGACGGCAAAGAACCAGCTGATGGCAAAGAGGGTCTTTGCCATTTGCACTTCTTTGCCGTCTGCTGGCACACGGCAAAGAGTTCTTTGCCGTCTGCCAGCAGACGGCAAAGACTAAAGTGGGCCCCACGGGGCACGGCATTGGCTAGGTCAAGCTCTTTTCCATCTGCCACTTCTTTGCCGTCTGCTGGCAGATGGCAAAAATTTCTTTGCCGTCTCTCCTACAATGTCACGGCGGGGGCGGGCTAACGGTCACCGTCTTTGCCGTTTGCCAGCAGACGGCAAAGAAGGGGGCTTAATTTTCGCCCCCGCGCCCAAAGCCTCTCTCTCTCTCACACACATCTCTCTCTCCCTCTCTGTCTTAGCGCCGCCGCCCCGCCCTGCCCTGCCCTGCCCCCGCCGCCGCCCCGTGCCGCCGCCCCGCACCTCCGCTGCCCCGCACCGCCGCCCCGCAGTCTGCCGCAGCGGCCACGAGCCGCCGCCCCGTCGAGCCCCCCCCCCCCCCGGCGAGTCCTCCGCGGCGTCACCCCCCGGCGAGCCCCCCCGACGGCACCCCCTCGACGAGCCCCCCGGCGGCACCCCCTCCGGTGAGCTCCCCCACCTCTCCCTTTTTTTCTGTTTTTCTGTTTTTTTCCTTTTTTTAATATCATGATTATAGATATATATATAGATGCTACTGTTAGTAGATAGTAGATGCATCAATTAGGTTAATTAGTTAGATGTTGTTAATTAGGTTTTTTGAGTAGGTTAATTAGTTAGATGCTACTGGTTTCGACATCAATTAGGTTAATTAGGTTAGGAGGAGGAGAAGAAGAAAAAAGAGGAGAGGAGGAGAAGAAGAAGAGGAAAAAAGGAAAGGAGGAAGAAGAAGAAGAAGAAGGAAAAAAAAGGAAGAAAATGAAGAAAAGGAAGAAGAGGAAGAAGAAGAAAAGAAAAAAAGAGGAAAAACCCCGACCCCGACCCCGACCCGACACCCCGACCCCGACCGCGACCCGACACCCCGACCCCGACACCCCGACCCCGACCCGACACCCCGACACTGACACGGCACCCCGACCCCGACACCCCGACACCCCTGACACCCCGACACCACGACACCCAGACACGACACCCCCGACACCCCGACACCCCGACCCCGACACGACACCCCGACCCCGACACGACACCCCGACACTTAAATTAGGTATATATTCAATTTTTTAGGTATTCAATTTTTTATTATGTTCATGATGATGATACACTTAAATTATATACATATTATTCATGTCAGGTATTCATTCTTTTTATGTTGTACTAATTTCGTTTACTCTTTGTCATTGCAGGTGTTGACAGATGGTGGGCGCGGGTCGAGAGCGCTCCGAGGCTCCTACCTCGGCGCGTGGTGGGAGGGGTAGTTCCATTCCACCCCATAGCCTCCGGAGAGCGCTGGATCTCAGTACGCAGACACCACCGGCGGTCGCTTCTTCTTCGGCCGGGAGAGGTCGGGGGGGGAAGAAGGCTGGTAGAGGTGGACGTGGCGGCGGGAGAGGTAGGAAGGCTGCTACTACGCCTTCCTCGCCGCCACCCCCAGCTGATTCACCCGACCACAGGAGTGCTCCGTCTGAGATGGAGCCGCCTGAGGTGGACCCGTCTCGGACTCCGGTCCACGAGCCTCGGGCCGACGAGCCTATGGCAGACGCGCCTACGGCCGATGAGCCTCGGGCCGACGAGCGTCGGGCCAACGAGCGTTTGGCCGACGAGCCTTCGTCCCACGAGACTCCGGAGCTCAGTAGGGATCACGCTGAGTCGCAGCGGAACTCGACGGAGTCGAGTGGCCGTGCTGAGGGTGGCTATAGTTCTGATAGCTATAGCGAGGGTGAGTGGGTTGAGGGGCGCAAAGTCTACCAGCGTGGTGGTACAAAGCTCCCGCCCACCCCGGCGACCCCCGACCAGAGGTGGTTGATTGCGCCTAACGGGGCCAAGTAAGTGCATTTACTCTTTTTTAACCTTTTGCCTTCACGTTTCTTCGAATATCTAATGCGTTGGCCTTGTCATACTGCAGGTCTTGGACACACGAGCCTCATGTCCGCAGGCCCAACAGTGTCCTTGGTGTGATTTGTCGCCAGAGCTTCCCGGGGTGGGTGACGTTGCCCGGTGAGGGCCGGGTTCTAGAGTTAGGAATGACCTGGGAGCACTACTTGGCTGCCCCGGCCCCGCCGGGGCATAGGATCGGCGATGTCGAGTGCCACAAGGTGGCCGACATTGTGATCCAAACGTTTTGGGTAATTTCTCCTTTGCCGTCTACGTTGTGTTTCCTTCTTTGATTGGCAACCCTAGTGATTGTACTAATCCGTGTTTTGTTGTTTTATTGCAGACCTTCTACAGGTGTGCTGAGGGACAGGAGGAGGCCGCGGCTCTGGTTATCGACAACGAGTGCAGGCGCCTACTTCAAAACTTTCGGCACGAGGCTCGGACGCAGGCTATTCGAGACTACTTCGCCTCGGCTGGTATTAGGAGGAAAAGAGAGAAGTGCCACGAGAAGTTTCTGAGTAAGGAGAAGTACATGAAGGTAATTACCTATTCTTAAGGCCTTGTACTTAGTTTCCTTGATTTGATTCGTAGGCGTAGCGCTCAAATTTCTCTTGCTTAACTTAGGTGCCCCCGAGATGGTGTGCGGATAGGATGGACTGTTGGGAGGCGTTGGTGGATGAGTGGTGCTCTCCCCAATGGTGCTCCACCCACGACACTGCAAAGGACAAGCGTGGCAAAATGAAAGGTGTGGGGAAAACTGGGTATGTGGTTTGCTTCATGATTCATGCAAATTTATTCTTCATGCTAGCTTGAGCCCTCAACTAATAGTCTGTTCCTCTCTTTTAGGCGCGAGAGAACAAGGCTCCAGTGCCACAGCTGTTCGACCTCTATGCCATGTCCAATACTGCCTCGTACAAGAAGGCCAAGGCATTCTCTGAGTCTAACCTCGATGATCCAAAGAAATTCACCAACCGCGCCTCCCACCACAAGCTTGTGAGGTACAGAGACGAGGGGAAGGCGAGGAAAGGGCCGGACTTTAACCCGAGCCAGCAACCTCTTGATCCAGAGCTGGTTATGATATCTGGTGGCGGGAGGCCCCATGGCTCGTTAGCCATTGGGGATGGACTGATACGTTGTAGTAGCACTCTCCCGCAGATCAAGAAGCGCCAGACCGGCTCCGATCCTGAGATATTGCCTCGTGCACGGCCAGTGGAGCTCGAATTCAAGGTTAGTTATACGGACTCAGATACCTTTCCTTCATTACATTGTGTGTGCGGCCGTCGATGATTACAATGCTAACGAGTGGTGTTGCAGGCTGCTATTGAGGCAGAGAGAGCGAAGACCCAGGCTGCTATTGAGGAAGAGAGAGCGAAGACCCAGGCGATTCTAGAGGAGAGGGACCGGCAGGCGGCGGAGAGGGAGAGGGAGCTTGAGGACAGGACGACTAATGCGTTGGAGGAGGAGAGGAACCGGAACATGATGGCTAACCGGGCCCTATACGAGATGTTCGCGGTAAGTTTCTTCTGCATATTAGCCAAATCATGCACGTAATGTTCCTTACAGTAGTATCTAATATGACTGACTCGTGAAAACCAAATGTGCAGACCCTGTGCGAGAAGAGCGGCACGACCCCTCCGCCGATGCCAGTCATTGCTCCGGCGGGCACGGTGAGTTTCATTTGAATGTTCATTAGTTACTAGTCTTCACATTTGAGTTGCATCATGCTAACGATACATTGGAAATGATCTTTGGTGCAGCATAACTCCCGACAAGCATCGACCGATCCTCCTCCGTCAGCCACTGGCGCGACCGGTCCTACAACTACACCTACAACTACACCTCCGTGATGACGGTAAGTTTTCGCAAGTGTTTAGCATAACAAATGCATACTTAGCTTAAGAAATGACCTATTTATCTCCAAAATGCCGTATACTTAGCTTAGTTTCCTCGAAAATGACATTATAACCTTACTTAGCTCCAAAATGACCAATTTTACCATGGATAGCTCTCAAATGACCTATACTTAGCTTAGCTTAAGAAATGACATATTTAGCTCTAAAATGACCTGTACTTAGCATTATTTCCTCCAAAATGACATAATAACCTTAATTAGCTCCAAAATGACCAATTTTACCACGGATAGCTCTCAAATGACCTATACTTAGCTTAGCTTAAGAAATCACCTATTTAGCTCCAAAATGACCTATTTAACCTAGGAAAGCTCTAAAATGGCATATACTTAGCATTTATTCCTCCAAAAATGAATTTATATGGTTAGCTAGCTAAAAAATGACATAATAACCTTAATTAGCTCAAAAATGACCTATTTAACCTAGGATAGCTCTAAAGTTACCTATACTTAGCATTTATTCCTCCAAAATGACTCAATATGCTTAGGTAGCTCAAAAATGACATAATATGCTTAAGAAATGACCTATTTAGCTCCAAAATGACTTAATATGCTTAATTAGCTCAAAAATGGCATAATTACTTAGGTTAGCTCTGAAATGACCTATACTTAGCTTATTTAGTTCATTGATGACATACTTAGCATATTTAGGTCAAAAATGGCCTATTTAACTAGGTTAGCTCTAAAATGACACAAGTAAGCAATAAGAAGAAGAAAAAGAAAGAGAAGAAAAAATCTTATTCTTCTTCTTCTTCTTCTTCTTCTAGTCTTCTTCTTCTTCTTTTTCTTCTTCTTCTTCTAGTCTTCTTCTTCTTCTAACTTCCTTCTTTCCCATTTTGCAGATTTGATTCACTTCACGGAAGCTTGCGTTCTAGTCTTCTTCTTCTTCTAACTTCTTCTTCTTCTTCCTTCCATTTTGTTTTGATTTTGTAGGATCAACAATTGACACTGGCATATGTATGTATAGATGAATGAAACTTGCATATGTTTTGATTTGGTATGTGTTGGATGATCATATCCATATGGCTTGCATATTATTTGCATATGTGTTCTTTATTATGTGGTAGATGAGACATTTTATGTGATGGACTAGACATAATGTTTGCCTTATTATGTGATTCTGAATATATATATATATGTGTGTGAATTTATGTGCAAATGAATTGATATAAGAGAAAACAGTAAAAACAGGGGCTATATAGCCACTTTGCCGTCTGCTAGCAGACGGCAAATAGGCCACGTGGCAGCAGCCTGTGCAATCTGGGCTGGCCTATTTGGCCTGTTTGCCGTCTGCAAGTAGACGGCAAAGAGCTTTCTTCTTTGCTGTCTGCTGGCAGACGGCAAAGAGCCTGCGCTGGCCCAGCTGACGCCTGACGTCAGCTGACGTCAGCTGCAGCTCTTTGCCGTCTGCTGGCAGACGGCAAAGAGCGCCGTTAGCCCCCTAACGGGGCTGGCACCTTTTGTCTGCCGTCCAGGGGCTTTGCCGTCTGCCAGCAGACGGCAAAGAGCTTGGCTTCTTTGTCGTCTGCCAGCAGACGGCAAAGTGGCCTTTACCGGCACCCATTCGGCCGGACTGTTCGCCGTCTGCTGGCGGACGGCAATGGCTTTGCCATCCGCCAAGAAGGCCTTTGCCGTCTGCTATGGCAGACGGCAAAGAAGCTGATTCCAGTAGTGATGCTGGATAGCGGTCGATGTGTGGAGTAATAGTAGTAGATGCAGGCAGGAGTCGGTCTACTTGTCTCGGACGTGATGCCTATATACATGATCATTGCCTTGGATATCGTCATGATTATTTTCTTTTCTATCAATTGCCCAACAATAATTTGTTTACCCACTGTATGCTATTTTCTTGAGAGAAGCCTCTAGTGAAAACTATGGCCCCCGGGTCTATCTAAATCATATACTAAAACCCTAAAAATACTTGCTGCAATTTTATCTTATTTATTTTATTTTGTATTTTGGTTTCAATCTATCTATCTATCACATACAATTTAATCTTGCAACTTACCGCCGAGGGATTGACAACCTCTCGTTTGCGTTGGGTGCAAGGATTTGTTGTTTGTGTGCAGGTACTACTAACAACGTGTTGCGTGATTCTCCTACTGGATTGATAACCTTGGTTTCATAACTGAGGGAAATACTTACCTCTACTGTGCTGCATCATCCCTCCCTCTTCGGGGAAAATACCAACGCAAGCTACAAGTAGCAAGTGCCGAGAAGGACTTTGTCCTATTGCATGCTTTTAGTATTCTCCCGCTGATGCTATGGATGATGTGAGTCATGTCCTTCGATCCAAAAGCTAGAATTCCGTCAGGGTCAAGTGCAATATGCTTGCTTCCATGAGACCCAAATTTCAAAAGTTTGGGATAGTTATGAGATATTCATGGAACTAAAAATTAGTTTTAGATACAAACAAAGGCTAGCAGATACGAGATATCCAAAGCAATGTTTGTTTCCAAATATTAGTAAAGTGTTTACTGTGCATTAGACTAAAGAGATGATGGAATCCAGAAGAATGCCTGTCATGTGATGATGGTGAATAAAACAACAACTTAAAGATAATGGACAAGTCCGAAGGGTGTTAGTGAGACTTACACGCCTAGGAAGTCTGGGGCTAACGCCACTCTTTAAGTTTGGTGCTTCTTCTGAGAGTAGGAAAAATATTGAAAGTAAAACTGTTAGAAGTATAAAGGCAAAAAGAAAGAAGACTGGAATGTCCAGCTCATGTATGAATGTCATACGAGTTATAGATGTATAGAAGGCTGGTCAAAGATATAATTCTTGAATATTGTGATTAAAAGTTGATCACAAGGATACCCGTTCGATTGCATTCTGTTGCAACTCGATGCAAGAACTACTATGGCCTAAACAACTAGCTGGTAATGAGGTTTAGATACGTGATGGGAACACTGTAAAAGTTACCAAACTTTCCATCAACGTATTACCTCTGCATTTATTTTCATTAATTCATTTTAGAGTTTTATACACTCTAGCCCGTTGCAAAAAGTCTGTTGCAAGAAGGTTGTTCATAAGAGAACAATTGTTGTTCGGTGTTATGAATAACATAAGGGCCATGCTTCCATTATGAATGGGATATATGCTATGAATATTGAAAATAATAGAATACATCCATAACACTGACGCTAAATGTCGCAAGACTAAAAGAATACCACATATGTGTGGCACTGCATTTGGTCACATTGGAGAAAATCGCATGGAGAAATTCCATAGTGATGGATTTTAAAGTCATTCGATTATGAATCATCTGACACTTGCAACTTTTGTCTAGAAGTAGAATGACTGAAATATCGTTCACAGGCTATAAGGAACGAGCAACGAACTTATTGGTAATCATACATGTTGATGTGTGTAGCCAAATAAATGATGCTGCTAGCAGTGGATTTGTCTATCTTCAGCAATACCTCGTGTAGATATGTGAATATTTGCTTAATGAGACATAAGTCTGGATCCTTTGAATAGTACAAAAGGCTTTCAGAATGAAGTAGAACTTATTGTAACAAGAAAAATTACGTTTCTGCAATTAGATTGCGGAAAGAAATATTTGAGTTACAAGTTTAGCGAATGTCTGATGAGTTGTGAAAAGAGTTTCATAACTTGCACCTCCCAGAACGCCACTGAGTGTGGAAAGTCCGAGAAGATGTAATCAAACCATATATGACATGGTAAGATCAAAGATGCCATAAATCAATTTGCCATTATCCCTTTTAAAGTAATGCTTTACAGACTGTGGCTTTTACACTGAAAAGAGCGCCATCTGATCTATTGAAATGACGCCATGGTATGGTACGCCCAACCATGTTATGTCTTTACTTAACATTTGGAATATGGGGCTTGTGTAATGTATTTTACAAACCTATTCCAAATCAGACAAGTGCTACTTTGTAGGTTATCCCAAATTATTGGTATTCCTCCATCACTATACCGAGGCAAAAGGTTCGCCACATAGAGCGGTATGTTTTTGAAGAAAATGTTTCTTGCAAAAGATTGAGTGGGAGGACAGTGCAACTCAATGAGATAATAGTATCTTTGTCATCTGGTCAAAGGAAAGAAACCATGGAAGTAATTCCAGAGTTTCCTACTGTGACTTATACGGAAGCCTCTACATGAGATGGATGGACTTCGGTCAAACTTGCAGCTGAACCACGTAGGCAAAACTCATGCAAACCTCTCAGGTGCACAAACGAGATATTGTTGTTAGAAAATAGTATACCTACGATAATCAAGGAAGCGTTGATGGGCCCTGACTCCGGAATTGGCTAAATGCCAAAATAATCTGAGATAGTATCCATATAAATGATTCAAGATTAGATCTTGATAAACCCTCCGAAAAACATAAGAGTCTAACAAATATTAATGGAACTATAAACTGATGTGGATAAAAATGTTTTGTTCATAAAGCTTGACTTGTTGCAATAACAAATTCAAGGAGTTTACTACGACGAGATTGTCTCACCGTAGCGATGCTTAAAGTCATATCGGGTTAAACTAGCAATCATAAATGTATTTCAATTATGATATATGACAAATGGACACCAAAAGGATTTCCATGAGATGGAAATACATCTAAGGACATGTATGAGATACAATCCAAAGTGTTTTGTCGATCCAGAGGATGCTAAGTGAGTGTGCAAACTTCAGAGATCTAGTAATGGACAGAAGCAAGCGTAATGGAGTTGGACTCTTCGTTTTGATGAAATAATCAAAGAGTTGAATTTCATCAAAGGATAGCAAAGATGCTTGTGGTTACAAGAAAGTAAGTGGGAGCATGATAATATTTCTAAAAACAATTGTGTGATTGACACATTGTTGATTGGAAATAATATAAATTTCTTGACATGATTTAGGACTTCATTGAAAAATAGTTTTTCGATGAAGTGCTTTGGCTAGGTTGCCTTGGTATTTGGCATTTTTTATCTTTGGAGATAGAATTGCCAAATAGGGCTAAGCCAAAATACATATTGAGAAAATGCTAAAACGGTTTAGCATGACAATGCCAAGAAGTGTTTCTTGCCGAAGTCACATGGAAAGAGTTTTAGCAAGACTCGGTGTCCTAAAACACTGATGAGCAAAATACATGATGGAGATTCCACACACTTTTGTCTTTGGATTAAGGATGTATTCCATGGTATGTAAAACAACCAGATATGTCTAGTACTCCAAATTAGTTGCAAGTAAGATACCAAAGTGATCAAAGTGTTGATCATAGGACAGCAGTGAAAAATGTCGTGGAGTACTAAAGTAGCACTAATGACATGTTTTTCTGCAAGCAGAGATTATGAAGAGTTCATTACATCGATACAGGCTCATTGTAAGTAGTTACATTGATACAATCTTCATCAATGCTCCAGGAGAATTTTCAATTTAAATTAAGGGTTTTGTGTGATACACAAAATGGTGGCACAGTAAGTTGGAATTGTTCCAAACAGGTTACTGTGGCGAATTCTATAACGAAGACTAAGTATGTTGACGCTTCAGAAGCAACAAAGAAGATGTTGAATCATATAGTTCATTTATGAATGTAGTATGCTTCCAAGAAGGCTTTGGTCAATGTAAACACTATTGTAGATAGTTGCTCCATAGCTCAGTCTGAAGAATCAAGGTTTGACCAGTGATTCACATATATACAAAGTCAAGTCCACACAAATTATGGATTTTGTGTAAGCATAAAAACATGAGGATATGTAAAGATAAACATGGACCTGAAGTTGTCAGATCCATTGGACGAAGACTAAACCACAAGCGAAGCATATTTTACACCGGTATGCCATAGGTGTAAAGTGCATTAGCATTGACTAGATTATTGACTCTAGTGCAAGTGGGAGTCTATAGGAAATATGCCCTAGAGGCAATAATAAATGTTATTATTTATTTCCATGTTCATAATTATGTTTTATTCCGTGCTATAACTGTTGTGGTTCCCGAGCCCGTATATCCATAAAGGCTCTGAGGAAAACCCATGTGCACGTATGGAATAATAAACGGTAAAATGTATTCCTAGTCATTCCTCTAAGACTAGCTCAAGTGTTTTATGATGGTTACATTTTCCTGATCATGGGCATGAGTATGCCGGCAACTTTGAGGACACAATGTTAGAAGAACACTTGTGTTGAATCGACCCAAATTGCTGTTATGCTATGAGACAACATTCATCATAAGTTGATGGTTAATAACATAGAGAAAGTTAACATTTGCATAATTCCTTAGACCATGAGAGTATCGAGTTCCTTCATGCTTCCTTCATGAACTTTGGGGTTTGTTAAACGTCATCCGTAACAGGGTGGCTATTACGACGGCTTATGGGTTCATGGAAAAGTATGACAAGTAACTAGATACCTCAAGATTGCGACTTGCTCCTCCGAGGCTTTGATGATGGAGAGATATTCTTTGGGCCCTCTCGGTGTTATGGTATCCACCATCGTCTGGCTAGACACAGTGTGATTTGATCACAGGGATGCCGGAATGCGGGAACGAGAAAAGAGAACAAAAACCGATAATGAGGAAACTGGCAAAGTAAACAAGTTGTTGATTCACGGGGATGCCGATAAATCTCACCTCGGGTATTTGTAACATATCGCTGCTACGTGTAGTCTGCGTTGGTATTTCCTCGAAGAGGAGAGGATGATGCAGTACAGTAGAGATAAGTATTTCACTTAGTTAAGAACCAAGGTTATCAATCCAGTAGGAGAACCAAGCAAAATTCCGTTAAGCGCACCTGCACACACAAGAGCAAACACTTGCACCCAACGCAAATAAGAGGGTTGTCAATCCTCTTAGCGGTTATTTGCAAGGATTAAATCTTATTGAGGTAAAAAGGTAAACTAAACTACTAATTAAAATAAAAGTAAATAAATTGCAGCAAGGTATTTTTAGGTTTTTTATATAATAAAGATAGACCCGGGGACCATAGTTTTCACTAGAGGCTTCTCTCTTGAGCACATAAACATACGGTGGGTAAACAAATTACTGTTGGGCAATTGATAGAAAAGCAAATAATTATGACGGATTCATGGCAGTGATCATGTATATAGGCATCACGTCCGAGACAAGTAGACCGACTCCTGCCTGCATCTACTACTATTACTCCGCCCATCGACCGCTATCCAGCATGCATCTAGGGTATTAAGTATGAAACAGAGTAACGCCTTAAGCAAGATGACATGACGTATAAAAGCAAATTCAAGCAATATGAATAAAACCCATCTTTTTATCCTTAATGGCAATAATACAAATACGTGTCATGTCCCTTTCTGTCACTGGGATTGAGCACCGCAAGACTGAACCCATCACAAAGCACCTCTCCCATTGCAAGATAAATCAATCTAGTAGGCCAAACTAAACCGATAGATCGGAGAGAAATACAAAGCTATAACAATCATTCATAAAAGAGTTCAGAGAAGACTCAAATATTTCTCATGAATAATCTGATCATAAACTCAAAATTCATCGGATCCCAACAAACACACCGCAAAAGAAGATTACATCGGATAGAACTCCAAGAACATCAAGGAGAACATTGTATTAAAGATCAAAGAGAGAGAAGAAGCCATCTAGCTACTAGCTATGGACCCGTAGGTCTGTGGTAAACTACTCACACATCACAGGAAGGGCAGCAAGGTTGATGTAGAAGCCCTCCGTGATCGATTCCCCCTCCGGCAGAGTACCGAAAAAGGCCTCCAGATGGGATCGCGGAAGAACAGAGGCTTGCGGCGGCAGAAAGGTTTTCTCTTCTGGCTCTCTGGGGTTTTCCCAATATTTGTGAATTTATAGAAGTGGAATTAGGTCAAACGGAGTCACATGGGTCCCACAAGGCAGCACGGCACGCCCTAGTGCCTTGTGAAGCCTCCGTGAGGCTTCTGACCTCCTCACGAAGCTTCCCAGGTTTCTTTTTTCCAGAAAGAAATCTCCAAAAAGTTTCGTGGCATTTGGACTTCATTTGGTACTGTTTCTCTGAAAAGCCAAAAACAAGCAGAAAACAGCAACTCGCACAAGGCACTGGGTTAATAGGTTAGTCCCAAAAAATGATATATAATTGCTTATAATTGCATTTAAAAACATCCAAGATTGATACTATAATAGCATGGAACAATAAAAAATTATAGATACGTTGGAGACGTATCAATCGCGAAGCAAGAGGAATAGCACACGACAACTACAGGTTCACTCAAATATTTATTCGTGTGGGTATAGGGGTTAATATGGATGTCCATGGTTCCGCTATTGATCATTGATCGGAAGGAGTTCCGGTCATGTCTATACTTCACCGAACCTACAGGGTCACACACTTAAGGGTCATCTATCTGCTGAATACTAGACAGAGAGTCTGGGAGAAAGTCACAGGAAAAGTTTCGAAAACGACGGAAAAGTTCCGGAGAGAAAACCAGAATTGTTTCGGAGTAAAGCCATCATACGAAAAATGTTTCGAAATAAAACCATCATATCGGAAATGTTTCGGAATGCGTCCAGAATTATTTTAGAGGGTGCCAAAAATGTTCTGGGACCTACCGATTTTTTTTGGAGAAAACGCGCGGAAAAACATCTTGTCCCAGCGAGAGGGGACAAGATCCCACGAATCGTGGCGGCTGTTTTTTGGGGCGCCCCCATTATGGGCAGCCCCATTGTTGGTGGACAAGGTGTTCCCCCCCCCCCCCCATGGTGGGGGGCAGCCCGCACAAATGGTTGTGCTGGTTGGGAGGAGGTGGCGCCCCATGAGGGTGCCTCATGTGGTCGGCCAAGGGTGGAAGGGCCCCCCATGGGGCAACCTCCCGCCAAAGGTGGGTGCATGTTTTGGATGGGGGACCCCCTTTGTGGGCTGATATTTTTAGCCCACCCCCCCCCCCTCCACCCCTTCCACCACTATAAAAGGAGGAGGAGAGGAGCTCTCCAACTCTCTCAACACAAGGCATGCATGATCTGCCATCTCTCTCTCCCTCACACCAAATAGTTTCGTAGTGCCGAAAGGCTGTCTGGTTTCCAGTAGGGATTAGTTCTGGGCAGCGAAGCCCTGTTGGATAGGTGACACCGTATGTGTGCAACCAAGTAGAGAGGTCGTATGTTCGATCTTCTGTTAGAGGGACTACCGGAGGGCTGTCCGAGGGACTGTCTGAGAAACTGTCCGTGGGACGGCCGGAGGGCTGTCTGAGATGCTGTCCGAGGGAGAACATCCTCGCGGTTGGGAGGTTGTAAATTCCTAGCTGCGGGGATCTGCACCGACGATCTTCACCAACTCTACTTCCGTTGCGCTACGAATTGGTAATGATCAGATCAAACCTTGTATGCATGTTCATAGTGGTCCTGGGCTGGTGCGTAGGATGAATTTTTTTGTTTTCTACTGCTTTACCCAACAAAAAAGACTCTTGACAACGCTACTAGGGTTAGCTGCAGCAGGAGGCAAACCAGCATCATAGTCCAAATACATATTGAGGTCATCGCCATCATGCTCAGCGTACTCCGCGGCCTCATCTCTCTCGGCTGCTTCTGATCTATGGGCAGGTACGCCGTGACCTTTGAGTGTACCTTGACCCAAAGGAGATGGTTCCAGTGCAGGGATGTTCATACGAGGCACCTGTGGTGAGGTGTTACCATTATTGGGTATTGTGTCTCCAACAGGATCTGCGTCTTAGGCCACCTAAGGTGCCAACCCGGGTATTGTATGAGTGTATCGTGTATACCCTCATCTGCACCAAGAGGTTGTTCAGGAGGCTCCAAATCATCGAAACCTTCAATCACACAACACACTGACACCATAGCCAAGTTGGCTGGCATCACTACGTTGTGCATCTTTTGCTTTTCGGTGCAATGACGGTACCTGTTGCAACTTCCTTTAGTTCGCCGTTCACCAAGGCTTGGAGAGTGCACTGGGCGTCCGCCTACGGAACATGTATTTCTCGTCGATGTTAGAGATTCGAATCACGGAACCATACCAATGGAAGAAGGAACATGCATGTGTTGAGGCCGCGACAATTACCGTAAGGGCGTCTATATCAGCCGGTGACGTCCTCCGGCCAGTAAAAGAGATGGATGGGCTGCTATGAAGCGCTAGATTGGGCAGCGGCTCCTTATCCGGTGATGACAAGATCTGGGTTGGAGGTTAATAGTATGCATCCACCATCTTTGGAATCCATGCATGCAGTTATATAGGACTTTTCCTAATGTGGTTTGCTGAGTACTCCATGAACTCATTGCTGCACCAGCAATTTCAAGAATTATGCAAGATGAAAATAGACTATTGGCGCATTAGGGTTACGACCACACTCAAGTCTTTCTTGTGAGCTTTTATTGGATCTTCTTATTGTAGGTAATAGTCTGGGATCAGAAGCCCACTTATTGTCTTCAAGGGGCCGATAGGCCATATTTTACTATTTTAACTTTCTCTCATTTACCTGTTAGTAGACATGATACTAGCAGCAACTGAAATCCTGAGTAGTTGCGGGAAACTGAACGTATTGTTTAACAAATAAGGTGTATCATGTTCGAAAACACATAGGGTATACTCAATTTGAAAAATAAGGATGTGACAGAGCTCATGCCTGGAGAGGTGCTGAGATGGGCTACTTGTGCGTCCAAAATCACTATTTTGACCTTTAGACGAAACTTTAGCATGATTTGACCCATGTTTGAAAGTTTAGCCGGATCTGACCCTTTTGCTACAGCCAAACACGACGGCGGTAGGGTACATGAGCTACCGCCATGTTCAACGGCAGTAGGCCCCGGTCCACGCCTCCTGGTCGTGTCTTCATGGCAAAGGGGCTACCCATGTACCCTACTGCCAGGGCCCGGGGCGGTAGACTCCCCCTCCAATCGAAGGAATGCATGCATGTGATCGGCCAGAGCATGCACTACCTACATACTCCACGAGTACACGTCTATGCTCTAGCTACTTTTATCTCTAGGCTGTAGCTACTCCATCTAGCTATATGACCAACATTTATAACGATCAATCACTCTATAATAACTCAACCCATAGGGCGCTGATCTAGTGATGGCGGTTTAGTAGATGTGTACTAATTAGCTATCGATTAAATATATTCTTGTACTAGCACGTATCTCGATGTTTGTATTAGGCAGTTCTTAGTATCTACTCCCTTTCCAAAATGATTGAAGTTCTATATTTGTCCTAAGTCAAACTTCTGTGAGTTTGAACAAACTTACAGAAAAATATATGAACGTCCACAACATCAAATTAGTTGAATTAGATTCCTTATAAAATGTAGTTTCATACTGCATATATTTGATTTTGTAGACCTTAACACAATTTGCTATAAATTTGGACAAACCTAGAACTTCAATTATTTTGGAACGGAGGGAGTACTTAGAAATTTTTATTTCTTAGCCGATAGTCCAAATTGCTACCCAAAATTAGCAACAAACAAAAATATGAAAACCAAAAACACCATCTATAAAGTTCATTACCCAAAATACAAAAATAAATAAATGAAAGTGAAAAAAGACACTTGGTAGTAAGAATCCATCCTACATGATTTTAAAACTTAAATTACAGTGTTTTTTGCCCTTATTTTCATGTTCAAGATTTTGTAAAAACTGGTGTAATCGACTGTAATTTGTACAAGATGATAACGGACCTACTACTCAGTGGCTACATGATTTTAAAACCTAAATTACAGTGTTGTTTGCCCTTATTTACATGTTCCAGATTTTTGTAAAAAACTGGTGTAATCGGCTGTAATTTGTACTAGATGATAACCGAGCCACGACTCAATGGCTAGACACGGTAGTGGCTAGTCAGCAGGCCCAAGTTCAATCACTACGTTGGTGCAGAGAGATACCCTGGTAAATTTGCTTCGACAGATAAAATGCTACCAAACGTACGTGACTATTTTTTCTCTACCTGAGACGAAATATACTGGGCAGCAGTGGCATGTAGCTAGCAACGTAATGAATCAACGCCCAATCAATGTGTTTATGTGCTGAGGTAATTAAATATATAGTACATATATATGGGTGTGATTAGCTTAAACAACGGATGACAAATAAAAAGGGAGCATTTCCAACACAAAACGCACCGCATGGTCGAACGGGGAGAAATTCAAATGAGGCCAAAAAAAATCAGTCGAGTGGAAAATAGCAAATCTGTTGATCTATATGAATCTCCAAATGGCAAAAATATTGTTCTCCCTTTTGTGTGGTTTGATTGCAGGCTTCCGTGACACAAGTACACTTCAGACTGTCGACTCTATCTTGAATCACTCTCCAACACATGCAGTTGTTTTCTTCTCTTTTTTTGAGGGAAAAAAACAACAGCATGTGTTGAAGAGTAAATATTCAAGATATGTTATCCAGCTACTGGACTGCCCATTGATGCTGCCTGAAACGTTAATTTGTGACTGAATCGCTTTCAAGAAACTACCAATTTCAAAAACTTATGAAACAGTACCTACCAAACAGTTAAATAAAGAATTTGAATATCTTGAAGGCTCCCTATATATAATAATTCAACCCATAAAACCGTCTAAAAGCGGAGCAAGCCAGATCTAGGGGGTGATTTAGACCGTTCATTAAGTTTAATGTTCCGGTTAAGACCAAATTACAGATGAGGGTTGATAATTAAACTTGTGGACAAGTATAGGGGGTAATATCGAATATCCATTTTTTAGCCCGGGCTCATTTGCACCTGGTGAACAGTAAATTCAAAAAAATACTAAAAAATTTCAAAAAAATCCGAATTTTTTTTACATGGAAGATGTTTCAGTGCGTGAGGTCCGCGCCAATTTTCAGCGCATTCGGACATCTGAGTAGCTCTCAGGAAAAAAAATCGGTCTGAACACTACATGAACAGTAACTGTTTCACATACCCCAAATTTGTGGACACTACCTGCATTCCTTCGACTGGAGGGGGAGTCTACAGCCCCAGGCCCTGACGGTAGTGTACAGGGGCTACCTCCGCCGTGTTTGGCGGTAAAAAAAAAGATTAGATCCAGCTAAACTTTCGAATAGGGTCAAATTGCGCTAAAGTTTCGCCAAAAGGTCAAACAGTGATTTTGGCCACTTGTGCTGGTGTTGTAGGCCTGCATGCACACGCTGCACCCCATGATGATGATGTTACTCCACCTTAAGGGTTGGTGCACAAGCCGTACTCTAGAGGTATTTTATTGTGCTCCGTGGAAATGTGCCTGTCTTCATATAGTTTATGAGGAGAAGAAGCCATCATGAATAGGAATAAAAAGGACAGTTGCCAGCCCATCATGATCTTATCTTATAATATACTCCCTCCGTTTCAAAATATAGTGCGTCCTCGGTTCCCGTACTTCAACTTTGACCATAAATTTAATCAACGAGACCAACAACGGCGGGAGCAAAAATTATACCAGTGAATTCGTATTCGAAAGAAGTTTTCAATTATATAATTTTTGCTCCCGCCGCAGTCGGTCTCGTTGGTTAAATTTATAATCAAAGTTGAACCTCGGGAAGCGCGGGCACACTATATTTTGGAACGGAGGGAGTAGTAATATGCATGGACAGGAATACATTTTCTGGCGTTTGGGTGGGTGATACTTTTCACACGACGAGGACAGGATGGCGAGGCAGCGATGATCATCCAGTTGCGTCAGCTTTCCTGAGGTCGTGGAGATTGCCGTTGTTGAATATGAGGCACGTCTAGTGATGTTCGGCACTGAGCACGTACAGCTTCAAGACAAATAAGGCTACTTACCCCTTCTAAACAGCATAACAGCTGATCACTGTTAGCAAAAGAGTACTTTCCGCTTCATGTTCAGTTCAGCTAAAGGCTCTATAGTCACTTGATTTAATTAATGCAGTGATAGTCAAGGTCAAGTGAGAGTTCATGCCTACCAAAACCAATCAATCATCCACCGACGCAATAATTAATGCACTCGCTCTCGGATGCTGGGGCTGAGGTTGGGTTTCACTGTGTTTACCCATTCCGCATGGTTTGCTTTGAATTCAGATCTGAAGATATGCATGTGCCGTATGGCATTATTAGCCAATCGAGTCAATATGTCTGGTTTAATTATTATGAAGCTAGTCGGCATGGTGGTGTGCATTATAGATCGGACACACAATTATAATTGACAGAGGCATTTGCACAATGGATGCATAAAACATAGTAGTTAGTTCGTCTTGCTAAACAAGGTAAGTAGGTTGTGACTGAAACCAACAAACCTTTGGAGGACTCGCATGACGTGCGAGATGATGCAGACGAGCCGTCATTCCCAATGCTCGGAACATTGCTGGACACGAAATCACCTGCCAGTCAGTCATCAAGCTTCAGAAAAATACTCCATGTAAGCTGCCCTGCCCTGCCCTACCCTGCTCTGCTCTATTATGATGAGTTGGAGTTTATGCTAGCTACTTACTGCCGAATATCCTTGCCACTGAGGCGTTGAGGATCAAGTAGGTGCGGTCGTCCACAGAGCCCAAGATCTTGAAACTGTCTGCAGGAATGATGACACGGCTCGGTCGTCGTCGTATCTCGGCATCGTCGGTGGCAGCCGGCATCGTCGGTGGCAGCACGCCGGTGACACGGGATAATGTAGCCAGATCTCTGGCAAACCGCCATGTAAGCAAAATCACAATGAAATGCTCTCATATAACTGAATGAACAGATGGATAATTCGTCTGCTGAACACTGACAGTAGCAATGTCACTGAATGTAAGCAACATGTTGTTGATCACCGACGGTGTCGAACATCTGCGCCATCGGGACGACATTCTCGGTGGACACCAATCCATGGGAAGGGCGGAGCCCGAAGATGCCGCACTAGGCCGCGGGCACCCTGACGCTGCTGCCCGTGTCGGTGCCGAGTGCGAAGTCGGCGAGGCTGGCGACGACGGCGACGGCGGAGCCGCTGGAGGAGCCACCAGGGACGCGGCCCGGGCTGCAGGGGCTGGCCGGGGTGCCGTAGTGCGCGTTCTCGCCGTTGATGCTGTAGGCCATCTCGCCCATCACTGTCTTCCCCACGCCCGTGGCGACGGCGGCGAGCGCGGCCAGCACGGCGGGGGCCGGCGCGTGCGTCCAGGACTAGTCCGGGGTGCCGAAGCCGGTGACGCGGCCGGTGATGTCGAAGCTGCGACAAATCGATGGATCGGTCAGTGATCGATGAAGGAAGAGGGAGGGAGGGAGCGAGGTCGTCGTACATGTCCTTGATGCTGGTTGTGGTGGTCGGAGGAAGGAGGAGGGGGAGGCGGCAGCAGGCTGAATTTCTCCATGAAGGTGCCGTGGTCGTCGCCGCTGTCCTCCATGACTCGACGCTGCGATGGCTGTTACTGTGGATATGAATACGAGCAGGATATGGTGACGTCACATGTGGCATTTTAGAGCTAAATCGATAACCCATATTTAAAGTAAAAACCTAAAAAATATCCATATGTACATATATATTGATGCATTCTACATGTGTGTAAAGTTTCATGACGAAACACTTTTAACTTGTGAGCTATACAAAATAATTTCATGGATTTTAACAATGAACATTGCAAGAGCAAAAAATCCAAAAAAAATTCAGCTTGTATATTAAAACACCTCATCATGAAAATTAGACATGTATAATAGATCCAAAGGAATTTTATGGAACTTGAAAAAGATCATTTTTTTTCTTTCAAAAAAGGGCTCCATCGAGCTCCAAAATGAAGTTTTGATGTGGATACTACTTTTGGCAGAAAGAAACTGAGTCGTTAATCTGATGAGAGATTTTTTTATTTGAGAAACTTGTTGTATATACTAAATCAGTTTTTAGGTACTAGAGAAAAAGAGAGAGAAAATTGAGAACTTTTTTGTCTCTCATCCCGTAGAATACCTAAATTTCATTAGCTATAAGATTTTGACAATAAACTCCACATGCTTGAGATATCTCAGCGGTAACGAGGCGGGCTAGAGGACTAGCGCTGGTGCGGGGGACCCCTTTAACAGTAAATGAAAACTCCGATTTTCAGCTGTAAATTTAGCGATAATACAGAGGTGAACATGGTTCCACGCGCACCCATGTGAATAGTAAATGCGAAAAAAAATACTAGAAGAAAGCAAAAAATTCTGAAATTTTGGGATATCAAACTTGGTCTAGCATTCTATTTGCATATTTAATTTCGTGAAGGAATGACACCGGGGGTATTCCGTAGTGAAGAAAATACAATCCGGCCTTACTATTCCTTCAAACAGTGTTTTTGAATATAGCTTCGATTTTGTCATTTTTGCCCAGAATGCCATGGGTGTCATTTCTTTGTGAAACTTCATACGCGATTAGAATGGTCGACTATGTATGCTACAAAAAAATTTCAGATTTTTTGGTTTTTTTAGCATTTTTTTTGAATTTACTATTCATAACTTGTGCATGTGGAACCATGTTCTGAAAATTCCTGTCCGTAAATTTAGTCCCCATAATCGTTTTGACCAGAACCGAACCCGGGAATCCATTAAAGCTGAATACATAGAATACAATCCGTATATATATATATATATATATATATATATATATATATAGGGCATTTTGGAGGCCGTGCTCCATGGAGGCCGAAATTTTAAAAAATTCAAAATTCAAACTTTTCAGTTTCAAAAAAATTTGAAAAAAATATACATGTAAACATGGATGTAATGCATATGTGTGTAAAATTTCACAATGAAATACTTTGAATTGTGAGCTGCAAAAAAAACAAAATCATGGACTTTGAGAATGAACAGTACATGTGCTGAAAAGCCACAAATTTTTTTGTAGCTCTCATTTTAAACTATTTCATCATGAAAATTTACACAGATGTACATTATGTCTCTGGGTATATGTGTATTTAAAAAAATGAACTGTAAAAGTATGAATTTTGAATTTTTCAAAATCCGGCCTACATGGAGCTCGGACTCCATTTGGCATTTTCGATTTAAAGCTGCTTGAATTAGCTATGGTGTCCATATTTGAATGATTTCACTTTTATTAAGCTCCAATTGTTTCGCTTGCGTAGTTTCTTTACAAGGCACTTTAGTGTTTATTCAACTATGCATATGCTACACAAAATTAATATATTTGGTAAGATGTCTCTATCATAACATTTTCAGTCTCTGGATATATATCATCATCTAACTAGAATTGACATGAAGCATGTGCTATAGGACAATATTTGATAACATGTTAGTTGCAGTATGTCCTTTAATAAAACTAGAATGCGGTGAACTTGAGCGTTAGAGATTATTGGTGATACAAACAAAAGGTAGCACCCAGGGTAGGGGCAATTATCCGGGCAGTCGCTTTCATCGAAGAGAATGGGAACGTTTGATCACTTCAACTTAGATGGCGAAGGTTGAACGGCCATGACTTCCCGAACCATGATTTTGACGTCCCTCTTTGATTCGTAGCTAGCCGATCCGCCCCACAAGTGGTTCACCTTGGGCAACACGGGCGAGGCAACTTCCTGTGGCTTGGCCCCCGAATCTTTTTGCTCCAGATCGAGGAACTGCCGGAGTTGGCGACACTCAACCCGCACGTGGGAGCTGCTGTTGTGGAACTCGCACTAATTCTCCCGGGTTCGCTGGTCCTTTGGGATCCAGTTCTTCATCCTACCAGGCAATTTTAGGGTTGATGACATAGATCCGATCTGATGACTTAAGGACCCCAAGGTCGGCACCAGCTGTCGAGGATAATTATATCGGTCCCTCGCAACGGTACGGTACTTGTACCGGATTTGTTCGGTCGTACGATACACTCAGGTCACTATGGATTGCTAGACACAATTTACATAGGTTCGGGCCCCCTTGTCGCCGGTAATAGCCCTACTCTTGCTTGTATTGGATTATATCGAGACAGGGTATAGCCAAGGTTACAATATGGGGATCCGGCGAGTTGGGTGCAACTCGACGGCTGCGGTGGATCGGACAAACTAAGCGCGATGTGGTAGATTGCTGGGCTTCTGTCTCCTGGTTAAAGGACGGATAAATCTGGCTGAGTTGATATGTCGGGCGGCGCAATTTCTTGGTGAGATGTTATGATTATAGATTAACTGTTTGAGTCGTAAATAAGCACGGTTGTGTGCCAGGCGCCAAACAGAGGCCGCTACTAGCATGGACAGTGAACCAACTTACAATTTTTTTTTTTTTTTTTTTTGCAGTTTTGGCATGCTCGTCGTTTTGCAAATCAAGTCTACTTTTCCTAAGGGCGTCTCCAATGTAGCAGAATAGTCGGTGTTAAGCCCTTTAGGGTCGACGATAGATAGATTTATACATTGGGAGAGCTGACCTTATTAAAGAAAAATGGGCCGAGGTCGCCCATAGCGCTAAGGTCCGGTCACAGCAGATTAAAAAGCAATTATTTCTCTCTCCTTCCTCCGTGTGAACACTGACCGTGAAGGAGAATGAGAGTCGTTGCAGAAAAAATGGAAAAAAACTCAGAAGTGGGCTCCAGCTTATGGCTTAGATGGGGTCTTAAGCATTGCATGCATTTTGGTTTGTATAGCACATCCAGTGGGCTCCACCTTGAGGTCTACCTAAGACTTAAGGATTGGAGATGCATTAAGAATTTAACACGGTAGCTCGAGGAAGAACTGTGAATGGATATTAGGGCAGCCACAATGTGCCAAAAACCTACCGGCCTAGGTGGCAAAGCTTGTGGTCGACCTTATACATTGTGGCAAAACTTAAGTTGCCCTTAGTCTTATGGGTGTCCTTAAGCTTATTATGGGCTGTCGAGAAGCGGTAAAAAATAGTGTTCTGTCCCTTCTCTCTCTTGTATTATGTGTCTATATTAACATATAATGTGGGTCCTAGATGATGCAAAAGATGATCTTATACACTCTGGGCATTTCTATAGCAATAACATATGTGGGTCCCAGCTAATGGCTACGCGACTAGAGATGGCCTGTGTAGTGTGTAGTACTAGCTCTTTTTTTTGCGGGGAGTGTGTAGTACTAGCTGTCAAGCAGTACGTGCATATATATGTGCACATGCATTATTTTTTTAACTGTTAACGCGACAGAAAAAAAGACAGAAATTTGGTTGCCGTCCCGATCGTATTCGTACGTGCACGATGAGTTGATGGCTCTTTGCTTGAATTGGCCATAGAAATCTAATCATCAGACTCGATTATTCGAGAGCCAATTCTATCTCGATTTCAATGTGGGAAGAAAAAACTCGTCGCCCACCACACCTACCACAACTATTGGTTCTAGTTTTGTTTCCTAGATTCTGAAATCAGACAAGTTTGACCATTAATTTCTGATGCCGAGCAGATTTGGTACTTAGTCAAATTAAGCATTGTATTCGAAATTACATTTAAACCATAAGGAATCTCGAAAAGTGTTTTAGATGAAAAAACGCCTAATCCATAGCTTTTCAACGGTGTATCACATCTTCGTTTCGACAAATGGTTCAAAAATTGTCACGAAAACAGTACCAAAAAAGTCATGTGTAGTTCTCTCTGTTGGCATTGCAGTTCAATTGCCTCTCTAATGCAGTTCACTTGTCGGTTTTGGGATCCGGTAAAAAAACGACGTCCGCCTTTTCGTATTTTCAAAACTGTTGTTAAACTGTAAGAAATTAGGAAGAGTGTTCTACTGCAAAAAGTTTCGCCTCATCGATATCTTTCCAACGGTGTATCATTTGCATCATTCCGACGATCGGTTTGAATTTTTCTGTGGAAATACGCTCTATGCCACTCGACGGGTGCCGCACCATTTTCAAAACTGCCCTTAAACCGTAAAAAATCTCAAAAATTGTTCTACATGAAAAAGTTTCGCTTAATCTATCGCTTTTCAATGGTATATCACATGCGTTGTTCTGACAAACAGTTTGAAAATTGTCTTGAACACAGTACCAAAAATGCATGTTGTTCCCTCAGTTTGCTTGTTTTTAGCTTATGGTTCAGAACTGCTTGTAGAATAACGATTCTGCATATATATATATGTGTGTGTCTGTGTGTGTGTGTGTGCCACGTGCATTAATTTTTTAACTATTAACACGACAGGAAAGGAGAGATTGAGAAATTTGGTTGTCGTGTCGTATTCGTATGTACACACCGTACCCACTCACCACAGTATGTATATATCCGGCTACGCACAGTGCCCACGATTATCATAGGATGGTCGAACAGTGCTACTTGCAAACCACCTGGCTTCAATTAAACATTTATTTGTTCAATCTATAGAAGCAGCGCTGTAATTTGCTCTCTTACCACGTGGCATACGTTGTGAGCAATCAAAGCTTGATGAAAACATGGTAACGTCTTGTAAACATATGGAAAACATGGTAATGTCTAGTACAAAATTACTACACTTGCCTTGCTCTAGTAATTACCAAATCGAAGGGTCTCTCTTAAACGTAAAATACACTGAAATTATAGTAATGATGTAAAAGGGACTCACTACCGGACTGGGGCACTACGCCGACGGCCGGCCCCCGTCGGCATAGGCCCTTAAGCCGTCGGCATAGGCCTATGCCAACGGCCGCCGTCGGCATAAGGGCGTCGTCAACTCGTACGTCGGCGTACCTGGACCCGGCCGTCGGCATAGAAAAGCCGTCGGCATAGGAACATATGCCGACGGCTTCCGTACAGCCGTCGGCATAGATTCACCGTCGGCAACCTCTTACGTATGACGGCAGCTGACGGCGCCGCCGTCAAATTGTGCCCAACCAAAGAGCGCCACGTTGCAGCTATATGCCGACGGCTAGGCCGTTGGCATATCCTATACCTGGCCGTCGGCATATAGCTGCCACGTGGTAGCCGCTGGGGAGCCCTGGCACGGAGGTATGCCGACGGTTAGGCCGTCGGCATAGATATATGATATGCCGACGGCCTAGCCGTCGGCATAGCTCGAACTATGCCGACGGCTAGGCCGTCGGCATAGTGGACACGTGGCGCCCACTGGTAGCACGGCCCACCCTATGCCGACGGCCTAACCGTCGGCATAGCTCCTGTCTGCTTTTTTTTTGTATTGTTCCGTCTGAATTCAATTCAAATTAACAGCACACACACACACACACACACACACACACACACACATATATATATATATATATATATATATATATATTCAAAATAGACATACACATCACATATATATCACATAAGTATCATCATCATCATCACCACATAAGTATCATCATCATCACCACGAAAGCATCATCATCATCACGAAAGCATCATCATCATCACATAATAGAGAACATGACAACATAAGTATCATCACAAACAGCATAAGCATCTAAAGAAGCACACAAGTCATCTAAAGGAGCATAAAAGAGGCTTAAGCGCCAGAACGTCCACCACCACCGCCAAGTTCCTCACCGCCAAAGCCCAGGTCGTCAGTGCTACCGGCAGCGCTACCGCCAAGGCTGGCACCGCTACCGCCAAGACCGCCGACCG
Organism: Elymus sibiricus; assembly: GCA_039707655.1. NCBI lineage: Eukaryota > Viridiplantae > Streptophyta > Magnoliopsida > Poales > Poaceae > Elymus > Elymus sibiricus. Next base: position 526,165,602 of record CM077666.1, on the reverse strand, counting down.
CCACCTCCTCGGTGGATCGGAGTGACCGGGCTCCGTGACTCGGGAGTGATGCCATCATTGGCACCACCACCAACGGATGATCCACCAGTTCCCTGAATGTTTGAAAAGAGATGTTAAGAGGATATATGATTGTGTTGAATAAACGATAAGCTGTGGTTGAATAGTTTGGGGATGTACTAACCGGAGTCCCCATGTGCTGTGCCAGAAATTCCTCAAACGTAGGCAACACTGGTTGTGGTCCAGGAGGTGGTGATGGTGGTTCCATTACAGGAACCGTGCCGGTCGCCATGGAGTCAAAAATGAGCTGCATGTTAGTTGACCAAGCAAACACGAAAGTCAGAAGAAATGAAAGTGCAAATATGAAAGTGAAATGAAAGGGGCTAAACTAACCTTCATCATGCGACTGCTGTGGTCCGTGACTACTGCAACTCTCGCGTTCCACGCCATGACCTCCTGACGTGTGTACTCCATGTAGGCCTAGAATATGACATGATGAAACTCATAAAACATCTCAATGCGGAAAATAAAGTGAGAAAAAAGGAAGATAAGAGGGAAAATACTTACAGAGTGCTGTTGGGCTAGGAGGGACTGTGAGTGTGCACTGGTCGTTCTCGGGCGCGGGCTCGGCCTCGGGTTGGTAGCTCGGAGCCGTGTGTAGGAGACTGAAGGAGTGACCACAGCATCCAGAACCGCCTGCCGACCATGACTCTTCGGCCCTATGTCGACCACCGCCCTGTCGTCCGTAGCCTCTTTTAAGGGGCCAGGTGTGTCAGGATGTAACCTCAGATACTCCTCCGTGTAGGCCTTCAGGTTCTTCTCGGTCTTGCCGTAGTACTTGCCCTTGCCATCCTTGGACTTCCGCACATGGGCGAGCTCCCATGCCTCCATGTCTGAGAGCGGCCGCTTCAATTTCTCCTCCTGCACCACCAAACAGAGGTTAGTCATACATAAGAAAGTGATGGTAAATAGAAGAAGAAGAATGTTTCATGTACATAGATATACCTGAACTTTCTTGTGGCTCTAGTGGTTCCGGTTTCCCTGACCATGTGTTCCGTCGGTCCCTCGATTAGCCCGTTTTTGATGCTCTTAGCAGCCCACTCTTCATCCTGACCGAGCCACAGATCCACCAATGCCTCCCATCCATCAGTTTTTCCATAACACCAACCAGGACACACCTACATAATGAAAGCATAATGGCATGTCAACAGGAAACAATGAAATTTACCACAAACGTCGGAATGAAAAGTCTGTTATACTTACCATCAAGTACTCCTCCCTCGTCAAGGTAAGCTTCTCCCTCCGCGCGACTTCCTTGGTCATCTTCTGGCCAAGAGCGTCGTGAAAATATTGCGAGATGGCCACCCAGCGCACCTCGTACTGCATCTGGCGGGCCTTCTTCCTCGCAGCCCGCACCAAGAACTCGTCGGCAGTGGACTTGTGCTCCTCAAGAACTCGATAGTATTTCTACAGTCATTCATAAAACCAGAATGGAAGAAGCCATGAGTTAAACCATTCGATGATAAACTACGAACGAAACTCAAGACTCGTGCTTCTGAAGAGAACTTACCCAAAAATTTGTTATCACGGCCTCAACATGTGTATCATGGTCCGGGTGGGGGGCCGCTTCGTAGTGGTCCCAGCTCGTGGCCAAAACCAGGCGCTCCGGATGCCTGACTGGCTCCGGAGCGAACAGCCCCGGCCAATGTTCCTTCAGCAAGACAGTGATGATGCCGTTTGGAAGATGGCCCCCTCGAGGAACTATTCAGTTACTGCAAAAGATAGCAAATATGAGCATGTTTACAATCAAAAGAATGAAAATATGAGCATGTGTACAATCAAAAGAATGAAAATATGAGAATGTGTACAAGCAAAAGAATTAAAATATGATTAAGGGGCACTTACTCTTTCCCCGTTGGCTCAATGAGCCACTTCTGCTCCTCGGTAGCAGGAAGGGGGGGGGGGGTTTGCACTACTACGCAGCCACCCCTTCTTGTTGCCAGCCCCCTTCCCGCCACCACCATCCTCCCCGCCACCACCATCCTCCTCGCTTGCCTCCCCCTCCTCCTCCCCCTCCCCAACCTCCTCCTCCTCCTCCTCAACCTCCTCGCGAACCTCCTCCTCCTCCTCCTCCTCCTCGGAAGAGGGTACCTCACTAGAGGGGGGTGCCTCACTAGAGGAGGGCACCCCCTAAGTCGGTGAGGGAGCGCTGTTTCTGGCCCCGACAATGTGCTCCTCTAGGGGCTCTCCCCCCACCCCCTCCTCCTCTAGGGGCACCTCTCCCTCGACCTCCCTATGAGGAGTCATCCTCAAGTAGTCGGGGGGAACAGTACGGGCTCGACCACTCCGACTAGCCATCTTGGAGAGTTTGGTTAGGAAACCCGTGCCATCGGCCTTCCCCTTGCCCATGCTTAGCAAACCTGCATTGAATAGAGAATAAACAATTAGTATATTAATAATGAAGAAAAAAGCATAATAATAAGGAATAAAAAAGCACATGAATAAATAAGCATAAAAAGGCATATTAATAAAGCATAGAAAAAAAAGACATGAAACGTACATCTGCTAGAACCCATACGAATCATCACTGTTGTAACCGATTCCTCGACCGGTCTCATCATCACTATCACGCATATCATCTTCGTTGTCTGACGGAGGTGGAGGCTCTTCCTCGTCGTCGGCGTCTTCATTTAACTTTTCTAGCATAAGTATGTCTTTTTGATTAACAATGGTCTCACCATCATTCCGTGCATCGTCATCGTTTGGATCCACATCATCATCACCCAAGGCGTCAACGTCATCGTTTCTGACCACATCATCATCAGGTTGCTCTTGAAAGAACACTCCCTCGTATGCCATGGGGTTAATGTTGTAGTAATCGTCATCGTCCGGGTCCGGTAGCTTACCATGTGGCGACACCTTGAACACAACTTCCCAACCATTTAGGTACTCTTTCTGGCATGGGTAAGGCAGATAATAAACTTGTGTGGCTTGGGTAGCCGCAATAAAGAGATCGGCTCCGGCATAGATGGTTGATGGTTTAACTTCGACGAAACCAACGGAAGGCGTATGTCTCAGCCCCTCTACTGGGTCGAACCATCGGCATTTGAACACAGGGAGACTTAGGGTTTCGCGCCCACGGCTGAATGTAAGCTCGTATATTTTTTCTACCCTTCCGTAGTAGTCAACTGCATTTTGACCTGGGGTGTACACTCCAGTATTTATAGTTTTGGGATCAGGCCGGCTGTTCTGGTGCTCCTCTGTATGGAAGCGATATCCATTCACATCATACTTTTCACATGTCATGACCCGAGGGTTAAAACCCATGGAAACCCATCTCAATTCGTCATCCATAGATATGCTCCGATATTTTCCCTACAAGTTTAATTGAAATTGTTGGGTGCATTAGTTCGGTTAACTAATAAATGTTGAACTAGGTATTTAATAGGGGAATGTGAAAAATTACTTTCGCCATGAACCAAGCAACAAAATTTTTCCTTCCAGGGTTTCCATGCCGGAGAAGAGTAAGTGCCTCCGCCTCAGTAGGAGGAATCATTCCCGTCCACTCCTCATCAATGAATTGACTAAAAGAAGAAAAGCGATGTTAGACCGAGACTAAGTGAACATAGAACATGATGTTGTGCAAGACATAAAGGAATGGTGTAGTGGTATTACCTCATCCACTCATCCTCAACTTCCTTGATGTTGTGCAAGACATAGAACATGATGTCCTCCCACTCTTGTTCTGGCATGTTATAAGATTTTGAGACCCTAGCCCTGCCACCTTGCCCGCTGAATAGATGGAGCTTGGGTTTATACTTGGGCTCTTCTATATTGTATCGAGGCACCTTATTATGCAGAGTGGGAACGTGGTCTGGATAGTACGATGTCCTGAGGTCTGACACCTCCTCTAGGATAACCGCCTCAGCTATGGAAGCTTCAATCTTAGCTTTGTTTCCACATTTGTGTCGGAGATGCTTGTTCTGCCTCTCAGGGCCGTACTGCCAACGATTCTGCACAGGGCCCCCCAACAATACCTCGTTCGCGAGGTGCAAAATGAGATGTGTCATCGGAGTAAAGAAGCCTGGCGGAAAGATCTTCTCTAGCTTGCATATCAACTCCGGTGCCTTCTTATGCAATTGTCTAATCACCTCGGGACATACTTCTTTAGCACAGAGCATGCGGAAGAAATGGCTTAGCTCTGCAAGCACTCGCCAAACACACTCAGGGACATAGCCTCGAACCATCACCGGCATTATCCGCTCAATCCATACATGATAGTCATGACTCTTGAGCCCGGTCACTTTGCCCCTTGAAAGATTGACTCCCTTACTTATATTCGATGCATACCCATCAGTGAACTTCACGATGTGTTTGAGCCACTTCAATACCTCCATCTTTTCTGGCTTTTTAAGGACGAAGTCTGCATCTGGCTTGAACCAGTTTCTTCGACCGCCTGTGGGAGGCTGCATGTTTAGACGTGGTCTATCACAAATTTTCTGTTGATCGGCTCTAGCATTAACATTATCCTTCGTCTTATCAGGAATGTTGATGATCGTGCAGTGCGACATTCTTTTCGGTGTGCATCACATCAATGTTGTAAGGAAGTTTGAGGTCCTTGAAATAGGGAAGCTTCGTGAAGGGGGTAATGTGAGTCCAGTTGTGCGTCTCACTATATCCCTCGAAGCCTTTGACTTTGACTTTGCCTTTGCCTTCGACTTCGCCTTCTCCTTTGGCTTTGCCTTTGCCTTTACCTTTGCCTTCGCCTTTATGCTTCAGAGCTTTTAGCTGAGCAAGAACATCTGCCCCTGAAAACGTTGGAATCTCGTTTACTTCATGGACAACCCGGCCTTTCGTGAAGTTCTTCTTGTCTTCCCTGTCTGGATGGTCTGGAGGGAGGAACTGTCGATGCATGTCAAAGGCTACATACTTGCCACCCTTCTTCAGCCAAATGAAACGTAGAGCCTGCATGCACACTGGGCATGGCATCTTCCCACTTGTACACCATCCGCAGAATACGGCATAGCCGGGAAAGTCATGCGTGCAATACTGCAACCAAACTTTCATCAAGAAATTTCTCTGCAGATCTCGGTCGTATGTCAACCTCAGGAAGTACCAAGATTGTGCAAATCATCCACCAGCAGCTGCATAAACACACCCAAATTCTTCCCCAGGTATTCAGGCCCCAGAATGATGAGCGACAAGAACATGGTCTTGCATTGCATTAGGGCACCGGGAGGGAGATTGAGCGGAATAACAAACACGGGCCAGCAGCTGTATGGATTGGACGACATACCATATGGATTGAACAAATCACCTGATATGGCAATTCTGACATTCCCAGCCTCGGCTGCTTCCTCGGGGTATTCTTCATCGAACGACTTCCATGCTTTGCCTTCCGATGGATGTACGATTTTATTTGGATGGTACCTTCTACCTTCCTTGTGCCACTTCATCATTTTGGCAGACTCCTTTGTGATGAAAAGGCGCTGCAGTCTTTCTAAGAAATGGAGATACCGAAGAACCTTTGCGGGGATGCCTAGCTGCCTCTTCTCACCATCCTCACCGACCAACTCAAGGTACCGAGAGGAACCGCACTCCCTACAGTACTTGTCATCCGCATACTCGTGCCTAAACAAAAGGCAATTCTTCGGACAAACATGTATTCTCTCATAATCCATAGAGAGTGCCTTCATGAGTTTCTTTGTGGCGTACATGCTTGTCGGCAGTTCATGACCCTCAGGGAGGCTGTTAGCCCATACTCCCAGAAATGCTTCGAAGCATTTCTGGCTACAGCCGTACTCAGCCTTGACTGCCATCAGTTGCGAGATGGCATCCAGCTGAGAGAGTTTGGCACCCGCATAAAGAGGTTTCTTTGACGAGGCCAAGATCTCCAAGAAGGCCTTTGCGGTTGCCTCCGGCTCCTCCGGTTCATTCTATGAAGGTGTCGCATGTGCCGTCTCTGCAGCAATGACATCATCTAGCATGTCTCTGACCCCGTCGTCCGCATAACCACCGATGCATTGTCGCATGACCTCCTCTCTACCAAGGTCCCGCTCGGCAAAGTTTATCGGCATGTTAAAGTTTGGCATATATCCGTGCGTGCGAAGGTTCTCAGTCATTTCCTCCTTATTTCTACGGAGACGTCCGCCACATTTCGCACAGGGGCATTGTGGGATAATTCTCAGTGGACGATGGAATATCTCCTTCAAAAACACATCGGTTTTCGCGACCCACTCTGTTGTTACTCGATTCCGACGGGTAAAACCACTGTACATCCACTGATTATCTGCCATCCTCTGCTTTATTGGGAGCCACACAACAAAATTAAGGATTCATTTAAATTAATCACATCAAATTTTTATTTTTTACCGCATTGACAGCATTGAATCCACCTACATCTCTAATAGGTAAAGATGGGTCCTAATCCCACCCGAGGATGTGTAGATTGAGTACGTTCTCCATGCTCTACCCCGTTCCGAGACAAAATTTTGGCAGCACCTCCCCGCTGTTCTCCAGATACACATCTCGGCAAATAGCCGAGAGAATGTGCTCCGGAGAACAACAGGGAGGCGCCACCGAAATCCTGTCTCGGTACGGGGTAGAGCATGGAAAACGTACCCAATCTACACATCCTCGGGCTATCCGTGGAAAACGCTGGACAATCCGAAAGAGTTGCGGTGATAAATATGCAATTGAATGCATATTTATCGATGCAACCCTTTCGGACGGGAGACGCCTAGGTTACGCGACTTGACGTGATAATGAAATCTAGTGACAAAAAAAAGAAGAGGAGGTGAAGGGGGATTCGTAGCTCACCCTCGGCTGTAGAGGAAGTAGTTGATCAGCGGAGGGAAGATCGGGGACCAACAACTCCGACGTCGATAATCACTCCTCGGAGATGCAACACCACAAATCTGTAAATTGCACCGATTTAAAATTTTAGACCATCACATATCATATAGCTTTTAACAACATCTCAAATTGCAAAATAAGCTTCATCAATTATTTACTACATATTCGCATGAGAAAAATAGCTCCAAAAATATCATCTCAAATTACAAAATGGCAAATAATGTATCTTATGAATCAACATGACCTAACACTAACTTGATCAACATCCATCCATCCATCCATCTATCATTAACTTGACCAACATCCATTCATCAATATTTTACAAACTAAGTTTCTAAAACATTTGACCAACATTCCATCCATCCATCCATCTATGAATCTAACAACATCAATGCATCCATCTAACAAAAATCTAACATTTGTCTATTTATCTACTAAAATTGCACTAAACATAAAAAAAATCTATTTATCTAGCTATTTATCTATCTATCTATCCATCCATTCATCTAGCAGAACAGCAGCACAGCAGCGGTAGCACAGCAGCAGCAGCGGGAGGAGCGGCGGCAGTAGCAACACAGCAGCGGCAGGGGAGCAGCGGAAACAGCGGCAGCGGCAGCACAGCAGCAGCAGCGGGAGGGGAGCGGCAGGGTGGCGGGGGAGCTCACCGAGGGGAGCGGCAGGACCGCAGGGGGCGGGGGTGGTGGTGGCGGAGGCGGTGTCGGAGGGGCGGCCTGGATCCGCAGCGGGCATGGGTGGCCGCGGCGGTGGAGGGTCGGCCTGCGGCAGCGGCGCAACGAGGTGGCGGCGGCGCGGCTGGTCGGGGTCGCGAGAGAGTGGCGGCGAAGCCGAGAGGGTGGCGGCGGCAGCGGCGAGTGGAGAGGACAGCCGCGGCGGGCGTGGGCGGCTGCGGCGGCGCAACGAGGTGGCGGCGGCAGCGGCGCGGCTGGTCGGGGTTGGGAGTGGGTGGCGGCGGTGCGGAGAGGGTGGCGGCAGCAGCGGCGAGCGCGGGCGGCCCGGATCTCCAGCGGGCGTGGGCGGCCGCGGTGGTTGTGGGCGGCGGCGGCGGTGGCGCAACGAGGTGGATGGGGATGGGAGAGAGCGAGAGAGGAATGAGCGGTCGGGAGGGCACCGCAGTGGATAAGGGGAGCCTATGCCGACGGCTTTGCCGTCGGCATAGTATGGGTGAATCTATGCCGACGGCCTAGCCGTCGGCATAGATACTCCACATTTTTTTTATTGCAAATTTATTTTGCTTTTTTATTACACATACATACATGTGTATGAGTGTTAAAAAAACAAAGTTACTACATTCTACCCATCTGCTTAGATACTTCTCTGGCACCCGATCAAAGCCGTAGACCACGCGGGCCCACGGATGGTGCAGACGTCGAAAACCGCCCCGGGGAGGGCCCGAAGACCGCACCGGCCTGCGTCGGGCCCGGATATATCAACGTAAGTGTGGCCAGAAGTTTAAATACCCAGTGCACAACGTAAGGGGGGCCTTTTCCCCCCTCCGTGCGACTGCGGCAGCGACATCCGTGAGGGGGGTCACACTACGGAGCCGTGTGCCGGGTGCTTGCACCTGCCACCACACTTTTGTACGTGTAAGAGGGCCCAGCGCAAGATCTGGCGGCATTGCTACCACCCAAGACCCCGATCCCACCTAACCCTGGCCCAGTTGACCCACGGATCTAACCCTTTGACTTTCGCCGGACGGGGTTTGACCGACAAACCTTTTCACCTGGTAGTGATAGGTCAGCCCATAGGGACACTTTGGATCAAGGTCCGGGCCCAACCCACTGCAAGATTCCCTCCGTGTCGACCCGACGTGGCCGTTTCCCCCCTCCATGTGAAGGCGGCAGCGACGTCCGTGAGGGGGGTCACACTCCGGAGCCGTGTGCCGGGTGCTTGCATCTGCCACCACACTTCCATACATGTAAGAGGGCCCAGCGCAAGATCTGGCGGCATTGCTACCCCCCCCCCCCCCCCCCAAGACCCCGGCCCCACCTAACCCTGGCCCAGTTGACCCGCGGATCTACCCCTTTGACTTTCGCTGGACGGGGTTTGACCGATGAACCTTTTCACCTGGTTGTGATAGGTCAGCCCATAGGGACACTTCGGATCAAGGTCCGGGCCCAACCCACCGCAAGATTCCCTCCGTGTCGACCCGATGTGGCCGTTTCCCCCCTCCAGGTGAAGGCGACAGTGACGTCCGTGAGGGGGGTCACACTCCGGAGCCGTGTGCCGGGAGCTTGCACCTGCCACCACACTTCCATACGTGTAAGAGGGCCCAGCGCAAGATCTGGCGGCATTGCTACCCCCCAAGACCCCGGTCCCGCCTAACCCTGGCCCAGTTGACCAGCAGATCTACCCCTTTGACTTTCGCCAGACGGGGTTTGACCGATGAACCTTTTCACCTGGTTGTGATAGGTCAGCCCATAGTGAAACTTCGGATCAAGGTCCGGGCCCAACCCACCGCAAGATTCCCTCCGTGTCGGCCCGACGTGGCCGTTTCCCCCCTCCGTGCGATTGCGGCAGCGACGTCCCTGTGGGGGGGTCAGACTACGGAGCCGCGTGCCGGGTGCTTGCACCTGCCACCACAATTTCATACGTGTAAGAGGGCTCAGCGCAAGACCTGGATGCATTGCTACCCCCCAAGTCCCCCGTCCCGCCTAACCCTGGCCCAGTTGACCCGCGGATCTAGGCCTTTGACTTTCTCCGGACGGGCTTTGACCGATGGACCTTTTTACCTGGTTGTGATAGGCCAGCCCATAGGGACACTTCGGATAAAGGTCCGGGCCCAACCCACCGCAAGATTCCCTCCGTGTCGGCCCGACGTGGCCGTTTGCCCCCTCTGTGCGACTGCGGCAGCGATGTCCGTGAGGGGGTCACACTACGCAGCCGCGTGCCGGGTGCTTGCACCGGCCACCACACTTCCATACGTGTAAGAGGGCCCAGCGCATGATCTGGCGGCATTGCTACCCCCCCAAGACCCCGGTCCCACCTAACCCTGGCCCAGTTGACCCGCGGATCTACCCCTTTGACTTTCATCGGACGGGGTTTGGCCGATGAACCTTTTCACCTGGTTGTGATAGGTCAGCCCATAGGGACACTTCGGATCAAGGTCCGGGCCCAACCCACCGCAAGATTCCCTCCGTGTCGACCCGACGTGGCCGTTTCCCCCCTCCAGGTGAAGGCTGCAGCGACATCTGTGAGGGGGGTCACACTCCGGAGCCGTGTGCCGGGTGCTTGCACCTGCCACCACACTTCCATACATGTAAGAGGGCCCAGCGCAAGATCTGGCGGCATTGCTACCCCCCCTCCCAAGACCCTGGTCCCACCTAACCCTGGCCCAGTTGACCCGCGGATCTACCCCTTTGACTTTCGCCGGACGGGGTTTGACCGATGAACCTTTTCACCTGGTTGTGATAGGTCAGCCCATAGGGACACTTGGGATCATGGTCCGGGCCCAACCCACCGCAAAATTCCCTCCGTGTCGACCCGATGTGGCCGTTTCCCCCCTCCAGGTGAAGGCGACAGTGACGTCCGTGAGGGGGGTCACACTCCGGAGCCGTGTGCCGGGTGCTTGCACCTGCCACCACACTTCCATACGTGTAAGAGGGCCCAGCGCAAGATCTGGCGGCATTGCTACCCCCCAAGACCCCGGTCCCGCCTAACCCTGGCCCAGTTGACCCGCGGATCTACCCCTTTGACTTTCGCCGGACGGGGTTTGACCGATGAACCTTTTCACCTGGTTGTGATAGGTCAGCCCATAGGGACACTTCGGATCAAGGTCCGGGCCCAACCCACCGCAAGATTCCCTCCGTGTCGACCCGACGTGGCCGTTTCCACCCACCGTGCGACTGCGGCAGCGACGTCCGCGAGGGGTGGTCAGACTACGGAGCCGCGTGTCGGGTGCTTGCACCTGCCACCACACTTTCGTACGTGTAAGAGGGCTCAGCGCAAGACCTGGATGCATTGCTACCCCCCAAGTCCCCCGTCCCGCCCAACCCTGGCCCAGTCGACTCGCGGATCTAGGCCTTTGACTTTCGCCGGACGGGCTTTGACCGATGGACCTTTTTACCTGGTTGTGATAGGCCAGCCCATAGGGACACCTCGGATCAAGGTCCGGGCCCAACCCACCGCAAGATTCCCTCCGTGTCGACCCGACGTGGCCGTTTCCCCCTTCCGTGCGACTGCGGCAGCGATGTCCGTGAGGGGGGTCAAACTACGCAGCCGCGTACCGTGTGCTTGCACCTGCCGACACACTTCCATACGTGTCAGAGGGCCCTGCGCAAGATCTGGCGGCATTGCTACCCCCCAAGACCCCGGTCCCGCCTAACCCTGGCCCAGTTGACCCGCGGATCTACCCCTTTGACTTTCGCCGGACGGGGTTTGGCCGATGAACCTTTTCACCTGGTTGTGATAGGTCAGCCCATAGGGACACTTCGGATCAAGGTCCGGGCCCAACCCACCGCAAGATTCCCTCCGTGTCGACCCGACGTGGCCGTTTCCACTCCAGGTGAAGGCGGCAGCGACATCCGTGAGGGGTGTCACACTCCGGAGCTGCGTGCCGGGTGCTTGCACCTGCCACCAAACTTCCATACATGTAAGAGGGCCCAGCGCAAGATGTGGCGGCATTGCCAACCCCCCAAGTCCCCCGTCCCGCCTAACCATGGCCAAGTTGACCCGCGGATCTAGGCCTTTGACTTTCGCCCGACGGGCTTTGATCGATGGACCTTTTCAACTGGTTGTGATAGGTCAGCCCATAGGGACACCTCGGAGCAAGGTCCGGGCCCAACCCACCGCAAGATTCCCTCCGTGTCGACCCGACGTGGCCGTTTTCCCCTTCCGTGTAAAGGCGGCGGCGCCGTCCGTGAGGGGGGTCACACTTCGGAGCCGCGTGCCGGGTGCTTGCACCTGCCACCACACTTTCGTACATGTAAGAGGGCCCAGCGCAAGAACTGGCGGCATTGCTACCCCCCCAAGACCCCGATCCCGCCTAACCCTAGCCTAGTAGACGTGCCAGATCTACCCCTTTGACTTTCACCGGACGGGGTTTGACCGATGAACATTTTCACCTGGTTGTGATAGGTCAGCCCATAGGGACACTTCGGATCAAGGTCCGGGCCCAAGCCACTGCAAAATTCCCTCCGTGTTGACCCGACGTGGCCGTTTCCCCCCTCCGTGTGAAGGCGGCAGCGCCGTCCGTGAGGGGGGTCACACGACGGAGCCGCGTGCTGGGTGCTTGCACCTGCCACCACACTTTCGTACGTGTAAGAGGGCACAGCGCAAGAATTTGCGGCATTGCTACCCCCCCAAGTCCCCCGTCCCGCCTAACCCTGGCCCAGTTGACCCGCGGATCTAGCACTTTGACTTTCGCCGGATGGGTTTTGACCGATGGACCTTTTCACCTGGTTGTGATAGGTCAGCCCATAGGGACACTTCGGATCAAGGTCCGGGCCCAACCCACCGCAAGATTCCCTCCGCGTCGACCCGACGTGGCCGTTTCCCCCCTCCGTGTGAAGGCGGCGACGCCGTCCGTGAGGGGGGTCACAGTACGGAGCCGCGTGTCGGGTGCTTGTACCTGCCACCACACTAACGTACGTGTAAGAGGGCCCAGCGCAAGACCCGGCGGCATTGCTACCCCCCAAGTCCCCCGTCCCGCCTAACCCTGGCCTGTTTGACCCGCGGATCTAGGCCTTTGACTTTCGCCAGACGGGGTTTGACCGATGGACCTTTTCACCTGGTTGTGATAGGCCAGCCCATAGGTACACTTCGGATCAAGGTCCGGGCCCAACCCACCGCAGGATTCCCTCCGTGTCGGCCCGACGTGGCCGTTTCCACCCTCCGTGTGACGGCGGCAGCGACGTCCGTGAGGGGGGTCACAGTTTGGAGCTGCGTGCCGGGTGCTTGCACCAACCACCACACTTCCAGATGTGTAAGAGGGCCCAGCGCAAGACCTGGCGGCATTGCTACCCCCCCCAAGTCCCCCGTCCCGTCTAACCCTGGTCCAGTTGACCCGCGGATCTAGCACTTTCAAGATTCTTATAAAACTTGTCAGAATAGATGCAATTATCAATTGTTTGTGCTTTTAATAAAGTATAGGGACCTATATGCTAAAGAACATGAGGTCATATTACTAACATACTCGAAAACAAATACAAACTACATATTCATAATCTATGGAAAATTCTACACCAAATTGATAAATAATTTATGTATGTTTATGTTTAGATAAGGCACATTTAAGTTAATCAAATTTTACTTTAGAAAAAAAACAGATAAAAAATAAAAAATAAAATAGAAAATAGAAAAACAGATAATACATAGCTATGCCGACGGCAAAGCCGTCGGCATAGCTCTACCCGCGGATCGATGAGGTGTGCCCAACCGACACGCCCCGGATCGATGACGTGGCACGTGCCGCGGATCGATGACGTGGACCAGGCCTATGCCGACGGCCGCCGTCAGGGCCGTCGGCATAGATTTGACGGCGTCAAACACCCGTCTACCGCCGGGTCGCCGGGCCCACGCCTATGCCGACGGCCCACCTATGCCGACGGCCACTGTAGGCATATCTCCAGATATGCCGACGGCACGACTATGCCGACGGGTGCCGTCGGGGTATCTAAAGGTATGCCGACGGCTTTTCTACACCGACGGTTTACCCTAGGCCGTCGGCATACCTATATATATGCCGACGGGGGCCGTCGGCATAATATAGGCCGTCGGGATTGAGGGTAATTCCGGTAGTGACTGCTCTCGGTGTGTGCTTCTACACATGGTAATAACAATGTGTGGTCTAGTAAATAGAGTTCATAGCTGTGTTACGACTCCTTATGGGCCAATTACTGATGGTAGTAATTAGATTACGATTTGGTATAAACCAATTTGTGTTAGCACCTAAATTAAAAATCTGAACAGGAAAAATTAAAACTAAGATGCAAATCAAAACCACAAGATTATTTAGGTCACTATGGATGTTTTTTCTGTTTACTATTTCATACAAAATCCGTCCTCGTGATAGATATGTGTCTTTACTAGGTTCCTTCGCTAATTACGGTAGATCGGCAGGTTCCTTTGCTAATTACGTATCGCTTCGGCAGGACCCCCTCAGCGCCGCCCCCTCAGCGCCGCCAACCCAGGGAAGCGCCAGGGGGGTCAGATCCCGGCGCTCCCAGCCCCCCACCCCACAGCGAAGATCCTGCCGGCGCCGGTGCCAAGGCGCTGAGGCAGGAGGAGGCGACGGCAACCACTCGAGGCGGCTGGTGTCGTGGGTGCAAGTCTGACAGTAGTGTGTAGGGGTACGGATGAGAGGGCAGAGCCTAGCTACAGCGCATGTGTTACACTCGGATTTACGAGTTCAGGCCCTTCAGCGGTGGAGGTAACAGCCCTACGTCTCGGTGCTCTAGAGCTTGATTGCTTGAGTGTATGAGTTACAAATGGATTGCGCACCCTTGGAATGGAGCTGGGGGGTGGCTTATATAGTCGCCGCCAGCCCTCCCATGAATGCCGCCATTACCAGGGGTTAAGAGGGGGTTTAAGGGCGCCAGGTAACGAGCGCATTGATTACAATTAATACAGGTGAACGTGCGTCCCGACCGTTGCGCTCTCGGAGTCTCCTGGTCTTCTCTGGTCGAGTGACTTTCGGGTGCTCCGAGTGAAACAAGCTGGTCGAGTGAACTCTTGCCTCCCGAGTGGTTCGTCGACTCCGAGTGAATGTCAGTTTGCAGAACTCTTGGTTGTTGATCTGGCCCTAGGGCCCAATATAAGGCATGTGGAATCCTAGGGTAGGGTTTGTAGGTCAGGCCTGTTACCCCATCCCTAGTATATGTCCTCGTCATTAGCCCCCGAATCGGTCGAGGTTAAGCAGATGAGTCAAGGCGAATCTCCAGGTGAGTTGAGTGCTGCAGGGGCGCTCAAGGACTCTCACTGGTCATTGGACGGCCTTGTCTTCATGCGGCACCTTGACGGATTCCGGTCCATATGATGTTTGACTGAAATGTCTTCATCCGATTGAATTGTGAACTGCAACTGATTGTGTCGAGTGGACCTAGCGGACGACGAAGAGCCGCCACGGAAGGACACCGAGAAGGGGACCGTAGCTCCAACTGCTTCTCAGACCACCACACGGAAGACGCCACCGAGCAAAGCGCCTCAAGTTCCCCCCACACCTGCCGCGACCGCGTCTCTGGGGCTGGGTTCTTCTCAGGCTGGAGCTGGTTCTGCCGTGGCTCCGTCGACTGCTCTGGCTTCGGCTCCGACTCCTCCCGTGAACATCTTCAATCTGTACAAGGTGCCGGAGGACCAAACTGGAGCCAGCAAGGAGGCGATGATCCAGGCGGAGCTGATGACCCAACGGCTCAAGGAGATGTGCGCAGCTAGGAAGCTGGCGTACGATGCCAGTGCCGCTCTCCGGGAGAACGTTCGAGTAAGTGCTCTTGTAAGTCAATCTCCAAGTCGTTTTTCTTCAGTAGGAATTTCAGTCGGAAAATATCCAGTACACCCACTGGGTGTTTTTCCTTTTAGCCGTCGCTCGGATCGGGCGGACCGTTCCGAGTGAATACCATTCCAGTGGGGGCACGTTGAGTGCACCCACTGGGTGTAGTCCCAGAGACTTCCGTCGACTGCGGGCAGTCGGCGGAAGTCTTAGAACTTTTGTTTGTTGTTGTTGTTTTTTGATTTGTGTTGGTCGGCCGTCACTCGAATCGGGCGGTCCGTTCCGAGTGGGTACCATTCCAATGGGGGCACGCTGAGTGCACCCACTGGGTGTAGTCCCCGAGACTGCCGTCGGCTGCGGGCAGTCGGCGGGAGGCTTAGAGCTTTTTTTTTTGTGTTGTTCGGCCGTCACTCGGATCGGGCGGACTGTTCCGAGTGGATACCGTTCCAGTGGGGGCACGCTGAGTGCACCCACTGGGTGCAGTCCCCGAGACTGCCGTCAACTGTGGGCAGTCGGCAGAAGTCTTAGAACTTAGGATCTGATACTAGTCAAGCTTGTTCCTCCCTAATCCCAGTGAGAGGGACGCCCTGCACTCGGAGTAGCGTTTTAACTTGGGCGAAGCTGATTCGCAGCCAAGCCCCCGAGTGAGAGGAATCCTCTTCACTCCGAGTAGCATTTTAACTTGGGCGAAGCTGATTCACAGCCAAGCCTCCGAGTGAGAGGTATGCTCTTCACTCGGAGTAGCGTTTTAACTTGGGCGAAAGCTGGTTCGCAGCCAAGCCCCCGAGTGAGAGGGATGCTCTTCACTCGGAGTAGCGTTTTAACTTGGGCGAAGCTGATTCACAGCCAAGCCCCTGAGTGAGAGGGATGCTCTTCACTCGGAGTAGCGTTTTAACTCGGGCGAAGCTGATTCGCAGCCAATCCCCCGAGTGAGAGGGATGCTCTTCACTCGGAGTAGCGTTTTAACTTGGGCGAAAGCTGGTTCGCAGCCAAGCCCCCGAGTGTGAGGGACGCTCTTCACTCGGAGTAGCGTTTTAACTTGGGCGAAAGCTGGTTCGCAGCCAAGCCCCCGAGTGAGAGGGATGCTCTTCACTCGGAGTAGCGTTTTAACTTGGGCGAAGCTGATTCACAGTCAAGCCCCCGAGTGAAAGGGATGCTCTTCACTCGGAGTAGCGTTTAAACTTGGGCGAAAGCTGGTTCGCAGCCAAGCCCTCGAGTGAGAGGGGTGGTCTTCACTCGGAGTAGCGTTTTAACTTGGGCGAAAGCTGGTTCGCTGCCAAGCCCCCGAGTGAGAGGGATGCTCTTCACTCGTAGTAGCGTTTTAACTTGGGCGAAGCTGCTTCGCAGCCAAGCCCCCGAGTGAGAGGGATGCTCTTCACTCGGAGTAGCGTTTTAACTTGGGCGAAAGCTGGTTCGCAGCCAAGCCCCCGAGTGAGAGGGATGCTCTTCACTCGGAGTAGCTTTTTAACTTGGGCGGAAGCTGGTTCGCAGCCAAGCCTCCGAGTGAGAGGGATGCTCTTCACTCAGAGTAGCATTTTAACTTGGGAGAAAGCTGGTTCGCAGCCAAGCCCCCGAGTGAGAGGGATGTGCTCTTCACTCGGAGTAACGTTTTAACTTGGGCGAAAGCTGGTTCGCAGCCAAGCCCCCAAGTGAGAGGGATGCTCTTCACTCGGAGTAGCGTTTTAACTTGGGCGAAAGCTGGTTCGCAGCCAAGCCTCCGAGTGAGAGGGATGCTCTTCACTCGGAGAAGCGTTTTAACTTGGGCGAAAGCTGGTTCGCAGCCAAGCCCCCGAGTGAGAGGGATGCTCTTCACTCGGAGTAGCGTTTTAACTTGGGCGAAGCTGATTGGCATCCAAGCCCCCGAGTGAGAGGGATGCTCTTCACTCGGAGTAGCGTTTTAACTTGGGCGAAAGCTGGTTCGCAGCCAAGCCTCCGAGTGTGAGGGATGCTCTTCACTCGGAGTAGCGTTTTAACTTGGGCGAAAGCTGGTTCGCAGCCAAGCCTCCGAGTGAGAGGGATGCTCTTCACTCGGAGTAGCGTTTTAACTTGGGCGAAAGCTGGTTCGCAGCCAAGCCCCCGAGTGAGAGGGATGCTCTTCACTCGGAGTAGCGTTTTAACTTGGGCGAAGCTGATTCACAGCCAAGCCCCCGAGTGAGAGGAATGCTCTTCACTCGGAGTAGCGTTTTAACTTGGGCGAAAGCTGGTTCGCAGCCAAGCCCCCGAGTGAGAGGGATGCTCTTCACTCGGAGTAGCTTTTTAACTTGGGCGGAAGCTGGTTCGCAGCCAAGCCTCCGAGTGAGAGGGATGCTCTTCACTCCGAGTAGCGTTTTAACTTGGGAGAAAGCTGGTTCGCAGCCAAGCCCCCGAGTGAGAGGGATGTGCTCTTCACTCGGAGTAACGTTTTAACTTGGGCGAAAGCTGGTTCGCAGCCAAGCCCCCGAGTGAGAGGGATGCTCTTCACTCGGAGTAGCGTTTTAACTTGGGCGAAAGCTGGTTCGCAGCCAAGCCTCCGAGTGTGAGGGATGCTCTTCACTCAGAGTAGCGTTTTAACTTGGGAGAAAGCTGGTTCGCAGCCAAGCATCTGAGTGTGAGGGATGCTCTTCACCCGGAGTAGCGTTTTAACTTAGGCGAAAGCTGGTTCGCAGCCAAGCCGTCGAGTGAGAGGGATGCTCTTCATTCGGAGTAGCGTTTTAACTTGGGCTAAAGCTGGTTCGCAGCCAAGCCCCCGAGTGAGAGGGATGCTCTTCACTCGGAGTAGCTTTTTAACTTGGGCGGAAGCTGGTTCGCAGCCAAGCCTCTGAGTGAGAGGGATGCTCTTCACTCCGAGTAGCGTTTTAACTTGGTAGAAAGCTGGTTCGCAGCCAAGCCCCCGAGTGAGAGGGATGTGCTCTTCACTCGGAGTAACGTTTTAACTTGGGCGAAAGCTGGTTCGCAGCCAAGCCCCCGAGTGAGAGGGATGCTCCTCACTCGGAGTAGCGTTTTAACTTGGGCGAAAGCTGGTTCGCAGCCAAGCCTCCGAGTGAGAGGGATGCTCTTCACTCGGAGAAGCGTTTTAACTTGGGCGAAAGCTGGTTCGCAACCAAGCCCCCGAGTGAGAGGGTTGCTCTTCACTCGGAGTAGCGTTTTAACTTGGGCGAAGCTGATTGGCATCCAAGCCCCCGAGTGAGAGGGATGCTCTTCACTCGGCGTAGCGTTTTAACTTGGGCGAAAGCTGGTTCGCAGCCAAGCCTCCGAGTGTGAGGGATGCTCTTCACTCGGAGTAGCGTTTTAACTTGGGCGAAAGCTGGTTCGCAGCCAAGCCTCCGAGTGAGAGGGATGCTCTTCACTCGGAGTAGCGTTTTAACTTGGGCGAAAGCTGGTTCGCAGCCAAGCCCCCGAGTGAGAGGGATGCTCTTCACTCGGAGTAGCGTTTTAACTTGGGCGAAAGCTGGTTCGCAGCCAAGCCTCCGAGTGTGAGGGATGCTCTTCACTGAGAGTAGCGTTTTAACTTGGGCGAAAGCTGGTTCGCAGCCAAGCATCTGAGTGTGAGGGATGCTCTTCACTCGGAGTAGCGTTTTAACTTGGGCGAAAGCTGGTTCGCAGCTAGGCCGTCGAGTGAGAGGGATGCTCTTCATTCGGAGTAGCGTTTTAACTTGGGCGAAAGCTGGTTCGCAGCCAAGCCCCCGAGTGAGACGGATGCTCTTCACTCGGAGTAGCATTTTAACTTGGGCTAAGCTGATTCGCACACCTGCCGCGACCGCGTCTCTGGGGCTGGGTTCTTCTCAGGCTGGAGCTGGTTCTGCCGTGGCTCCGTCGACTGCTCTGGCTTCGGCTCCGACTCCTCCCGTGAACATCTTCAATCTGTACAAGGTGCCGGAGGACCAAACTGGAGCCAGCAAGGAGGCGATGATCCAGGCGGAGGTGATGACCCAACGGCTCAAGGAGATGTGCGCAGCTAGGAAGCTGGCGTACGATGCCAGTGCCGCTCTCCGGGAGAACGTTCGAGTAAGTGCTCTTGTAAGTCAATCTCCAAGTCGTTTTTCTTCAGTAGGAATTTCAGTCGGAAAATATCCGGTACACCCACTGGGTGTTTTTCCTTTTAGCCGTCGCTCGGATCGGGCGGACCGTTCCGAGTGGATATCATTCCAGTGGGGGCACGCTGAGTGCACCCACTGGGTGTAGTCCCAGAGACTTCCGTCGACTGCGGGCAGTCGGCGGAAGTCTTAGAACTTTTGTTTGTTGTTGTTGTTTTTTGATTTGTGTTTGTCGGCCGTCACTCGGATCGGGCGGACCGTTCCGAGTGGGTACCATTCCAGTGGGGGCACGCTGAATGCACCCACTGGGTGTAGTCACCGAGACTGCCGTCGGCTGCGGGCAGTCGGCGGGAGGCTTAGAGCTCTTTTTTTTGTGTTGTTCGGCCGTCACTCGGATCGGGCGGACCGTTACGAGTGGATACCATTCCAGTGGGGGCACGCTGAGTGCACCCACTAGGTGCAGACCCCGAGACTGCCGTCGACTGTGGGCAGTCGGCGGAAGTCTTAGAACTTAGGATCTGATACTGGTCAAGCTTGTTCCTCCCTGATCCGAGTGAGAGGGACGCCCTGCACTCGGAGTAGCGTTTTAACTTGGGCGAAGCAGATTCGCAGCCAAGCCCCCGAGTGAGAGGAATCCTCTTCACTCGGAGTAGCATTTTAACTTGGGCGAAGCTGATTCACAGCCAAGCCTCCGAGTGAGAGGTATGCTCTTCACTCGGAGTAGCGTTTTAACTTGGGCGAAAGCTGGTTCGCAGCCAAGCCCTCGAGTGAGAGGGATGCTCTTCACTCGGAGTAGCGTTTTAACTTGGGCGAAGCTGATTCACAGCCAAGCCCCTGAGTGAGAGGGATGCTCTTCACTCGGAGTAGCGTTTTAACTCGGGCGAAGCTGATTCGCAGCCAATCCCCCGAGTGAAAGGGATGCTCTTCACTCGGAGTAGCGTTTTAACTTGGGCGAAAGCTGGTTCGCAGCCAAGCCCCCGAGTGTGAGGGACGCTCTTCACTCGGAGTAGCGTCTTAACTTGGGCGAAAGCTGGTTCGCAGCCAAGCCCCCGAGTGAGAGGGATGCTCTTCACTCGGAGTAGCGTTTTAACTTGGGCGAAGCTGATTCACAGTCAAGCCCCCGAGTGAAAGGGATGCTCTTCACTCGGAGTAGCGTTTAAACTTGGGCGAAAGCTGGTTCGCAGCCAAGCCCTCGAGTGAGAGGGGTGGTCTTCACTCGGAGTAGCGTTTTAACTTGGGCGAAAGCTGGTTCGCTGCCTAGCCCCCGAGTGAGAGGGATGCTCTTCACTCGGAGTAGCGTTTTAACTTGGGCGAAGCTGCTTCGCAGCCAAGCCCCCGAGTGAGAGGGATGCTCTTCACTCGGAGTAGCGTTTTAACTTGGGCGAAAGCTGGTTCGCAGCCAAGCCCCCGAGTGAGAGGGATGCTCTTCACTCGGAGTAGCTTTTTAACTTGGGCGGAAGCTGGTTCGCAGCCAAGCCTCCGAGTGAGAGGGATGCTCTTCACTCAGAGTAGCATTTTAACTTGGGAGAAAGCTGGTTCGCAGCCAAGCCCCCGAGTGAGAGGGATGTGCTCTTCACTCGGAGTAACGTTTTAACTTGGGCGAAAGCTGGTTCGCAGCCAAGCCCCCAAGTGAGAGGGATGCTCTTCACTCGGAGTAGCATTTTAACTTGGGCGAAAGCTGGTTCGCAGCCAAGCCTCCGAGTGAGAGGGATGCTCTTCACTCGGAGAAGCGTTTTAACTTGGGCGAAAGCTGGTTCGCAGCCAAGCCCCTGAGTGAGAGGGATGCTCTTCACTCGGAGTAGCGTTTTAACTTGGGCGAAGCTGATTGGCATCCAAGCCCCCGAGTGAGAGGGATGCTCTTCACTCGGAGTAGCGTTTTAACTTGGGCGAAAGCTGGTTCGCAGCCAAGCCTCCGAGTGTGAGGGATGCTCTTCACTCGGAGTAGCGTTTTAACTTGGGCGAAAGCTGGTTCGTAGCCAAGCCTCCGAGTGAGAGGGATGCTCTTCACTCGGAGTAGCGTTTTAACTTGGGCGAAAGCTGGTTCGCAGCCAAGCCCCCGAGTGAGAGGGATGCTCTTCACTCGGAGTAGCGTTTTAACTTGGGCGAAGCTGATTCACAGCCAAGTCCCCGAGTGAGAGGGATGCTCTTCACTCGGAGTAGCGTTTTAACTTGGGCGAAAGCTGGTTCGCAGCCAAGCCCCCGAGTGAGAGGGATGCTCTTCACTCGGAGTAGCGTTTTAACTTGGGCGATGCTGATTCACAGCCAAGCCCCTGAGTGAGAGGGATGCTCTTCACTCGGAGTAGCGTTTTAACTCGGGCGAAGCTGATTCGCAGCCAATCCCCCGAGTGAGAGGGATGCTCTTCACTCGGAGTAGCGTTTTAACTTGGGCGAAAGCTGGTTCGCAGCCAAGCCCCCGAGTGTGAGGGACGCTCTTCACTCGGAGTAGCGTTTTAACTTGGGCGAAAGCTGGTTCGCAGCCAAGCCCCCGAGTGAGAGGGATGCTCTTCACTCGGAGTAGCGTTTTAACTTGGGCGAAGCTGATTCACAGTCAAGCCCCCGAGTGAAAGGGATGCTCTTCACTCGGAGTAGCGTTTAAACTTGGGCGAAAGCTGGTTCGCAGCCAAGCCCTCGAGTGAGAGGGGTGGTCTTCACTCGGAGTAGCGTTTTAACTTGGGCGAAAGCTGGTTCGTTGCCAAGCCCCCGAGTGAGAGGGATGCTCTTCACTCGGAGTAGCGTTTTAACTTGGGCGAAGCTGCTTCGCAGCCAAGCCCCCGAGTGAGAGGGATGCTCTTCACTCGGAGTAGCGTTTTAACTTGGGCGAAAGCTGGTTCGCAGCCAAGCCCCCGAGTGAGAGGGATGCTCTTCACTCGGAGTAGCTTTTTAACTTGGGCGGAAGCTGGTTCGCAGCCAAGCCTCCGAGTGAGAGGGATGCTCTTCACTCAGAGTAGCATTTTAACTTGGGAGAAAGCTGGTTCGCAGCCAAGCCCCCGAGTGAGAGGGATGTGCTCTTCACTCGGAGTAACGTTTTAACTTGGGCGAAAGCTGGTTCGCAGCCAAGCCCCCAAGTGAGAGGGATGCTCTTCACTCGGAGTAGCATTTTAACTTGGGCGAAAGCTGGTTCGCAGCCAAGCCTCCGAGTGAGAGGGATGCTCTTCACTCGGAGAAGCGTTTTAACTTGGGCGAAAGCTGGTTCGCAGCCAAGCCCCTGAGTGAGAGGGATGCTCTTCACTCGGAGTAGCGTTTTAACTTGGGCGAAGCTGATTGGCATCCAAGCCCCCGAGTGAGAGGGATGCTCTTCACTCGGAGTAGCGTTTTAACTTGGGCGAAAGCTGGTTCGCAGCCAAGCCTCCGAGTGTGAGGGATGCTCTTCACTCGGAGTAGCGTTTTAACTTGGGCGAAAGCTGGTTCGCAGCCAAGCCTCCGAGTGAGAGGGATGCTCTTCACTCGGAGTAGCGTTTTAACTTGGGCGAAAGCTGGTTCGCAGCCAAGCCCCCGAGTGAGAGGGATGCTCTTCACTCGGAGTAGCGTTTTAACTTGGGCGAAGCTGATTCACAGCCAAGTCCCCGAGTGAGAGGGATGCTCTTCACTCGGAGTAGCGTTTTAACTTGGGCGAAAGCTGGTTCGCAGCCAAGCCCCCGAGTGAGAGGGATGCTCTTCACTCGGAGTAGCTTTTTAACTTGGGCGGAAGCTGGTTCACAGCCAAGCCTCCGAGTGAGAGAGATGCTCTTCACTCCGAGTAGCGTTTTAACTTGGGAGAAAGCTGGTTCGCAGCCAAGCCCCCGAGTGAGAGGGATGTGCTCTTCACTCGGAGTAACGTTTTAACTTGGGCGACAGCTGGTTCGCAGCCAAGCCCCCGAGTGAGAGGGATGCTCTTCACTCGGAGTAGCGTTTTAACTTGGGCGAAAGCTGGTTCGCAGCCAAGCTTCTGAGTGTGAGGGATGCTCTTCACTCAGAGTAGCGTTTTAACTTGGGAGAAAGCTGGTTCGCAGCCAAGCATCTGAGTGTGAGGGATGCTCTTCACCCGGAGTAGCGTTTTAACTTAGGCGAAAGCTGGTTCGCAGCCAAGCCGTCGAGTGAGAGGGATGCTCTTCATTCGGAGTAGCGTTTTAACTTGGGCGAAAGCTGGTTCGTAGCCAAGCCCCGAGTGAGAGGGATGCTCTTCACTCGGAGTAGCATTTTAACTTGGGCGAAAGCTGGTTCGCAGCCAAGCCTCCGAGTGAGAGGGATGCTCTTCACTTGGAGTAGCGTTTTAACTTGGGCGAAAGCTGGTTTGCAGCCAAGCCTCCGAGTGAGAGGGATGCTCTTCACTCGGAGTAGCATTTTAACTTGGGCTAAGCTGATTCGCAGCCAAGCCCCCGAGTGAGAGGGATGCTCTTCACTCGGAGTAGCGTTTTAACTTGGGCGAAAGCTGGTTCGTAGCCAAGCCCTCGAGTGTGAGGGATGCTCTTCACTCGGAGTAGCGTTTTAACTTGGGCGAAAGCTGGTTCGCAGCCAAGCCCCCGAGTGAGTGGGATGCTCTTCACTCGGAGTAGGTTTTTTGACTTAGGCAAAAACTGGTTTGCAGCTAAGTTGAAAAGCGTACACCCACTGGGGGTTGTAAGCCAGAGAGTGCGTGCGAGTGAACTCAATGTGGAACTGGAGAGGTCGTGCTTTTTTTCATCAAATAACACTGGAGTAGTTTTATTACATCTCATCATCAAGTATAAAAATGTCGAAGCAAGTCTGCATTCCAAGCGCGGGGCTCGTCTGCTTGCTTCAGAAGGTTGTACGGTCTTCCTCTTCTCCGTTTGCATACCGAGTGGCAATCTCCATCATTTGGCTCATGGTCAAGGATCCTGACCAACCGAATTTCAGGATAAGCTCCCGATATTTGACTCCTGCTTTGAAGGCACAGACTGCTTGATGCTCCGTGATATTCTCCACCACATGATGTAAGGTTGTCCACCGCTGAATGTACTCCCTCAAAGTTTCATTCGGCTTCTGTACACAATGGTGTAGCTCTGTTAATCCAGCCGGGTGTTTGCACGTGCCCTCGAATGTTTTGATGAACACTCGGGCCAAATCTTTCCAGCAGTATATGCTGGCCGGAGTGAGCTGATTGAGCCAGGCGCGGGCGGACCCTTCCAGCATCAATGGCAAATGCTTCACAGCCACATAGTCATTTCCTCCACCAATCTGCACAGCCACTCGGTAATCCTCTAACCAAGTCTCTGGCTTGGACTCACCGGTGAACTTGCTTACTCCAGCTGCCAATCTGAAGTTAGGCGGGATCTCAGCGGCCCGGATAGCCCTGCTGAAACACTCGGGCCCGGAGATGAAGGCTCCAGTTCCACTCGGACGATCTCTGTCCAAGTTCTCTCTCAGAGCTCTACCTCTATCGACCAGGTTCTGAGCAAGAACGGATCTCGCGATGAACTGCAGGCCGCGGTAGTCGACTGGCTCTCTCTGGCGATAACCGTCACCATGACGGGGAGGGCTGGCCCTCCGATCGTTGCCGTAAGGACGCCTGGCGTCGTACGGCCGGGGCGCGTACGAGCCATCCCGCGGAGGGGGCGACTGCATGCGGCGACGATCATCCTGACGCCGCGGAGGCGCATTCCGACTGTGACCCTGCCCCGAGTACTGGTCTCGGTGGCAGTCTTGGTCGTTTCGCCGCGGAGGCGAGTGTCTGTTTCTCCTTGGGGACACTGGGCTGTGGGCCGACTGAACGGTGTCAGCCCTTACGGATCTGCTGTGAATCCGGTTGCGCGACTGGGATACTGCCGAATTTTGCTCCTCAGCCGCCTTGAGCAGGGCCCGAATCTGCCGAAGACCCTCTCCCGCCTCGGATCGGGACGGCTCAATGGAATCTGCTATCCGAGTGGCCGCCGCCAGATTTTGGACGGGAGTGCGGAATACCTGGAAACTTTGCTGCTGGTCATTCGAGAACAACTGCCGCTGCCGCCGACTGGAACTGGGCTGATGCTGCCTGCGGGCGCGATCGTCGAGTGACTTCTGGAGCGCTTCCAAACGATTGCGCTCAGCCAAGTTGGCCTGGCGCACGGCCTCCAAAGCCTGAGCCTCGTGGGTCGTCCCAACGATGGGCGTCTGGAGGGCCTGCTCGGTCCTGCGCTGCTGTTCCTACCTCTGCTGCCGAGTGAGAGGTCGGGGGACGTACTCGTCGTCGTGTCGGTCCCTGCCGCCGCCAAGATCAGGGCGCGACGGGTCACCATTCTCCGCGCCGCTGCGGCCGTACCCAGGCGGACTGGGCAGGGAATCGGCCATCGGCACCTCTGGAGTGGGATCGCTGCTCTCGCACTCGGACAAGCTTTCCGAGTGCTCGTGCACGGAGGCGAACAGATCGAAGACAGGTTCATCAGGCTCGATCGCCGCGATCTGCGGGGCCGCAGCCTGATGGGCCGCCGCATGCTTGATCCACCGCTGAAGCCGAGAGCGCCCGGAGCGCTTGCGACGACGGTTGGTGGAGAGTGAAGACGTCGACTGATAAGGAGTCAACGGTTGCCGAAGAAGGACGCCAAAGGTACTCGCGTGGAAGTGCGCTGCGCCGCGGACGGGCAAAGCCTCGACATCCAGCGGGGCTTCCTGGAGCCACGCCGAATCGTCGGTGATGAAGCTGAGGACGCCAAAACGGATCTCGACGCCCAGAGTCAGTCCGCGCCAGAAACCATGGTGATGATCGGAAAAATGCAACTACGCCGGAAGTCGCTAGACGCCTGCCCCACGGTGGGCGCCAACTGTCGTGGGTGCAAGTCTGACAGTAGTGTGTAGGGGTACGGATGAGAGGGTAGAGCCTAGCTACAGCGCAGGTGTTACACTCGGATTTACGAGTTCAGGCCCCTCAGCGGTGGAGGTAACAGCCCTACGTCTCGGTGCTCTGGAGCTTGATTGCTTGAGTGTATGAGTTACAAATGGATTGCGCACCCTTGGAATGGAGCTGGGGTGGCTTATATAGTCGCCGCCAGCCCTCCCATGAATGCCGCCATTACCAGGGGTTAAGAGGGGGTTTAAGGGCGCCATGTAACGGGCGCATTGATTACAATTAATATAGGCGAACGTGCGTCCCGACCGTTGCGCTCCAAGAGTCTCCTGGTCTTCTCTGGTCGAGTAACTTTTGGGTGCTCCGAGTGAAACAAGCTGGTCGAGTGAACTCTTGCCTCCCGAGTGGTTCGTCGACTCCGAGTGAATGTCAGTTTGCAGAACTCTTGGTTGTTGATCTGGCCCTGGGGCCCAATATAAGGCGCGTGGAATCCTAGGGTAGGGTTTGTAGGTCAGGCCTGTTACCCCATCCCTAGTATATGTCCTCGTCAGCTGGGGCACCTCGGGCTGGGGGCTTCGCGTCGCGGCCAGGGCGGCTTCCTAGCCGTGCGGCGGCAACCGACGACCCCATGGCTGGTGGTGCTGGCGATGGTGGGCATGGCGGCGCCCGCGGATCTGGATCCGACCCAGATCCGTCGTCGATTTTTCTCGTGGATGATCGGCGGCGCGATGATCGCTCCAGTGAGGGGATAGAGGATCTCCGCCGGAGTACCGGCGGCGGCATACGTCTTCATGGCGAAGCTCCGCGCTGTTCTAGCCAACCGCGAGATCGGGACGACGCGGCTTCCGGTGAAAACCGCGCCTGACTGCGGTCTTGGCGGACGATGGCGGCGTCTATGACGTCGTTTCCTTCTCGAGGCATTGTTGTTGCAGGTCACGTCAACTCGATCGGTATGTTCCGGGGGAAGCCCTAGATCTTGGTCTACCGGATCGGACGATGACGGTGCCTTCTGTGTCGTTTTCCCTCCAGGGGGCATCGTTTTGGAGCAAGTGCTAGCTGGAGGGGACAAGAGAAGGAGCGGTGTTACATCTACCGCAAGGCCGACGGCGGATCCCGGCGGCATGGCGCTGCGGAGTTTCAGCGACGGGCGCGTGTGCATGGATACGTGCAGGTTGGTGGCGCTGTCTGGCGCCGTGGTGGCGTCGACGGTAGGGCTGTCAAGGTCGGTGCGTCAGTACCTGCTCTGAAGATGGATCGGTGGAAGACGGCGGCGGCGGCCTCTGAGAGTGCGCCGGACCGGTCTGTGACACAGTCCCGGTATGTGGCTGGGCTGGGGCATCTGGCTTTAGATGTTAGGCTTTGGTGTGATGTCTGTTTGGTATTTGGCTCGGACATTCGGCACCACTTCATCAAGGGGATAGGAGTTGCGACAGGTGTTGCCAAGATGGTAGCTTCTGGCTTACTGATGTATTACTTTGTAAGATCTTTGTGAATAATTAATAAAATGGCTACATGCATCGCCCAGATACAGAGGCCGGGGGTATATCCTCCTTTTCTTAAAAAAAAAGTATCGCTTCGGCGGGGGCGCGCGTGCAGTATCCATTACCACGTGAGTTGGCTCGTTACGGTGGATGCATGGCCCGGGGACGAAGGCGTGCGGTGGGGGGTTTGGGGCTAATTAGGGCGCCGGTTGCTGTTTGGCTCGTGCGCTGGGCGGGGCGTATGACTGCTTACAGTACGCTCTACCTTCCTTCTCGCTCTATATTTTTTTTAACTATTAACGCGACAGGAAAGGAGAGATTGAGAAATTTGGTTGTCGTGTCGTATTCGTATGTACACACAGTACCCACTCACTGCAGTA
Organism: Elymus sibiricus; assembly: GCA_039707655.1. Lineage (NCBI taxonomy): Eukaryota > Viridiplantae > Streptophyta > Magnoliopsida > Poales > Poaceae > Elymus > Elymus sibiricus. The sequence continues at coordinate 526,137,676 of CM077666.1, read as the reverse complement.
TGTATATGTCCGGCTACGCACAGTTCCCGCGACTATCATAGCATGGTTCAATCTATAGAAGCAGCGCTCTAATTTGCTCTCTTGCCACGTGGCATACGTGGTGAGCAATCAAAGCTTGATGACAAAAAAATTGCCCTCTCTATTCGAACATGCACACAACCAATAACATTGGCGTGCGTATTGACCATAGAAACGAATTGCTCAGGGTTGCCAACACACCCAGGTTCGAGAGTCACTTCTGTCAAGAAGACTATTGGTTTGCGTGCCGCGCCAGACTTCCTCGACCTTCCTTCTCCTATGCTACTGGTGGCTTTGAAAACACAGGAACAGGGTCGCCTTCAACGGCGACGTCCCCTCGCTCCGGAACCTCCGCCGGTCGTGCCGTGAAGACGCGGTCTCGATTGACTTCAGAAGCGATGCGGATGCCTGGGTCGCCTGTCTCAGCGCGCGACGTAGCTAGGCCATCTTTCTTCTGTCACGCTGTCCATACAGGCTCTGGTCCTCGGACCGCCGGGTTCGTCATGGCCTTCAGTTGCAAACGTCACACTGTTATGTCTGTCTTCAGGAGGAAGACACAGTTGATCATATTCTTATGCAGTGTGTTGCGGCTAGGGAGACATGGTACAAGTGTTTTGCATTGCTGGAGATTGATGCACCTATCCCATCCCTGCATGATAACCTGGAGCAATGGTGGTTTAGTGCGAGGAGGTATTTTTAGAAGAGGGCGAAGAAGGGCTTCGACTCCGTGGTCTTGATCACTGCATGAAATCTGTGGAAACAACGCAATGCTAGGGTGTTCGGCAACCAGGATCAGCAGCGCTCTGTTAGTGCCTTAGTAGATCATCTCACTGTTTGTACTGTGTTTCTCAAAAAAAAAATCAAAAGGGTACGAATATGATTTTTTGCTTAGGACTGTAATCCACTATTGTTCCTGCAAAAGTCCTTATTGGTTTTAATTGTTGGTTGAACGTGGAATGCGTGGGAGTACTGTCAAAACAGTGAGTGATATGACTTGCTATTGTTCAAACAAAATAGTCCTACCTAATTAGTACCATTTAACTCTATGAGTGGCCTGGATAATTATATTTGCGGTGGCATATTAAGTAGCAAGCTAGCTTATCAGTACATTAAGTAATTATTGCAAACTGTAGCTAGCAGGTAGCCCTTTCTCTTTATTCCTCCAAATCTCCACAGGTTAGAGAGAGTGTGTGCCCCTTCTCTCTCATCTCTTGGTGCTACACCTGTGGCTCTCTCCTTTTTCTCCCTCTTTGGCAGCTCTCCCTCTCTCTCTCTCAAAGCAGTTAAGAGAGGTAAGCTAGGTAGACCCTCCCTGTCTCTCAAGCTTCAATTCCATTTACTGTGATTCCATTTGGATTCCCCAGCTGCCGCTAAGTCTCTCCCTCCCACTATATCTGCAATCTCAAGACGCCCAAACACCTCTCCCTCTCACTCTCCCCCAACAACTCTCCCTCTCTAGATCACGGGCCATGATCTTCCCTCCTGCCTTCCTAGATTCATCAAGCTGCTGGAACACCAACCACAACCACCTGCAGGTATGCATATTTGTGCTGCTAGCTAATTAGTTAACTAATTATTCTCTCAATATCTTGTTCACACAAGAAGAAAAGAGAGAGTATGTATACTAGCAAAGCTAGGGTTTGCTAGTTGCAGATATATATATATCCTGATGATGGTTGCACCATATATCTTGGAATATACTACTCCATATACATCTTGGCTGATATATGCGTAATCTAATCTCCTTACTGATTTGCAGCAGCAGCAAATTGGCAGTAACACTCATATCACTACTACTACTTCACCCGCTGGTCCTGGTGATGGAGGAGGCAACAACAATAATCAGGAAGGATTAAGGGCCACGGCCGGCGCCGGAGGAGGTGGTGGTGATGGTGGCAGCGATGGCGCTGGGGATGGTTATCGCGGCGGCGGGGAGAATAGTAAGCCAATGTCGATGTCGGAGCGGGCACGGCTAGCGCGGGTGCCGCAGCCGGAGTCGGGGCTCAAATGCCCGCGGTGCGACTCCACCAACACCAAGTTCTGCTACTTCAACAACTACTCGCTCACCCAGCCCCGCCACTTGTGCCGCGCATGCCGCCGCTACTGGACCTGCGGCGGCGCGCTCCGCAACGTCCCCGTCGGCGGCAGGTGCCGCCGCCATGCCAAGCGCAGTGCCAAGCCCAAGGCGGCGTCTGCCGTCTCCGGAGTCGGAGCAAGGACGTCGTCCACGACGCCCAGCACCACTGCTTGTACCACTGACACCGCCACCACGCCGCCCACTCTCCAGTACTCCATGTTCGGCAGCTCGCCCCCGCAAGGCTGGTTCGCTGATAGCTTCAACCCGGTGAGCCTCGGCCTAAGCTTCCCCGCCAGGCTGCTCTTCGCCGATGGCGGCATGCACCACCACCACCAGGGGAACGCGAACAGCATGGAGCAGTGGGCGATGGCACAGATGCAGAGCTTCCCGTTCATGAACTCCATGGATCACCAGATGGCCGGCAAGCCAGCTGCGGCAATGCCCACCACAATGGCGGCGATACAGGGCGTGTTCCACCTAGGTGTACAGAGCAGCGGCGGTAGCAATGGCAAGGACAACGGCGGTGGCACCTATGCGGCCGACGGCGGCGTGCACCACCATCACCACGAGGAGAACGGGAACGGCATGGAGAAGTGGGCGGTGGCGCAGATGCAGAACTTCCCATTCCTCCACACCATGGATCGCCACATGTGCGAGCCGCTAGCTGCGGCATTGCCCACCACAATGGCGGCGATGCAGGACATGTTCCACCTAGGGCTACAGAGCGGCTGCAATGCCAACGACGGAGGAGACCACCGGTTCCACCACCCGCCGGCCAAGAGAGACAACCAGCAGCAGCACCAGGATTACACAACCAGCAGGGGCATCTACGGAGACATCGTCAATGGCAATGGCGGCGGCAGCTACAATTTCTATTCCAGCACCAGTACTGCAGCTGGTAATTAATTAGCTAGTTAGATCTAGCTAGCTTTGTTATCGCGAACCTAGATTAAAGCAATGTTTAAATGGGGCCGGGTATGTATGTATAAAATCTTCATCTATAGCAATATATGTTACAAGAACTCGATGGATCGAGATCTCTAGAGGATGGGGGATATCAATGCATACAAAAATGTTAACCTTTTTGTTTGTTAAGTGTTGGATGATCACTATGACCTTAATTTTAGCACTGTTTACTTGTTGTTCAATTACTTAGAGCATCTCCAACAGGCGCGCTATCTTAGCCGCACGCGCTAAAAAACCGCTTTATTGCGCACGCTGGGCTGAAACGGGCGCTCCAGCAGCCGCGCAATAATCGTGCGCGCGGTAAACTTGTTCAGCGCGGAGGAAAACGGCATCGCGCGTGGTGTATTTGCTGCGCCAGCTCCCGCGCGCTGGACAGCGATGATTCACGCGCGAGTGACCAACTGCCGCTCCGGCCGCCCCGCCTGCGCCCCGCCCGCGCCGCCGCCGGCGAAATTCCACCGATGGAAGGCTCCCGCGCCGCCGCCGACATCCCCCCAACCCCTCCCTCGGCCGCTACCGCCGCCGCCGCCGCAAACCCTAGCGCGGGGTTGAGCTTCGGCTTCGCCGCCGGCGCCCGCGCGGCCTTTTCATGGCGCCACGGACGACCTCGCAGGATGGCGTCGCACCGCCGCCCGCCGTGAAGCCAAGGGCCTCCGTCTCCAAGCTACCGAATGCGGCGGCGGCGACGGCGTCCCGAAAGAAGAACAAAGCGGACGGCGGCGCTGGGCGGCCGAAGAAGAAACTTGCAGGGTGTCCGGCCGCGCCTCCGCTGACCGCAGCGCCGGAGACCTCGCAATTTGTTACGCCGGCGGCCGATGCGCACAATGTGTTTGATGAAATGCCCACAAGGTATGATTTTGCCCCCTTTTTTTGTTCTTGTTTTTAGATAAATGTATACATATGGATAGCTTGATTTAGTTTTTCTTTTATCATACTTTGTAGTTTCAATGATGACACATATATGTCAACTATGGGTGTTGGCTCCAACAATTCTCATTGGTCTCAAACCAATGAAGTGCACGAAGATGATGATGAGTATGAAGTGGATGAGGATGGTGAGGGTATCGTCGATGCACCGAAAGGAAGAGCGGGCAACTACACCATTGCCGAAGACGTCTTGCTATGCAATACATGGTTGCATGTGTCTATGGATGCCAACGTTGGAGGGGATCAAAGTAGAGATACATATTGGGCCCGGATGAAGGAGTTCTTTGATTTGCACAACAAGAGTGGAATTGAGCGAACCGATAGATCACTTCGCTCCCGGTGGTCGATGATCAACAAAGATTGTCAAAATTGGGCGTCGGCAATGAAGTCGGTTGACACGATAAACCCAAGTGGCACTAATGATAGAGATAGGGTAAGTGCCATTTCTTTATGTTCCATGTTCATGCTTCATCTTTGGTGTTTCAAGTGCTAACTTGTTCTTTTGTTTGTAGCTCACTATTGCACAAAACTTATTTCGAGGAGAAGAGAAGAAGACCAAGAAAGGCAAGGTCAAGAAAGGGAGAGCATTTGTGTTTCCCCATTGCTTCGAAGTGTTGAAGGATGAAGAGAAATGGAAGAACCGTGATGTCCTAGAGGAGAGAGAAAAAAAAGCAAGGCAACTATTGATTTGGATGATGATGCTGAGGAGGCATCAAGTGATGACGGCAAGAGGAGCCCTACACAAAACTTGGTTGCCTACTCCAAGCCAAAAAGACCAAATGGAGATAAGAAAGAAGCAAAAGAAAAGAAGAAGAAGAGAGGAGATGATGAGTTAAAGAATGCTATGGAAGCTATTGTGAAGGCAAGAAAGGAAGCAAACGAGGAGAGGAGGATGGCAAGGAGCCAAGAGTCGGTGGCCGAGGAGAGGAGGTTGGCGGCCGAGGAGAGGAGGGTGGCGGCCGAGGAGAGGAAGGTGGCATTGGAGGAGAAGAAATTGGCCATGGAGGAGCGAGCTAGATTATTGGAATGGGAGAAGCACTTGTTCTTCATGGACACATCTACCTTTGATGATAGGCAAAAGGAGTTCATCAATCTTTCCCGTGATGAAGTGTTGGTCCAAAAAAGATTGATGGCCATGGGAGGCATGGGAGGCATGGGCGCCATGGGAGGCTTCGGAGGCATGGGAGCACCTACGAAAGGCATGGGTGGCTTCGGAGCTACCATGGGAGGCATGGGAGGCATGGGAGCACCGTCGGGAGGCATGGGTGGCTTCGGAGCTACCATGGGAGGCATGGGAGGCATGAGTTTTGGGTCTCTCATGGGAGGCATGGGAGCACCTCCTGGTGACATGGGTGGACGCATGGCTTCCGGTGTGCCTCACATGCCTTCGCATGATGCCGTTGGAGATAGTGCGAACACCGTCCGAGTTCCCGATGACCGTGAGCCGCTTGGAAATGAAGAGGAGGAGGAAGAATCGTTTTCGGATGAGGAGGAAGAAGAGGAGGAAAATGATGTGGCATGATTGTTGATGTTTCATTTGTTTTTGTGAACTTTTATTTGTCATGAACTTGGTTGGGTGATTTTGAACTATGCCATGCAATTGAACTATGCTATGTTGCTCCAACTCATTATTTTGCATATTTGTTTTATGTTTGAAAGATCATCATATTGTCAAATTGTGTTGTTTCATATTTGCCAGGCGCCGGCTGGCCGCGCGCGCTGTATTTTACCGCGTCTGCTGAAGCGCTACAGCGGCGCGCTAAAATTTACAGCGCCTGGAAAAGCAACCAACCCCTCCCACGCGCGAAATCGCTATTTCGGCACTGTAAAAGTTTTTTAGCGCGCCGCGCAAGCGCGCGTCTGTTGGAGATGCTCTTAGTAGCGCTGCATATGCGTGCTGGGATCAGGAATCCATTAAGGTATCTTATCTCTTTCTGGTTGAGGGTTGATTACTTTTTTTATGCATTTAATTTGTGGGTACCAATTAATGTTCTACTTCTACATCGTGTCAGTGTCATCAACCTCTTGATGATTTACATATGTCAGGTTTCTTTGTATCTGATCTACTTCTTCGAAGTTGTTTCATAGTTAATTTCGTGGGATAGTTTGTCAATTGTCAATTTCAGGTGTGGTGCATTGATCTGTCTGAACATGCACAATGTGTACACATATCTGTGACAAACTTGAAGAGCGAGCATATACTTGTAATCAGCAATGCAAAGTTAAATCTGCTCCCATTTTGCCCTATGATCTATTGCATATATGCTAAATTCTTAGTTAATTTGCTACTCAGCAATGCTAAGTTCTTAGTGAAAAGGTAGTGCCAGGATCAAAATATTGGGAAATGAGCTTAATTTAATTGTAATTATACTTTCTTTCCTTTTCTTTTACCGTTGTATGTGAGATAATAGAGTGCATGTGTTGACCATGACAATATACATAGTACAAAGTTTGTAGTCCTTAGCACTTGCATGGTCATGGCAATATTTATTTGTGCAAGGGATATGATAAATTAATAGTTCATGGAAAGATTGTGTGGATTAAATAACCAATAGTAAGTTGATAAGAGAGGTCTAGTAGGCCCGGTGTGTGATCGAATCCCATTTTGCCCTATGATGTCATTGCATAGAAGTTTGGTAGTGGGACGTAAGCTCAGGTTGCTGGATGTACACGGAACACAAATTTTACCTAGGATCGGGCCCCCGTGATGCGGGTAACAACCCTACTCCTGCTTATATGGGATTATATCGGAAGATATTACAATGAAGGAGTACAATGTTGCTCTCGATGAGTTGTATGTCGACTCGGTGAGTTCTATGGGGACGATCAAGATGGGATGCCTAGGTCAGTTTGGCTATCTAGCTAATCTAGGTCTTCGGGAGATGTTGAATGTGTCCTTCATCTTGGAGCCAGATGCCTTTATATAAGGGTGTAGGTCGGTGGCCGTCATCCCTTCGTCTTAATCTTCTTGCGCTGGACGACGTGGATGCCTCCAAGTTTGGTAGATGCACGGCTCCCTTTAAGGAAACAAGGGGAGGTACGTCTAAGGAAGATGGCCGCACAGGCGTGGCCCCTGGTACTATGCATACATAGGCAAATACGGACCAAAATATGATATGCGCGGCACGGGAATACGGTGAAGCCACATCCCCTTGACAACCACCTATGCCGATTCCTCCAACATCACATTCAATTTGAAAAGTTTTTGTGAAATCTGGTAAGGCAAGAAAGGGGCTTCGGTTAAGTGCTTCTTTAACTCTCGAAAAGCAACAAAACCCAAAAAGATAAGCTTGTTTGTACAAAATGTGAACCTTTCAAGATTAGGATAGTGTTTTTCCTTTCTAAGCACTTGCAAAACTTGAGCCACATGGATGGCATGGGCATCTAAACTCTTGCTATGAACAAGGATGCCATCAAAGTACACAGCAACAAATCTGCCATTGAAGTTCCTCAAGACATGATTCATTAACTTCATAAAGGTGCTAGGAGCATTAAATAAGCCAAAAGGCATAAGAAGCCACTCATACAAACCTAATTTTGCTTTAAAGGCAGTTTTTCATTCATCTCCTATTTGCATCCTTATTTGGTGATAACCACTTTTGAGATGAATTTTTTAAAACAAAGTGGCACCACTTAACTCATCAAGCATATCATCCAAACATAGAATGGGGTGCCTATATCTATCAGTGATGTTGTCGATAGAACCTCATTTGACACATACGCCAAGTTCCATCCTTTTTGGGCACAAGTATAACAGGAACGGCACAAGGGCTTAAGCTTTCATGGACATACCATTTGACAAGTAGCTCTTGTACTTGGCGTTTCATTTTCGTAGTCCCCTCGGGGTTGACGCGGTAAGGATGTTGATTTGGTAGTGGAGCACCCGGGAAGAAAGGAAGAAGGACAAGCATTGCCCTCTTCTTGGCTTGTGGTGGGAAGGACAAGGGTGAAACTGAGGACCTGCTTTGCCTTATATATGGAGGGCAAAGTCGGTTTGGGATGGGGAAGATGGCGTTTTGTGGCTGGCAGGGATGCAAGCAAGGCATGCATGCTGCCATTTGGCTCTCTTCTCTACTTGGACGTGCACAGATGGTTACAAGAGGAGGGTCTCTAGGCTGGTGCCATGCTGGCTGCTTACATGTAGCTACATGAGAAGGGGGACTCCCTGCTGGAGCATAGCAGGTAGGTTAGTTGGATCTGAACTGTCCTTATGTTCTAAGGAAACTTTTGGGGCTTTACTGTTAAATGTTATCCTTGTTGTAAATTCAAAAATCTCACATGACCAAAATGTAAATTATATTTGCACATGAGTGCTATGATATTGGATATTTTTTCAAAACTATGAGTATATTTATAGCAAATTCGGACAATATATGGCTGAATGCAAAAATGGCAAAAATATTACCCTGTCGGCCTGCGGTGGGCCGACGGCGGGCCTGTCGGCCAGCAGTGGGCCGATAGGTGCCTGTCGGCCTCCGGGCGACCAACAGCTGGCCCGTCGGCCTGCGGGCGGCCGATAGGTGCCCGTCGGCCTGCGGGCGGCCGATAGGTGCCTGTCGGCCTGCGGGCGGCCGACAGCCCCTGGATAGGCCCATACAGCGACCCTCCTGGTGCTCAGCCCGACCGAGCCACTCCTTTCTTCCTCCCCTGTTCGCTAGCTCCTCTTCTCTCTCCCGTTGCTCTCTGGTGCTTCCACCCCCGCGCCGATCTCTTCCCTCGTCCACCCATTTTCTTATCCAACCCGCAGAAACAATAGATCGTAGCATTCTCCGCCGGCCTACGGTATATTTTTTTTGCTACGGGGTAGTTTTCTGTGCGTGCGGAGGAGGAGTTCCGGTGGTGCAAGGAGTCCGCGAGGTTGTAATGGCTTGCCCCTTTTGCCGAGCTCCAGTCGGCCGGACGCAGAGCAAAATGCGCTCGCTTTTTCCCATGCGCAGACGTTGATTCCGATGCCCACACTGCAGCAAAATGCGCTGCTTTCCACGTCAGACTGTAGTGATTGGCAGCTGATTTGCACGGCAGACTGTAGTGATTGGCAGAATCGCACGCGCGTGTTTTATTTTCTTGCACCGACAACACAGTGCTCCTCATCTTTATATACGAGATGCCGTTGCCTCACAGCAGTTCTCCTCACTGCCTCTTCTCCTCACTGCTTGTTGTGGTAGCATTAACAATTCCGCAGTGATGGGTGATCCTCGTCCATTTTCACGAGAGGACTCTTGTGATGTCTTGATAGGTGCGGTTAGAATGAAGTCCGGGCTTCATGGAACTCCAGGTGTATCTTTCGATGAATTAGTTAGCAGTGAGAGTAACTTGCAGAGGTTGAGACAAACAGCTTGTCATAGTAGAAACACAGCGGACATTCGACTAGAACTTTTTCGGTTGCGTGCAAGGTGGGAAAGACTTTGTGAACTAATATATGAATCAGCGCGATTCATACGATCATCTGATGATTTAGATAATCATGTGATAGATTTGCCAGTTGATGAATATATTGCGTTTCATAAGGTAATTTAAATTTCATATTTTATTTACATATTTAATATGTTTGTCGTTTTAATTCATTTTTGTTCATTTTGTGAATTGTAGAGATACAATGTGGACGTTAAAGAAATGAACCACGATGTCAGTATGTTGGCATGGTTCAAGCTTTTATTTGGGTCTGTTCCGACTGTTAACGGAAGACCGCCACCGAAATATGTAGCAACTCATGATGGCTCAAGCTCGAAGAAGAAGAAATGCAGCGATGCATCACGAAAGCCTGGTGATGATGGTTACTCTTCCAGCGATGAGTTTATGACAGCCAATAAAAAATCAAAGCCGAAGAAACATGTTAGTGAGAATAGTGATGATGACTTTATGTAGTTTGTATGCAGTATTATTTAAGGTCAGTCGTACCGTTTTATTCAGAAAAACCGAGAAGAGGGACTTCGACTGGCGGAGGTTTACCGACAGCGACAGGAGGCTTTTCTGGAAATGTATCTTGTACCGTTTAGTTGAGTCGTACCGTTTAATTCAGATGTACTACTAATATGAAGTAGACAAGTGTCTTGAAAACAAATCAGTCTCTTACATAGATAATGACTCATACATAGATAGTAACACATACATGAAGGATGTCTGATGCATAGATAAAAGTCTGAAACAAACATAGATAGAAATATGTCTCATGCATAGATAATAGTATCACCGGGCTGGAAAGGAGGTGGTGCCCTGGGAGGAATCTGATAACCATATCACTGCTGGGGACGGCGACGAATCTTGGTCTTCCTCGGACGAGGACCGGAAGGCGATAAGCGCTCAGGCGGTGGACGAGTCTCACGATGACCACGACCATAGACCACATCGTCTGTCAGTGTCTGTGTCTCCTGCGTCCATGGTGGTGGTGGAGTGTGAAGAACTGTCTGCGAGAACTCCTAGGTGTTTGCAGCTCGGTCATCGTCGTCGCCGTCGCCGGCAAAGAACGAACCACCACCACTAAGCATCGGTGACTGGACATTAGACTGCATGAACGGTTGCGACTGGCTGCCGACTGCGGTAAAGTAAAACATGTAAAATTGATTTGCGAACCTAGAATGTTTAAAAGAATGCACAAAGTAGTGTTACCTAGGTCCATCTGATTATGCCAAGAAGAGCTCCCTGGTTGTGAAGGAGGTGTATGCTGCCAGGAAGAGCTCCCTGGTTGTGAAGGAGGTGTATGCTGCCCGGAAGAGCTCCCTGGTTGTGAAGGTCGTGGTTCCGAACGGTGCACAGAGGTTCGAGGTTCTGAACGCTGCAGAGAGGGGCGTGGCGGACGATGTGCTGGACAAGGAATCGCAACATCCGAAGATCGTCTACATGTAACAGCTGCGTAAATCCCGCGAACCTTCTCATGAAGACCCCTCAACCATGAGACGTGCTCTCGCGGTGGGATATTATCTCCTCTCTCAAAGCGTTCCATTAAAGAGGAAACATCCTCTAGCACCTCGCATGCCAAGTCACTCTATACACGGAGAGTTAACCAATTAGATCATCGTTGTATGGCAGACAACACGAATAGTTAACCAATTGTATATGTTCAGGTTAAGAAAAAACTTAACATGTGAGAAACATAGCACGTACCGCGTGGCGTCTGGTCCCGACAACAGAGGCAGTTGGGAACAGATCGCTGGTGAGAGGGGCTTCGATCTGATCAGGAGCTGCTGATGGAACCAAGTAGATCCTCGTGCTATGCCGGTAACGCTGCAATACAACCCGAACTTGTCCCAGTGAAAGGGCCAAACTTCATCCCAGATATTTGTCGGCGCAGTAGTCCATTCGTCCACGTAAGGGCTAATGTCCAACCTCGTGTGTTGTATGTTAACATAAGTGCCGGGATTTCTCTCCTTCAGTATGTCAAGGAGACGGACAACATTATCATATGAGTCGAAGAACGTCCCAAACCTTTCCTCCATAGCCTTCTGCTTAGCCCTCCAAGCCTTCCCATATGGAATGTCATAATTCCATCTGACCTTCACTGCTCTCTGGATGTGTTTTGCTTCCATATCTTTCTTCTCCACTATCTCAGTATACATGAGTTGCGCAATGAGAGTTGAAGTCAGGTTTGGATGACTAACCAACAGCTTTTCCTCACACAATTATGTGGGACCACATTGCTGACAACCCAGTGGATGTTATACTTCGGCACGTGCCCGTGCACCTTCGCAGGACAACCTGTTTCAACACACTTCACGGTATAGTTTGTTGGACTCGATATGTGTGTCCGGAAAACCCTCTGCGTAGACATAGCCCACTTTATCACCGCATACTTCAATTTTTTCTTTGTATCAAACATAGCCCCTATCTGGACTTGGTTCAGATTATATTGCCATGGAGTCTCATGGCCATCGTTGACAGTAAGGCCGGTGGATATGTCCTGATCCCATGCAGAAGGAATCGGTACCTCCACTTCATCCTCAGAATTTTCAGAATCCAAATCCTCCGCAAATCCATCCTCGTCCTCTTCCTCCATCACCCTCTGCATTTCATCGCCTTCCTCATCCCCATCAGCAACACCAGAACCAGCCAATATTTTTGACTTAATACTCTGCCCAGTATCATGACCACAAACATTGTGTGGCATGTAGTCTGACTCTTTCTCGGCTTGGCTAGCATCCACATCCGGTGGCTGTGACCCGGATAAATAATTCTCGTTAGCCACTTGACTACCCTGGCCTGGTTCATACCCCACGTGAAGTTGTACCGTATTCTCCTCCTTCGCCACTGGTTGCACTAGGGCATATGGGTGGATTCTTCGGTCTCGGCAACGACTTAACAGGGTCACCCAATGCTGGCTCCTATCTATCGGCATCAACTCCCACTTGACATTTTTACAGGATTTTGTCCACAATGCATGAATACTGACGGAACATACTTCAGGATCTAGCCCAAAACTAGTTGTCAACCAGTGCTTCAACTGTCTAATGTCCAGTATGTCCGGGTGTGAAAGTGTCATGACGCCATTCTTAAACTCGCTAAGATCAACCCCCAACTCATTATATCGAACATTACCAGGGCCGTAGTAAACAGTAAAATTTACTGATTCAGACATTTTCACCTGTCAGACATTGCCATCTTTCATTAATCGCAACGAACAAATTTATACTAAAATAAACCTACACTAAAATAAACCTACGTACACTAAATAAACCTACACTAAAAAGAACCTACACTAAAATAAACCTACACTAAATAAACCTATACTAAAATAAACCTACACTAAAATAAACCTACGTACACTAAATAAACGTATACTAAAAATGACTACACTAAGTAAACTAAATAAACTTACACTACCAACACGTACACTAAAATGACTACTAACCTAAACAAAAATATACATGTACACGTACACTACATAAACTAATTTTACGTACAATAAAAAAACTAACCTAAACTAAAAAAAATCGGTATACCTTCGACGCGTGTGTCCCCTTCTTCTTCCTGTCAACCACACCACCTCCTCACCATCTACACCTCCACCACCCCACCATGGCTCCTCCAAACGAAAAAAAAACTATCCAAATGAGACCATAGACCGGTGGAGATGGGTATGATCTATTGTTTCAGCGGATTCAATAGGAAAATGGGTGGAGGATGGAGGAGATCGGAAGGGGAGGAAATTCGGTAGAGAAAACGAGAGAGAGAGAGGATGAGCGAGCCAGAGGAGGAAGAAACCGGGCGGTCGGCCTTATCCAGGGGCTGTCAGTCGCCCGGAGGCCGACAGGCACCTATCGGCCGCCCGCTGGCCGACGGGCACCTATCGGCCGCCCGCAGGCCAACGGGCCAGCTGTTGGTCGCCCGGAGGCCGACAGGCACCTATCGGCCCACTGCTGGCCGACAGGGCCCCGTCGGCCCACCGCAGGCCGACAGGGTAATATTTTTGCCATTTTTGCATTCAGCCATATATTGTCCGAATTTGCTATAAATATACTCATACTTTTGAAAAAAAATCATGATATTGGCTCTAGATCATTGGCTATAACATTGTACCGGCATAGATTGGGAAGATGCATAGGAGCACACGGGTGCTCCCTCCCTTGTATCTCACCGTCACTTTGCATGGGGATTAGCATCAAGGTTGTATTTTAGATATGTATTCCTAGTGTATACTTCTATATGATATCAGAACCGTCTTAAATGCACATTGACATGCAACTTGTACCAAGTGACAACTGAATAGGGCCCACCCACATGCGGATGATTCTCGCTTATGCACAAACGATTAACATTGAAGGTTGGAGAATTAGCTGGCAACTATTTCTGAATTGTATTTAATACAAGCTGACATATACAATATTGCTCTATGACAATTGATAGGGGCCCACCCGCATGTGGATGATTTTCCTGGTCGGCATTTTGAATGAGACAAGAATTAACATTCAGTTTGAATAATTAAAATTGAGGAAGACCATTGGTCAATCACAAATACATTTATTATGAATTTTAGTTTTTCTAGCAAGTTTAGAAATTCAAATATTTCATGATACTAATTCTTGGAAAAAATTAGAAACATTAAATGAATTTCATGAGTTTTAAAAATTCAAGTTTAATTGTTAAAATGAGAACATCATACTAATTCTAGGAAATTTCATTACACTGACTTCGAGAAATTTCATTATACTAATTCCAAAAAAATTACGACTCTTCTAAGAAAACTGAGAATTTCATGATACTGATTCCTAGAATTTATTGAAAAACATTCTGTGATTTTCATGATATTTAATGTTTTACAAAAAATCATTTGTATGTGGAAAATAGATAATACCATGATATTAATTGTAGGAAATTGCATTATACATATTTCGGAAAATTGTGTCTCTTCTAAGAAAAAAGAGAATGTACTAATTCTTGAAAAAAAATCCATGATACAAATTCCTAATTTTTAAAAAAAATCTATATAAAACAGGAATGAATTTCAGGATAAAAAATCCACATGTTCAAGTATTATCTTTTAAACCCATGTGTTCCTATGTATTTTCCCTAGTGTTACCATTTGTTTGGACTTTAAAGTATGAGAGACATAAATGCCACATTTACTCTTTGTCAATGGGGTAGTGGGGTTGCAATGTTCTTATTTGCTGAGGGCTTGAGGTCGTACCATAATTTCAAAGGTCATGAATTCCATTGGCCCACATACCTATGTATAGTTTTCCGTATTCAATATATATCCAATCTGTATAGTTTAGCCGCGACTTTATCAACTCGTGCAAGTTTTGTGTCTTCATTTGGCTATCTATCGTGTATCTTATTTATCACTTCAAGCACATGCCTATACTAATTATTTTTAGTTCTTAACGGTGTTTACAATAATGGTGACTAGTTGCTAATGGCCATTATGATATTGAACTGAAGGTGTTTATGACTTCATTGTCGGTAAGTTAAAACTGTGATTTCATACCGGAGTAATTTTGGCTATAAATACTTGTTTATGTCTATTAAGTTTCAGTTTGCAACAATTTATTTCTATTACATGTGTATGATCAGGTGTATCAGTAATTGACATTTCTCTTTCATCTCTATAGGATCTTTCTCTTATTTAATTTTACAACTAAATATCTATCTTATCTCACACTACCTGCTTAATATTTAACTTTTCTTTCTATGTAAAGTCCTTGGTGTTTCAAATATGTTCACGTCATCACGTGTACAAAATTAAGGTTGGGTGTCGTTAATCTTAGTTGCGCTTTTTGTTTAGCACTAAAATCACTAATTTGATGATGCGTCTAGAGCTACAGATAAACATCCGTATCTGACGGCTTATCCTATTCTTGGAAATAAAATAGGGGTACTTTCACATGGGTAAAGTTGAGCAACTCTACAGAGTCATGACAAATTATATTCGAATATGTTGTGTTTTCGGCTAATGAAGCTATGTTTAAGGGTGATACCTACTACAAGGCATAAATAGAGATCTTGGTAAGGTTGATTAAATTTTACGATGACTCGTCAGGGTTATTCAATCTCAAAATGTCAGTCCAAATGCTTGACAAAGGTTTTTTTAAAATAAAATAGAGGTTAATAGTATGCATCCACCATCTTCGGAATCCATGCATGTAGTTATATAGGACTTTTCCTAATGTGGTTTGCTAAGTACTCCATGTACTCATTACTGCACCAGTAATTTCAAGACTTATGCAAGATGAACATAGACTATTGGCATATTAGGGTTACGACCACACTCAAGTCTTTCTTGTGAGCTTTTATTGGATCTTCTGATTGTAGGTAATAGTCTGGAATCTGAAGCCCACTTAGGGTGTGTTTGGTTAGAGGGAGATGCTAGGATGGTTATGAGTATCCTCGTCGAGCTGGCTAGGGATAGCCATTTTTTCTGTTAGGTTGGTGGGTGATGTTAGCCTATGTTTTGTTTGGTTTGAAGGAGGAATCATGGTTGGAGATAGCCATTTTTTCATACTTTGTTATCAAAATACTCTCTTCTCATCCTATCTACTTTGTTTGGTTTGATTCTCTCCTTTTTCTTTTTCTAGATTGAACAACCAAAGCAATCATATTGATAAACCATTGTGCTGCTGCTGCACAAATTAACAACTTTAACAAGAACAACCGAACAAGTACATGCTCTATCAAGCAGTAAATAGGAGGAGCCTTAGGATTTACGGAACAAGTTACCTCAGATTTTAGTGAGAAAATCAAGGTGAGGAATATAGTCCCTGAGTTCCCTGTCACCCATTCCCTTTCAGCTGCTGCAGGAAAAATAAAAGGATCAGCACACACAGCACAACACGTACACCACCCAGTGGCGAGTCTACTAGGTAGGCATCATCAGGCTTAAGCCTACCCTCCACAAACATATTTCAGCTAAATATATCACTTAAAAATTATATTTAGGTGCTTTACATGCAAGAATCACAATGCAATTGCTAATTAGGCTTAGAAACTTGATGTTTTGAGCCTACCCTTGATTGTAATGCTAGATTCGCCACTGACACCACCCACAGCTCACGCACGCACACTACACACAGCATGTACACCACGCACACAGCGTACAACATCGGCCAGCCGCGTACACCACGTTACAGCATCGGCCGCACGCGTACACAGAGTACAGCCACCCGCGTACACCGCGTATAGGCGGTACAGCAACGGCCGCCCGCGTATAGCGTACACCGCGCCATAGGCTGCCCATGCACGCAGCCCACTCACACCACGTACACGGACGCACGCACGCACATGCACGGCTTTTGGGGAGGTCAGCGGGAGAAAACGATTCGCGCGTGATGTTGGCGCGCGGGTGGATTGGCATGTCCCCGACATTTTCACGTGCGCGGGGAGCCGGATTTTAGAGGTATATTTCAAGCATATGCCTATCCCTATCCTATCTCATCACAACTCGCCCACAAACCAAACGGCTGCTATCCTTTCAAAAAATGGATATCCCTGCCCTCTGGGTGGCTATCATGTGAACCAAGTGGCCGATAGGCCATATTTTACTATTTTAACTTTCTCTTCTTTACCTGTCAGTAGACATGATACTAGCAACAACTGAAATCCTGAGCAGTTGCGTGAAACTGAACGTATTGTTTAACAAATAATGTGTATCATGTTCGAAAACACATAGGGTATACTCTATTTGAAAAATAAGGACGTGACAGAGCTCATGCCTGGAGAGGTGGGCTACTTGTGCTGGTGTTGTAGGCCTGCATGCACACGCTGCAGCGAACCTACATGTAAGCTGTAGGGTCAACTGATCCCGCAGCTTTTTTGGAAAATAGCCTAAAAACATTGTACATGTACTGTTTATTGTGAAGAAAAAAAATCAAAAAATTTACCATTGACCCCACAGATAATTGAGGCTGGCTTCGCCGCTTGCTGCACCCCATGATGATGATGTTACTCCACCTTATTAAGGGTTGGTGTACGAGCTGTACTCTAGAGGTATTTTATTGTGCTCCGTCGAAATGTTCCTGCCTTCATATAGGTTATGAGAAGAAGCCATCATGAACAGGAATGCCAGCCCATCATGATCTTATCTTATCATATAGTCATATGCATGGACAGGAATACATTTTTCTGGCGTTTGGGTGGGTGATCATCCAGTTGCGTGAGCTTTCACGAGGTCGTGGAGATTGCTGTTGTTGAATATGAGACACGTCTAGTGATGTTGGGCACTGAGCACGTACAGCTTCAAGACAAAGAAGGCTACTTACCCCTTCTAAACAGGATAACAGCTGATCACTGTTAGCAAAAGAGTACTTTCGGCTTCATGTTCAGTTCAGCTAAAGGCTCTATAGTCACTTGATTTAATTAATGCAGTGATAGTCAAGGTCAAGTGAGAGCTCATGCCTACCAAAACCAATCATTCACACCGTATCTTCCTACAGAAGCTTCCATTCCACGTGTAATTCTATGATTCCTATTAGCAACTTCTTTCGGAATGATATTGTTTTTAGAAAATAGAAGTTTATTACCCCTGGTCTCTGCATCAATGCATCAAGATGGATACAACCATAATTTACTAGTTGAATGCACGTGCATTGCTATGGAACAATAGAAGATATATGGACCATTCTTGTTTTGTTTTGCAAACGCATGCATCGAGTATGAGGCTCATGAAGCTTAATATCAAACTGTGCCGTGATAAACACCGGTTTCTTCCTACTTCCTCTTTATGTGTGCCCCTTGGCTTTGTTTCTCATTATGCAGTGGCACGTTTTAGTCTAGAGCAGAGAAAAGCTTTCTATTTGCTTAATTAGCCTATAAGAGATTGTTTGTCTAGGTACTACATATCATGGTCTTCCTATCTAGCTGCTATTAGCCACTTCGTTATACCCTGTCATGTGACCTGTAAACATGGATGTGCTTGATATCTGCTTATGTTTTGTAAGCATGGTGGCACTGGATCATGTGGTATTTAAGCATTCAAACCACCTTTATCTATTTTCTTTGTTAACACAGTTGTGCATAGTAGGTGGTGTTGTGTTGTGTGATGTATTTCTGATCGTATTAATCAGCGCTCTGAATTTGTTGGGCAACGTCGTCAAAATCTGTTTACTACCCACACACTGTCAGCTCTGCTCTTGAAGGTATACATTGCATATGTTCAGACAGAATCATACAATCTCCTGTACTGGAGGATTCAGCAAGATATGACGGAATTGGGCTAAGCTGATGAGCCCTAGCCTGCGGTGGCCTCGTCTCGGAGCGCCTCGTTTAGCTCCTGGGCCATGGTGATGAGGAAACGGTCGGCACCGTGCCGCGCTAGCAGCGAGACCGACACCGGAACACCACCGCGGGTGCCCAGCGGGATGCTGACTTGGCAGAACCCCGATAGGCCGGCGATCGACAACAGGGAGAAGGCCCTCGCACGGAAGTTCTCCAGCAGCGCCGGGTCCATGCGCAGCCTTGGCGAGGCGCCGGGGACCGTAGGGATCACCAGGATCCCATCCTCCTACAAATACAAATAAATTCATTCAAGCAGAGAAAGATAATAAACTAACCCCTATTGCCTGAGACTGCATGTTCAGAAAATGGGTGCAGCGATGGGATTATGGTTGCAAGTTCTGTTTGAACAATGAATAGTGGATGCATTTACCTTGAGCAGCGCAGCAAGTGCAGACTTGAATTCGGTCCTGACGGCATGAAGATCATCCATTGCAGATTCATCCACCGACGCAATGGCCTCGTGCACTCGCTCTCGGATGCTGGGGCCGAGGTTGGGTTTCACTGTGTTTACCCATTCCGCATGGTTTGCCTTGAATTAAGACCTGAAGATATGCATGTGCCGTACGGCATTATTACGCCGATTGAGTCAATATGTCTGGCTTAATTATTATGAAGCTAGTCAGCATGGTGGTTTGCATTATCGATCGGACACACAATTATAATTGACAGAGGCATTTGCACAATCGATGCATAAAACATACTAAGTTCGTCTGGCTAAACAAAGTAAGTAGGTTGTGACTGAAACCAACAAACCTTTGGAGGACTCGCATGACGTGCGAGATGGCAGACAGAGCCGTCATTCCTGATGCTCGGAGCATTGCTGGACACGAAATCACCCAGGTTACCATTGTCCACCAAATCACCTGCCAGTCAGTCACCAAGCAAAAACGCTTCACCAGCTTCAGAAAAATACTCCATGTAAGCTGCCCTGCCCTGCCCTACCCTGCTCTGCTCTATTATGATGAGTTGGAGTTTATGCTTGCCACTGAGGCGTTGAGGATCTCGTAGGTGCGGTCGTCCAGAGAGCCCAAGATCTTGAAACAGTCTGCAGGAATGATGACATGGCTTGGTCGTCGTCGTATCTTGACATCGTCGGTGGCAGCCGGCACCGGCGGCAGCAGCACGCTGGTGACACGGGACAATGTAGCCAGATCTCTGGCAAACCAACCTGTATGCAAAATCACAATCAAATGCTCTCATATAACTGAATGAACAGTGAACATTGCATGAGCAAAAAATCCAATTTTTTTCAGCTTGCATATTAAAACACCTCATCATGAAAATTAGACATGTATAATACTCCCTCCATCCCATAATGTAACACGTTTTTGCAAACTAACTTAGCTTGCAAAAACGTCTTATATTATGGGACGGAGGGAGTAGATCCAAAGGAATTTTATGAAACTTGAAAAAGATCATTTTTTTCCTTTCAAAAAAGGGCTCCATCGAGCTCCAAAATGAAGTTTTGATGTGGATGCTGCTTTTGGCAGAAAGAAACTGAGTAGTTAATCCGATGAGAGATTTTTTTATTTGAGATACTTGTTGTATATACTAAATCAGTTTTTAGGTACTAGAGAAAAAGAGAGAGAAAATTGAGAACTTTTTTGTCTCTCATCCCGTAGAATACCTAAATTTCATTAGCTATAAGGTTTTGACAATAAACTCCTCATGCGAGAGATATCTCAGCGGTAACGAGAGGCGGGCTAGAGGATTAGCGCTGGTGTGGGGGACCCCTTTAACAGTAAATGAAAACTTTGATTTTAAGCTGTAAATTTAGTCCCCATAATCGTTTTGACCAGAACCGAACCCGGGAATCCATTAAAGCTGAATATATAGAATATATACTAGTAAATGTGCCCGTGCGTTGCAACGGGAGAAAAATATCCCAGTTTTACAATTAAGTTTAGTGGCTCAGACATCCAAGCTCTAGATCAATACTTAGCATGAATTTCTCTAATCCATATATCTAGTTTCCATCATTTCTGTGGCAAAACAAAAAATAAAGTGACGCTTCCCATATTCAGATTGTGCACAGGGGGGCAACATGGAGTTCAAATACTATTTCTCTTATAAAAATGAAGCATTAGTGTATGTGTGAAGAAAATATTTACTTGCAGCTATAAAAGATTTTGGTGCTTCCGAAGTGAAAACTCTATTGTGACCAAGAAATAAAAACAGGGAAAACATAAGTTTCTTGCATTGCTTGACCAAGAAACAAAAACAGGGAAAACATAAATTTCTTGTGGGGATTAGCAGACATTTGCTTAGCAACTTGAACATACACATACTACACGAGCCTTTTTTTCCTTCAAAATACAGAGCTCAGGTTTTGCATATTAAGCTGCACTGGTACTGAATGTTTTAACAACCGATGCCGAATAAAATAGTTCCTAGGCACCGAATTAAAATGGGGTTGGTACCAAATCATCCACGAGAACAGGCTAAGATAGTTCATGGAAAGCAATGCATTGGGTATTATTGACCTTCTGAAACTGTAGTACATACATGTTGAACGTCAAAACGTTGAGTACGAGTTATAATTTGCTTGCTCCTGAGAAGATAAAACCGACATAAAACTGATTATCATCCTGCAATAATTAAAATCGAGACTCCCAGGTCCCAGCAAATTACCATGCTAAAAAAAAAATCTTAAACTCGAAAGCAACTGAAATTAGAATGTAACAACAGATAGTGTTCCATTATCCCATTCCAAGTTCAGCACCCAAGGCATACCTCTTTTGGTCGGTCTCCCCTCATCAAGGATAAGTAATGTTCAGAAGGGCTTCTTTTTGCCATAATCAGGCATGCAAATTAATCACCCTTCTGGTGGAAGGATCATCCCTTGGTGAGCCTCGCCTTTCCTCTAGTAGGTTGGCAAAGCATGGTTTGGCAGCCGAGGTACACCACCAAAGTCTGATAGTGGCTGAACACAGTTGTTCTGTGATAAAAAAAAATAGTAAGTTGGATTTTGTCATGGAAGAGAGATAATCAACAATTATATCAGATTATGTAATTTCCTTATTAATAATTTCATGAAGTCCACTTAACATTGCTTAGGCTCGACTTTCAGATTAGTAACAATTGAACGTTATGTTATCTCAAGAAGGTGTGAAGCAACACTAATGATCACATCCTAAAGTGGTCCTCAAAAATCAAGAGCGGCATCTACGCTCATATATTTAGTGAGCGTAATAGACTGAGTCCAATAGGCATGAGACACTGCACCAATTCTGTTTTTTTAAGGGAAGACACTAAATATATGGGCTAGATGAGAATAAACAGATGAAGCAGTAATGACCAATAATAAACACTTGGACGGGGAATGACCTACTTCTACTGAATTAGCTGAGGTGCAGCACCGGGACCTTGCAATAGCAGCCCACGTGGAGGTGATCCGGCTTGCATTCCTAAACCACAACTGTTGTGGCCAGACACTGCTCCTAGTGGAGGATTCTCCAATCGAATTCAGGCTTGACAGTAGCACCTCTATGAATGTAACTCCAATGCATGAATGCGTCAACGGTGGCAGCCTCTGCTCAACTGCTCCTGCAAGGATGTCCTGCTGAACCCCCAGACTCCTTGTTGGGCCGCTCCACCTTCATGTCTGATAAAACCAATCATAGGACATTTGTTAGTGATCCTAAAAGATTAACATCACGACCCTCAAGAGGGTCTTTTGACGTCAAAGAGAAAGAGACGGTGATCGGAGTGCCATAATGCCGGCAGCCGACCAGTGGCGTGTAGAGGCCTTCGTGACAGGGGTCACAATCCGCAATCGGACAATTCCAATGCCAGCCCATCAGTCATGAAAATTGCTTACTAAATTATTGCCAAACCTTGCTGTCTTTTCTGAAACAATTTTTGAAGTTGCAAATTGGACACTTCAGATCCAAGATTTGATGCACTTGTTCCAAATGGTGCTAGCTAACCACCTTCATACTCTGGAAAAATTGTCCTTTTTTTGCATGTTTCAGGAAAACGCGGCACGCACACCGACACATTCGTGCAATTAGCAGGCTGCAACTTACAATTATGTACTGGTTCCCACTTACTCCACTCCAATCTATACACCATACAGACTGGCACATAGCAATTACAATGTCAATGGAAGGGAACCATACAATTACAGTTTTGAAAGTCTTTTGCAATCCTGGTTACTAAACACGAATTTCTTGGGCACATTATTAAATTTGCAGGAGAGAACTTCAAGACAACACGAAATTATATGATGTACAGAGTATGTACTTATGAAGGAAAAAACAGAGCATGTGGATTAAAATCTGACGTTCTGTTTCACATGTATCCCAAAGACCAAATAGTCTGCAGTGAACTACTAACCCGTGCTCAATATTCTGCAGTTAACTACTAACCCGTGACCTGTAATCGCAGTATTACTACTCCAGATCAGTAGTAAAGTCATGTTCAGTATCAACCTCCAGATCCATAGCAACCATCTATAGGTCGCATCCTCCTCATTCCCATGTTGTTCATCGTCCCTGTTACAAAGAAACATCATCTCGATGTAAAATCATAGTGCTTGAAACTAATTCATATCTCTAGCAGTACATTACATCCGATATACTAACTAAAAAATCTAGTGCACAGAATCACCCAGCCGAACTGCACGCCAGATACAAACCAGCAACAAACTGCATTGCAACAGAACAATAATGTTTTGAACGAAAAAGAACATTACTGAATTGCAACTGAACAAACAGAGAACCACGGCCGTGTTGTTTTGGTGCTCTGGCGACCTGCCTTCTTTCCCCCGAGGCGTCTTCGCGTGCCGTCGTCCTCCCTCCGCGCCAACGGTCGCCACCGGTGACGATGGGCGGGAGAGCCCGCGTGCCGTCGTTGGTGAGTCGCGGCAAAGGGTCGTGAGGCAGATGTGGCGGCGCCCGCAAGCTCACGTTCTCGTTCAAGGCAAAAGCGACAGGGCAACCGGCGCGTGGCATGGCAGGAAGTGCTGGCGGGCTGGAGGCGGAGATGGGATTGGGAGGCATGGTCGTGCGGGTGGGTTATTTTTTTCTCTCTCATACAGGTTTGGTTGACTTATTATGAGGATTGCGGGTTGAATACCAAAAAACACAGGGATTTTCTGCATAATTACTGACGGCGGACGGACAGAAGCACTAATGACTTTATTAATAGCTATATATATATATATATATAGATATAGCTACAAATTTAAAGCAAGTAGGGCATCTTGGAGGCTGTGCTCCATGGAGGCCGAAATCTATTATTATTATTATATATAAAAAGTAGTAAATGGGTTAACCAGCAAAAAGAGAATTATGCTAGAAAATCACATAAAAATTAGAAACATCCGACCATCCTTTATGTGAACCCTTATTATAGCTAATACATCTGAACCGTTAGATCCTATTAACCTAATAAATCTCTCTCCCATCGTTTACCTATTCACAGCCCCCACGCCACAATTCTCCCATGCCCTATGGCCGCTCCGCTAAATCCCTCATCCACACGCATCTACCCTGTTTTCTCCTGGCCTCGCAGCAAGTACATGGCCGCCTCTTCAGCAGCACAAATCGCCTCCTTGAAGTTGCGGTGGCACCGGGAAGTTCCCTCATGATCTTTTGCAAACGTCTTCCTCGCCTCCAGGTCTCCCTGCATGCACTGGCCAGAATCTTTCTCTATCACGCACGAGTGCAATCATTTTTACATATTCTTGCATCTGTGCTTAGTCTTACCAAAGTAGTAAATGGGTTAACCAGCAAAAAGAGAATTATGCTAGAAAATCACATAAAAATTAGAAACATCCGACCATCCTTTATGTGAACCCTTATTATAGCTAATACATCTGAACCGTTAGATCCTATTAACCTAATAAATCTCTCTCCCATCGTTTACCTATTCACAGCCCCCACGCCAGAGACGGACCCAGGATGAAAGAAAAGGGGGGGCCAAATACAACTTATCAAGCTTTAGGGGGGGCCAAACATAAATTTGAAGGGTATATATGCAATTTTTTCAGAAAATCTGAAGGGTATATGTGCAAAAATTTCAACCTTGGGGGGGGCCATGGCCCCCCTCGCCCCCCCTGGGTCCGTCACTGCCCCACGCCACAATTCTCCCATGCCCTATGGCCGCTCCGCTAAATCCCTCATCCACACGCATCTACCCTGTTTTCTCCTGGCCTCGCAGCAAGTACATGGCCGCCTCTTCAGCAGCACAAATCGCCTCCTTGAAGTTGCGGTGGCACCGGGAAGTTCCCTCATGATCTTTTGCAAACGTCTTCCTCGCCTCCAGGTCTCCCTGCATGCACTGGCCAGAATCTTTCTCTATCACGCACGAGTGCAATCATTTTTACATATTCTTGCATCTGTGCTTAGTCTTACCAAGTTTTGCCCCCATGTTTTGGTGATTTTAGTATTACAGTGTATTTCGTCCCACAGTAGAGATAAGATCGACCATGCTCTTCGTCACACACACCCTCAACGCCGCCAGCAACCGATCGATGTATATCACGCAATCTCCAGCGGTTAGGTATCCTCGCCTCCCATGTATTAGAATCAGAAGTAAGTTTTCATGCTACAGTCAACACTTAGGTATCCGTTATTTCAGTTACTCCGTGGTGATCTCTTAGAGTTGATCAGTCCAGCAGATTCACAACGATTGGATTATCATGAGTTGCTGACTTGACATTTTAATGACTTTGGACAAGCATAGGGGTTATTCCTAATCAAAAGAAAGCAACATATCTCTCATTCGAGTCCCGCTTCGGTACAACCCCCTCACTAAACGTATAAAGGGTAATATGGACATTTGACAACTTTCGTATGTATGGTGGATCACCCACCGGGCCGTATACGCCGTACGTTTCGAGAGAGGACCCACTACTGGGCCGGCCCACTAACAGAAACCGAAACAGAGCAAGACGTAAAAGTCACAAAAAGAAGCAACGCGCTGCCAGGATTCGAACTCGCAATTTTAGAGCCTTGAAGGCCTGTTGCAAGCCACTTGACCTATCAACTGCTTGTATTCCAAGGCTAGCGTGGGTGTTTTATTAACACACAAAAGCGGCACAATTGAAGCAACATTTACAAAATTTCGAACGTTTCACAGAAAATTGTGAACATCTTTTAAATAACGAATATTTTGTAGATTCTATGAACAATTTTTTAAAACACAAACATTTTTTGAAATTCCAAAATTAAATTTGAAAACGCGATCATTTTTTGAAATCCACGAACATTTCTTGAAATCCATGATTTTTTTAATACGCGAACATTTTTTGAAATCTAGTTTCTGTTTATACGCGAACGTTATATGAATCTATGAACAACATTTTAAAATGAGAACATTATTTCAAAAACACGAATAATCTTGGAAAATTTGGAACACATTTTAAAATTCTGAACAAAAATCGAAATTATGATTATTTTTTTGAAAAATTGTTCACATGAGCTAATTTTGAAACTACTTTTCTGAAAACACAAACAAATTTTGAAATTCCGAACATTTTTTTAAAATTGCAAACAATTTTTAAAAATGTGAAGAAAATTTTGAAACTCCAAACATTATTTGGAAAACATGAACAAAATTAAAAATTCTGAACATTTTGCAAAACTCGAACTATTCTAGGAAACATGATCAAAATTTAGAATTTTTGAACATTTTTTTGCAAAAGATGAACAATTTTTTATATGCTGAACATTTTTTGAAATTTACGTTGTTTTTCAAAAGAAACAGAAAATTAAAAAAGAAACAAAAAAATTTAAAAAGGCGAAAAATAGAAACGAAAGAAAAACAAAAAAAATAAGAAAAACTGGTTTAGGAACCTTCCAGAAGATTCGCAATACCGGTGGCTCGAACGCTCAGATGGGCCGGCTCGTTCTACTATCGTGTGTGCGATTGCCCCACTATTTGCCGCAACAAAAAAATGCTAAAAAAAGACTATTTACCACAAAATACGGCAAATAGGAAATTCCGTATGTTCGGGGGGTAGCATCAAATAGACGGCGCCACACACAGGAGGCCGCCCGACTGGGCCGGCCAATTGTTGCGTGCGGAAACATGAAAAAAATCACCGAGAAAAGAATGGCAGTGTGAGGGGATCAAACCCTGTAACTCTCGCTGCTAACCGCTCGTCGCTAGCCAACGAGTTGATAAGCTTCATTGTCTAACTAGGAAATGCGGAATACAAGAACTATCCATCAGCGACCGGTTTACTGTAGTGAACCAGTCTTTTTCCCATTATTTCTTTTTCTTTTTTCGGTTCACTTTTTGTTTCTTTTATTTATTTATTTCTTGTTTTTCGTTTCTTTTTTCTTTTCCAAAAAATGCTCGAGCTTTTAAAAAATTGTTCAAAATTTAAAAAAATGTTCGCTTTTTCACATTTTGTTCTAAAATACAAATATTCACATTTTTTAAAAATTGTACAAAAATTTGAAAAAATGCTCATGTCTTTGAAAATTGCTCAGAATGTCAAAACACGAACATTTTCTAAAAGGAGTGAACAAAATTTTGAAAGCACGTAGAAAGCCCAAAAGGCTCCTTTTGAAAGCACTTTGTTTCTCGACATTCCTCAAATGACCCTAATTTTTTTAGTGGATTGTATGACCAATAGAAGGCACCATGTCAAAATTGTTTTGGTTTCCACAAATTTTGCATTTTCTAGAGTTTTCTCGGTCAAAAAAGGCCCATAAATGGCCAGACATGTCGCAACTTGCATATGGTGTCGAAAATCGTACAAACCTGGCATGAATGCCTACCATGGGCATGCCAACCTACTCGCAAAAATTAGGGTCATTTCAAGAATGTCCAAAAATAGACCGTGTTCAACGGAGGGTGTCCGCGTAGGCAAGAAGGCTTCATCTGAGAGCACGTTGTTTCTCGACATCCTTGAAATAGCTCCAATTTTTTTCATGGCCTTGTATGACCAATTCAAGGCACCATGCCAAGTTATTTAGGTTTCCGACAAATTTGTCATTTTCTGAAGTTTTCTCAGTCAAAAAAGGCTAATAAATGGCCGGACGTGTCACAACTTGCATACGGTGTCAAAAATCATTCAAACATGGCATGGTTACCTACCATGGGCATTCCCACCTGCTTACCAAAGTTGTGGTTATTTCAAGAATGTCCAAAACTAGACCATATTCAATGGAGGGTGTCCAGGTAGCCAGAAGGCACCGTGTGAGAGCATGTTGTTTCTCGATATCCTTGAAACGGCCCCAATTTTTTTCATGACCTTGTACCACTAATTCAAGGCACCTTGCCAAGTTGTTTGGGTTTTCGATAAGTTTTGCATTTTCTGTAGTTTTTTGGGCAAAAAAGACCGATAAATGGCCGGACGTGTCGCAACTTTCATACGGCGTCGAAAATCGTTCAAACCTGGCATGTATATCTACCATGGGCATGCCAACCTGCTCGGAAAAGTTGGGGTCATTTCAAGAATGTCCAAAAATAAATCATGTTCAACGGAGGGTGTCCACGTAAGGCAAGAAGGATTCGTTTGAGAGCACGTTGTTTCACGACATCCTTGAAATAGCCCCAATTTCTTTTCATGGCCTTGTATGACCAATTCAGGGCACCATGCCAAGTTGTATAGGTTTCCGACAACTTTTGCATTTTCTGGAGTTTTCTCGGTAAAAAAAAGACCGATAAATGGCCGGACGTGTCGCAACTTGCATATGGTATCGAAAATCGTTCAAACATGGCATGCATGCCTACCATTGGCATTCCGACCTGCTTACAAAAGTTGGGGTCATTTCAAGAATGTCCAAAACTAGACCATATTCAACGGAGGGTGTCCGGGTAGCCAGAAGGCATCTTTTGAGAGTACATTGTTTTTTGATATTTTTGAAATGGACCCAATTTTTTTCATGACCTTGTATCACCAATTCAAGGCACCGTGCCAAGTTGTACAGGTTTTCGACAAATTTTACATTTTCTGGGGAAAAACCTTGTTTGACACTTATTGCATCAAACCGTCGCTGTTCCGCACACACCAGGTCGATACGAGTGAACATGGGCCAGCCCATTTTAATCTGTTCATTGCCTCTGCTGATGCCGGTTTTGGTAACCTTCTAGATGGTTCCAGGACGGTTTTTACCGGTTTGGGAAAAGGTTCATCAATCGTTCTTTTGTTTTTCTTTTTTTCTTTTTCAAAATCACAAAGTTAAAAAAATGTTCAACATATTTATTTATTTATTCATATTTTTTCAAAAGGTTTGAAATTTTCAAAAAATGGTCGTGTTTTAAAAAAAGTTCAGAGTTTCAATTTTCTTTGTGTTTTCAAAAATTCTTTGGAATTTTATTTTTTTCTCATTTTTCAAAATTTGTTCAGGGTTTCAAAATGTGTTCCACTTCCAAAAAATTTGTTTGCATTTTCAATAATTTTTTACAATTTTTAAAAATGTTCACATTTAAAAAAGTCGCGTTCAGAATTCCAAAAAAGTTCAAATCTGTCGCTGTTCATAATCCCTTCTCCCGGGTTTATCGGGCCCAGCAAATAAAACTCTAGGACCAAGGCGTCGTCGCGTGGGGACTAAATACGGGTAATTCTCCCATCTCTACCTAATAATAAAGGGGCTATTGCTTCCTACTACCGTAATTTCGTCTGTTTTTCGTCCGTCCACCCTTCCGGTACAGTTTCGTACGTCCTCTCTGATTTTCTCGGTGTTTTGGTCCATCCGTGTAATAAATACGTCCTCTCTGATTTTCTGTTTTTTTGGTCCATCCGTGTAATAAAAAAAAGTTGTCAAAGTCATAATTTGAAGTCAGGACCAACAACATCAAACAAACATGTGCTAGCCATACCACCAATCCACTATTCATGTTTGTAATTAGAGGGAGAACAAATATATTCGCAATCCAAGATGAAGACCAGGCGTACGTGCGCTCTCTGGGCCGGTCCATCCACGGTGCAGACAGCAGCTCCGGTTGGGTTGCTTCGTCTGGCCCAAGGTTCAGGCCGGCAGCATAGCAGTAATTTTTTTAGGACAACATAGCAGTCGAAATCACTAGTTGAGGAGCGCTCCCCGCAAAGGTTAGTCGGGTAGCGCTCCACGCGCAACAAGTGTCGCGCGCGGAGCGCTCCTGAGACTTTTCGGGGGCGCTCCGCGCGCGACATTTGTCGGGCGGAGGAGCCCTCCCGTGATTTCCGGTTTCCGGTTTTCCTTGCTGGTTTTCCCTTTTTTCACTTTAGTCCTTCAACTTTTACTGTATTGTAATATAGTTTTGATCTGTTTCTGAGATCTGTTTCTCTCTCGCGTCGCCGTCCCCGTAGCCGCCTGGGCTTTCGTGCGTGGTTTCGTTTTTCCCTTTCGTTTGCCGTCCTCGCCGCCCGTTGTCGCTGTTACCGGCTGCCTAAGGCGGCCTTTGTTCGCCGTGCACGGCTCCGTCCCCGTTCCTGCCGTCGTCGTTACCTTCCGCCTGCTTACCGGCTGCCTTCGTTGGTTCCCTGTTTCCGGTTTGTTTCTCTTTAACTTCCCATTATATTTCCGGGAAATGGAGATTTATGGGGTAGTTACGGGTGGGGGCTTCCAACACTATCAAATGTCAACTTTCAACTATGTTGTGCAATCAGTTCTTAATAATCACTGTGTTCTTTGTAGGTATGGCTTGCCCTTTTTGCCGTATGCCAAGTGGCCCTTGTTCCTCTTTTGACTCTTCTGCGGATGTTTTCACTGTGGTGCTGGATCGGCGCTGTTCCAGGCGTGTTGTAAGATTAACATTGTTTACTTGTTCAAATTTTGGTTTTAAAGATTGTTGTTGCACACATACCAATTTCTTTTGGTGCTGCTGCTGTTGTTTTAAATGGAAATTATTCTGATTTATGGTTTTGTTTTGGTTCGTTTTGCAGTATGTTCCGTGCAGTGTTAGAGATCATCTTGCTCGGTACATTGAGCAGTGCAGGGTTTTAGCTATTCGGAAGGGTGACAAATATCCTGAGCTTGCTTTTCACAGCAGTGAGGGTGAATTATATGGTGTTCTGTTTAGTCATGGTCGGGTGAGCAGCAAATTCCATGGTTCTTCATGGGAGCAACTGGTGGCTGATTATGGTCTCTGTCATTGTGATATAATGACTGTTAGGCTTGAGCACTATGGAACGTTGATTGGTGTTGATTTTTATCGGGGTGGAGATATGCTGTTCCCTTTACCCTGTGTTGGTAAGGTTTATTTTCAAAGAAGTTTTTACCCTGTTTGACGTCACATGATTTGCTGTTCTCTTGATCCTATGAAATTTCTTTTTGTAGCACTCCAAGGTCTGAGTGAGTCTGAGAAGGATCTTGTTGGCAGCTGTTTTTACACTCGTGGTGTTGATCTCAATTATCATCAATTGTATTTCATGCCGCGATGACTATTTGATGACAACTACATACTCTGATGTCCTTTTGTGCACAGGATTACTTCCATGAATGTTAATGGTCATCATATGGTTAGATTTATTTTTCTTTGTTTTTGTCAGTTTCTATATTTATTTTTTGCTCTTTTATAGCTTTTCAATTTTGTTTATTCTAATATCTTGATGTTTTCGTCAGGTTATTCCAAGCATGGTTGTGAGGAGTTTGAAAGAACTTGTGTCAGTTCCTAGTTCTGACGTTTTAACTCTTGAAGTTACTTTGGAGTATCGTGATGATGAGATATATGTGAGCATCCCTTGTCGCTATTTCATTGGCTTGGGTGGTAGAATGGTGTTCAAGAAGGAAGGTTTTAGTGATTTTCTTCAAGCATCATCTATTGAAGTAAACAGCTTGGTGCTCATAACTTTCAAGGAGCGTGATGGGGGGCTTGCTGTTATCTTCAGCTTTCTGCCGTAGTGATGTTAGTTATGGACTGTGAAGTAGAACAGATGTTATTTAAATATATGGTAGAATATAAATGTTATTCAGATATATAAAACTGGTATGCATCTATGTTTTAATTTTTTTTGGACAAATGTGATACTATGAGAGGCACGATTATATGTAAATCACGAGTATTGGCGTGCCTTTGTGTTCCGTATGCCTGGCATGGAGACTCAAGGAGGCACGGTCCGTGCAGCTGTTGGAGGCACGGTTATGTATAAAAATGGGAGGCACGGTTCTGCTTGTTTGTTTCAAATGTTTCCGTTGGTGCTTACACTCGGAGAAGCATGGTAATGAATATACTAGAGGCATGGTTACTTATAAATTAGTGGCACAGCCGTGCTTTTGTTTTCGAAGTGTATACAGTGACAAATGTTTTTGTTTAGTGGTGGTGCTTGTCCCTTGCGTCCATGGAGCAGAGTCACGTTGGTACCCGCAGCAGAGTCATTGTTCGTGGTTCTGTGTTCCAAATTCCGTTAACATCTCTGCTGAGAGATTGGCTGTTGTGATGCTACTGGATGCATGCTTGTATATTAAGGAGAGCCACGTCGGCGCGTCTTTGTTTCCAATGTTTTTGCGCCAACAGGTTTACTCGGAGAGGCACGGTCTGTCAATCTAGAGGATGCATGGTCCTATATTACGTAGAGGCACAGTCGTGCCTTTGTGTTTCGGTTATTTCAGGTGACACTCTTACTGAGAGAGGCACTGCCCTGAACCTAGTCGAGTCACGGTGGTACATGCAGAGACTCACGCTCGTTGTATTTTATTTTTCGGTTAACATGTTTATTGATAAAGTCAGTGGTGTGATGCTAGTGGAGGCGCGCTCCTACATTGAGACAGTGTTTGATGTCAATGGTGTCTGCGTGATTTATTTTGTTTCAACGCGCTTAAGAGCCTGAAAGTGCTCCCAGTGCTTTCCGCAATGGAATAACCAAATTTGTGGAAGTACTCATACTGTTTTTGAAAGCTGGAGATGGATATACTGAAGTTCCTTACAAATATTTCTGAAATTGCTGTCACCAATCATAAAAAAGCATTTACAGAAATAGTTAACAAGGATACAAATAATATTTTTTATTACATAAGCACCATGAATCCTTACTATAAGTATAATAAGTAAGTACTATAATACAATAACACACACGACATCTTTGACGTACTATAATCATAGTTAGAAACATATGTTTGCTCAATCTAAATCAACTCACTAATTAAATATAGATATCCAAAGACGTAGCAATTCACCATCCGTGGTTTCCCTTGTGGCGCTTCCAGCCGGTCGAGGATCGGTCTTCTGTCTTCTTACGGGGACGGAGTCGTTCTTTCAGTGGTGGTTGCAGCAGGTGACGTAGCCCGTCTTTAATGATTAGGATCCTTCGGTACAACTCGTAGCTAACGTACCCGTCTTTTGCTGCGTACTCGAGGTGTAGCGGGGAGAGCGGCTTCCACTCCCAGTACTGGTGCTTGTCCTTCGGGAATGATTTCTTCATGTTCTTGTAGGAGGGGTCGATGATGGCCGCTGCAAGGTCACCCATGGAGTCCCTTTCTCCAACACCTTTGATACAGAACTGTCTTTGGATGTCGACGTGGTGCTCGTCTAGAATTCTGATCCATGCACGGGCAAGCATCATCTTGTCGCCCCTGGTGTCGACGCTAGCGAAAGTGATCGCTTTGCGTTGCAGGAATTCAAGCAATGCCTGGCACCGCTCGGACCTGCAGTAGTGGTACACGAGGACATGCTGGCGCATGGCAAGTTGCACGACGGCGACCCCTTAGCGTGTGTAACTGCTCTTACGCGTGTACTCGAGGTTGAGGCCGACAAACTTGTTCTTCTCCTCCTGGAGCCATTGCTCGTACATCTTGATGATTCGCTCCACAGTCTTTGGCTCGTTGGTGTACAACACATCCAGCACGGTTGTGCCATGGGCAGTGATGTGTTTGGTCTCTGTTGTTAGTTTCTTGTCGTCCATGGCTGCAGGGAGGCTATGTGGGTTTTGTTGCTGCCGACGAGGAACGGCCTAGGAAGATGAGGCAGATGGGTGCGGTACAAAAGGAATGGGGTCGTTACTTTGTCGTGTCAAAAGGGTAACCGAGAGGAGCAGTTGCGACGTCATCTGGCGGTTCCAGGCAGTTTTGGGAAACAGGCGTCTGTTAGAGTAATTTTTTTTAGTGGTTTGAGCAAGGTATTTTGTACCGTCGTGACACCACAAGCTCGATATGCCTGTCTGTGCATGCTGTTGATATGGCACGCTCCACTTTTTTTGTTGAATGAAATGTTTTATTCGTGACGTGCGTTTGTATTTCCAGCTGTTTCGGATGGACGCGCTTTCTTGGGGAGACATGCACGCGAAGGTAGTCGAGACACAGTTGTACACGCAGCAGAGCCACGGTCGTGCATCTGTGGTCGAAGTGTGTTTTGCGTTAACAACATCTCTCCTGAATGAGTCACTGTAGTTATGTTACTAGGTGCACGCTGGTATTTTAAAGTAGAAACGCTCTGTTAGCGGATTCACGTTTGGAGAAAGACTGTGTTATGCTGAAAAGAAAACATAGCGTACTTGGTTATAGTTTGGAGTTATGTCTGGGGATTATTTAGGATTCTTTTGAAAAGAGAGGTTGAAGAACTTTAATAAGTTGCTTACTTGGTTATAGTTTTTGATGCAAAAATTGTGTCGTATTTGTTTGGATTTTGATTTATAGTTGAAGAAAATTGTTTTCTTTGTTGTTTGATTTATTTAATTCTAATAATTCAAAAAAAGATCATTCGGAAAAGGATCATTGCCATACTTCAAAATAGCCGGTTGGTCCATAACAGCTACATTAGTACCATTTCTAGAACCAAACAAACAGCAAGCAGGCATTTGTCCTGGATTATGATCAGCACGAAACGATCACTGAACACCCCAGAAGTCTATTCCAACTACCAAACAAACAAATCCTTAAGAAACACCATTGCTTCCAACTGCTGGTACTAACAGAATCTAAGGAATGCGCTGGAGGATGATGGACACGGAACGATCACTGCACTCTTTGAACCTGATTAGAACAATGTTCTCTTCAACAAAGGATGCACCTGACAGGAAGTCTCTGAAAGAAGACTTTCAATCACCATCCTGCCGTCTTTTTTGCAGATCGAATATGACGAAGGAGTGATGACATGTGTAGGTTCATCAGGAGCTTCAAGGGTCACCTTGGCATTGGTTGGCACGTCCACCCATCTCTTCAAGGTTGAAACAATACTCTTTGGGATTTTCTAAAAAGAAACAAAGATAATAGAAGAATAATTAACGGTTAATTTGTCATTTGAATATTCAAAAGAAAATACTGAATAAACTGCGTGTGCAAACAACAAATTTTATAATATTGAATCTAACATATGTAGAATTTCTTATGAAAACAGCAAGTTAAAATTTATAGAGAATACAACAAAATTAACATTTATAGAGCACGTAATGAGAGTAACACCAAAGTGGCATGCATTGAGGTAGCAAACTATTTTTTTATGACAGCGTTTGAATAATAGAAATACATAATTTGTAGTATGAGATTGTCAGCATGTTCAAGTTCATAATTAAGTACATAAAAAAAAGAGGGCTACCAAAGTATTGTTGGTTTAATGAATTATTCAATATTATGTGTTAAGACACTTCGTACTGAATGGTAAACATTAAATACTAGGAACGCATAATCAAATTTTATCAACATTTTGGGTGTTTAGGGTATAATTTATTTATAATATTATATGTAAGCAAAATTAATTCGACATCATAGAACAGTAATTGTAGACGTGCGATTGAAAGTGTGTTGGGTGTTTTAACAAAGAGAGAGTTAACTAACCATGATTCTTTCTCTGGTGTTAGTGGTAGTCAGCACATGGACAAACGGGCGGCAACGGATGAAAATGTCTCCAAAAAGGCGTTGTAGTAAGAAGCGTGTCTGGTCGTACGTAAGCTCAATATCCCGAGAGTATACACAACTCTGAACGTGGTCGAAATCAACAGAAGAAAGATCGTCGAGAGCTAGAAAAACACCCAGCATGTAAAATTAGAACAAGATATATAATCTATCAGGAGGTAAATAGCATACAACATCAGGCATTTTTTATAAAAAAGCAGCGACAAAAATTAACTTAGAAATTGAATACGTACCAACATGAGGTATTGGAAGCAGCCTATTGTCACCGCGATATATTTTGATTGCCAGATTCAGTCCCACATCAGGCAGTGCAAATTCTATGCGGTCTCCAGCACGAAGATCATAATCTTCAGCAAGGTTGCACCAAACATCACCATAGAACTTGGTGTAGTTAGGCCTGTGCTTAAACAAAGCATTGTAAGACCTTCCTTCATGGGTAACAAGTGCTGGCTTAACCTGCTTGTTAAGCAATATCCTTGCATGCTCCTTCCTCTCATCAATGTATTCAGCGAGAAAAGCTCTGACATTACAAGGTACATACTGTGGAAAATATAAAAAATAAAGAGCTGTAACTATAATTTCAAACTTATTGAACATCAATTTGAAAAATAGGCGTAAAGTGCACCCAACTGTGACACTAAAAGATAACAAACATAGTACTTTGATGGATTAATGACTAGAGATTTGGCATGAAAACAGTTAAGGTATAAACAGGCAAGCTAGTACAGATAATGAAAGTGACAATAGTAGGGGAACCTAGTACAGATACAAAGGGATACCAAAAGTTCAACAGTTGCGATTTCAAACGTGTTTTAGCCAACTAATATGTTCACTAACCATGCGTCTCCAGCAATTCTCATCAAGAATAACCTCAAACTTCTGGAGAGCTTCTGGATGAGGTTGAAGAGGGCCGTCTGGATGACGGCAAGTAGGGCAAACCATACCTATATAAATTAAGAACAAAAATCATGGAATAACTAAAAGATGGCATACAAAAGCACACTAGGTTTAACAGATAACAATAGCAACAGGAATAGCAGATCTGAACAAGTAGGTTAAACCAATCAGAGTATCATGATTTAAAAGAAGGTTCATTGACAACCAATTTAATCTATGAAAAATACTAACATTTCATAGTTTACTTACCTAGAAGGATGTTAGAACAGTGAATACAGCATGATTATAGCTAAACGAGTTTAATTAGGCATCCCTCAAAAGAGAAAAGCAACGGATTTGGGGTTTTTGCTCATGGTTGGGGTAAAAATCTGGGGACATAGGTAGCTACGAAGCTAGACAAATAGAAATTGACCACAATTGTAAACCCTTAAACGTGAAATAAAGAATAATTAAAAGAACGTGATCAAAACATAAACACGGACTGGAGCATGGCAGACGCATATATTTTATACCTGCAGAAGAAGACCAGCAGCCAGCGACGAACGGGGATGGAGCAGAGGAACTTTAGTAGAAAGCACCGCACCAGTATCTGAAGAAAAACAGCTTAAAAATTATTGTAATCCAGAAACCCAGTCAAATTCGTAGGATAACTAAAGGGGAAATTAGAACGGGAGCGCCAAGAACCACGAACCCTAGATGCAGATGATTGCACACGCAGAGAGGGAGTGAGGTGCCTGAGAGCGGCTGACTGGAAAATAAAATATAAGGGAACGCGAGACACCAAGGGACGGAATGAATGCTCGATTTCTTTTCCCGAAATCGAATGAATGCTTATTGTACATGGGCGCGCATTCCGACGGGTTACGGGGACACGAGACGTTTGACTCGTCTAGCTACCTCCCACGGGATTAGTCCACCTGCTCACCGTGCCTCCCAGAGCTATACGAGGCACGTTTCTACTAGCCGAAAATGCATGGTCGTGTCTGTCTAATCGAAATGTCTTTAAACTCAAAGTCAATCAGAGAGGCACGGATGTGACTTTATGAGAGACATGTTCCTGACGATAGGAGATGCACAGCCATGATGTTAGGAGAGGCATGATCGTTTCGTTAGGGGAGGCAAATTCAGTGATATACTCTTCCTTTCTTTGAAGTGCAAAAACTCGAAAGAGTCTCAGCTGCAAAAACTTTTCAAGAACTGCAGAGTCACGGCTGTGTATCCAGCAGCATTACCGTCGTGGCTCTTCGTTTGCAATGTTTGCAGTCAAATGTTCACCCAGAGATCCACGGTTGTGTTTCTGTTTTTCAAGTGTTCCTTGGAATAGCCGTGGAGCTATTAGAGTAGAGTCCACGTTTGTACCTAAGTCAGGGGCATGGCCGTGCCTTTGCGTTCCAAATGTTTTCGATGGCATGCACACCCATAGAGGCACGTGCGTGAAGATAAGAGAGTCACGGTTACAGGTAAGTCAAATTGACACTCGTGCTTTTTGTGCCTACATAACCCTGCCTCCATAGGCTTCACGCCCGTAGAGGCACTGATAGCTTTAATTGCATCCATTCATTCGTTTACTGATAGATTCACCGCCGTGAAGATACGAGACGGACATATTATTGTGGACCATATGCACGGCTTCATTTCAGATGTTCTCTAACAGACGCACGGCGGGTTTGGTTGCGACTATTGGAACTGCAGCGTGGCCGTGCTATGAGAGACCACTGTTATAGCTGATTCAGAGGCATGGTCGTGCCTAAGTCAGATGCACGCACACTGAGAGAGGCATGGTTGTCTAGATACGAGAAGCACGGCTTCGTTTCAGATGCTTGAAGTTCCTCTCTGTGAGCGCTGCTCTAGTATATATATTCGTCGTCGATTCTAAGATGGATGATAGTGTCGTTGTTTGCTTCCTCACATTCTTCTCTCGCTTGTCATCGGTCAAAAGGCGATCTGATGACCGATCGGACGGCTGTTCGATGTGACTATTCAGTGTGTCAGTTACCGTGCTAGTATTAAGTTAGGGTCTCCTCGATTTCTCCACACCATCTTCATTTTGCACAGCCGTGACTCTAGGAGGTGCAGAAGCAGAACCGTCTGTTCAGGGTTCCCAATTCACATTAATGGGCATGGTAACCGAGTCATCTTTCTCCCTGGTTAAATACTCGTCGATTCGTGCAGGCCACCAAGTCGCATTCTCGCCACAGAACCGCATGCAGTTCCCATCGGCCTCGCCACGTCCCAGCCTTGCCACAGAACCACAGCCAGTCTCAATTGTCGCCCTCCTCTTCGCTGCCATGGATGACGGGAGGAACACTACTGAGCATCTTGAGATATCGGCGGACGGGAACACCAAGCTTGACGTGTGGCACACCAATGAGCCCTACAAGGTGGAGGAGATCATTGCCAAGTATGAGCAGTGGTTGCGGGAGGACAGGTACAAGTTTGTTGGTCTGGACCTGGAGTACACACGACCGAATTATTATAGGTATAGGAAAGTCGCCGTCGTGCAACTAGCGATGCGGAAGCATGTTCTGGTCTATCAGTTCTGCAAGGCCAGGACGGAGTGCCCTGTCCTGAAGGATTTCCTTGAGAACAGAGGTATAACTTTCGCTAGTGTAGACGTGAGGAACGACAGAGAGGTTCTTTTAGAAGAATCCATTAAAATTCCGAGAGAGTGCCACATCGACATTCAAGAGAAGTTCATGATCAAAGGCGGCGAAAAAAGGGACTCCATGGCTGACCTAGCGGGAGCCATCATACACGAATCCTACTCGAAGATGAAGTCAGCTTTGCCACTAGGAGCGCATGACTACTGGGATTGGAAGCCACTTTCCTTTGATCATGTTAAATATGCCGCAATTGTAAGTGAAAATTTCATTTTTGTTAATATCTGTCTTGACTTTGTTTGTTTTATTGCAATAACAGCGTGCTTGTCGTTTTTCAAAATTTTCATTCACTTGCGCTTTTCATTTTAGGATGGGTATGTGAGCTACGAGCTTTATCGCCGGTATCTGTCGATGAGGGACATCTTGCATTGTCGTTCTCTTGCTGACCGCAGACGTCGAGGACGTTTCTGAGCAGGACTCCATCTGCAAGGGCTGCAAAGAGAGATACATGGTGGTTAAATGTTAACAGCTTGGAAGACAACTAGTACTTTTCTATGATAAATAGTAAATGTCACTGTTTTTGTTGAGTTGAACGGAGTGCTAGTTTGGAAATTTGCTTTTATTTTCAGAGTTTTGTGTTGTCTTGTTTGTATGCTATAGGAATGTAATTTTTTATGTTTGGTCATATAAGATTGTGCTTTTAACTATCCATGGAAAAAGGCTTAAAAGCAAACTATCCATGCAAAGCTTAAGCATGGATGTGAGAGATGCATGTATGTACATTTAGGAGAGGCACTGCTTGTTTGTTGTGAAAAGGCATTGTCGTGGGTCTGGGTTTCGATTGTTGTCATTCACGCGTTCACAAAGAGAGGCACTGCCGTGAACCTACGATAGGCAATATTACAGATGAATCAGATGCATGGCCGTGCTTTTCGAGTTTTAAGTGTTTTCTTCTTTCGTTCATTCTCAAAGGCGCGGCCGCGAATACACAAGAGGCAGGTATCAGTGTGGGGAAGAAGCATGCGTGTGCTTCTATGTTTCAGATGGTTCAGGTTTCTCTATTTGTTTGCTTCTCTTATAGTGTATTCTTCTTATTTATGCGACTACAATTTCAGTGTATCATTCTTGGAGAAAGGAGAAAAAAAAGAGAATCGAGATGAGAAAACTGATTGATCTGGAGGTTTGCGGCTGTGGCGTCCCCTATGATAGTAAGATCGTGGGTGAGCTGTTTCCTTTGTTCGTGCAGATCGAGCTCGAAGAAAGTGGGGGAGGTGCTCCGACTGTTCGTTGCACCTGTGTCTGATCCATAGAGTATATAGTTGGCTAGGTGCCTTAGTTCTTCTATGACCTTTTGTTCATTTTTAAACAAGGATCACACACATGAGTCGACGGTTACGTTTCTACTATGCCTTTCAGACCCTAGTTCACCAGGATGTTATATGACGTCAAGGGTCACGGCAGCAACTTTCTTGAGTAATGAAGTTTATTGCAGGTGATGTGAAATTTTAGTTTTCAGGCAAACGTTGCTCTGAGAGGCACGGCCTTGAAGGTGGAGATGGCACGGTTCCATGAGGGGCAGAGGCATGTCTGTGTCGATGTGAAATTATAGTTTTTAGGCACACGTTGCTCCGAGAAGCACGGTCGTGAATGTAGAAGATGCACAATTTCATGAGAGGCAGAGGCATGTCTGTGCCTCTGTCACCACGGTAGCATATCCCGAGACCCTTTGTTCGTTTTGAAACAAGGATCATTCACATGAGTCTGCGGCTGCATTTGCGGACCCAAGTTCACGAGGATGTTCTACCATGTCAAGGCTTACGACAACAACTTTTTTGAGTTATTATGTTTGTTGGAGGTGATGTGAAATTTTAGTTTTCAGGCACACGTTGGTCCGTGAGGCACGGCCATGAAGGTGGAAGAGGCACGGTTCTATGAGAGAAAGAGGCATGTCCGTGCCTCTGCGATCGATTTTTTTTGACATCACATGGTTTCCTAGGGAGGAACCGTCGTGATTTTAGTAGAGACATGGTTTCTCATGTAGTGTATTCTCGTGCCTCTATTTTTATCGTCTGCCAGTCACATGTTCTCTAACAGACGCACGGCGGGTTTGGTTGCGACTGTTGGAACTGCGGCGCGGCCGTGCTATGAGAGACCACTGTTATAGCTGATTCAGAGGCATGGTCGTGCCTAAGTCTGATGCACGCACACTGAGAGAGGCATGGTTGTCTAGATACGAGAAGCACGGCTGTGTCTCAGATGCTTGAGGTTCCTGTCTGTTCGCGTTGCTCTAGTATATGTATTCGCCGTCGGTTCTAAGATGGACGATAGGGTCGTTGTGTGCCTCCTCGCATTCGTCTCTCGGTGGTCATTCGGTCAAAAATGCGATCTGATGACCGATCGGACGGCTGTTCGATGTGACTTTTCAGTGTGTCAGTTACCGTGCTAGTATTAAGTTAGGGTCTCCTCGATTTCTCCACACCATCATCATTTTGCACAGCCGTGACTCTAGGAGGTGCACGGTTCCACAAGCTGCAGAAGCAGAACCGTCTTTTTACGGTTTCCAATTGACATCAATGGTCATGGTAACCGAGTCGTCTTTCGTCCTGGTTAGATACTCCTCGATTCATGCAGTTCACCACGTCGCATTCTCGCCACAGAACCGCAGGCCGTTCTCATCGGCCTCGCGGCGTCCCAGCCTTGCCACAGAACCACAGCCAATCTCCATTGTCGCCCTCCTCCTCGCTGCCATGGATGACGGGAGGAACACTACGGAGTATCGCGAGATAGCGGCCGATGGTAACACCAAGCTAGACGTGTGGTACACCAACGAGCCCTACAAGGTGGAGGAGATCATTCCCATGTATGAGCAGTGGTTGCGGGAGGACAGGTACAAGTTTGTTGGTCTGGACCTGGAGTACACACGAGAGGATTGTTATGGTTTTAGAAAAGTCGCCGTCATGCAATTGGCGATGCGCAATCATGTTCTGGTCTATCACTTCTGCAAGGCTAGGACGGTGTGCCCTGTTCTGAAGGATTTCCTTGAAAACAGAGGTATATCTTTCGCTAGTGTAGACGTCAACAAGGATAGAGAAGTTCTTTTTCAAGATTTCATCAGAATTCCAAGAGAGTACCACATCGACATTCAAGAGAAGTTCATGATCAAAGGCGGCGAAGAAAGGGACTCTATGGAAGACCTAGCGGCAGCCGTCATAGACGAATCTTACTTGACGATGAAGTCAGCTTTACCAATAGCTCACAATAACTATTGGGGTTGGAAGCCACTTTCGTTTGAGCATGTCAAATATGCAGCAATTGTAAGTGAAATTTCATTTTTGTGAATTTCTGTTTTGAATTTTTTTTGTTTTATTGCAAGAACAGCATGCTTGTGCTTCTAAATTTTCATTCTCTTCCGGTTTTCCTTTTAGGACGGATATGTGAGCTATGAGCTTTACCGCCGGTGTCTGTCTATGAGGGACATGATGCATTGTCACTCTCTTGCTGATCGGAGACGTCGAGGTCATTTCTGAGTAGTTCTGCAACTTGAAGGGCTGCGAAGATCAGCATCACAACTGGAAGGTTTCAGTGGGGAGACTACAGTAGCATAATTGAGTATTTTGGAACTGTGCTAGGTTATGTGTATTTTTGTGTTTACTTTTCTGAATTAATGTGTTTGAGAACTGTGCCAGGTTTGCATTTTGTGTTTTGAGTAATGTTTCTATTATTGCGATTTGAAAATTCTGTGCTTGATATGTTTCGTCTGACACGGTCGCTCAGAGAAGCACGTCCTTGAATCTAGTGAGGGCATGGTTATGTTAAGAGGAGTCACGGTCGTTCCTTTGTTCTATCATTATATGTGCTGAGTCGCCTACTTAGCGAGGCGCCTCTCTGTTCGAAATTTTCCAAATGCTTGTGCATCTGACGAGGCACAGTTGCCAGTGTAGAAACTAGTGGGAAGATGTTTAGTTAGGGAATTCACAAGTGGTTTTTCGGTTCACTGTTTTATGTATGAAAAAACAGTGATGGATGATCCTATGTTAAGAAGGGTCACCGTCGTGCCTGTGAGTTTCCGTTTATTTCAGATGACTCGTCTACTTAGAGAGGCTGAACCATGAAGCTAGTGGTGGCACGCTGCTAAATTTAGAGTAGTCACGGTAGTGCCTTGTTGTCTACTCAGAGAGGCACGTCGATCCAGCTAGTGGATGCACGGTCCCATATTAAGAAGAAGAGTCATGGTCGTGCTCTCTTTTCCAAATGTTTCTGCTGAGATGTTTAATTTGAGTAAGCGATTTCAAGCACGGCCGTTCGGAAAAATTGACCTTTACAAGTTCTGTTGGAAAAAAATATGATTTTAAGTAAAACAAACACAATTGTGATTCATGATTCGAAGATTTGAAGTACAATGTTCAATCAGTGACAGAGGCATGTATGTGCCTCCGTGTTTGAAATATTTAGATATCATTTGGTTTCTGAGGGAGCAACGGCCGTGATTCTAGTATAGGCACGGTTCCACGTGTAGTAGAGACACCTGCCTGTATTTTTATTGTCTCGGAGTCACATGTTCTCTAATTTCCCGTGTTTCTCATCTGAGGTATATTTAGACAGGCATGGTCCTATGTTATGAAGAGGCACGGTCGTGCCTCTCTGTTTGCATTTTTTCAGCTATGTTATGAAGACTCGTCTAGTCAGAGAGGCACGTCCGTCAAGCTTGTGGAGGCACTGTCCTTTGTTTCGAAGAGTGACGGTCGTGCTTCTGTTTTTGCAAATGTTCCTTCCACGTGTACTCCAAGGAAGTGATGTTCTAATGCAATATAGTGATGTTCTGAAACTTCACTTTTTCAAGTTCCGTTGGAAAATACGATTTAATGTAGAACAAACACAGCTGTGATTCATGATTTCAAGACTTCAAAATTTAAACGCACAGCTCTGTTTAATAGGAACACAACAAGGTATCTGGTCTTGCAACGACATCAGTTAAAAAAGGTGAAACCGTGTTGTTCC
Organism: Elymus sibiricus; assembly: GCA_039707655.1. Lineage (NCBI taxonomy): Eukaryota > Viridiplantae > Streptophyta > Magnoliopsida > Poales > Poaceae > Elymus > Elymus sibiricus. The sequence goes on along the minus strand of CM077666.1, from coordinate 526,093,766 downwards.
TATAACTCCAGGTAAAATAAGCTATAGCATGGATGTAGTCATCTGTTACTTGCTCTTGGGCGCTCTATATTGTATTGTCTAAAGACGTCCCTCAGTGCTTCAAATATTGGCCCTTTATTGTGGGTAGATGCCATGATTTTGAAAGTTAGTTGTTCCCTCATTGGCTTCACATAGATCTGGAAACACAGAAAAAAGGAAATTAACAAGAGTTATTGTAAAACACAATGAACACAACTGGCTTGTTTTAACATATAGCGACATCTTGTCCGTGGGAGCAAGCTTACCTTGTTGATAAAAAAGGAAGTCTTTAAATCAATGAGTGGCATCAAATGCATGATGTAAATACCGCTGTCTTCCCTATTAATTGACATCAATATGTCACAAGAGGTTGAATACGTATTACAACAAAAAGAAGAGGTTGATGTAGAGCTGCAGTAACAAGAAACTCACTCTCTCTCTGAGTTACATACACTCTGCACAGGCTGAACACTGAAGTTGTTGATGTTATGCGGAAAATTATTATAAGCTGATTGGTAAGCTCTTTTGAAGTTTTGAATAACGACATCCGAATGTTCTTTTATACCATCGCAATTGATGTAAGGACAGATTATTTCGAAGCGAGTCCTGTCGAAATTCACGACGATCAGGTAGATGAAGTGTTCTTTTTTTCTCACAGGAATTAATATCTGAAACATTGAACAGCATCATTTATTAGAATAATAACAACAATTCGAGAAACAAAGACCAACACTGGACAGTAGAGTAAGTAAGATCAACTCACGAATCTACATTTGTTGGGCAGTCTGTACCCAACAGTTTTTTCGATGATGTGTTCCTTTAGAAGTTCAGTGCTTGCACCTTCAACCATGAATTTTTCCTGGAAAAAGGAGAAGCCGTTTCACTCAACATTTTTTTTTGTTTATAGTTTTCTATTATTATTTAAAAAATTCAAGAGTTTGGAAATCAGAACTGACGGAAGCTTCCAAGTACATTATATGCTTGTGTAGATCTGTGGGCGGTGCGTAAAATTGTTCTGTCAATAGCAACTCTGAGTACGCATCCATAACAAATGTGCCCATATAACCGTAGATCTTCATCGATAAGCCGAAGGTTCGATGATCAGCCCAGCGTCGTTTGATTTGAAATATCCTCAGGCTGCCTCCCCCCCTCCCCCAAAAAAACATCCGTTAACTTCCCTGATTTTCTGATTTAACATGAGAGTTGGCGAGTGTTGAAAATGCAAAAATACTGTCTCCCCGTAATCTGCTGCCATCAGAAGAACATGTAGCGCAAACAAACTACAAGGACAGGTATATTTATATATTACAAAACCATAACAGTAATTGCTTGGCAAAAAATATTAAAATAATAAAATAAGGGACCAAAGCTTTACTAGTTCAAGAACAGCTAACTTATTACCTCTTATTTACACCAATATGTGGCGTATTATCGACAACTGTTTCATACACATGTTTCTCCATGATTGAAGATTCTCTTATTTCCAAGACTTGAAGGCAATCTTGATAGTCATTCCTTGTATCATTGAACCGAGATTGCTCTAGTTGAGAAGGATGGTGATGATGTTGGAAGACAGGTCCATGGGAGCTCATTTGACCTTCATTGATACACTGACGACCCTCATTATACTGCTTGTGTCTTTGGAGCACTGGCCCTTGTGGTTGCTGCTGCTTGTGCATTCCTGACATACCGACAGCTGGATGGTTGGTTGAACTTGAAGGAATGTCTTTGGAAAAATGTCGTACAGGAGGGCAGAAAGAGTTTTGATCGTTTAACTGTGGTTCTGAGGCACTGTAAATTTGCCCATGAGACTGGGTTCCATGTGTATGTTGTTGGTTCAGTTCATCAGGTGGTCGTTGGTGGCACTGTGAACGTCTGTTATTTTGAACATCATTGTGCTGGGTGAAGTGGAAATTATAGTCAGCAGGTTGCTGCTGGCACTGTTGATGGTAAGTCTGGTTGTTTATTCCATAAGGTGAGCGTTGGCAACTCTGTGAACCACTGTTCTTCTGAACATCAGGACGTTGGGAGAAGTGGAGATTAAAATCAGGAGCTTGCTGCTGGTAGTGTTGGGACAAAGCAGTTGCTGTGAAACTTTCAGACAAGGCAGTTTGAGTTAAACCCACAGAGTTTGATGTATCAAAGGGCTATGAGAGGCGACTACTGCTTGACAATGACTTGGAGCCTGATCCTCTGGGCATGGATGACCCTAGACAATAAGAAAATGTAGATCTCGCTGATGAGCTTGAATGCTTGGACAAGTGCATCACAGTATCAGGTTGGCATTCTTGAGAAATGGCTTTCCTTTTCTTTTGTTCAATGTCCTTGTCAACTTGTTCATAGATAGCTGGGTCAGACCATATTGCATCATTATCAATGAAGTCACAATGAAGCAGTGCTTTGCGATTCTGAACAAGTACATGCTGATTGGGTGCACCTTTGGGTGAATTTTCTACAGGTTCTAGTATCCTAACTCTTTTTTTTAGCACGTGGCATACTTTCGTTTGTTGCATTTACTGACTCTGGTAAGGACCTCTTGTCAGTAGGCATCCATACGTCCGTTTGTTTCAGATGGTCATTTCTGGTAACAGCAGCGCTGGCGCTGGGAACAATAGCTCGATGCTCGGTACATGGTGCATGTACTGTTGAAATGACATTGTCGTTTGTATTGATAGGTGCGGCATCAACATATGGAGTATTACTACTGGATGCAATTGTTTTTCCCGTATTCAGTGCAGTGCCAGAACCGCAGGGGATGGCTACTGTGTGGGCAGGGTAGCAACTAACCTTGGATTCAGATCCACTAATATTCTCCTCATCTTCCAAAGTCGAAAGAACATCGACTTGAGCATTTGTCTGTGAAGAAGAACATTGTTCAATAACAGTGTCTATCTTGGGTGCAGCTTTGGATACAGTGAGCTCCTTTATGTCTTTTGAAAAGATGTTAACAGCGGTGTCAGGGCCACTGGTTCGTTCAGTAATAGCTGACATTTGCGCAATCAGAGAAGCAGATGATTCAACATTCTCATGTGACAATGGACCGCGCACTTGTTGTTTCACAATGACTGATACTGAGTTGGATTCTTCAGTGGTAGTAGCTTTGCCTGCTTTCTCCAAGAGCTTATCCAGTGGGTATGTCGCACAATCGCGGTCTGCATGAGCTCCAGAACCATGGGTTGCAGCTGGTACAGTAATCTCGGAGGAATTTTCATCAGTTAAGATGATTGCTTCGTTCTTCAACATTTCAGACGTTGGCACGAAATGCTCATGGACAGGTATGCCATCAAGGCAGTTGTTCAGGAAGTTATTCACACCTGCCAGATGTGACCTGAGATCAGCATCAATATCCTCATTGTTGTAGACTATCTCATTCACTTCCAACATCAACTTGAACTCAGTAGATGTTTTACGTTCTGCAGTTAGACGAGTATGGACCTGCTCCTTGTTGTACTTATCCATGGAGTCTGACTCCTCAGGAGTGTCACAACAGCCCTTTAAATTTTCTAAAGAATATGACGTGGCGCCAACAACACTGGTTGAGCCACTGCTACAGGAAGTTTGACTAATTTTCTTGCGATAAGACGGAAGTGATGAAAATGAAGAAGGAAGCGATGACAAAGTTTCTTTCCCATTCGAGAAGTCTTGCTGGAAGTTACAATAAACTCCACGGTCACAGGTCTTGACTTCTTTGGCACCAAAATCCCTGCCGAGAGAGAGAACCTTCTCCAATTTGTCCTCGATGATGGGTTGAATCAGAGAAAAAAGTTCTGTGTACATTTCATTAACAAGTTTGCCAAGATTCGCCTTAGCCTGCAATTGTAACAAAAAAACATCAGACATATTTAATACCCATAATTAAGAAGAAGAATGCCTGGCTTACTATGTGAAGCACAGGTAACATATTCGAGCAAGCACAACAAACCTACTGGAGGAAGGACACCCAACCTATAATTAACAAGAAGAATGCCTGGCTTACTGCGTGAAGCACAGGTAATACAGCATGATGAGCAAGCACAAGGAAGTATGGCTTAAGTACCACAGGGATTGGCATAGCTATAATGATCATAGAAGCACACCTGACGTACATAGTTAACACATTCGTGCAAGCACAACAAATCTACTGGAGGAAGGACACCCAACCTATAATTAACAAGAAGAATGACTGGCTTACTGCGTGAAGCACAGGTAATACAGCATGATGAGCAAGCACAAGGAAGTATGGCTTAAGTACCACAGGGATTGGCATAGCTATAATGATCATAGAAGCACACCTGACGTACATAGTTAACACATTCGTGCAAGCACATAAAATCTACTGGATAAAGCACACCCAACCTATTGAATGAAGCACGGCTAACCTAGTGTAGGAGCACAGGTATAATTAGGGCCGAAGCACAGCTACCCTGTGTCAAGTAGCAGAGCTATATTGATTATGGAAGCACACCCAGCCTACTGTAGGGAGCACAGGTAATATATTCCAGCAAGCACACGAAACCAACTGTAGGAAGCACACCCAACCTACTGTATGAAGTACATCTAACCTACCGTAGTGAAGCACACGTACAACCATGATGGGAGCACACATAATAACGCAAGGAGCACACGTATGTGTTTCCTAAAAACCTAGAGAATATAATTTGAATCAAAATAGAGGTGCACAAGGTCAAAATCACTTACTGAAGGTAATTTGTCTTCAGGCACAAACTGTTGCAGGTATGCATCTAGTTTTGGACTCATTTGAAAAAACGCCCCTTCAAAGTTAGTGGATGGGTGGAAAGGCGTGCGCCTAATATCCTTCAGCTGAGATGGGAAAAAAATTAGCATCAAGCCAAATTAATGTATGGCAGCTAAATCATTTTGTTGAGGTAAAGAGTTGACCAAAGAAAAAAAATATAAAAAGTACACTCACCGAGTGCTTCCCAAAATTTCCGGGTTCTGTTGACAGTCTGTCTAGGTTAGCATAATTCTTAACACTGTCTGTATCCCAGATAATAAGCCTTGCAGGTAGATCAGGTTTCAGATCCATAACCTTTATATCCAGGTACTCAAAATAGCTTATCTGCCAGAGACAAAAAGGCAAAAATGAACCACATACTCGGGAAGTCTGAGCTGGAAGGTAAAGAATTAAAAAAGGAAGTGAACGAACCACTGGAATGAGGAGGCAGCCACACAATGCGCCTGTGAATCCCTTGTTCTTGAAGGTCTGTAGTGACATCACCAACTTGTCTAGGATAGCCCCACACCAATCATAGGATGAGATATCAGCTGCTGGTCCTTCGAGAGCCGCTAGGTAGTCCGGGCTGACACAGTCGTAAGTCGTTGGGCATAGAAAGACAGCTGTTGCAAACATCACAAAAACCCGCTGAAACACCTCTACCAGCAGGTCCGGGGTCAACAGATCAGTCAGCTCTCTGATGTTTGGAGCGTGCGTAGCACACTGAGTCTCAGTTTTAATCTGACACCTGAAAGCATCTGAACACTTTTTAGGGATAATTTGACCTCCCAGTGGTATCCCCAGGATGCGGTGCACAGTGTAAGAATTGACAGAGAATCTGAATCCACTAGGCAAGATGAAACTTCTAGAGGGGCCATCAAAGTAGCGGACAAGCCACCAAACCAAACACCTCGAAGCTCCCGGCAGCACAGGTCCAGAAGGTATCCAAAGCCAATATCTCTGACTAGTTGCTTCTGAGCTTCTGTCAGCTTCTCACAGACAGTAATGAACTTCTCCAGGCTCAGCTTTGTGCTAAACTCTTCCTCATACTCAGCCATTGTAACACTCCTACGAAGGAAAATAGGAATTGACTTTTGAACAGATGTATTTTTAAAACATACATGAGTATGCAAAATACTTTTGTAAGAGAAGCTTAGATGAAAACTTATGGGAAGTACTTATTAAGTGCAGATGGAAAAATAATGTAGAATGAGAAGTACTTATTTGTAAACCAAATGCATCAACCCATATGGGAAGCACGAAAAAAACACCTACTTCCAGCCAGAAAGGTGCTTCTTCCTCCTGTACTCCTCAACAAGTTTTTCGTGCGCTGCACGTTTCGGCTCAATCCTTAACCTCTCCGTCTCTAGTTGATCAGCGACCATGAAATCTTGTGTGACAATCTCTATGCCATCCACAGACTGAGACTAAGTCTCTGACAGCTGTGGAGTGGAGCCCATCTCATCCATCACTACATAATAGGTCACGTGACATCGTCATTAACACCTCAATTAGCGATAAGACGGATGTTAACTCCGAGTTACTTACTGCTAGTATTTTATTTGTATTAACAGACGTAACTTTTTTGCATCTCTGCTTTAAGTTGCAAGTTTATACATTCATCGACGTCTGTCTATGATAGGGATCAGTAGAGTGAATTCTCACTGCTCTCTCATTGAGCTCTGCAACTAATTTAAGTTGTGCTCACATTAGTTCTTTAACCTTCGCATGCACTCTAGGTTGTATACATAACTACACTACCAAAACCATGTCTCAAATTAAAAGACTCATGCATCTGGCAGGATGAATCTGTGGTCAGAAGAGTCAAATGTCACTCCGAACTCTAAGTAACGCCCATAACCCGTAACAATTATCCTGTGAAGCAAACCGCAAGAGCCCTACCAGCGATCATCAGCCCCGTGATTTCTAAAAATAAATCGATTCGAGGTTCGCGCCCTACTTCCGTGTTTCCACGACTGCGATGCTCAACCAACTCGCAGAAGCGCTACCTCCCGAAAGTTTTTTGTTCATACGATGAATCACCGGGAGACGCACCACGGCGACGAGTAAGAAAGTGGGTACGAGAAGTAATGGATTACCTCAATAGTAGACGCACGCGAGTAGGAAGAAAACCAATAATTCCTCGTGAGAAGAGCGAGGAGGAGGTAGGAATCAAAGGATGAATCTGCGGGTGTTCCTCGGTAGAGCTAGATACTCCTCCCCCTGCTGCGGCCGTCGCCAGATGGAGAAGAATGTAATGAGATCTGGAATTCGTCCACGGTCGGCCGACCCCACAATTTATTCAGAGCAACCCTTGGATAGCCCACATGTCAGTTTGGCTCATTTAGGACTTCGCCTCTCACGCGGGAAAGGTGGCCCCACAAGTTAAACAGACGTACCGTTGGAGAGCCCACATTTCAGTACGACTGCTCTAGTTTACCAAACACATGTGCTCGCTCCGAAAAACATGCTGCATCTTTCACCAAGAGCAAAACCTACCCCATCTATTGGCTCAATATCCTGTTCCACACGAAAAGCGAAGGAAGCAGCCCCTCTTTCTCTCTCTCTCTCTCTCTCTCTCTCTCGTTCAAATTCAAAATCATCCTATGAGATCTCCCACAAGTTGCCGTGATCAGCAAAGTAGATCGCTCACAAAATCGAAGGTGGTCCGCTCTGAACAATCAGGGAATAAGATTTAGTTGTTTGAAAATCGTAAATGAAGGTTAGTTAAAAATCGATTAGCTCACCTCGTGTTGATTCTTGACGCAGGAGATTTAATTGTTGCCGCGCACCCTTTTAATCTATTCTTGAGATCTGGTAGACTCACCCTAGTATATTTATGTTGTCGTGATACGTCTTGGATGCCTGGCAGTTTATGAATTGTCAAATTTGTGAAGATGTCATGGTTTCAGTTGCCTCGTAGCAGTAGGTGCTGTGGCCATGATTCAAAATTGTTCCTCTATTAAAAATTATCACAATCCTACTGCTCCTCTATGAACACAATATCACAATCCTACTGCCCTATTTGTTGTTGAGGTTTGCCGTGCTATGGTTGTTAATTTACCTGAGCTCGGGATGCATAGTATAAAACTTCTTGTTTCTACCTTGTGTCTGTCATTATCCCTTGCTGTTGTTTTATTAACTTTCGTACTTGCAGGATCAGTTTGTTTCTTTGGGTAGAATTTTTGGTCATGTTTTGTTAAACGATGCAGTGTCAGATTAGCATCAGTATGTCACTTGTGTTGAGGTTCCTGTGTAATTTTCAGGATATTGCCTTTTCTCCTCAAGTAAAAAAAAAGTCTCAATTTTGCAGAACTAAATATATATCTCAGTTCTATATTAAGAAACCAACTAAAAATACAAGAGGCTGTTTATCAATTGCAAAAGTAACATCAGCTGATGCTGTAGATGTATAATTTTTTCTTTTGAATAACTGTTTTTTCGTGCAGATGTTCAGGATCGCATCAGCTGATCAGGACAATAGGGTTGGCCTATCTTTGAACGATTTTGGCAAGGCTTATGAAAGGAAGGTAATACCGAAGCTATTCAATCTTAGTGTTGGAGGTTATTTCCTCTCTTTTTTCTGCATTGTATACTGTCAAGGCGCCACCACTGAACACCAAAAAGCAGATCAATTACAGAAACAAGAATTTTTGAATATCTCTTGGTTGAATGCAGTAAACAACTCTTTATTTTGTGTTTCTACTCCACAGTTAAGTCTCGAAAGGTGAAAGAAAAAGAAAGTTCTACAAAGCGAGAAGAAAAAGGATGCAGATGCCGTCCAACAGGCGCATGCAAAGCGGGCTGGAGTAAATGGTGTCAAGGTTGAGATACAAGTTCTCGGCAAACGTCCCAACCATGAGCATGTTTTGCATCAGACACCTACAAAGAGGAGCATTTTAAGCAGCAGAGTGATTGTTGCGACACAGAAACTCTAACAACCAGTCGCCGTAGGTAACGAAAAAATCTTCAAAATCCAACTTTGTTGTACAGCTTTTGAACACGCTAGAAAGTTTTATGTGTGTATTTACTTATTAATGCTTCAAAATTGACGCACGTGCATCTAATGATTATGTGCTTCAAAACATAGGTGTCCACAAAAGCAGAGTAGGTGTTCTGACGGCCAAACAGTTCCAGGAGGTCATAATGAAGAGGTACAGGGTAATCGGATTTTCATTGAGGCAAGCAGAGGGAACATTGCCAACAAAAGCACAGATGTTGAAGGATCGAGTACAGTTTGCACAAGCAAGAAGAGCCCAACAGCAAAATAAAACATGGGTGGAAGAAAGTTTACTGCACAACATCAGCAGAAACCAACACAGGTGACCACAAAATACGAACATGGAAAAACATCTATAGCACCTGTACTGTTTTTTTCAGCAATTTTTTTTTGTGTTTTCACATGGTATAAATTACAGTATATCACATACACAGGCCTACGAGCAAGGAATCAAGCGTCAGTCTAGTCCACGGCACACCGAAAACTTGAGGCAAGGGCCTTTGAAAGGATCACCCATGGTGTTGAACATGAAAGGTCCCTCCAAAGGATCACCGGTGGCATTCAGAATTGTGAGCGAAATCACTAATGCACGGAGGATGTCGCCAAGATTTGCAGAACAGGAGAGACATGAGAAAACTAAGGTGACAACAGAACTATGCTCTTCAACTCACTACACAAACAACTTTGCCAAGCATGGGGTAACGTGGTTTTGGATATTTTGCAACCAGAGGCACACCCTGATTGTAAAGTTTAGGCAGAAGCACAGTTGTGCCTCTGGTCCAGATGTATGTGCAGCAGGGTCACTGCTGTGCTCCCGGATAAAATGCGAACAGAAGCACAGCTGTGCCTCTGGTATACCAACCACGTGTATGTGCAGAAGAGGCACATGTGTGTTTCTGGTATTCCACGTAAATGCTACCAGATGAGTCTCTGTTGAGACACACCTGATGTAGTATATAAACCTCTGTTTTCAATTGTTTCTAAAGAAGAAAAAAATTATATTTCTCATGTGCCTGCGATATCTAATTTCTTGCATGCATTACATTCAGGACTTGACGGTGAGGATAACAGATGAGCCAAAGAAATACGATGGTCCTGCATCCATCATTAATGGAAAACAACCTGCACAGCAGCAAGTAGTATACAGCGTCAGCCACCACGGCAGCACAGATATTATTAGAGAAGTAGGACAGTCCCTTAGATGCATGAGTGCCGGAGAAACAGGGAGCAGCATTCAAGAAGGTGACAGTCGAGAAGCAGAATCAATTATGGATTGGACCGTGGCATGCAGAAACGACGCTCCCGCATGTGACAAACAACAGAGCTGCAGCAGCTCTGTGAGGAATGGACTTGTATCTGGCCATGAAACTGACGCCGCTGGAAGTGGCTGCGATGACACGAACGAAGACACTGTAGACAGCATCAACATGGGGGTGCAAACGCATGAAGAGAAAGAAATGGACGAAATGTTCAAAGGAGGCACATTCCCAATGATTGAGGAAGTGACTGAAGCACGCGAACCAGTGGGTGACCTTTCATTCAAAACATTGGATGAGGCCTACAATTTCTTCTGCAGATAGGCCAGAAGGGTTGGCTTTGCTGTGAAGCGATCGACCAGTAGAAGATCGGTAGCTGACCAAGAGATTGACAAGCAGGTGTTCCAGTGCACCAAGGAAGGGGAAAATAAAACAACCGAGAGACATGTGAAGTACAGAAGGAGCAACTGCTTGACTAGGACAGGCTGCCCAGTTCAGATAACAGCAAAGAGGGATACAGATAGGGGAATATGGTACCTGAAGAACATACGCCTAGAGCACAATCATCAGCTTCACCCATCTGATTGGATGCTGAAGTTCATGAGATGCTATAAGAAGATGACACCTCAGGAGAAATTCTTTATACAAGTTCTGCAGAAGGCAAGGTTAGAGCCAAGGAAGGTTATGCAGATCTTCGCTGCGATGGGGAAACCGAGGCGAGAAATTATGTTCTACACGATCGACATAAGCAACATTGCATGCCAGGACAGGGCTGGAGAAAGGAATACTGATATCGAGGACACGATGAAACTGTTTGTGGATATGCAGAGGAGAAGGCCGGGGTTCCACCACGTGGAGGAGACAGACGGGAACAACTCGGTGCGTAGCTTGTTCTGGACAGACTCCTTGTGCAAGATGAATTACGACCTGTACGGACAGTACGTGTCTTTTGACACAACATTTTCTACAAATATCAATGGCTTACCGTTTGCACCAATCATTGGTGTCGACAACCATGGGTCGACCGTCCTGTTTGGAATAGGCCATCTAAAGGACGAGACGATAGGGTCATTCAAGTGGCTGCTAACCACATTTGTCGAGGCGATGGGAGGAAAATAACCGACTTACATAATAACAGACCAGGACAAGGTGATGAAGACAGCGATCGCGGAAGCACTTCCAAGGACCAGGCACAGGTTCTGCTGGTGGCATATTAGGAAGAACATGAAGGAAAACAACGCAACAGTGTTTGCGCAGCATCCAAGGATGTCTGATGATCTCTTTCGAATAGTCAAGAACTCACTTAATCCAGACGAGTTTGAACGTTCATGGAAAAATGCGACCTCATTATACAAGGCAGAAGGTAACAAACACCTGAACACGCTCTGGGAACTCCGAACATTCTGGGTGCCAGCCTACTTCAAGGACTGCTTCTATCCTTTCTCATCAACAACCACACAGAGTGAGAGCACCAATTCGATGTGGAAAAATTATGTGAGCCACAAGGACACGATAACAAGGTTTGTTGGTGCGTATCACATCATTTAGCAAAATTGTCTTGCGACGCTCGACAAGAAAAGACACCGAACAGTCGAGAAGACACTGTCATGAGAGACAGGGTTTCCAATCGAAACAAAAGCAAGTGAAGTATACATGAATGAGATCTTCAGGAGATTCCAGCTAGAGCTACAGAACCGGACATACTACAAATGCTCCGAGCTGGCAAAAGGGAGGCAGTACTTTCTAAAAAGGATTTATGATGAAACAAAAGAGTAGAAATAGTACCCAGGCGAGGAATTCGATAGGTCTGAATTCAGGGTAGATGTGGATGAGCACAAGGAAATATACAATTGCAGCTGCAAGAAAATGAGTAGGGATGGCATATAGTGCTGCCACATACTTAAGGTGATGGACCAAACAGGCATGGTCGAACATCTTCCAAAATCTTTCATCAACCCCAGATGGACCAAGAATGTATCAGAGAGCTTGAAAGTCCTGGCTACAAGTCATGATAATAGCATGACCGCACAAGATGATGAAACTATGAGATTCGGCCTTGCGTACGGTGAGTTGTTGGATATCTGTTCACATGCTTGCAAAAAAGACAAAGCATACAATGTGCTACTGGAGTGTATTCAAGATATGAAAATAAAAGTCATGACAGCACTTGCTGAGGAACCAGACACAGGCATCGTTGCCGCAACTCTCAAAAACCCTCCCATGAGTGGCTCAAAGGGCACGAAAAAAGGAGATAGAATCAAAGCTGGTTCTGAGAAGAAAGGAAAAGGCTGCAAAGCCAAACCCAAGTGCGGCCATTGCGGACTAATGGGTCACAAGAAAACAAACTGCCCCACAAATCCTGAAGTCCAGGAAAGGATGAGGATTGAAGAGGAGAAGAGGAAAATGCAGCAGGAGAAGAGGGCAAGGTCAATGAAATGGCACACAACACCGACAACACCATCGAGGACATCAAACAGAGTAGGAGAATGCACTGCAAGCCCAGGAGCAAGACGGCAAACACCACCAGCAACTCCAACAAGCCCACTGATAATAGCCAGCATTAACCGAAGTCCTCCATCGACACCAGAATCCAATATCACACAAGCCAGACAGACAAAATGCGTGCAGGCAAGCCCGGGACAAGGTACAGAATGTGCCCAACCTTCTTTAAGAAAAGAAAGAACTGAATGGATACTGTTTGGTACCGGAGAAGAGTTCGAATAAAAAATTAAAAGGTAATAACGCAGCTTAAACACCAGAATTTAAGGAATAGATCCATGACCGCAATATTTCTAATTTTTTTTCCTTTTTTGCTGTTTATGGATAATAATATTACAGGGAAGGAGGTTGCAAAGCTATGCACAAAGGTGGAGAAAGAAGAATGGATTGGTGAAGATACAAAAACAAGACCGTCTGTGGAGGGATGAAACATCAAGTGAGGGGTGTGGGGCTGTTGGCAAAGTTTTATTTTTCCCGTGTCGTGGTAATAAAAACGGCTTGTAAGTTAGTTTCGTGCAGCTATAGAAGCAAAACAAAGTTAAGAAGAACACATTTTGCTTCTCTAGGTAATTTTACTCAGCGGAGCAGAATAGAAGAGGCACATGTTTCCTTATAATTTTATGCGGCCGTGGGTCTCTCAACGTGCATGTTCTGGATGTAGAGATGAAAAGAACTGAAACACAGACAGCCACGACCATGGCACTGCTGCGTGTTGAACCGTGAGTCTCATGGCTTCATGGTGGTGCCTACGGTCGTTGCACGGAAACACTTGAAACACAGAATCAGGGCCGTGCGTCTGGAGAACGTATAACCGTGGCTCTCTTGGTCTCACGGCCGTGCTTCTGTTATGAATGCGTGTCTGGAAGTAATTGAAACATAAAGCGGATAACCGTGGCTGTGAATGTTGTCTTTCAGCACAAAGAAGCTAGCTAACTAATTGTTACAATAAAAATAATCTAGTAGCAGAGCCACGGATTTTGTTTCTCGTTTGTTTATATGAAAACATTTGGAACACAAAGGCACGGCTGTGACTCTGGTTCTCATGGAACCATGTCTTTCATCACCTGACGGCCGTGGCTCTCACAGTAAAACCGTGCGTGATGTCGTAGTTTCACGTCAATGCCTCTATGTGTGAACGTTGCTGCTGAAACATTTGGAACACTGAGGCACGACCGTGGCTTTGCTTTATGTAATACCGTGCCCCTAGTGACAATCACGGCCATGCCCTCTGACACTGAATATGTCCGTGGAAAATTTTCGAACACACAAAGGTACGACCGTGACTCTTGTTTACAGTGAACGTGCCGGTGGAAATTTTTGCAACCCACAGAGGCACGTTGCATGTAGAAGCGTGAGTCCATCGTCCAACAGATTCTACTGACGAACGTATGCCTATAAACAATTAAAACACAGAGGGTCACGGCCGTGCCTGGGTTGCGTGTAGAACAGTGCATCTCGTACCTTCAAGGCCGTGCTTCCATTTAATCTTGTGCAGCGGTGGATCTAGACCCCTCGCCTTGCCCTCTCCACTTAACCTTTTTTGTATGAGCACAGTGAATACCTAACATCTAACCCATTTTTCTGGACCCGCCGCACAGAGCGCTGGTTGTGGGCGGCGCGACATCCCAGCAATGGATATGGAGTTGGAGATGGATTCCGCTGCCCCTAGTACCAAGAGAACGAGGCTCGCCTCATCGGCGACGCCATCCTCTGGAATGCATCAGCGATCTACTGGACGCTATCCTTAGTGAGATCATTCGGTGGACAGTAAAATGTTTTCACTCACTCGGTGGCTCGACTTCTAGGTAGCTTCTTGGTGCAGAAAGAGGACATTCACAGCAGTGTGTCTGATTTGTGTGCTGTAAGAAGTGTGAAGTTTTTGGCATTTCCACAGGGCTAGAGACTATAAAATGTTGTAGCTTCAAGATAAAAAGACATAAAGTAGATTGATCTTAACAGTTTTTGGCACAATTACAATGCTGTTTACAAGCTTACAGATGATGCAAAAGGTACAAGCATTGTTTCATCGCGTCGAGGTAAATCCCAAACTGGAAAGGGGAGAACAACATGTAACCCCAACACTATTTTCAGCACTCACAAATGAATGGATTCGTCAAATCCAGGTACTCAACGCGTGCGTGCCTTAAATTCAAGTGCATGTGGTCGCAACTTGATGATAATCTAATGGAAGCACGTTTAGAAGCCTTATTGTCCCACTCAAGCACCTTTTCTTGCTGTTTGTAAAATGCTTCGGTGAAGTCTTCGGGGAAGCGAAACTTAAGCGTGATAGTCTCCAGCTTCCTTGCATTGAGAATAAAGAATGTCGCAAAATGAATGTTCTTCTCGCAGTGTTCATAGCCTTGCAACGTCACTGTCTTCAAACGAATGTCGTGATGGTGCCCACAAGAACAATCATTCGCAACACTCTCTTCATTAGAGACTCCTCCCTAAGTATACAAGAAGATTGAAAATGCTTAAGGTCGAAACAGAAAATAAACGATTAACTCTATTATGTTTGTCCGAGAAAGTTTCTCTTAGATTTGGCTAGATGCGGATGTATATCATACTAGAACAAGTATATATACAGGTTATCCATTACAGACAAATGTAAGATAATCTTTTTCAAACGGATGGGCTTTCATATAGTACACTATGCTTGCTATGGGCTTTCAATGTGTGTGAGAATCATCACCTCGATAAACAAGTTCTCCAGGCTCTGAAGGCATTGCATCAACGCACAGACTGCGTGCAGATTATAATCCATGCTGATAAGCAACGTCTTGACAGATTGAAGCGCCGTTGATGTCCTCACTGATGGCAAACACTTCATGGGGAATATACCATGATATTAATAGAATGAAGGTTGGATTACATGGAAATTGTTTGTTCGAACGAATGCAGCTGAAAGTATTGTGGAAAGTCAGTACCTGAATAACTGTACGTTGATGTGCGGTGCTCGATTCATTAAAAATATCACATAATTTGCCCAGGGTCTCCAGTTTAGGTGCAGAGATGATAATTATCCGCAAGTCCATGCTATAATCATTGCAAAGCAACCGTTGAAGTGAGGGGGCATCGTCTATAACGAGTTTCCCGTGGTGACCACGAATGCCAATGCTTATAAGGTTAGGTGAGTTTATTCTGATGCAGTGGCTCCTGACATTCCAAACAAGCAGCAGGCATCTGAGTGCAGGGAAGCTAGTGTGGATCATGATTTGTAATGAGACGTCTGATATATCAACATCCACAAGCGAAAGTCTCTTGAGGAGTGGAAGTTCAAGCATTCGTACATAATTGTCTGGTATCTGGCAAAGAGCAAAGCGACGGTGTGGAGAGAGGAGGAAAACCGAGAGATGGACGCCAGTGGTGATGGCATACGTGAAGGGCATGTGATTGGTAGTATGGCATCTTGCCTCAGATTATGTGGGAACAGGTAGTAGAACTCAAGCACCTGGAGATTGTCGAGATATGGGGATCGAAGCCAGGCATCGACGATAGAGGATCTACACTGGAGATAGCACGCCGGCATGCATAGGCGGTGAACTGGGCCGTCATGGCCGGATACGATGGCTTCCGGAAGGTTGGAATCATCATCAATGATAGGTTCTCCACTAAGAAAAGTTCCAGAGTACGTTATGCGGATGAGCTCCTCCGGTGTGGCGGAAGACGCGGTGATGTTCTCGAAATGAACTTTTTCTAGGGTGTTAAAAAGACGAGCGACAGGGATCTCGCGTCAGTCCAGATTCAGAGGAGCGGTGCGCCAAAGAGGGCGCCACCGAGTTGCGAGGATTCGTGTGCGGATGCCCTCCTTGGTGGTGAGACGGGAGATGATCTCACCGAGGATGGCGTCCGGGAGGTCGCTGATGCAGTCCGGACCAGATTCCTCCTCGCCCTCCTCGGATCTAGTGGGCGCACCACCGTCGCCGCTTCTCGACCCTTCCACCACCACCGCATTCCCAGAGGACGGCGTCGCCGGTGGCGCGAGCCTCGCCCTCTTGGTGCTAGGGGCACCGGACTCCATCTCCATCTCCATTGCCGGGGTCGCGCCGCCTACGACCAATGCTCTGTGCGGTGTGGAACTGGAAAGACGGTTAGGTCTTCACCGCGCATAGATCCAAAAAGGTTAAGAGGATAACTTGGGATGGGAGGGAAGGGGAGGGGACGGGAGGGGAGGGGACGGTTGGACTTGGAGGACAACTATATATTTTTTTCTTTTCTAACATGGAAGAAAACGAAGGCAGGATTGTGATTCTGCTTAATCTAAAACCATGCTTCTCATGACCTCACGGCCGTGCCTTTCGCAGCGAACGTGTAAGCGGAACTGTTTGGAACACCGTGGAACGACCGTGCGTCTTCTTTATTTAAAACCATGCCCCGAGTAGCTACAGTGTCGTCCGCTCACTAAGTAAACATGTTTGTGGAAAAACATTTCCAACACAAATGCAGGGCCGTGGCTTTGCTGCGTCCACACCATGTGCATCTGCTTAATCTAAAACCGTGCTTCTCCTGACATCAGGCCCGTGCCTCTCACTGTAAACGTGTCACCGGAAATTTTTGGAATACAAGGAAGCACGATGCATGTAGTACCATGCTCCTGCCCGACTGATCGACGCGTGCCTTGAAACCATCGAAACACAGGGAAGCACTCCCGTGCCTGTGTTGCATGTTGAACAGTGCCTCCCGTATCTACAAGGCCGTGCCTCTTTCTCTTCTTAAATTAAAATGAATGTAGGAAAGAAAAAAATACTGTCTGTCGACCCCTCCCCTGCCAAAGTTTTCCTCAGTGGATACCTAACCGTCTTTCCAGATCCACCGCACACAGAGCTTCTCGGGGTCGGCGCGATCCCGGCAATGGAGATGGAGATGGAGATGGAGTCCGCTTTCCCTAGCACCCAGAGGTCGAGGCTCGTGCCACCGGTGACACATTCCTTTGGAGGTTTGGCGGTAGTGGCGGGAAGCAGTGACGGTCCGCCCACTGGATCTGATGAGCAGGAAGAAGAATCTCGTCCGGACCGCATCAGCTACCTCCCGGACGCCATCCTAGGTGAGATCATCTGCCATCTCCCCACCAAGGAGGGCATCCGCACACAACTCCTCGGATCTCGGTGGCGCCCTCTATGGCGCACCGCTCCTCTGAATCTCGACTGCAGTGAGATCCCTACCGCTCGTCTTTTTAACCCTCTAGAAGCAGTTCATATCGAGATCATCTCGATGCTCGGCACCAAGAAGCTCATCCGCACAAGATACTTTGGGACTCGGTGCCGTGGACAATCTGTCGTTGATGATTTGAGCCTTCCGGAAGCCATCCTGTCCGGCCACGAGGGTGCAGTTGACCGCCTTTGCATCCCGGCGTGTTACCTCCAGTGCAGATCATCTATCGTCGATGCCTGGCTTCGATCGCCCAGACTGGACAATCTCCATGTGCTTGAGTTCTATTACATGTTCCCACAGTTCGTGAGAAAAAGTGTGACAGTACCACACAACTGCCCTTCATCTATGCCTTCACCACCGACCTCCATGTTGAGGTTTTCCTCCTCACTGCACACCATCACCTTTGCTCTTTGCCACATACCAGACAATTTTGCACGATTGCTTGAACTACCACTGCTCAAGAGGCTTTCGTTTGTGGAGGTTGATATATCAGATGTCTCGCTGCAAAACATAATCCAATCCAGTTGCCCTGCCCTTGAGTGGCTGCTTCTTGTTTGCAATAACCTAGACCATTGCATCAGAATAAACTCACCTAAACTTGAAAGCATTTGCATCCTTTGTGAGAATGGTGAACTCATTATTGAGGATGCCCCCTCACTTAAACGGTTGATCCACGATATTCAAAGTAGGCACCTGCAGATAACTGTCGTTTCTGCACCTAAACTTGAGGCGCTAGGCAAATTTTTTGAAGGATTTCCTGAATCGAAGATTTCATTTGGCTCTACAGTTATTCAGGCGACGCCGTCCTCTGGGAGTGCGGTGGTGGTCGAGGGGGCGAGAAGCGGCGAGGGTGGTCCGCCCACTGGATCCGAGGAGGGCGAGGAGGAATTTGGTCCGGACCGCATCAGCGACCTCCCGGACGCCATCCTCGGTGTGATCATCTCCCGTCTCACCACCAAGGAGGGCATCCGCACACGAATCCTCGCAACTCGGTGGCGCCCTCTTTGGCGCACCGCTCCTCTGAATCTGGACTGCCGTGAGATTCCTGTCGCTCATCTTTTTAGCGCCCTAGAAAAAGTTCATTTCGAGATCATCTCTAGGGTCTCCCCTTACACCGAGGAGCTCGTCCGCATATGATACATCAGAACTTTTTTTAGTGGACAATCTGTCGCTGATGATGATTCGAACTTTCCAGAATCCATCCTATCAGGCCATGAGGGCTCGGTTCACGGCCTATCCATCCCGGCGTGCTACCTACAGTGCAGACCCTCTACCGTCGACGCCTGGCTCAAATCCCCAAAACTCGACAATCTCCGGGTGCTTGAGTTCTAGTACCTGTTCCCACGATTCGTGAAACAAACGGTGAAACAACCACACACATGCTCTTCATCTACGCCCTCACTACCCATGTCCATCTTTCGATTTTCCTCCTCTCTTCACACCGCCACCTTCGCCTGTTGCCAGATACCAGACAATTGTGTACGAATGCTTGAACTACCACTGCTCAAGAGGCTTTCGCTTGTTGAGGTTGATATATCAGACTTCTCGCTGCAAAGCATAATCTACTCTAGTTGCCGTGCACTCGAGTGTCTGCTGCTTGTTTGCAATAGAGAAAGGCATTGCATCAGAATAAACTCGCCTAACCTTGTAAGCATCGGCATCCGTGGTGAGAAAGGAGAACTCAACATCGAGGATGCCCCCTCACTTCAACGGTTGATTCACAATATTCAGAGCAACAATATGCAGGTAACCGTCGTCTGTGCACCTAGACTGGAGACCTAGGGCAAATTCAGGGTCTCGCATGGCCCCACAGGTCTTATGGTACTGACTTTTCACAATACTTTCGGCTGCATTTGTTTGAGGAAACGAGTTTCATGTCATTAAACCTTTATTATATTAATATTATGAAGGATTTGGAGACGGTCAGCCTAACTACAATGCGGCAATCTGTCAAGACCTTGCTTATCAGCATGTCTTATGAAGTGGACATGGTCGTTCACTTGTTGCAATGCCTTCCAAACCCGCAGAACTTGTTCGTCGAGGTGATGATGATTTTCACAGACATTGATGAAAAGCTTGTTTTATATTTGTCTGTAAATTAGATACACTCTTTTCAATCATGTTATATTGTTAGATACGATCTGCCACAAACTTTTTGGATCGGAGGTAATAGAAATTATCGTTCAATTCCTCTTTCTATAGACCTTAAGCATTTTCAACCTTTATGTGTTTTCAGGGAGGATTCGTTGCTGATGGTGTAAGAAATAATTGGCGTCGGAAGCACCGGGTGTTTCTCAAAGAACACATCATTCATTTGAAGACAATAACGCTGGAATATTATGAACGCAGCGGGAAAAACACTGAATTTGTGAGGTTCTTTATTCTGAATGCAGCGGAGCTAGAGGCCATCAGGATTAAGTTTCGCTTCCCCCAAAACTTCATGCAAGAATTTTACGAACAGCAACAGAAGTTGTTCCATTGGGACAATAAGGCTTCTAATCGCGCCCATCTTAAATTATCAGCATCTTGCGACCATGCGCACTTGGATTTGAAACACAGGCGTGTTCAATACCTGGATTTGAAGGATCCAATCAGCTGTGACTGCTGAAAACAGGGCTGGAGTTAGTTGTTCAAGCTTACAGAGTTAGATGTTGTTGCGCCCTTTTGAGTCTATGTTTTGTCTAAACATGATCAAACAATCCTTGTACTTTCTTGCACCGTCTGTAAGCTTGTCATAACAATCATTGGATAGAAAGTCTTCTAATCGTGCTCGTCTTCTAATTGTTATGGTTTATATTACTAGATTGGTTCTGTGATGTGGAGCTGTGCGCAGCTGCACAGGAAAAAATATATTATAATTGTTGTTAGATCAACCAAAATGCCCAGACCTACGCATTTCATACGACCTGGAGAACTGTATTTGCCACAACCAGACAGTCGTTGCCGTATAAAAACCATTTAGAAGAAGAAGAGCTCTAGACTTGGTTGTAAACTCGTGGATCCACTGCTTGTAAACCCGTGGCTCTGCTTAATGTAAAACCGTGCATCGTGCTACCCCCCGTCCGTGCCTCTCACAGTGAATGTTTCAGCGGAAACTTTTGGAATACTTAGCCCCGACCGTGACTCTTCTTAGTGTAGGACCATGCTCCTGACAATGAATGTGTCATTGGAAACATTTGCAATACCAAAGCACGATCGTGCTTCGTCTGCCCGTATAACCGTGCCTCCTCCTGACCATTCGGCCGTGCCTCTGACAATTAACGTGTCACCGGAAACATTTGTAATACAGAGGCAGGACCGTGCCTCTGGTACCTCAAGAACCATGTGTCTGTCGGTGAGCGTTTCAGCAGGAACATTTGGAAGACAGTGGCAGGACCGTGAATCTTTTTAATCTCAAAACGTGCTTCCAGTGATCTCACAATGAACGTTTCCGTGGAAATTTTTGGAACATACAGAGGCACGATGCATACTGAACCGTGCGCCTGGTAGATTCACGCGGTTGCACACACTCATCTCGAATGAGTTATGCGTGATTGCAAACATTCGAGACGCGGTTGCACAGCCGTGCCTCTGCTTCAGGAGTAGCCGTGCCGCCTCAAGGTCACGGCCGTGCCTCTCTGTAGATTCAATTTTTGTCGATGGTAGTGCCATGCTCCTGTATCGCGTAGAACCGTGCCCCGCTAGACGCTAGTAATACATGTCATGTGGAACCGTGCCAGCCGACAGATTCACGGGTGCGCCTTTCCAGCAACACGTGTCATTTGAAAAGAAAAACATTTAGAAGATTAGGTACATATTCAAGTGAGCATACATATCTAATAGAGCATACATATCCAGTAGCTTGCATGCAGGCCACTAGACGGCCTTTTGGAGGTTCATTACAATGCAATAGAGCATTCATATGTAACAGAATACATGTAGACCACCACACGGCGTTTGAAAATTGCGAAAATAAGTTCGGCACCTGTATCAATGTCCAACCGCAAAGTTATACTAGACGAGTATTCCTCTCAATGTTGCAACAGAAATTAATTCTTAATGATCAGTCATCAAGAATTTCGTTGATCATCAGGAGCTCATCATTGTTCGCAAACCCTTGCACCAAGAGATCATAGATGACGCTTTGCACCTTCTTCTTGTTCTCCTTCAGCATGTGCACCTCCTCTTTCAGAAAATCCCTCTCCAGCTTAATCTCATTCCTCTCCTGCTTGAGATTCCGAATGGCACATGTGAGAGACGCCTGAATGTGCTTGAGGTATTTATCATCGATACCCATTTGCTTCTTCTGCCTGTCAATCTCCATGGTAGTTACACTAGTTCTTTCCACATCTGCAACAAGGTTCTTGAGCTTAAGGTTCACTTGTTCATTGTCCTTTTTAAGCTTGCTTATCTCTTCATTCTGTGCTTGCCTATCATCATTGCTCTCATGCAACATCTTCCAGAGCTTGAGTAGGCACCTCTGCATAATGATAGGCCAAGGGTGGTCAACCCATTCCACGACTCCACAGTTCACACCTCTCTGCGGAAAAAAGGCTCTTCAATGGTTAGGCACTCGCACCACTAATTCTGTACCTCCACCACCTGCTGTGCTTCCAATGTCCACGGAGTTACTAACTTTCTTCTAAACCAGCTTAAATTAATATGGAGCTACCTCTTCAGCCAACTTATTTAGAGAGTTATTTTAAGAAACTAGTGATCTTTAAACAGTAGTATCTAGAACTATCTAAATGAAGCAAGCTAGGTATAATAAGCAGTGACCTTTAGATTTTATGGAAACTAAAAAGAGTACACAATGATTTCTGTAAAATACAAGAAGTGATCAGTCTTTTTCGTAAACTACATCTCCTATCATTTAAAAATTAGTACAGATTTCGAAAGTGACTAACTTTCACAGCACAGCCGTAGAACCTCCTCCCCGTGTCACTTCCTTCAAAGGCCACACACCTTAGAGGCTTGGTATCGTGGAGCACGCAGTACAGAGGAAGGTCCACCTCGTTACCAGTAAAATCTCGGTCTTCAATGGTATCAGGGTTCTCCTACAAAGATACATCTATGTTTAGAGCTCAAATCAATTGTTCGCAAAACAAAAACCCTGTTCAACAGTGCGTATGTAACCGGAAATCACTTACATAGAAATCAAAATCCAGCTCAAGGAAGTTCAACTGTTCGTTCTTCCTCTCTTCTCCGATCTTAGATGTCGACATGACACGGCGGATGTGAGCAGAGGCGGCGCCGTCGGCGTCGTCTAATTTGTGAGGAGAGAGGGGGAGGGCAAATGAAAGCGAGGGACGGCAACAGAGATAGAAGGCCTCGGGCAGGTGGTTTTGACATGGTCTGACTCGACCAAATGACTGGTCCGGTTTGTTCTGGTCTGGATCGAGAAAGGTCCCACCTACTCCCTTTTAATTTATTTTTATTTTTTATATTTTTTTGTGCGCTATGAGCAGTTGGGGGTGACGAAAAGTCTTCTACTTTTCGTAGGCGCGAGACTCACAAAGCTGCCTCTATAACTTCCTAACTTTACCCCTTTGCTCTGCCTCGCTCCACGGTTCGTCCATTTCCGAGTCACTTGCTCTTCCGACGATAACTCTGGTTCTCATCCCTTACCTCCTTGCTCTGCCTCGCTCCACGGTCCGTCCATTTCCCCTGAAAAATAGTATTTTTCATTCCTTTGCTGATTAGATCTGCGTTGCCCACTCTGACAATAATCTCGTTATATGTATGTTGGAATATTGCTATATGCTGTACCTTTTAAAGATCTGGGCGAGCAATCTTTGAATGCGTGGGGTTGGCTCTTTTGCGCTAGAGTCTTCCACCTAATAGATTTCAGTAGGTGTGTGGTCTATTTTTATAGACACTACCATCATTGGATATCACCATTCCGCGCCGCCGGTACCACTGATTTACTGTCTTTTAAATCTATGTATTGCTAGTTAAGTCTTTGAAATGGATGGATCTACATACAGTTATAGATCTACATAGTCTTACTCATTGGACTCCAGTATCTGTGTAACATTAAAATGGACACCAGTCTTATATATTGTTATATCTTGCAGACAACCATGGCCTGTGATGTTTGCAGGAACCTCAACTGTCATGGCGGTGATTCTGATGTTAACCACTCTTTCTTGATTGTGCCTTTGCCTCGTCATTATGACTCGTGCCTGGTAATTGTCTCTTGTTAGATAACAAATCTTTTATCCATTCTGATTGGATACATAGTTTTCTGCCAACTGATTGCAAAGTTGTAAGTTATAGTTTTACCAGACGACACTTCCGTTTCTTTTTATTCCGTAGACACAAACTACACATTCTCCTTCTCGGCAAATATGGTTCACATGGTTGTTTTTCACTTGGTATAAATAGAAGTTTAACTGCGTTGTTTAGGCTTAATCAAATATCATAAACAGTGCCTATGCCTGAGCCTAAAAGACGCTTGTCCTATATTAAAAATAAGAAACTGGTGGTTCCAAGTATTATTCTGAAATACTTAAAAGTTTTACATATGTTTGTTTTATCTTATTTTTATGCAGTATGTCCCATGCTATTACCGGAAGCAGGTCCTTTCTTTGATTTGTTTATGGAAAGAAGAAGCTTTTGAGGATGGCTTTGAAGTAGAGGATATCAACCTTGTGTTTGGCACTAACGACGAATTGTCATACAAGATTAAGTTTACTGATGGCACTCACAGGTCTAAGGTTCAAAGGACCTGGATGGGAAAAGTTGATATGCGATTATGACCTGTGTTACGGTGATATTATTGAACTGGATTTGCAAGGCGATGATTTCTTTTTTCACATTGATATGATGCTGAGTGAATCCCGAGGAAGTCGCAAAGCTGTTCCCAAAACTTCCGTTGGTATGCTGTATTTACCTCCCAAGATGACACCTGACTGATTATTTGTTATAATTATACTTTAACATGTTCCTCGCATTTCTTTGCTCAGTCTTTCTCCATACAATGTATTAAATGTTTCGATTAGTTCTGACAATAGTCGGAGTGTGTAAGGCTTATTGTACATTTTATATTTTATTCACTGCTTCAGACACAGTGACTTCTAGATGGTTTTATACTTTAGCTCTTGAAGGTCTCAGTTTATACAATGTATTAAATGTTTCAATTAAACTAGTCTTAAATGCTAAAGACATCCATGCCATTACCTTTGTGCACTGTCTAAGTTTCACCAATGTTCTCAAAGACCGTTTGGTAGGTCATTGTTTCTTTGTTTATTCCACCCTCCGCATGTCTGTCCTCCTAATTTAATGCCAGAATGATTTGTTCTTGTACAGAAAATCCCGGCAGTTGTTACCGATGACCTCAGGATGAAGCTTGGATGTCTTCCTCTCAGGGGCAGCATCAGACTTGTTCAAAAATTTAGTCTCGTTGATTTGCCTGGCACCTACTGCATTCACAAGGATGGAAGGATGGCGATCTCCGGGTTTTCTGCTTTTGCAGATGTAGCCAGGCTGACATTTGGTTGGGTTGTACTCATCACTATCCAAAAGCACACTGTGGGCGACAAGGAGTTTCTCTCGCTGGTAATCACCGGTCTCTACAATAAAACTGCCTGATGCGTGACGCGTGCAACGATGCAGGGATGGCATTACATCATATAAATGTTAAGTACTGATATCAGTTCAGTATCGTATGTGTGTTATTCAAACCAGGGTACACAAACCTGATGCAGAGCTAGTCGTGGTTGTTCTTGTTGTTGTTGTTGTCAGGTACTATGTCTTCTCCTAACAGCTCACCATGCCTCTCCTAGCAGCACAGACTCAGCCTCTCTCAGTGCACGGTCGTGCCTTTTGTTTTTTGTAGAACCTTGTGTATAGTAGTAGAAATCAGAAAAGACGACAACGGAAAATCACACAGTTCAACGACAAGCACAATGCTTCGAGTGCTTAAGGATAGGAACATTGGAGGCGAAAATCGAGCAAGCAGTTTTATAATTATAATTAAAAAGTTTTTCAATTCTACATCGTCTGATGCATGTAGAACCCTCTAATGCCTCGTTCGTAATCCAGGTCACTTGAAAACACTTGGAACACAAAGGCACGTCCGTGCCCTTGGTGCACGTAGAACCGGGGCTCCATAAATTTCGCTTGTGTGCGAAGGGTGAATGAATGTGTCAGTGGAATTACTTGAAGCGGAAAGGCACGGGCGTGCCTCTGCTTCAGTGCAACCATGCCTCTTCCACCGTCAAGGCCGTGACAGGTGCACCACCCCACTGAACCCTTTTAGTTTAGGTATATATATATACTTCAAGACAAAAAGGTGAATCGTGAAACCCTAGCCCTCTTTCCAGATCCACCGCATAGAGAGCTGCAACGGAGGCGGCACGACCACGGTAATGGAGATGAAGATGCGTGGCTCTAGCAACAAGAAGACGAGGTTCTCGGCACGGGCGACGCCGGTTGTACACCTGTCTGCTAAGGTCGTGGAGAGGAGCGGCAAGGGTCCGCTCACTGGATCCGAGAAGCACGTTGAATCTCGTCTGGACCGCATCAGCGACCTCCCGGATGCCATCCTTGGCGAGATCATCTCTCGTCTCCCCATCAAGGATGGCATCCGCACCCAAGTCCTCGCATCTCGGTGGCGCCACCTATGGCGCACCGCACCTCTCAACCTCGACTTCCGTGTGATCCCTGACACTAGTCTTACTAATGCTCTAGAAACAATCTGTTGCGAAATCGTCCGCATTCTGCCCAACAAGCAGGTCCTACAGAGAACATACGTCGGAACTCAATGCCAACCTCTTAGTCACGACTGGCGTGGAGAATCTGTCGCTGATGATTTCAGCCTTGCTGTGGCCATCCTCTCTGGCCATGAGGGCCCAGTTCACCGCCTGTGCATCCCGACAAGCTACCTCCAGTGCGAACCTTGTCTCAAAAACTAGATAAACTCCAGGTGCTAGAGTTCTACTACCTGTTCCCGAATTTCTTCTACCTAGGGTCCAGACAACCATGCAGATGCCCTTCATCTATGCCCTCGCCACCGGCGTCCATCTTGAGGTTTTACTCCTCACTTCACACCGTCACCTTCGCCATGTGCAAACTACAAGACAATCTGGTACAAATGCTTCGCCTCCCACTGCTCAGAAGACTTTCACTAGTGGAAGTTTACATATCGGATGTCTCTTTGCAAAACGTCATCCACTGCAGTTGCCCAGCCATGTAGTGGCTGCTGGTTGTTTGCAATAAAAAATTCTGCTGTCTGCAAATAAACTCGCCTAGCCTTGTAGGCATTGGCATTCATTCTGATAGAGGAAAGCTCATCATTGAGGATGCCCCTTCACTTCGAAGGTTACTCCATGACTCTGTAGATGCACAACTAGAAATAACCGTTGTCTCTGTGCCTAAATTGGACACCTTGGGAAAAATTTCTGATTTATCCGATGAATCAAAGATCGTCATTGACTCTACAGTTATACAGGTACTGCCTTTGCACAGTACTTTACTTTGAGCTGCATTATTCGAGCACACAAGATTGACATCCACAAGCAAATAATATAATGTTCTGTGCTCAATGAAGGGTCTGTCCGTAAGCAGCCCATCCGCGGTGCTGGATTCTGTCAAGACCTTATTTATCTCACAGACATGCTTTAATCTGGATGAGGTCGTAGGCTTGTTGCGATGCTTTCGATGCCTGCAGAACTTGTTTATTGAGGTGATGATTTCACACACGTTGGAAGCCCATACCATATATATATATGTGATATTAGCATCAACCGTTCAGTTGCTCTTCATGTGTATTATAATGAGTTTGTAGAGCCATGAATAGCCCCACGAAACAAAATAAAAACAGCTTATGTGTGCTGAAAAAAAAATCAAATACCTACTATGCAATGCTTTATAGACCTTAAGTCTTTTCAGTTTTCATGTGTATTTAGGGAGGAGGATGGGATCAACGAGGTTTAACAAATGAATGGCGTCAAAAGGAGTGGGTGTTTCTCAAGGATCATGACATTTGTTTGAAGACATTAACGCTGGAAGATTATGAAGTGACAGAGGCAAACACTGAATTTGTGACATTCTTTATTCTGAATGCGAGGATGCTACTGAGTATCAGGCTTAAGTTTGGATTCCACAAAAATTTCACGGGTGAATTTTACAAGGAGCAACAAAAGGTACTACAAATGGAGAAAAGGGCTACTAAATGTGCTCAACTTAAATTAACAACAACTTGCAAGCATATGCACATGGATTGAAAAAACACAACTGTTGAATATCTGGAGTTGTCCGATCCGTTCAACTGTGAATGCTGAAAACAGGTGTGGAGAGATATACTTGCCATATTCAGTGTGGGTCTTGCGTAAACATGGTCAAACAATTCTCATTCTTTTTGCACCGTACCGTCTGTAAGCTCTTTTTTTAGGCGATAAGTTCATATTTAAAAACGTGAATATTTATGATATCAATGTTGTGGTTCCTGTTTCCAATTTCTCATTATGTGTTTGTAGGGCCATGAACAGTTTCACAAAACACAAAGAAATCACCTCATACGTGCTAGAAAGAAACATGGATCACAGAGGCATGCTTGTCACGCATGCTGGAATGTGCGTCTGCTGCACGTAGTCCCTCCGGAGTCACGGTCGTCCCTTTCACACTAGACGTGTCAGTCAAAACATTTGGAACACAGAGGCACAGTCGTGAAACCGTTTACCTCTGAGTGAAAGCAATGTTTGCACAACAGTGCTTTAGAAGCAGAAAACGCACAACTGTGATTATTCATAACATACAACCGAGCCTCATGTGTCAGTGAAGTAGAGAGGTAAAAATCGAAAGAATAGAAGCATGGTGGTGCGTCAATGACATGTACAACCGTGCCTCAACTGCTTAAACACCGCGCCTCTCTGACCGAACGTGTCACTGAAAACATTTGGAAAAACAGACGCAATTCCGTGCCTCGTATCCTTATAGAACCGTGCCTATCGTGGCTTCACGTCCCTGTCCCTCTGAGTGACCGTGTCAGGGGAAAACATTTCCGAAAACAGAAGCACGGTTGTGCGTCAGGAACATGTACAATCGTACCCCAACTGCTTAAAGACCGCGCCTCTCTCTGAGTGAACGTGTCAGGGAAAACATTAGGGAAACAGAGGCACGGCCGTGCCTTATGTGCTTTTAAAACTGTGCCTCATTAAAACCACCACGTCCGTGCCTCTCTGACTCATCACGTCCGTGCCTCTGTTTGCCAAATTAGCTGCATCTGGGAAGAGCATTGCGTCTCATTGTGCACTTTTTCTGGAACTGACATCGTTTTCTGCCAACCTCTACATCCAAAGGGCAACATGCGTTCCTTAAAAAAAAGCGCATCATCTTCTTTGTGGCCCCATGCCAGTGAGCAAGCGCCTAATATAACTCTCTGTTTTCTGCAAACCTGTATACCTGCTCCGACTCAGCTGTTGTACAGTTCACCCTCTTTTCTCTCTCGCTTCTCCAACTCGATCTAGGGTTAGTACATTTTGTCTTCATTTCCACATCAGTTTTTCGGTGTGATCCGTTTCAATCTCTTTGGTTTGTTTGTTCATGTTTTAAAGCGATACATCTACGCTATTATGCTAAGAATTGCCTGGAAATTTGTTGTGAACTCAGCCAAATCCGTGCAGTACGACACCGAACCTGTGCACGGCCCGAGTGTCGGACACTTTTCCAACGACCTCGCCGGAGAAAGGAACGACGCTACGAGCAGCAGCAAGCTACGGCGTCCAAGTTCCAGGTGAGAAATAAACTTCACCGAGGGAGGTGTCGAGTTTAAAGTGAAGCCTGATAGGGCTTGCCAGCAACGGCAGTAGGCGGACGTCGAAGGCAGCGGGGAGACGTTGCGCGGTATTGCTAACCGGCCGCGGGGTGCTGGAGGCCAAAGGTTTGGGCGGTGTAGGCTGGGGCCGTGGTTGACCTTGCTGGATCACACATTTCAGAGACGCCGTGTGGTTGGTGTTGGCGACACTAGGCTAGGGGTGTGGATGACGCTGCTGGATGCAGATCTGACTGACTAGATGTAATTTTAATGTTACAAACACTTTTTGAGCCGTCTGATTAACATACTATTACCTCTGCTCTCTATTTATCTTGTGTCGAAATATACATTTCGTAATGCTGCTGCTTTTATAACTAAGTAGAGATCCTTTCATTGAGTGAGAGTGACATTGCAACAATGTGAACCGCTGTCAATACTGAATTGTCATAAATTAAGCAACCCTGTTGAACAATTAACTCTGATTTAATTATTTCATATGTCCTTTATTATTACTACCGCTGTAAAACTGTCATGCTGTGCGCATGACTTTTTAGGAATATGTCTTTGAACGACTATTTATGAAAATACCCCTTTTAGCCGAATAATTTTTCAAGATAACTTAAGATTGCTTCTGTCGAGAATTTCATATATAACTTATTTTGCTACATATTGCAGGGGAAACCATGTCTTGTGATGTATGTAGCAACGTCAGTTGCCCTGGATTGGAATCAGGCGTTCTGCACACTACAATAACACTACCCCTTCCACGTTGCTACAAGACATGCCTGGTAAGGAGAAATGTTTGGACCCCATGCCCATCACTTACTACCAACTACTGTATGTTTCTGACGGCACAAAATTCAAGTTTCTCCCATAATGAAATGATTTCAATTGTCATTGTTTTATGTTTTATGAGATGCTACATCTTGAAACAATTTGTAGAAATCAGAAAACCCTTGTCTGTGTTGATTATACATATCGGTCTGAGAACTTGAAGGGTTTTTTTTTTCTTTTTTTTGCAGTATGTGCCATGCTATTGCAGGCAGCAAGTCACTTCTTCAATCAACCACTGGAAGTAGGAAGCATTTCAAGAACAAGGAAAACAAAGGAACCCAGTACTGATCACCAATGAAGATCTGTCATATGAGATCTACATCACCGATGAACCTCACCGATCTAAAATTCATGGACCTGGCTGGGAAAAGTTAATGAGCGACTATGATCTTCGTTATCGAGATCTAATCATCATAAACCTGGATACTGGGAGTCTGTCCATTGAGATAGACCTGAGGCTCAGTGATCTTGAGGAGGTCACAGACCCCTTCCCAAGCCATCATTGGGTAAGTGCATCAACTTTTGTCCTGCTTTATCAACTTTCTTTATCAGCTTACTTTGTTTGCACTACCAAGCTGCTCCTACCTACCTCTGTCCATGAAATTTATGTTATAATTATAATCATAGTTATTTTCAAAACATTTTGCAATACTGTTGATTGTCATTTTAACTGGATCACCTGGATTCAAATTTTCTTTCTCAGTATAATAACTATACTTATTCACCCGTTAAAAATGAGTTTATTTCTTCAAGCAAACTGGTTTAAAATGAGTTTTTTTCCCTGTAGCGCTTGATTATCTAAATGCTTCGGAGAAAGAGTACATTGGGAATACAGTGTACGGTCCAGGCATAAACCTATCCTTCAGACAAATGGGAGAGTTAATATACTTTGTCTTTGATGCCGACGAGTTCCCCACCGTACCCTTTGTCCACCGTCTGAATGTCACCAACGTCATAAATCGTCGTTTGGTTACTCATTTAATCTTTTTTTTGATCTACTCATCGTTTCATTTGGTAATTACATTACGATGTTTTATGTCCTTGTATAAATATTTTATTTATTTATATCGCTACAATCTGCAGAGAATCCCAACTTCTGTTGTGATACGTCTCAAGCTAAACCTGGGATACCTACCTGAGAAGGGTGCAATCAGCCTATCACAGTTGTACGTTGCAATTGACATGACCATGACATACTCGATACAAACAGATGGACGAATGCAGGTGACCAGTTTTTCAGATTTTGCCCGTGAAGCTCAGCTAAGGGTTGGTTCAACTGTCCTTATCACCATTGAAAAGCGCTGGCCAAGTTTAGGAAACATGAAGCTACTGCGGCTGATAATCAACGACCTTTCCTGATAATGTTTTGCTAGTAGCTGTAGGTGCTATCTATATTTGGTTTTTGAACATGCCGTACATTGCACTTTTGCTATTTAGGTATGTCACGGTATATAACTGAGCATATAATTATGTCCAAGAGGACGATGTTGTAAATTCTCAACCAAAAAGGTGAATTACTGTCAAGGATTACTTTATTTATCTATCGTAATAATAAATGGATTTGCTGAATAAAAACGGATAATGAATGGGTGTGGTGAAGTACCTTTTTGCATAGTTTAGCGATGTTCCTTGCTTACCACATGAGTTGTTTACATATTCACTACGGAATTACTGTGCTCTGCAACAGAGCAACATGCTAAGTTTTTTGTTGCGATTAACTCAAAAATACCCCTCTGTATACTGTGCAAAAACCGGTGCCTCCACCCGTGCCTCCATTGCCTTAAATATCCATGCCTTTACGAAGTGAATCTGAAAACAGAGGTCCATGCCTTTATGAGTGAACAAGTCAGAGAAAATATTTCAAACACAGTGAGGCACGCAAGAGACTCGTGTCATTGAAAACATTTGGAACACAGAGGCACGAATGTGGCTCTTATGCTACTAAAACCGTACCTTTCAAAGTGAAACGTGTCACTAAAAACATTTGACAAACAGAAGCACGGCTTCACGTCCGTGCCACACATAGCTTCACGTGGCGTCACACCGGCTCATTGTTTCACGTCCGTGCCTCTCATTGCTTCAGGTCCGTGCCTCTCGTGGCGTCACTTCCGTGCCTCTTCATAATACGGGATCGTGCCTGCCGTAACGTCAATTTGGACACGGACGATCGACCGTGCCTCCTAGAAACACACGGCCGTGCTTCTCTCAGTGAACGTATCATTGAAAACAATTGCAACATAGAGACACGGTTGTCCTTATATATTGATTTAAAGCGCGAACATATGCTTGTAAAACCGTGGCTACCTTGGCTTCACGTCAGGATCCCTCTTAGTGTACGTGAAAAAAGCAGCACGACGTTGTCTATGTCCATGCCTCTATGTGTGAACGAGTCACAGAAAAATATTTGGAACACAGAGGCACGACTGTCAAGCTACTTAATATTGAACCGTGGCTGTAGAGACTCCACGCCCGTGCCTCTCATAGTTAAACGTCGTACTAAAAACGTGCTTGTTATGCTTTAAAAAGCGTGCTTCTGGATGCTTCCCTTCCGTGCCTCCGCATGCTTCCCTTCCGTGCCTCACAAGGTAAAAGGTTAAAATAGACATCTGACAGTGTTGCAATACCTGACACCATATACCAACAATTCCGAGGAATATAATGAGAAAAATTAAAGAAAATTAACGCCATACATGAAACCAAACTACATTTCTTAACAAAGTTCCTGACAACCAAATTACGTAAGACAAAATAAGAAACTTCAGTCCACTGCTTAAAAACTACAGACGCAGACAACAATCAGGGGCGCTTCTCTCTGCTTAATCCCCCAATGACCTTCTCTCTTTCTCTTTGGGTTGCTGGGCGCGGACATCCTCAATCTCCTTCTTCATCACCTCCACGACCTTCATATCCTCGTCACGTTGCTTGACAGTAGCCACGGAGTACTCCAGCAGCCGGTCGCGCTCGACGAGGAGCTTCGCCTTCTCATCCATAAGTTCTGTGATCATGGACTTCGTCTTCTTCACCTCGGCATCGCTATCCTTGAAGAGCTTCTTCCAGCCTTCGATGACCTCCAACGCCTGGTCGAGATCAGAGCGGAGCTTCACCTTGTCACTGATAAGTTCATTGATGAGGCCGAATGCATTCGAATCCGAGGCACGCATCTGATCGCGCAACTTGTTCATATTAATTAACAAGGAACTCTCGGTCTGATCTCCTCCAGAACTGCCACCTAATCTGATAGAAGACAAACCCTCATGCTGCTGGCTTCCTACTATAGGGGGTTTATTTTCAAGTTCACGAGGCAGCCTAAGCCTAGCTCCAAATGACTCTGATCCAGTATCAGAAAGACACATCCTCATCGTATTAGGAGGTACCTAACAACAATAATTCAAAACTAAATCAACTATCAGCAAGAGAGAAAAAATGCAGCAAGTAGAAGCATTGGCAACTTACGGATGAGGAACCCTCGCCAGCCCGGATCTCCTCCTGCTTCTGGAAGAGGCGCTCCGGAGTAGTCTTCTTCTGCCCGGCCATGGCGTAGGGGGTCAGGAGCGAGAAGAGCAGCAGATGGGCTGGCGGAGGGCAAAGGGAGGAAGATGATGTGGCTAGGGCTGGGGGACGCGCGCGAAGGCGGTCTGGAGCAAAAAGAGGAAGAGAAATGGATTGGCTCGGTCTGGCAGCGGGAAGAGGGAGGAACAAGATGTGGCTAGGGTTGGGGGACGCCGTCCGTCTTAAATAGCCGGACCTTGGCCTCGGGCAAGGAGCCAGAGCGGCACCACGCGGCGTTCACATCCCCACCGGAGGAGACGCCCGTCAGACCTTTGGGCTTCCGCAGCGGCGCCACGCGGCGTTCACAACCCCACCGGAGGAGACGCCCGTCGGACCGTTGGGGTTCCGGAGCGACGCCACGCGGCGTTGACGACCCCACCAAAGGAGACGCCCATCGGACCGTTGGGTTTCCGGAGCGGCGCCACGCGGCGTCCGCACACCCACCGGAGACGCCCGTCGGACCTTTGGGCTTCCGTAGCGGCACGAACATGCCTCCTATAATACTAAAATCATGCCTCTCAAAGTAAACATGTCACCGAAAAACATTTGACAAACATAGGCATGGCTTCACGTCCGTGCCACACGTACCTTCACATTCTAGAAGGCACGGCTCCCTATGTCCATGCCTCTGTAACTGAACGAGTCAGCGAAAAATATTTGGAACACAGAGGCTCGGCCGTGATGCTACTTAGTACAGAACCGTGGCTATAGAGACTTCTGTCAATGTTGTTTTAAAAACCTGCATCTTATTATTTTAAAAACGTGCCTCTTATGCTTTTAAAAGCGTGCCTCTGGGTGCAGCCCTGTTGTGCCTAAAAAATTAAACAATTAAAATTGACATCTGACACTGTTGCAATACCCGACCCCATAAACCTCCAGTTCGCACAAATATAATGAGCTAAAACCATGCCTCATGGTACTTCACTTCCGTGCCTCCCATGCTACTAAAATCGTGCGTCTCGCAGAGAAAACGTGTCACTGAAAACATCTGGACAATAGAGGCACGGCTTCACGTCCGTGCATCACGCGCCTTCACCTCCGATGCTGGCGTTGCTTCATGTCCGTGTCCCTTTCATGCCTCTCACAGTTAAACATGGTACTCAAAACTTTTGGGACACAAAGAGGTTAGAACGTGCCTCTTACGCCCTTAAAAGCATGTGTCTAGATGCTTCCCTGCCGAGCGTCACAACGTAAAAGATTAAAATTGACATCTGATAGTGTTGGAATACCCGACCGCATAAACCTCCAATTATACCATGAATATAATGGGAAAAATCAAGGAAAATTAACGCGATACAGGAAACAAAAATACACTTGTTATAAAAGTTCCTGACAATAAAATTACACAAGAAAAAACAAGAAACTTCACGTCCGTGCCTCTCACAGTCACTCGTGGCAGTGAAAACATTTGGAGCACAGAAGCACGAACATGCCTCCCATCCTAGTAACATCGTGCCTCTGGCAGAGAAAACGTATAATCGACCGTGCCTCCTAGAAACACACGGCCGTGCTTCTCTCAGTGAACGTATCATTGAAAACAATTCGAATATAGAGACACGGTTGTTCCTATATATTATCGATTTAAAGCGCGAACATATACATGTAAAACCGTGGCTAACTTGGCTTCACATCAGGATCCCTCTTGGTGTACGTGAAAAAAGCAGAACGATGCTGTCTATGTCCATGACTCTATGAGTGAACGACGCTACTTAATATAGAACCATGGCTGTAGAGACTTCTCTTCCTTGCCTCTCATAGTTAAACGTGGTACCGAAGACGTGCTTGTTATGCTTTAAAAAGCGTGCCTCCGGATGCTTCCCTTCCGTGCCTCACAAGGTAAAAGGTTAAAATTGACATCTGATAGTGTTGGAATACCCGACCGCATAAACCTCCATTTATACCAAGAAAATAATGGGAAAAATCAAAGGAATATAACGTGACACATGAAACAAAATTACAGTTGTTAACAAAGTTCATGACAACAAAATTACACAAGACAAAACAAGAAACTTCACGTCCGTGCCTCATGTTCTCGTGGGGCTAAAACCGTGCGGCTACATTTCCGTGCCTCTCACAGTCACTCCTGGCAGTGAAAACATTTGGAGCACAGAGGCACGAATGTGCCTCTGATGCTACTAACATCGTGACTCTCGCAGAGAAAATGTGTCACTGAAAACATCTAGACAACAGAGGCACGGCTTCACGTCCGTGCATCACGCGCCTTCACGTACGTGCCTCCCGCTGCTTGATGTCCGTGCCTCTCTCATGCCTCTCACAGTTAAACATGGTTCTCAAAACTTTTGGGACACACAAAGAGGAGCGTGCGTCTAGATGCTTCCCTTCGGTGCCTCACAAAGTGAAAGATTAAAATTGACATCTGATAGTGTTGGAATACCCGACCGCATATAAACCTCCAATTATACAATTAATATAATGGGAAAAATCAAGGAAAATTAACGCGATATAGGAAACAAAATTACACTTGATAACAAAGTTCATGACAAAAAAATTACACTAAGACAAAACAAGAAACTTCGCTCCACTGCTAAATAGCTTTGACTAATTAAGAAAAATTAACGCGTTACAGTAAACCAAAATACATTTGCTAACAGAGTTCCTGACAACCATATTACACAAGGCAAAACAAGAAACTTCAGTCCACTGCTTAATAAACCATGCAAAGCAAACATCTAACAACAAGACTACACTACTCGCCGTCGTCGGAGATGTGCACTATCTCCATTCTAGGGTCGGCGTCGGCCTCCGCCTCCTCCTCCGCATCCAGCTCGTCGAAAAGCGCATCGGTCTTCCCCTGTTCTTCCTTGAGGAAGCACTAGTTGGACTCCACATACGCCTCATCCTGGATGGACTCCAGGATGGCGGACTGCTCCGCCATAAATGCCGCTTCGCCGAGCACGAACTCCTCCTCGTAATCCTCCATGGCGAAGCCCGAAGACGACGCCGGCTCCTCCTCCGGCTCCACCGCGTCTTCCCCCACTGGATCAACCCCCTGCATGAGCTCCAACACGTCACCCTCGTCTTCCTCCTCCTCCTCATTCTCCTCCGGCTCCGGCGAATCCGGAGGCAAGCCGGTTGCGACCCGCACGGCACGCCTCGAACGGATCTCCTCCTGCAACTGGAAGCGGCCCTCCGGAGTCAGCATGGCATAAGTAGTCTTCTTCTTCCCGGCCATGGCGGAGGGGGGCAGGAGCGAGTAGAGCAAGAGAAATGGATTGGCTCGGTCTGGCGGCGGCAAGAGGGAGGAACAAGATGTGGCTAGGGTTGGGGGACGCCGTCCGCCTTAAATAGCCGGACCTTGGCCTCGGGCAAGGAACTGGGGCGGCACCACGCGGCGTTCACATCCCCACCGGAGGAGACGCCCGTCGGACCTTTGGGCTTCCGCAGCGGCGCCACGCGGCGTTCACAACCCCACCGGAGGAGACGCCCGTCAGACCGTTGGGTTTCTGGAGCGACGCCATGCGGCGTTCACGACCCCACCAAAGGAGACGCCCATCGGACCATTGGGTTTCCGGAGCGGCGCCACGCGGCGTTCGCACACCCACCGGAGACGCCTCATATTCTCACTATCTCTCTTAAATACCTCGACCTCTGCGCGCCGTGCAGAGGTCAAAGCCGTGCCTCGTTTGCTTGGTAAACGTGCCACCCACACCTTCACGTCCGTGCCTCCAATGCTACTAAAACATTTGGAACACAGAGGCAGGAACATGCCTCCCATGATACTAAAATCGTGCCTCTCAAAGAAAAGTACGTGCCTCCTGTGGCTTTACGCCCGTGCTTCTAATTAATTCGGGGCAGTGTCTCCCGCAGTGAAAACGTGTCACTGAAAACATCTGGAAAAAGAGGCACGGCTTCACGTCCGTGCCTCCCATTACTTCAGGTCCGTGCCCCTCGTTGCTCGTCCGTCACTGTCGTGCCTCCACATATTATGTGACCGTACCTGTCATAGCGTCACGACCGTAACTCCACGTAATATGCAGACAATTGTAACACAGAGGCACGAATATGCCTCCAATGATACTAAAATCGTGCCTCTCAAAGTAAACATGTCACTGAAAAACATTCGACAAACATAGGCACGGCTTCGCATGGGTGCCACACGTAGCTTCACATTCGTGCATCACGCGGCTTCACATCTATGGCTCTCGTTGTTTCATGTCCGTGCCTCCCGTTGCTTCACGCCCGTGCCTCTACATAATCCGGGGCAGTGCCTCCAAGAGACACACAGCCGTACATCTCTCAGTGAAAGTACCAACGAAAACAATTGGAACATGCAGACACGACCGTGCTCATATCGATTTTAAAGCGCAAACATATACTTGTAAAGCCGTGCCTACCTTGACTTCACGCCAGAGCACCTCTTAATGTACGTAAAAAAGCTGCACGGCGGCCTATGTCCATGCCTCTATAACTGAACGAGTCAGCGAAAAAAATTTGGAACACAGAGGTTCGGCCGTGACGCTGATTAGTACAGAACCGTGGATGTAGAGACTCCACGTGCGTGCTTTTCAAAGCGTGCCTCTTATGCTTTTAAAAACATGGCACTTATGCCTTTAAAAGCGTTGGGCTTCCGGAGCAACGCCACATGGTGTTCACATCCCAACAAGAGGAGACGCCTCATATTCTTGTGGGGCTAAAACCGTGCCTCGTGGGGCTTCACTTCCGTGCCGCCCACAGTCACTCGTTTGAGTGAAAACATTTGGAGCACAGAGACACCAACGTGCCTCCCATGCAACTTAAATCGTGCCTCTCGCAGTGAAAACGTCTCACTCAGAACATCAGGGAAACAGAGGCACGGCTTCACGTCCGTGCCTCGCGCGCCTTCACGTCCGTGCCTCCCGTAGCTTCAGGTCCGTGCCTCTCGTCCGTCACTGTCGTGCCTCTACATAATATGCGACCGTGCGTGTCGTAGCGTCACATCCCTAACTCTCTGAGTGAACGTGCCAATATGCAGACAGTTGGAACACAGTTGGAACATGCCAATTACATTTGTAAACAAAGTTCCTGACACCAAAATTACACAAGACAAAACAAGAAACTTCGGTCCACTGCTAATTAGATTTGACTAACTAAGGAAAATTAAGGCGATACAGGAAACGAAAATACATTTGCTAACAAAGTTCCTGACAACTATTTGACACAAGACAAAATAAGAAACTTCTGTCCACTGCTCTCTACTTAGTCATCAGCGACCTTCTTCCTGGGTTGCTCGGCGCGGAGTTCCTCGATCTCCTTCTTCATCGCCACAACTTGTTGCTCGACAGTAGCCGCGGAATCTTCCACCAGCCGCTTGTGCTTGGCGAGGAGCTTCGCATTCTCGTCCATAAGGTCCTCGACGACGGCTTCCAGCTTCGTCACCAAGGCACTGCTCTTCTCGTGCAGCTTCATCCAGCGGGCGGCCTCCTCGTTCTTCTTGTGGAGCTCGTTGGCAAGACGCGAGATGAGACCGGTCGCCTTCTCAACTGAGGCATCGCTCTTCTCCAGCAGCTTCTGCAAGCGGGTGATCAGCTCCTGTTGCTTAATTAGCTCAGCGAGCAGATCGTCGCTGTCCAAGGAATTCAGCAATGCCGGCTCGTCGAGATCGCCTCCAAGACGAATGCGCTTGTGAGAGCAATCACCTGCCCGTGAGAGATCGTTCGAGACCTCGGCAGCGCGGCAGGACACCTCTGCTGCGGCTACCGCCTTACGGCGGGCCCTCTCTCTTGCTTCCGCGGCCTTGGTCGTTGCTTCCTGGTTACCGGCCATGGCACATGCAAAGAGCTACGAACAAGAAACTCTTGTTTTTCTGTAGAGAATTAGGGACGAGGAGGGATGGGGATGTGCAGTGTTTTTGGAGTAGGTGCCCTTTATATACTGCAAATTCGGAAGACGTTTAGGTTTGCAATTAATTTGGAATACTGCGGAAAATAAGGTAGAAATTTATTGATGGTTCTGGTTTCGAAGCCCGAAACGCACCCTGTCGCAGACACCCGTCAGACGGTCAAACTTAGCAAAGCGACGCCTCGTATTCCCACAATCTCTCTTAAATACCTCGACCTCTGCGCGCACTGGAAACCACTCCTCTCCTATCGTCTCCCCAACTGCTCGTCCACACTACGACCACTCCACTTCCACACGGAGGAATTACGGTGCCTCTGCTGGATTTAATTTCGTGCCTCCACAACGGGAACCCAGAACCTCGAGTCTGCCTCTTTTGCTTGGAAAACGTGCCTCCAATACCATCACCCCCATGCCTCTTATATTAGTAAAACCGTGCCTCTAGACGCTCTACTTCCGACATCTCACAATGAGTAGTGTCAGTGAAAACATCTACAGCACAGAGGCATGAACGTGCCTCGTATGCCGCAAAACCGTGCATGTAGCAGTGAAAACGTGTTACTGAAAACATTTGGAAAACAGACGCACAGCTTGACCTCCGTGCGTCACGGGCCTTCACGTCTGTGCCTCCATTTCCTGCACGTCTGGGCCTCTTCGTAATATGCGACCGTGGCTTTCGTACCATCACGTCCGTGACTCTCTGAGTGAACGTGACAGTGGAAAGACTTGGAACACAAACGGACGACCTTGCATTCGCGGGATGTAATTTCATGCCTCCCTCAGTGAACGTAAAACTGAAAACAATTGAAACATAAGAGACACGATCATGCCTGTTCCGGGTGAAAACGCCATCAGGTCCGTGCCTTAACGAGTCAACGAGTCAGTGAAAAATAGTCGGAAAACATAGGCATGGACTTAATAAGTAAACGTGCCATTTTTAGAGACGTTTGGAACACACGCACACGATCGTGCCTCTTTTTGCTACTGTAACCCGTGACTCCCATGCTTGAAAAACGTGCCTCCAATTATGTCACCCCCGTGCCTCTTATACTTCTAAACCGTGCCTCTACAGTCTCTACTTCCGACATCTCACAATGAGTCGTGTCAGTGAAAACATCTCGACCTCAGAGGCACCAACGTGCCTCTCATGCAACTAAAATCGTGCCTCCCGCGGTGAAAACGTGTCACTGAAAACAATTGCAAAACAGAGGCACGGCTTCAGGTCCGTGCCTCTCGTCCGCACAGTCGTGCCTCTACATAAAATGCGACCGTGCGTGTCATAGCGTCACGTCCGTAACTCTCTCAGTGAACGTGCCAACAAGCGGTACTGTTGGCACGGGTGTGTTGTTGCTACCGAGGAGTGGAGTACAATTTTATGTAGAGGATAATCTAAGGCGAGCGCATTTAGAAACCTTATTGACCCACTCAACTGCACCTGCCTTTGTGTGTATATGAGAGGTAGATACAATAGGTACTGTTCTAAATACAACACAGGCACGGTTGTACGTGCATCGTGCTTCCTTGTATTCAAAAATTTACCACCGACACGTTCACTGTGAGAGGCACGGCCGTAAGGTCATGAGACGCAAGATTCCATATGAAACAGAGTCACGGTCATGCCTTTGTGATCCAAACGTTTTCTAGGCCACTCATTCACACAGACTATTTTTATCGCAACTACTAGTTAACACACGACGCAAAAGCACAGTGATTGTTTGTGACCAGATGTTGACAACAACAGTGGATCTGTCGAAAATGATTGAGAGAATCTAACCCGGGTCCTG
This sequence comes from Elymus sibiricus, assembly GCA_039707655.1. Lineage (NCBI taxonomy): Eukaryota > Viridiplantae > Streptophyta > Magnoliopsida > Poales > Poaceae > Elymus > Elymus sibiricus. The sequence goes on along the minus strand of CM077666.1, from coordinate 526,052,389 downwards.
CGTACTACTTTCCATAATTGGAAGACGAGCACATCTACAACCGTTTCTATCCAAGCTTACAGACGATGCAAAAACTAAAAGCACCGTTTGATCATGTTTACACATCAGCCAACCTCAAAAGGGCACAACGACACTGGAACCTGTAAGCTTAAGAACAACTAACTCTAGCCCTGTTTTCAGCATCCACAGCTGAATGGATCCGTCAAATCCAGGTATTCAACACGCCTGTGTTTCAAATCCAAGCACGCGTGGTGGCAGCTTGCTGATAATATAAGGCGAGCATGTTTAGAAGCCTTTTTGTCCCATAGAAGCACCTTGTGCTGCTGTTTGTAAAATTCTTCCATGAAGTCTTTGTGGAAGCAAAACTTAAGCCTGATGGTCTCTAGCTCCCTTACGTTCAGAACAAAGAATGTCACAAACTCAATGTTTGCCCGGTAGTGTTCATAGTCTTCCAGAGTAACTGTCTTCAAACGAATGTCATGATGTTTGAGAAACACCCGGTGCTTCTGACGCCACCTATTTGTTACTCCATAACGGACACCTCCCTAGAAAAACATGAGCATTGAAAATACTTGAGGTCTATAAAGAGAGAATATGTCGAAAGAGCAAAGGAACGATTAATTCTATCACCTCTGTCCCAATAAAGTTTTTCTTAGTTTTGTCTAGATACAGATGTATCTAACACTAAAACATATCTGTGCACAGATGTATCTAAACAAATGTAAGACAAAGATTTTTGGGACGGACGGATTAGTACACTAAGCTTTGTATGGGCTTTCAAGGTGTGTGAGAATCATCACCTCGATAAACAAGTTCTCCAGGCTTCGAAAGCATCGCATCAAGGAAACGACCATGTCCACTTCGTAAGCCATGTGGATAAGCAAGCTCTTGACAGATTGCAGCACTGTTGATAGGCTGACTGTCGGCAAACCCTGCATGGTGCATGGATAATAATATTAAAAATGAATAAAGGTTGGATTACATGAAACTTGTTTACTCGAACAAATGCAGATGAAAGTGAGTACCTGGATAACAGTAGGGTGATACGTGACCTTTGATTCAGAGAAAAAATCAAGGAATTTGCCCAAGGTCTCCAGTTTAGGTGCAGAGATGACAGTTATCTGCAAGTCCCTGGTCTGAATATCATGAATCAGGCGTTGAAGTGAGGGGGCATCCGCTATAATGAGTTCGGCAATGCCGTCGCAACGAATGCCAATGCTTACAAGGGTAGGTGAGTTTATTCTGATGCAATGGCTTTCCATATGCAAAACAAGCAGCAGGCATCTGAGTGCAGGGCAACTAGAGTGGATCATGCTTTGCAGCGAGACGTCTGATATATCAACAGATACAAGCGAAAGTCTCTCGAGCAGTGGTAGTTCAAGCATTTGTACATAATTGTCTGGTATTTGACAAAGAGCAAAGGTGACGGTGTGGAGAGAGGACGCAAACCGAAAGATGGACATTGGTGCAGAGGGCGCAGATGAAGGGCATATGTGTGCTAGTCTGTCCTCTGGTTAGAAGAACTCTAGCAACTGGAGATTGTCGAGTTTCGAGGATTGGAGCCAGAAGTCGACGGCATAGGGTCTGCACTGGAGGTAGCACGCCGGGATGGAGAGGCGGTGAACTGCGCCCTCATGGCCGGAGAGGATGGCCTCCGGAAGATTGAAATCATCAGCTTCAGATTTACCACGGCACCGAGTTGCGAAGTATCTTTCGCGGACGAGCTCCCAGGTGGGGGGTTCACCGCCGGAATCCATGGAGATTATCTCAATCTGAACTGTTTCTGGAAGGTTAAAAACACGAGCGGCAGGGATCTCACGGCAGTCAAGATTCAGAGGAGCGGTGCGCCATAGAGGGCGCCACCGAGATGCAAGGACTTGAGTGCGGATGCCCTCCTTGGTGGGGAGACAGGAGATAATCTCACCTAGGATGGCGTCCGGCAGGTTGCTGATGCGGTCCGGACGAGATTCCTCCTCGCCCTCCTCGGATCTAGTGGGCGCACCACCGTCGCCGCTTGTCGCCCCTTCCACCACCACCACACCCCCAGAGGACGGCGTCGCCGGTGGCGCGAGCCTCGCCCTCTTGGTGCTAGGGGCACCGGGCTCCATCTCCATCTCCATCTCCATTGCTGGGGTTGCGCCGCCTACGACCACCGCTCCGTACGGTGGATATGGAAAAATGGGTTAGAGGCTAGGCATTCACTGCGCTGATACAAAAAGGTTAAGTGGGGAGGGGAAGGGGAGGGTTCCAGATTAATTATTAACAAGTCAAGGGCTGCAGAAGATTAAATAAAAGCACGGCCTTGAAGGTACGAGATGCACTATTCTACACGCAGCCCAGGCACGAGCGTGACCCATTGTGTTTTAATTGTTTACAGGCAAACCTTCGTCGCTGGATTCTGTTCGACGTCGCACGCACGCTTCTACATGCATCGTGCCTCTGTTGGTTGCAAAATTTTCCACGGGCACGTTCACTGTGAAAGCACGGTTTCACATTAAGGAGATTCAAGGTCCTCACTCCGTCTTCCAAATGTTTCCCCTGCAAGGACGTGAAGCCACGACAGACGCACGGTTTCACAGATAGCGGAAGCACGGTCTGCAAATATTTCCTCCACCGCGTTCACCGTTAGAGCCATGGCGGTGAGGTCACGAGATGCACGGTCCTTCTTAGTGTTCAATCAACCGTGCCTACCTTGACTTCACGCCAGGACCCCTCTTAGTGTACGTGAAAAAAGCAGCATGGCTGCCTACGTCTCATGCCCCTAAACAGGAAGATTTGCAGACCGTGCCTCCCGTTGCTGCACAACCGTGCCTCTTTGAAATACGCGACCGTGCCTCTTCGAAATACGTGACCGTGCCTTTCGTAGCGTCACATCCGTGACTCTTTGAGTGAAAATGTCCAAGCGTGACGCTAATTAGTACAGAACCGTGGCTGTAAAGACTTCACGAATGTGCTTTACAAAGCGTGCCTCTCATGCTTTTAAAAATGTGGCACTTATGCTTTTAAGACAAAATAAGAAACTCCAGTCCACTGCTTAATAACTTCAGACGCAGACAATGATCAGGGTAGCTGCTGTCTACTTATATCCCAGTGACCTTCTTGTTCGATTGCTGGGCGTGGAGTTCCACAATCTCCTTCTTCATAGCCTACACGACGTTCATCTCCTCCGCACGTTGCTTCACAGCGGCCACGGATTCCTCCACCAGATGATCGCGCTTGACGAGGAGCTTCGCCTTCTCATCGAGAAGTTCTTCGATAATCGCGTCCATCTTCTCCGCCTCGGCATTGCTCGCCTCGAAGAGCTTCTTCCAGCTGTAGGTGACCCCCAAAAGCTGCTCGTACGACTTGTCATCCTCCAGCTTTGAAACCGAGGCACTGATCTGATCGAGCAGCTTATTAAGATTAATTAACATGGAGCTCTGAGTTTGTTCGCCTCCAACATGAATTTCCTTGTGAGAGCCGTCGCCAGCCCGTGAGGCCTCCGCGTCGCCACGGGACATCTTACCTCTTTCCGCCGTCGCCCTGCTCACCACCCTCTTCTTTTTTCTCGACCCAGAACTCCTCCCTAATCTGCTGGAAGATACACCCTCATGCTGCTGGTATCCTACTGTAGAGGGTTTCTGTTCGAGTTCGCGACGGAGCCTAAGCCTAGCTCCAATTGACTCTGATCCAGCATCACGAAGACACATCCTCATGGTATTAGGAGGAACCTGGCAACAATAATTCACAACTAAATGAAATAGCAGGAAGAGAGAGAAAACACAAGAAGTAGAAACAGAGTCAACTTACAGATGAGGAACCCTCCCCAGCTAGGATCTCCTCCTGCATCTGCAAGCGGCACTCCGGAGAAGTCTTCTTCTTCCCGGCCATGGCGGAGGGGGGCAGGAGCGAGAAGAGCAAGAGAAATGGATGGGCTGGCGGCGCGCAAAGGGAATGTGAGAGGCATTCTCTCTGACTGAAACGCATGTAACCGTGACTTTTCTTCAGACGTAATCGAGACCCCACTTCGCATGTAACCGTGCCACTCATGTATGCACTCTCGTGCCTCTCCTAAAGTCAGGGAAAACATCAGGAAAAGAGGAGCACGACCGCGCCTCTCACATTAAACGTGACGTTAGCGCAATGTGAACAGAGTCAAGACGCCGCCCCTGCATAACATATAGGACCTTTCCTATAGTGGCGTCAAGTTCGTGCCTCAATCAGTAAACGAGTCAGCGAAAAAACAGAGAGGCAAGAACGTGACTCTGCTCCATGCCACTCGCAGTTCGAGGCATTCTTCCGAGGCACGCTACGAACCGTTCGTTCGTAGCGTTCACATGGTTTAGGGTTTCTCTTTATTAAACAGAGACAAGTAGGCATTATTCCAAGCCAACAGATCCAAGGAGATTTACTTTCTGCTTAATATAGAACGAGACTATCGCACATGCATAAGCTCCATGCTTCACGTCCGTGTCACGTTCGTGCTTCCACAGCAGTCGCGGCCGTGCCTCTCACAGCAAAGCGTATCGCTGATACATTTAGAAGTCAGAGGCACGACCGTGCGGCAATTTAATACATGACTGTGCCTGTCGTGTCGGCACATTCGTGCCTCTCACAGTGAACTATAAAAACATTTGCAAAACAGGCACGAACGTCCAACCCATCTAAAATCGTACATGCAGATGCTCCACGCCACGCACTTAAAACAGCCACTATAAACGTCTGGAACACGGGAAGGCACGAATGGCGTGTCACGTCCATGCCTCTCTCACAAAAGTCATGGCCGTGCATCTATGAGTGAAGACATTTGGAATGCAGAGACGCACGAACGTGACTCTGCATAACACAGAGACGCATGAACATGACTCTGCATAACACAGAAATGCCAGAGTCCCACCGACTGACACGTAGGAAGCAAACAAAACAAAACACCCAGGTTATCAAAAAACTAACGCAGACAAGCCCACACACTATTGCCCGAATCTTGATGCTTATACGGACGGTGGAAAATTAGAGACGCTTCGATCATTCCCCTCGCTCTGCTGGTCTCCTCCTTCACCTTTCGCAGGGAAAATCTCGAACACTACGCCTCCCGGACGCTCTGCTCCTTCCTTCTGTCCCTTCCTCCAAACCGGCAGACCAGCCCAACTACGAAATCGAGTTCGCCTCACCGGACAACCACCGCCGCACTTCGCCAACCGCCCTCCATTGCGAGACACAAACCGTAAAACGGTGCCCGCGACACCACCAAAACACTCCTCCCGGCGGCGGCGACTGCCGGCGAGAACCTGCGCTCTGAAGACCGGCGGCGGAGATCGCAAATAAGAGCAACGACAGAATCATCCGATGGATGCGAGAAACCCAGCACACACAAATGAAGGTAAAAGTTCGTACATTCCATTCCATTCCACAAGGGCGGACATAGTGATTTTCCCCTTTTCACGGTCAGGAACCCTAGCCGGCGCAGAAACAATGTTTTCGAATTACTCTGTTTAAACTTCTCTAACAGATAGGAATAGCTTAGGGAAGACTGCAATTGAAATGCTACTCCTCCCCATTACAGATTTTTGGACGGTGGATATTGCTTAACACGTACCTGACTTCACTAAGAATGACCCCACTGTAGATTTAAACTCTGCGAGCATCAAGACAGACCAAACTTGATAATTACACGTTATTTTTTACACACATTAATTATATCTGTTTAAAATTACCTGCCTCTGGTTTCAAAAACCGTGGTACAGGAATAAGTGCACCTGTGCTTCTACGGTGAAACAACCTGTGCCACTTCAACCATACCATTTATTTCTTCCACGCAAGGCATGTCATATTTTCCTGCGAGATTAAACTCTGCTTCTAACACCTGGCCATTTTCATGCAGCAATGACCGGTGTAAAGGAAAATAGGAAGCCTGAGGAAGAGCCTGCCATGCAGAAAGGTCCTGTCAAAGGTTTAAGAAAACTGTCCACTCCAATTTCCAACTAAGAAAAACTATTTAGCGACATAAATAAGTTAACCGTTTTCCTTGACACAAGTATAAAAAGTTGTATTATATTCTGCAAATAAAACTATGCCTGTGTGTTTCCAAAAGTATATCCCTTTCCTTTTTTGCAAACGAATCAATATCCTTTTTTGTTACCTGATCATTATGCAGGTCACGAAGACAGTGATATTCAAACAATCCTGTCTGAAATTAACATGCAAAATGAAGATAGACGCAACATCTCTCCTCACCCATCAGAAAAAAAGTACGCAACAAATCAAGCAGAACGAAGCAGCGGCCATGCCAATCCTGCACAAAAACAATACACCACTGGTAACTTACAGCAGGCAGACAGATAAAAATGATGCTATCAAGAGCAAACGAGTAAAAACAAGCAGACGAGAGAGGCAATCAGAAACAAAGGCTGTTGTTCCTCCTGAAGTTGAAAGGAAAAAGCGAAAGAACAACACTGATGTGATCCTCGAAAGTGATACCTTGCAACAGCTAAAGCCTCTAATGGTACTGCCGCCACCAGCACCACCCACGAGCAACAAACAAACTGAAAGCATGAAGAAAAACAAACGACCACGGGTGCAACAAGAACAGGATGACGCCAACAAAGATTCATTGCCTGATGGTGCCAACAATGATACAGAAGGCCATGCTGATTTCATTCCTCCAGAGGACGGCAATGATACTGAAGAGGACAACAGCGATCATGTAAAACACATTTCTCTAGGAATTTTTGTTTGCCGCTGAATACCACTGAAAACCAAATAATCCTTTTCTAACGAAACCCCTTTTTTCTTTTTCTGAAACAGCCAAAAACAAACAGGAAGGGCACAAAGAGGAGAAAGACAAGCGGGAACAAAATGGCAGCACCAACAGATGATGAAGGAGAGGCAACAACCAATGAAAACAAATGTAGAATCAAAGCAGGAGCAACATTCATACACGTCAAACAAGCATGGGGATTACTTAAAGAACGTCACCGAAGAGATGTTCGGGAGGCAGGATTTGGCAGCATAGAGCACTGCAAGATAACGGGCTCCATCTACAGGCCACTTGCAGCACACATCTACAGAAATCTGAACACAGACAACATGACGATAAGCTTTGGGGAAGCTGATGAAGACAAGAAAATCAAGATTACCAAGGAAGGCATCCATAAGGCTTTTGAATTCCCAAACGGCAAACCAAAGACAGCACCAAGGCCGCAGACTTCCCCCAGAGATATGAAGGAACTGAAGTCAGAACTAGGCCTAAAAAAACAGATTTCAAAACTAAAGATCTGTTTGAAAAGCTAAAAAAATTAGTAGAAATTGACAAGCCAGAAGCAAACAGGAAAGTAGTTAAAATATTTTTCCTCATTCTTTTCCACAAGGTCATCTGTGGAACAACCGCCCAATCTTCAGCAAGCAAGCAATATTGGTCAAGAAAATGGATTATAAAGAAATGGCACAGATGGACTACTGCTAGGTCGTTGTCGAAGGGATTAAGGCTGGAGCTGAAAAATGGCAAAAACACGAAGAGGAAAAACAGGAATTTAAGAACAAAAAGCACCTCAATGGATTGGCACAGGGACCAATAATCATGTACCTCGACTCCCTGATGTTATCAAGCACCAGAGAAATGCGCAAAATTGCTGAGGGAATGGACAAGACTTCGACACGACGAGCTAACCATCTCACCGAGAAGGATCTAACAAAGGTAGCTAGAGCAAACATGAAGAAGGATGGAAAAGGATGTCCGGATCACTATGAATTTGGCAAGACACAGGTATGGCTCTTTCGTCCATAAATTGCTTGTACCTTGTAAAAACATTTTCGATTCTAACAAATTTCATTCTACCGAAACAACGCAGACATGGAAAGGAACAGCAGACAGGATCTTCTACACAAACGAAAGAAACACGGAATCACCTTTGCCTTCAATGCAACTCATACAAGCACAGCAACAAAAACATCACCAGCACACGACCAAACTGCTACCACCCCCACCCAAGGTCCGGCGTGAAGAACCGGGCAGCACCACGGGAAGCAGGGAACTCAAGACAAGTACCGGCGAAGGATCAGCAGGAGGATTCAAAATAATCAATGCAATGTTGAAAAACGTGCTTGACGAAGCATCACAGTTACCCGCAATAAGAAACAGAGCGGGATGCCAATACACCGATGAAGAGGAAGATTTCAATCAAAAAGCCAGAGAATCACTGATAGAACAAACGACGTCCCTGATAAAAGCTTTCGAACATCACAGTAACTTCCAGCGCATGATTTGCAAGGCAAGAAAGAAGGAAAAGGACGAGGGGAACCTGATTGCAATAGAGCAAGAACATGCAGAAGACACAACTAGAGTAGTTGATGACGACCTCACAAAAGAAGACGTAGTGACAACAGTAGCACAAGAAACGCGAAAAAGTAAGGCACCCCAAGGAGAGGAAGAGAAGGAGAGAAAGACAAGATCCAGGATACAAAAGACAACGATTAACAGGGAAGACACAAAGGAGCACAAGTAGGTACAAAAGAGACACAAGGAGAAGCACATACAAAGCAACACAAACGTCAAGGAACAGCAAAAGCAACAAAGAAAAGTAGCAGCAGAAATAAAAGTTGCAGATCACGAACAAGGAAAGGTGGTAAATATTAACAATACACGATGTGGTTTGACTTCGCCAGTCTGTTCTCATACTCACACTAATTTTTTTTGTTTCATACCCTCCAGGCATGCATCCCAGCCCACGATGAAGGCAGAAAGCACAATGATGGCAACAACACCGAGCACGAGCATCCAACGAACAAATCATCCAACCTCACAATAGATGATGTTCCATCAAGCACAACCGCGAAAGCAGTACAGGACAGAACCGGGATAGGAAGCAGCAAAAACGTGAGTATAAACAACCCTTTTCCACTTTTAAACTGCATACAGTTGTGAGTTAACTGACAAACCTACTTGACTCAGCTCCGCAGTCCGGCCGAGCTAGACTCAGCGCCCGACGAAGCACAAGTTGACCTGGACATCCCAGATGACCACAAACTAGACCATCTTATACCTCACAAAGAAAGAGTAGACACAGACGAAAACATCCAAACCACCAACAAAGAGGTGAAATTCAACAACAACCCTTTTTTGAAGATTCATAACCGATGAACTACCTAGTACAGCCTACGACAACAATATGGAAAATAGAAGAATTACAAGGAATGAATAACCTTTTTCTCTGAACAACACAGGAAACAAACAAGCACGCTGCTGTCAAGAATCAACAAGGACCACAGCCAGGGGAAGTTGTCACTGCAATAGTAGCCAGTGCTGCAAATGAAGACCAACCTTCATTTGACAAACAGGAACTACAAAATGCCCCAGCAGCGTCAACGGCTGAAGAGGTGAAGTTAGACGACCTGCTTCTATAACATAAGAAAATAAAAAATATTTAAGCACACACAAATGAAGTCCCACCTTTATCTACATTTTTGATTGAACAGACAAAACAAGAAAATGAAAGCACTGGTGTAGAACAGCAAAACTGACAGCAAGAGGACGACAAGAAACAAGGATAACGTGTCTTTACAGTAGTAGACAACACTGCAACTGAGCAAGAGGTATTACAAATAATAGACAATGCTGCTGCCACTGGACAAGACGCAAAACATTCAGAAAACAAAGAAGAAGAAGCACACACGGCACCGCAGACAATGACTGAAGAGGTGAAGCTACAGAACATGTTTCTACAACAAATATATAAAAAAATAGCTGCACAGACAGATATGCAGTCCCATTTAACTACTTTTTTGTCTTACAACAGCCGCAACAAACAGAGGAGAGCACCGACATTCAACATCAACAAAAACAACCAGAGGAGACAATTAAACAAGGGGAACAAGATATTCCAACAGTAGACAGGGATGGCACTCATGACCAAGCCCAAAATACTTCACTTAACAAACAAGAAATAGCAGGCGCTCGAGCAGCGACAACGACCGAAAAGGTAAAGTTACATAAGGTGAAATTAAAAAATAGCTTTCGTCACAGACACAAATGCAATCCCATTTACTGACCCCTATGTTCTCCTCTAAATTTATTTTGTGCTGGCTCTTTTGATGTTATGTTTTAATTTACAGATTGTGAGATAGTACTTAAATTTCTTTTGTCTTGCCTGTTTCACTGCTAGAAGATACGCCTTGTCCTTTGTCGTTCCTTTCTTGTTCTTTTTCCGCTTGCGCTTGCATGTGATGATGTCCCTTTAGGGTTTTACAAAGGAGAAAGGGAGCAAAGATAGTGATCCCATGAGCAAAGCCATCGAAGACCTGTGCAACGCTGTATGCAGGCCACGGACAAAGCAAGAAGGGTAAGTTCATGTAACTACCACACAACACATTCTTCCAATGTTTTTACATGTAAACTGTGTAAACTAAAATATTTTTCTAAATATGCATTGCAGAGATAAGCTTTTCCTGACAACGAACAAGTTAGATGTCAATCTAGGTCATGTGGCCGAAAGCTTCACAGTCGGAAATCCAGTGAGCAGCGAAGCCATCGAGCCCATGCTGGTGATCTTGAGAAATGAACTCAAGGGCACAGGGCGAAAGATTCTATCATTAAACAACACTGTAAGTAAAGATCACGGCAACATTGAATACAAGTATATCAATCGATCAACTTTGTCTACAAGTGAACTGACAAATTCCATTTTGCGTACATATGACAAAACAAGCAGCACTCAATAAAGCGAGCCGATGACAATGATCCAATGTGCTTCAAAAATAAAGTCCAAGCACAGATCAGAAATAAACTACTACCTGCCAGGCTTAAAAGATTTTTCAATATAGAAGAAGGAGAAAAACTACAAGATTATGACATGGTAAGCAGATCACCTGTTACAGATACGAAAATCCAATAACGGCTCTACAGTTCTCTTTTATGTCCAACAAACCTTGCCTAAATCTAAGAAGGATTGCAAATGGTTTCTTTTTATTTTGCCTCTTGCAGTTCTTTCTACCAGCTTTCATAGGCGGGTATAAGAAAGATGGAGATATCGGTCACTATTTCACCATCACAGTTAACATGAAAAAAGAGCGCTCCGAACTCCTTGACTCTCTAACTGCATATCCCAGGACAGTACAATTCTTCAACACTGTAACAAGCAGATTGAAGAAGATCTGGAAGCAAATGAGCACAGAGCTCCAGCTTTCACCAAGAAGTATCGACCATTTCAAAAAGGTCAAAATGCAGGTGCCGCTTCAGGGAGGAGAGACGTAAACACTACCAACCTTGCTCTTTTTTTTTGCTGCAACATTTACTACTTCCATTCCTAAATACAGGACGTTAGAGCAGTTTTACCCAAACTGTCCCAACGTCTTATATAAAATATAAGGTATTTTCATGACACAAGCCAGCAATAATAACCAATCATTCTTCTACATGCAGAATGGACTGTGCATTCTATATGTACATGAACGTGAAGCACTACTCCCAAGATGGAACAACAGTGGTCTTGACGGAAGAACATGTCCCAAAGTTGAGGAAAAAATTCTATATCAACTAATCAGCCAAGGCAGAGACAATACCGTACTATCATTAATCAACTATACCACAGGTTCGTATTTCTAAAGACAAGCAAGTAATACTTTGCTTAAGTAATTTTTAGAAACCAAGCCTCATAATTTTTCAGCCTACCAGTTGATAATGACTTTTTTTATTTCTTGATTCTAACAGATATGCTGAAGCATAAAGTCAACATCGGAGACACATAAATGCAACGGACAAAATGTGACGTACTAGAAGAATTTCCTCCAACTCCCGAGCCCAAGGAAAAAAATATAGGAACAAGCAGTCAAGACCAAGTTATTGATATTACTGACACATGCACCGAAGAGTAAGAAGTTATACATGTAAGAAGCCAAGAACCAATTGAACAAATTGACTCACAACAACATGGGCAAACAGAAGCTGATTTACAGAGGGAACACGAACGCGACGATCCACCAATAGAACTAGATCGACAACCCCCAGAAGAAAAGATTGAACACCAGGAAACTCACCAATATGAAGAAAACATCAACAGCAACAGCAACAGCTTCATAGCACAGCAACTTGAGCAAACACACACTGGTTTAAAAGAGGATAACAGAAGGAAGGATACACAAACTGCGCAAGACCAGCTTTCCAAGCTGAACAAGCACCCTGTTGCTGAAGAAAAGAAGCACATCGACAATAAGATCTTACAACAAAAGATACTTGAGAAGAGGAAACACGATGCTACCGTCTCTGTACCTTCAAAGATTCAATCATCTGAGATCAGCTCAGCAAACATAATCTCAATCAAGAGGCCGTTGAAGCGATCGACCAGGGTCTCTGAGAAAGTCAACATACCAACATTTGTGCCAGGAGATTTCATTTATAAGTACAAGGCCATGTCACTTTATAAATATCTAATGAGCCAAGAAGGACAGAAAGAATGCGGAAAGTAAGTAGATTCTCTCTCTTCCCAAAAACAAGAAACGGAGAAGTGCAGCTACTCTTAAAACCAGCTAACCACTGACTCTATTATGCGTAAACCTTTTTTGCTTGCAGAGAAAACGTATATAAAAGCTCAAAGCGAGAAGATAACATTACCGGAAAAGCCATGATGGACCAGGCACGACAAGGAAATGCACAAATGGAGGGCTCGATGGCAAACGCATTATTGGAAGAATGGGCAGAACAGCAACAATTCAACAGAAGCGACACAATCGTACTACAAGCAGAGTTCGCAAATGTATGAGTACCTCTTACACAAAAACACATCCACCATTGCTGTGATAAATTTCTTAACTAAAACTACGTACACTCTTTCTTCCAGATGGTGCTCGGTCTCGATTCTAAAGACGGAGACCTAAGAGAATTCGACGAGGTAGAAGCACTAAACGCATTTGGAACCCTTGTGAAAGGAAAAAACCTTCTAAAAAAGAAGATGGTAAGTTCAGAATTATTACCGAATAAAAGTATGCACGCATGATTTTCAACTATCTCTCTGACACACAACGCAGATCAAGATACCTCATTACACGGCACATCACTTCACGCTGTATGTGCTGAACAAGTACACGAGTACCATCGACATACTTGACTCATTGAATTACATACTCAAAAACGATACGACTTGGAAGGAACACCATAGGAATCGTACAGAACTGGTATGTCCTTTGAACCTTGCTTTATTTTTTTTCTGACGATAATACAATATGATTACTTTTCTCAACTGCGCATCCAAATGACAAAACCAAAATGTAATCACAGATTAAAAGGATGTACGTACTGATGAAGAACCATTACGGAGAATAAGCACTAAAAGACAGCAATGAACCAAGGTGGATGCCGAATGGAAACCAGAGTACGTATTCACAGTCATATTCGGTAAAACCAACCAATTAAAGTGGGATGAGCGTCCAGGAAAAATCAAAGATTTCAAACAAGAAACTACAAGTTTTTTTTCGACCAGGAAAGGTAATATAACTATTTTCTGTTTACTCTTTTCAACAACTCATGGTTGGTCTATCTTCTCAACATGACAAAAGCTTGCATATCACTTTTAATAGTAACAGCTATAAATTTTTACCTGATTTGACAGAACCAAGGGGAAAAAACAAGGATGAAGCAGGAAGCACCATGAAATATCCAGAACATGAATACTCCTTTGAACACATGGACAAGGCGTCTCAGCTCTACCAAATAGTCATGAGTGAGAGCTGGCAGAAAAAATTCAAAAGGTGAGTTGTTTCCTTATGCAACTCAAATTAGTTGGAGTGAGCACACAGTCAGAGAAAGAACACACCAAACTAAAACATTCTTAAATTCTTGTTTATCAATTTGTTTGTCACTGAATCTCACGAGGAAAAATTATTTTACTGTCCTGTCAATAGAACACAGATATATAGCCGGACACGTACACACGGCGAAAGCACATATTTAACTGGAGCCAGCCTCAAGGCAGTATTTCGTCCAAAACCAGCACAGAAGAACAAACGTGACCACATTGAAAAGAGGGTGCTCGATGAGATAGCAGAAATCTGGGAAAGCAGACAGGCTTCAAAGCAAAGCCATAGACTAATATTAGGGCCAAGCTTCGCAGAGGTAAATTTCAAAAAACCACAAACATAACATGAATTTGTCTATTTACAACGACTATTTTATCTATTGTTACCAAATTATTTTTTCTAACGCCTTTATCTCATATACTGGATATAAAGAATACATCTACATCTGCTTCCAACTTTAAAACTAATTTCGAGGATAGGATGCATCAATTGGTTCCCATATATCTTAAAGACCATCAAAAGAAGAAGCTCTCCACAGCAAAAATGGTATTACCGTTTTCCCTACAACAAAATCAAAATATGTGTTTTAACATATTCCTTTATACTAAACTCTCATCTAACATTTTTTTTGTACATAGGTATTCATACCACTCGAGAAGGAAGACCGGTACATACTATTTATGCTGGACAGATATACGAGGAAACTACACATTATTGAATCTCAAGAGACCTCTCTCAAAGAATTCAAGAAGGAACAAGCATTAATAAAACTACAAAATCAGCGCACTTATCAAACAAATAAAGCACTTGATGACATGGCAGCCATTCAAAGGAAAAAAGAGAAGGACCATGATAAATACCACAACCATAAAAACAAAGTGGTAAGTGTTGTAAATAACACTATTTCAATTTACGAGTTGCACTGCATGATTCTCTAAAACCAAAACTAAATGCAATTGCAGGTACCGAGGTTTAAAGAAGTCTTCAACATCATATTCAAAAACCAAATGGAAAATGAAAAGAGCAAATGGGACGTTCACTTTGTACAAGGTGTTCCAAAAGTTGAGAAAGGTGAATCACCGTTCGCTGTTCTAAGGTTTGCATTTCTCTACGATGGCAAGGACTTCATTGAAGACATAGATAATTTTGACGTAAGTTTTCGTTGAAACTACTCTAGACGCACTATATAAAAACTTTGGAGTATATTTTACTTCTGCTACATATAATAAACCTGCATGCACTAATTCAAAGATTTTTTTTTCTTGTTTTGCTAAACTTTTCATAGGATGAAACGGAGCAATGGAGAGCAGAAGCACTATACATGTTGTTACTCAGCGAACAGAATGAAGTGAAACCCACTAATATGGGTGATGAAATTAGAAAGATCTTCAACAACAATGCAAACTAAAACTTCTTGATTAGCAAATGAGGCTAATTCCATCAAAACCTCACAAAATGGTTTAACCGTGCCTCGTATTGTGATCATGTACCTACTAAATCTTTTATTCATGTAATTCCTCTGTGCCTCTACAAGCTTAACCATGGCTCTTACGGTGCATCTCCCGACTGCACCACTAGTCTATGTACAACCGTGCCTCTACAAGCTTAACCATGGCTCTTACGGTGCATTTCCCGACTGCGCCACTAGTCTATGTACAACCGTGCTTCTCTAACTGAACTAGGCACAAAAACATTATGAAGAAACCGTGCCTCTATAAATGAGTATTCGGACCCATGACTCTGGTGCCACACGCCCATGCCTCTACAGACTTTACACCTGTGCACGCAGAGGATTCATACCGATGCCTAGCCTCGAGAAACCCCACATCCATGCCTGTAGAGGTTTCACTCCCTTGCCTTTGGAGTCTGTAGAGACGTGCCTCACGTGCCACGTGCCATGACTCTACATGCTGCACACACGTGACTCCGGATGCTCATCGCATGTGCCTCTTTGTCCTGCACACCCGTCCCTCTGGATTCGTATGCATCTGCATGTACCTGTAGAAGCTACACGACTGTGCCACTCACCTATGTATAAACATGTCTCTCTAACTGAGTATTCGGACCAATGCCTCTGCTGCCACATGCCCGTGGCTCAAGAGACTTCACACCCGTGCACGCAGAGGATTCATACCAATGCCTCTGGTGCCACACGCCCGTGCCTCCGAAGACTTTACACCTGTGCACGCAGAGGATTCATACACATGCCTCTAGAGGCTTCACTCCCGTGCCCCTTGAGGTTGCACAACCATGCCTCACGTGCCACGCGCCGTGACTCTAGGTGATGCACACACGTGACTCCAGACGCTGGTCCCCCGTGCCTCTTGGTGCCAACAGGAGCCACAGCCGTGTGCTGCCGGGCGCAGCAAGCTACAAGGCTGTCCCCTGCCGCCTATGTACAACCGTGCCTCTCTAACTGAGTATTCGGACCCATGGCTCTGGTGCCACACGCCCGTGGCTCTGGAGACTTCACACCTGTGCACGCAGAGGATTCATACACATGCCTACAACAGCCCCACGTCCGTGCCTGTAGAGGCTTCACTCCCGTGCTTCCGGGGGTCGCACGCTCATGCCTCTAGAGGCTCCTTACCGTGACTCTAGGTGCTGCACACACGTGACTCCAGACGCTGGTCCCCCGTGCCTCTTGGTGCCTACTGGAGCCACAGTCGTGTGCTGCCGGGCGCAGCAAGCTACAAGGCTATGCCACTGCCGCCTATGTACAACCGTGCCTCTCTAACTGAGTATTCAGACCCATGCCTCTGGTGCCACACGCCCGTGGCTCTGGAGACTTCACACCTGTGCACGCAGAGGATTCATACCCATGCCTACAGTAGCCCCACGTCCATGCCTGTAGAGGCTTCACTCCCGTGCTTCCGGGGGTCGCACGGCCATGCCTCTGGGCAATCCACACCATGCCTCACATGCTTCACGGATGACAAGGTGCTGCGCACCCGTGCCTCGAGATGCTTCTCGCCGGTGCCTATCACGTGCTTCTTTTTTTTAGTTGTTTCACTACACTAAAATCAAAAAATGCTAGCGTCCCACCGCGAACTGACTATTTAGTAAGAAGCAAGCAAACGAAACAAGCACAGCAAGGCCACACAAACCTTGATGCCCAATCGGACGGTAGAAGATTGGAGACGGTTCGATCATTTCCAACCCTCCCTCCCTCTAATACTACTCTCCTACTACCCCTCTCCACCCGAAATATCCAAACCTTTGCCACTCCCACACGCTCTCCTCTTTCATTCTGCCCCCTCCTCCAAACCCGCACACCAACCCAAATTCGAAATCGAGTTCGCCTCACCAGACAACCGCCACCGCGCTTCGCGAACCGCCGTCCACTTCAAGATACAGACCGTCAAAAGGTGCCCGTGACAGCACCAAAATCCCCTCCCGGCGGCGGCGACTGACGTCGACGACCTGCGCTCTCAAGACCGGCAGCGGAGATCGCAAAAAAAAAACAACAACGACAGAATCAGCCGATGGATGCGAGAAACCCCACACCCGCAACCGAAGGTTACAATTCATCAACTTCATTCCAATCCACAAGGTCGCTCCTAGTGATTTCCCCCCTTCCACGGACATAAACCCTAGCCGGCGCAACAACTCAGTTATCGAATAGCCTGTTTCAAATTCCCTAACAAATAGGAATAGCGTGGTCAATAGTGAAAAAGAAATGCTACTCCTCCCCGCGTAATTATCTTGGTCGGAGGATACTGCTTAAAACATACCTGCCATCACTAACAAGGCCACCACTGTAGATTCAAACCCTGGGAGCGTCATGAAGTATCAAATGTGATAATTACACGAGATTTTCCCTGCCCCTTGATTGTATATGTTTCAAATTAAGTGCCTCTCATATTAAAAACCGTGCTCCAGGAATAGGTGCACCTATGCTTCTGTGGTGAAACAACATGTGCCTCACTAACCATACAATTATTTTTCACGCGTTGTATGTCCTCTTTTGCTTTGAGATAAAACTATCCTTCTAACACCTGGCCATTTTTAATGCAGCAATGACTGGTGTAAAGGAAAACAGGAAGCCTGAGGAAGAGCCTGCCATCCAGCAAGGTCCTGTCAAAGGTTTAACCAAAGTGTACACTATCAATCTAACAAAAACTATATAACTGTCCTCCTTAACACAATCATAAAAAATTATATTCTATTCTGCAATTAAAACTACCTGTTTGTTTTTTTTATAAGTCTTGAAAACATTCAAAATGTTCACACCGTATCTAAATTTCTATTTCAAAAACATTTTATCTTATCCACTAAAATCTTCCACTCTGCTAAATAATATTCCTCCCAATATGGGATATCAATTCCAGTGTGTATTGTCCATCTCAAAAAAGGCCTTCGCCCTAGCTTCACTAAACTTATTAGAAGTACATAGGACAGAATACATTCACTTGCCAAGCAACACTACTCCTTATAGTTAATCCTAATTTCTATCCCTAATTGACTCAATCAGGAAAAGGACTAATTACCTTTTTTAAGCCAAGGAAAGGAAGGAAAAGGCTCTTTTAAGACTTTCAGATTCTTTATGTATAATCCTGAAAGATATATTTTTAAAACTGTATCCCTTTTTTTTTGCGAACGAAACTATAACCTTTTTTGCTACCTGATCATTATGCAGCGCATGAAGACGGTGATATTGAAAACACACTGTCTGAAATTAATATTGAAATTGCAGAAAGAGATAGCGTCTCTCCTCACCCATCAGAAAAAAGCACGCAACAACAAAACATGCAGAGCAAAGCACCTGCCGTACCACTGGTAACTTACAGCAGGCTACCTAAGAGCAAATAGGTATCAACAAGCAAAATAAAGAGGCAATCGGATACCAAGTCTGTTGTTACTCATGGAGCAAAAAGGCAAAAGCGAAAATACAACACTCAACTCATCGTCGACAGTAGTACTTTGCAGCAACAGCCAAAGCCTCTAATGGTACTCCCGCCACCAGCACCATCGGCCACCAATAAACAAAGTGAAAGCAAGAAGGAAAACAAACGACGGCGGGTGCAAGAAGAACAGGATGATGCCAGCAAAGATTCAGAGCCTAATGGTGCCGACAATGACACAGAACAAGACAGCGATTTCAATCCTGCAGACAGCAATGACGCCGAAGAGCACAACAATGATGCCGAAGAGGACGACAACGATAAGGTAAAAACACATTTATCTACAAAATTCTGTTGCCACTGTTCACCACTGAAAATCAAACGATCCTTTCTAACAGAGCACTTTTTTTTTCTGTAACAGCCAAAATCAAACCGGAAGCGCGCAAAGAGGACAAAGACAAGCGGAAAAGAATTGCCAACAGATCATGAAGGAGAGGCAAAAACCGACGAAGACAAATGTAAAATCAAAGCAGGAGCATCATTCGTTCAAGTCAAGCAAGCATGGAAATTACTTAAAGACCTTCACCGACAAGATGTCAGGACGGCAGGATTTGGCAGCATAGAGCACTGCCAAATAACAGGCTCCATCTCCAGACCACTTGCAGCACACATCTACCAAAATTTGAACACGGACAACATGACAATAAGCTTCGGGGACGCGGATGAAGACAAGCAAATAAAGATTACCAAGGATGGCATCCATAAGGTTTTTCAATACCGAAATGGCAAACAGAAGACAGCACCAAGGCCACAGACTTCCCCAACTTCAATGAAGGAACTGAGGTCAGACCTTGACTTAGAAACTCCGGATTTCTCAGCCGGAACACTGCTTGAGAAGCTAGAAGAATTGGTCAAAATAGACGAGCCAGAAGCAAACAGGAAAGCAGTTAAAATATTTTTCCTCATTCTTTTCCACAAGGTTGTCTGTGAGACAACTGCTCCTATCTTTAGCAAACAAGCAATAATGGTCAAGGACATGAAATACGAAGATATGGCATAGATGGATTTCTGCCAGGTCACCGTCGAAAGGATAAAGGCAGGAGCTATCGAATGGCAAAATCACACCATAGATCAGAAAATTAAGAACCAAGAGCACCTAAATGGTTTGGCACAGGGACCAGTAATCATGTACCTCGACTCCCTGCTGCTACCCAACACCAGAGAAATGAACAAAATTGCTATGCGAATGGACAAGAACTCACTACCACGAGCAAACTATCTCAAAGAGAACGACCTAGAAAAAATAGCTAGAGCAGACATGAAGAAGGATGAGAAAGCACGGCCGGATGACTATGAATTTGGCAACATACAGGTATGGCTCTGTTGTCTATAAATTCCTTGTACCTTGCAAAAACATATTCCCCATCCTAACAAATTTCATTATAACGAAACAATGGCAGACATGGAAAGGAACAGAAGAGAGGATCTTCTATACGAAATAAAGAAACAAAGAATCACCTTCATCTTCAATGCAACTCATAGCAGCACAGCATCAAAAACATCACGAGCACACGACCAAGCTGCTACCACCCCCACCCAAGGTCCGGCGTCAAGCAACAGGCAGCACCAGTGGAAGCAGGGAACTTCACACAAGCACAAGCAAAGGATCAGAACAAGGATTCGAAAGGATCAATGAAATGTTGGAAAGTGTGTTTAACGAAGCAGCACTATTACCCACGATAACCAGCAAGGCTGAACACCAATGCACTGATGGAGAGGAAAATTTCGATCAACAAGCCAGGGAATCACTGATCGAGCAAACAAAGTCCCTGATGAAAGCTTTCAAACAACACAATCTATTTCAGAACATGATTTGCAAGGCAAGAAAGATCAAAACAAACGAGGGGACCCTAAAGGTGGTAGAGCAAGTAGACGCAGGAGCCACGACTACACTAGTGGATGACAACTGCACAAAAGAAGTTGTAGCCACAACGGAAGCCGGACAAACACGAAAAAGAAAGACCGCAGAAGAAAACCAAGAGAAGAGAAGAACAAGGACAAGGACAGAGAACACGACAATTAACAAGGCAGAGACAAAGGAGCAGAAAAAGGTACAAAAGAAGCAGAAGGAGATGCACATACCAACTAACACAAGCTTCGAAGAACAACAAAGCCAAGGAAGAAAAGTAGCAGGAGAAATAAAAGATGCAGAGCAAGAACAAGAAAAACAGGTAAATAATTACAATACACGATGTCGTCTGACTCTAAACCGCAGTTTTCATACTTGATCTAAAAAAAATTTGTGTTCCGTACTCCCAGACACATGACAATAGCACAGCAGCCCAAGATGAACGCCAACAGCAGGATGATGTCAACAAAACCAAGCACGAGGATGCAAGCAACAAATCAAGCAACCTCATGACAGATAATGCTCCCTCAACCATGACCCCAAAAGCAGTACAAGAGACGAACGGGATTGGAACCAGCAAACACGTAAGTATAAACATCCATTTTTCTTTATAAACAACATACAGCTCTGGGATAACTCACAAACCTGCAACGAATTATAGACTCAGATGGACAACAATCAACCTAGCAGTCCTGCCAATGAAGCACAAGATGACCCACCACCGACTGTCAACATCACAGAAGATGAACAAGAACAAAACAACAAAGACGAGGTAAACTTCCGCAACCCACTACACAACATACCGGAAACCATCATAAGCGGAGAAAATGCACCGAAAACTCATCAAGTTCCATCTACAGGTCTTACAAGAACACCAAAAACAAGATGCTACCCGTGTCGAACCTGAATCCCACGATGAATCTCAGACGCATGAAAGCGACGTTGAACAGGAAGTTGGTGTACAAGAGCTTTCCACTGCCACAACATTGCAGATGACCAATGCACAGGAGAAAACCTCGGACATCCAAATTGATTACACACTAGAGAATGTTATACCTGACAGAGTAACAGAGAACACAGACACAAATATCGCAACCACCGACACAAAGGTAAAATTCAACAACAACCTTTTTCAAAGGTTTATAAGGGAAGAACTAGCTAGTAGACACTGCCACAAAAAATATAAGAAATGAATCACCCTTTTCTCTTAACAGACGCAGGAAACAAACGAGAACACTGATCTCAAAGAACAACAAGGAGCACAACCAGAGGAAGCCGAAAAACAGACACAAGTTGTCATTCCAATAGAAGTCAGTGCTCCAACTAAAGAGCAGCCTTCAGCTGACGAACACGAAGTAGAAGACATCCCACCAGCGTCAACGGCTGAAGAGGTGAAGTTACATAACCTGTTTCAGTAACATAAAAATAATATTGTTACACAGACACAAATGGAGTCCCTTCTTTATTTACATTTTTTCCTGAACAGAAAAAAGAAACAAACGAAAGCACTGGCATAGAAAGTCAACGCACAAAACAAGAGGAGAGCGGGAAACAAGAAGAAGACGTCTTTCCAGCAGTACACAGTCCTGACACTGGAGAGAAAGGGGTCTTACAAAACATGTTTCTATAACATATAAAAAAATAACTGCATACGCAGAAATGCAGACCCACCTAATTACTTTTTGTGTTGGAACAGGGGCAAGAAACACAGGAAAGCACCAACATTCAAGACCATCAAACACAAC
Organism: Elymus sibiricus; assembly: GCA_039707655.1. Classification (NCBI taxonomy): domain Eukaryota; kingdom Viridiplantae; phylum Streptophyta; class Magnoliopsida; order Poales; family Poaceae; genus Elymus; species Elymus sibiricus. Next base: position 526,030,130 of record CM077666.1, on the reverse strand, counting down.
CAGAAGAGGGCAATGAACAAGGGGAACATGTTCTTCAAACGATACAAAGCGATGTCACTAAAGACAAAGTCCAAAAACATTCACTCACCGAACAAGAAGTACAAGAGACAACAGCACCGACAACAACTGAAGAGGTAAAGTTACGAAAGCTGCTTATATGAGCTCAAATGCACCACCACTTACCGACCTCTATGTTTGAACAGACGCAATAGAAAAACGAGGACAATGGCGATGAACAGCAAAACAAAGAACAAGAGGAGGCCCAAAAACCTCCACTCAACAAAGAACAGGTGGAAGAGACGAGAGCGGCAACAACGACTAAACAGGTGAAGTTGCAAACAATGCTAGTGATCTTGAGAAATGAACTCAAGGGCACGGGGCGAAAGATTCTATCATTAAGCAACACTGTAAGTAAAGATCACGGCAACAATGAATACTAGTCTATCAAACGATCAAATCTGTCTACAAGTGAACTGACAAATTCCTTTTTATGTACATATGACAAAACAAGCAGCACTCAATAAAGCGAGCCGATGACAATGATCCAATGTGCTTCAAAAATAAAGACCAAGCACGTATCAGAAATAAACTACTACCTGCCAGGCTTAAAAGATTTTTCAATATGAAAGAAGGAGAAAAACTGCAAGATTACGACAAGGTAAGCAGATCACCTGTTACAGATACGAAAATCCAATTACGGCTCTACAGTTCTCTTTTATGTCCAACAAACCATGCCTAAATCTAAGAAGGATTGCAAATGGTTTCTTTTTATTTTGCCTCTTGCAGTTCTTTCTACCAGCTTCCATAGGCGGGTATAAGAAAGATGGAGATATCGGTCACTACTTCACCATCACACTTAACATGAAAAAAGAGCGCTTCGAACTCCTTGACTCTCTAACTGCATATCCCGGGACAGTACAATTCTTTAACACTCTAACAAGCAGAGTGAAGAAGATCTGGAAGCAAATGAGCACAGAGCTCCAGCTTTCACCAAGAAGTATCGACCATTTCAAAAAGGTCAAAATGCAGGTGCCGCTTCAGGGAGAGACGTAAACACTACCAACCTTTTTCTTTTCTGTTTCTTTCCTGCAACATTTTCTACTTCCATTCATAAATACAGGAAGTTAGGGCAGTTTAACCCAAACTGCCCCAACGTCTTATAACCAATCATTCTTCTACATGCAGAATGGACTGCACATTCTATATGTACATGCACATCAAGCACTACTCGCAAGATGGAACAACAGTGCTTTTGACAGAAGAACAAGTCCCAGAGTTGAGGAAAAAAATTCTATATCAACTAATCAGCCAACACAGAGGCAATACAGTACTATCTTTAATCAAATGTACAACAGGTTAGTATTTCTTAAAACAAAAATAAGTAATATTTTGCTCAAGTAAATTTCAGAAACAAAGCCTCAAATTTTTGTCAGCCTTCACCAGGTACTAATTACAATTATTTTTATTTTAATTTTTTTGATTCTAACAGATATGCTGAAGCATCAAGTCGATATCGGAGACACAGAAATGCAACGGACAAGATGTGACGTACTAGAAGAGTTTCCCCCAACTCCCGAGACCGAGGAAAAAACTATTGAGAGAACCACTCAAGAGCAAGAAGTTATTGATATATGCAGTGAAGACGAAGAACTTATGCATGTAAGCAGCCAGGAAGTCGTCAAAGAAACTTGCGCAGAGCAGCATGTTCAACAAAACAGCGACTTATAGAGGGAACACGAACGGGAGGATCCACCAATAGAACCAGATCGACCACCCCCAGACGACCAGATAGAACACCAACATGAAGAGGTAACGGTCATCACTAACGAGGAAAACATCAACAGCAAAATCTTGAACACACAGCAACCTGAGCAAACAAGCACTGCTTTAAAAGAGGATAACAGAAGGAACGACGAACCGACTAGGCAAGGACAGCTTTCCGAGCAGAAGAAGCAGCCTGTTGCTCAAGATTGCAAATTAGCAGGAACAAGTGATCAGAAGAACTTACAACAAAAGATACTTGAGAAGAGCAAACAAGATGCTGCCCTAGGATCCACAAACGATCAGCAAGGCATCTCAAGTACCGTATCTTTGGACTTCTTAGCCCCCAAAACGACAGAAAAGCATCAAGAAATTGATGAATTTATTCAAAGCCTTACCAAGGACGAACTAAACCTCTACATAGAACTAGTTCAAAAGGGAGGAATGTCGTTCGATGAATTCAAAACATCCAAAATTCAGGCAGAAGAGGAAGAATACATCAAAAAAGGAACGCAGCATCTGGCAAGGTTGCAGCAAGATTCCCCAGAACCTTCAACGGTTCAATCATCTGAGATCAGCTCAGCAAACATAATATCGATCAAGAGGCCGTTGAAGCCATCGAGCAGGCTCTATGGAAAAGTCAACATTCCAACATTTGTACCAGGAGATTTCATTTATATGGACAAGGCAAAAGCTCTTTATGAATATCTAATGAGCAAAGAAGGACAGCAAGATTGCGGACAGTAAGTACTTTCTCATCTGAAAAGAAAAAGCAGATAAGTGAGGCTCCTCTTTAAAACCACCTAACAAAGTGGCTCTATTTTTGTGTAAACCTTTTTTGCTTGCAGTCTAAACGTATATAAGAGGTCAAACCGAGAGGATCCTATTACCGGGGAAAACATAAAGCAACAACTAAGAAAAGGAGATGCAGAAATGGAGGGATCAATGACAAATGCATTGTTCAAAGAATGGACGCATTAGAAACAATACAACACAAGCGATAAAGCCATACTCACTTCAGAATTTGCAAATGTATGAAAGTACACGTCAACACTTGCATCAATACTCTGATGAAATGTTTTGACAAAAAGTACACGCCCTCTATCTTGCAGCTTGCGCTCGGTCTGAGCCTTTTCGAAGGAGAACTACAAGAATTCAATGAGGAAGAAGCATTGAAAGAGTTTGAACCCCTTGTAAGAGGGAAAGAACTTCTAGAGAAAAAGCTGGTAAGTTAAGAATTAATACCGAATAGAAGTATACACACTTAAGCTTGCACATTTACATGAGATTTAATTTTTACCAACAACCATGATCTTCAAATCTCTCTGTGCCCAACACCGCAGATTATGATCCCTCATAACACAGCTTATCACCACACGGTCTATGTTTTGAACAAGTACACGAGTTCCGTCGACATTCTTGACTCAATGAAATACAGACACGGAGACAAAAAGTCTTGGAAACAACACCATACACATCATACAGAACTGGTACGTACTTTGAACCTTGGTTTTTTCTACGATTACTTTTGTTAACGGCCACATCCAACGACAAAACCAAACTGTAAAATCAGATTAAGAGGATGTATGCACTGATGAAGAAGCATTATGGAGAAACGGCACTAAAAGCCACAAATGAACCGAACTGGGCGAGGATAGCAGAAAGGCCTACGAGAGTTTGCTCGCCAAAACAACAGGGTACACAATGCGGACACTTCATGGTCCAATTTGTAAAATACTGGAACGGCATTGATATGACAGAGGACGATGAAGACTTTCATGTAAGTCAGTACTACGCGCAACAATTTTCTTTTACTATCAGCACTGCTTGAATTCTTCAAAAAAAATCAACATGCATGTGAACACCAAGAAAAATAAATAATATCCAATGAATGACCTTCCTGCAGCATAGCAAGGTAGATGCCGAGTGGAAACCGGAGTTCCTATTTACAGCCATATTTGGTAAAACGAACCAAATAAAGTGGGAGGATCTGCCTGGAAGAATAAAAGAATTCAAACCAAGAACTTCAAACCTTTTTTCAGCCAGCAAAGGTAAAATAACTATTTCTGCTTATTTTCTCTGTAACAACCCATGGTGTTAATCTATATTTTTAGTATCACAAAAGCTTGCATGCTACCTTTTTAGCAAGGAAATAACGACACGGTTTTGAGTTATCTCTCTAGCATGAACATAACAACCAACAATTTTCTGCCTGCTCCGACAGAGACAGGTGGGATAAAAAAGAATAAAGGACGAAGCAGCAACCCATACCCAAAACATGAACATTACTTTGAACATACAGAAGAGGCCTCCGAGCTCTTCCAAATAGTCATGAGCGAGAGCTAGCAGAAAAGATTCAACAAGTGAGTGGTTTTCTATTGCACCTCTAAATAGTTGGACCGAGGACAAAAAGATTCTCAAATTCAGTTTGTCATTGACCCTCACTTCAAATATTCTTTTATTTTTCTGTGTCATAGCAAAACTGTATTTAAGTGCATTCGTAGAGAAAGCGAAAGCACACTTCTCACTGGAGCCAACCTTAAGGCAGCATTCGGTCCAAGACCAGCACAGACGAACATACCACATCATATAGAAAAGAGGGTGCTCGATGAAATAGCAGATATCTGGGAAAGCAGACAAGCTTCAAAAGAGAGTGATAGGCTACTATTAGGCCCAAGCTTTGCAGAGGTAAAATTTTAAAAAGAACAAATTCGTCTGTTTTGCAATGCCTCTTTTTTTATAATGATACCTCTGACTCTTATCTTCTAAATTTGTTTTTTCCGACACCTTTTTTATCACAATTATTGTTTGTGCAGTATTTACTAGATATAAAGAATCACAGTACACCTCCTGAAAAATTTAGAAATGAATTGCAAAAAAGGAAGCATCAACTGGTTCCCATGTATCTCAAACAACATCAACAGAATAAGCTCTTGACAGCAAACTTGTAATAGCCCTTTTCTCTACAACAAAATCAAAATATTCCCTTTAACATATTCCTTTATATTAAACAGTCATCTAACAAAAAAACTTTTGTACGCAGATATTCATGCCACTTGAGAAGGAAAACCGGTACATCCTATATATGCTGGACAAATATACGAGGACAGTTCATATTATTGAACCTCAAGAAAAAACTCCCGAGGAAGTAGAGAAACAAAGCAGAGACCCGTTTGATGGTATTACTAATGAAGCTGAAGCAGAACGAAAGCTTAACGAAATGAACGCCGCTGAAGTGGAAAGAAAAAAAAAGTTTGAGGATTATCACATTCAAAAAGCGAAAATCGTAAGTATTTCTAAATACCAATTTTTCAGTTTTACAAATTGCACTGGGTCAATGTTTATTAAAACAAAAACAAAATGCAATTACAGGTAACTAGGATTAAAGAAGTCTTCGACATCATACTAAACGAAACAATGAAACCCTAGAGTGCAAAATGGCAGTATAAGTTTGTACAAGATGTTCCAATGGTAGAAAAGGGCGAATCACCATTTGTTGTTATAAAGCTTGCATTCCTCTACAATGGTGTAAAGTTCATAGAAGACATTGATGATTTCACCGTAAGTTTTCCTTGAAACTCCTGTAAACCGCAATATATAGAAATTTTTGGAATTTTTTTTACTTATCAGTGAATTTTCATAGGATGAAGCGGAAGACTGGAGGGCAGAGGCACTATATATGCTGTTACTTAGCGAGAAGAATGAAGTTAAACCTAATAATATGGGTGATGAGATTAGCAAGATCTTCAACAAGAATGAAGAATAAAACTTTTGATTAGCCACTAATGTTAATTCCAACCAAACCTGACAACACGGCTTAACCGTTCCTCTTTTACAGTGCTTAACAAATCTCATCCTGCCTCTACAGTCTTAACCATGTCTCTTAGAGTGAACGTGTCACTGAATACATGTCATTTTTTTCTCTCTGATTATGATTAGCAGTTGGATGTTCTTGTTGAAGAGAGAACTTGCTTCTCATGACGGTGCAACTACCCCAAGGAAAAACCGTGCCTCCTAACTGAACCCATTCACAAAAACATTTGAAACTCTATGCCAGAATTGTGACTTTGCTGTAGCAGAACAGTGCCACTGCACTTCTCATGCAATTCCGTGCCTCTGGAGGCACACGTCCGTGCATCTTTACATGTGCCACAGAAAGCCGCACTCACGTCCCTATAGAGGATTCCCAACAAAGCCTCTGGAAGCCGCACGCTCGTGTCTCTAGAGTACACACCTGTGCATGCAGAGCATTCATTCCCGTGGCTCCAGAGGCTTAACTCCCGTGCTTCTTGAGAACGCACGCCCATGCCTCTGGAGACTCCATAGCCATGCCTCACGCGCCTCGTCAATGATTACGTGCTGCACACACATGCGTAAAGATGCTTCTCGCCCGTGCCTCCAGAGGCTTAACTCCCGTGCTTCTTGAGAACGCACGCCCATGCCTCTGGAGACTCGAGAGGCTTAACTCCCGTGCTTCTTGAGGCGTCGTGTGCCACCGCGACAACAAACGCGTTGCACGACCAACACACACTTCGACCTATGCCCCCCCTTCAAGATGTTTATGAAAATTTAACGAGCCGAAGGCGAGCAAGAGATGTCTCGCGCCGGAGGCGCCGTGTGCCACCGCGACGACAAACACGCTGCACGACCAACACACACTTCGACCTATGCCCCCCTTCAAGATGTTTATGAAAATTTAACGAGCCGAAGGCGAGCAGGAGACGTCTCGCGCCGTGTGCCACCGCGACGACAAGTGATAGTGTTGAAAGCTGACATTTGATAGTGTTGGAAGCCCCCGCCCGTACTTTCCCCATAAAACTCCATTTCCCGGAAATATAATGGGAAATTAAAGGGAAACAAACCGGAAGCAGGGAACAACCATGCGGTTGCCTAGTATTTGTGTCTGTTATCGCGCGGAAAGGGAAAAACGGAAAAAAGAAATACTACGAGGGGCAAACTGCAAAATGTACCAAACCTGAAACCGGAAAGGGAAAACCGGGAACCAACCGCATCTGCTGGTTTTCGCGCGAGGGTCGCGCGCGGAGCGCTCCCGCGCCGTTCCTTCCTAGCGCTACGAAGGAGCGCTCCTTAATTAGTTGCTCTCCATAGCAGTAATGAATATGGTTTTTTGCCTGGGCCTGCGCTCCCTAGGCTTGGGCCTCGGCTCCACTGTATTGTTATTGGGCCACATAGAAAAAAGAAAAGCGTGGTGACGTAATCGAACTCGCGACTACACGTACCGCCCTTGAGGCCAGCGCCAACTAAGCGCTACTACTCTGTGCGAAAGTTGATCGTCCACATTGTTCTTTTAAAAAATATCCCACCAAGGATGCTGCAACAACAAGCAAGGCTTAGATGAAGGATAATGCATGCATCTTTACCAAAGAAAAGAGAGCCTGGATGCCTCACGTGCCAATAAGAAGTTTCATAGAAAAATAGACAGAGGAAAAGCACGCTCGGCGGCAGCGTACACGCCGGCGTGGTGGTCGGCTTGGCCGGAGATGAGCTACGAGGGATTTCTACACCGGAGTGGTGGTGGTGGTCGCCTTGGCCGGAGGAGCTGTGAGGGAGAGGCGCGAGGACGCCGGCGGCGAGCGAGAGGCAGCCTAGGTAGAGAGAGTGCTCGATCGGATCCGGGGGTCGCCGGCGTGGTCCGTCTGTGTTAAAAGATGTCCGTGCTCAACGTCTTCTGGTTGGCAATGAACGCAACTTTGTACGCCACGCCAGGACCGATATATAGTGAGCACGTACGCGCGTTGAGGAGAGGAGGAGCACGTGCGTGCGTAATTCACCTCACCGTACGACGCCAGAACCGAGAGGAGCAGGTCAGGCTCTCGATCGGCACACATGCTCCGTGGCCGCGTACACGCCGGCAAGCTGTATGCATGTTGGTGGTGGGCTTGGCCGGAGGAGCTGCATGGATGGATGTACTACGTCAATGGAGTATTTTTCGCTTTTATGCATGTTCTCTAGACCTTGGTGCGCGCACGGTGGCATGTTTCGCTGGATATGGCTACATTTTTCTCAGATTTCTCTTTTAGTGTACGAGGGCTAGACTTTGAAAGTGAAAATCGCATAATGTCATGAAGATGAATGTTGTCTTTGGAGGACTGGCCTTGGATACCGTGTGGGTTATAAATGTTGTTCCTCCTAAAAAGCCATTAACACTTGGAGTAATATATGATACGTGTCTGATTGAAGTTTATCATGATTGGTAAGTATAAAATACTTAATTTGTTTATCTTATACAAATTAGAGAAAATTTCACTGCCTTGCTTGCTCATATACTTCTTTTTCCCTTGGTTGATAATTTCATGTACACATATTACCAGGACCACCACATCATGTACAAGGTTTGCAGAGAAAAATGAAATTGAAGCTTCCGTTTATAAAATGAAAATAAGTTAATTCCGTTAGTCATAGGGTCTTCCACCTGAGGGCAGTGCGAGAAAAAAGAGGCGCTGCCAGAAGGCATGGGTATGCCTTTTTGACCTCTACGATGACCCGAGCTATGCATAGGCATCCTAAAAAAATCCTACCCTCAATCGATCCATTGTTCGACATGTTAAAATAGAGGACGTCGATACATGGAGAGTCTTGAGCATGCTTATCATGCTGGAGGTGTGAGCTATTTTTTATTACCCGTTGCAACGTACGGGCATTTGTGCTAGTCTCTACCTAATAATAAAGGGATTATTGCTTCTGCCGGTACGTCATCAAAGTTGTCCCAAAAGTTGCAAAATATTACGCACCGATGCCACCTATAAATGATAAAAAACATTTCACACAGGGAATCCCCGCCTGGGCCGGCCCATGCAGCAGGAACCTTATACTGCACTCTACGCGTTAGGAGAAGACACAGCACGTCTGTTGGGCCCGGCCCATGTCCGGCGGCCTATTATTTATTTTTCGTTTTCCTTTTCCGTCTTTGTTTTTTTCTACTTTAAATAATTTAGGACTTAAAATATTCCGAAAATTTAAAAAGGAAAATTTTGAAATTATTTTTTAATAATTCATAAATGTTTGTGGATTCAGAAAATGTTCGCAATTTATAAAAAATGTTTGCATATTAAAAAAAGTTCGCAATTTTGAGAATAAATGTTTGAGAAATAAAAAAATGTTCATGATTTTTTTAAAAATAGGGTGTTTTAAAAAATGTTAATGAAATTGACCAAAATTTCGCCAATTCAAAAATGTTCATGAATTGAAAAATATCCTAAAAATTCAAAAACTGACCGTGACTTACAAAATAGTTTATTGACTCATAAAATGTTTGCTGATTCGAAAATGATCATGCATTTCAAAAAATGTTTGTTAAATCAAAAAAAAAAATCATGAATTTCAAACATTGTTCCAACAATTTCCAAAAAAATGTTCGCCGATTCTAGAAATGTTCGCCTATTAAAGAAAAATGTTTAAAAATGTTCACAATTTTAGAAAAAAATGTTTGCAGATAGTATAAAATGTTCATGAATTCAATTCAGGATTTTATAAAATGTTCGAAAATCTGTAAAAATGTTCACGAATTTGAAAAGTGTTCATGATTTCAAATATGTTCACGAGTATAAAAAAATGTTCATGATTTTTAAAAATTGTTCACAATTTCATGAAAATGAGAGTGATACTTTATCTCGGTGATGCAGAAAAATGTGGTCATGACAATTGGAGATTATGAATTTTTTTCTCCCGTTGCAACGCACAGGCCCTTTTGCTAGTGTTAATTAATGCCCGTAACTATAGCTGCGACAAAACTCACGCTAAGACCACATTTCAAATAACGCCGCAGCCCTTATCTCGCACGTTGAGATTAAATACTGCATGCCATGCTTCATGTTTCCACCGGTCTTAGAATAACGGACACGCGATTGTTGCTCACGGGCCCAATAAACCCGGATGGAGGGAGTAGTTCTTAAAACTCTGCGTTGCTGATTAGCCACAATAGCTTGCTCGATCGAGTGGTTTGGCTTGTTTGCATGAGAGCGGGAGGTCCCGTGTTCGATTCACTTCCCATACATATTTTTTTGGATTTTCCACTGTTTCACTTTACAGAGACCGTTCCCTACTGGGCCGTACGCCGGGCCGTGTACGGGCGACGTATTTTATAAAATGACCATCCTGCCCTTTATTAAGGGGTATGGAGAGATCTCCATCGTTGATGTGTTTAAGGGGGTTGTACCGAAGCAGAAGTGCTCTCCTTTATCTCAATGATTGATATATTAAAATGAGGTCACAAGTCAGCTAGAGTTTCATTACTTTGAGTTACATGGTAATCTGGAGCTAAATCTTTGAGGAAGCCCCACATTGATATTTATGATTCAGATTTTTTCTGATACAGAGAACCTTAAGGTACAGCTGAAGGCAAATTGATCTCTCGGATAACTTTTCCAGCTAAATAATGTGACGAAGTTTGTCTTCCATGGAACTGATAGATTAAGTTTACCCAAATGATAAGTGCCACACGTGTGGCACGAAGACATTCGGCCCGAACATGCTCTGCAGCGTTGATTTTCTGGCACAAATCTTATAGCACGGGAGGTCAGCCACGTCACCTTTTTTATCGTTCGGGGAAAGTAGGCTTCGCCCGAACGCCCGTGCCTGTCCTATCTTTTCCTCCTCTGTTCTCCACCGCCCAGAGCATACTGCTCTCTCTCCACCCCGAGACGCAGAGACCTCACCGACCAGATCAGGAGCGGCTTTGTGCCGGCGACGAGGCTCCTCCCCGACCAAATCTGCCACCGTCGCAACGGCAGGGGTTGAGGGTGACGAGAAGGAGGGATCCGCGGAGGTGCTGCTCGCGAGGGAGCTGCGACGGTAGGAGGAGAGGAAGGGAAAGGGGATAGGCGGGCTGCACGATGAGCAGGGGGAACGCAGTGATGGTGCGGCGCCTGGCTACTACGCCCGACGACCCCTCTCCTGGTCTACTGCAGCACCAGGGCTCGCAACCGAGCGATGTACGCGGGGGCGAGGAGCTGCTCATGGAGCGCGAGGGTGGCGCTATGAAGCGCTCGTGCTCGGGCGGCTCCGGCGACGCAACAGGAGGGCACGGCGAGGAGCGCGAGGAGCCCACGGTGGCGGCGGCGGAGAGGAGGCGCGTCAGAGGAGCTGTGCCTCGAGACGGCGGGCGCTTCCAGATGCGGCGGGTGCTGATGGCCCCGGCCGTGGGCGCGCAGGTGTCCGCCGTGACGTTCGCATCCTCCTCCCCGGCAGGCGCTTCCAGATGCGGCGGGTGCTGATGGGCCCGGCCGGTGGCGGCTGGTGGACGAGCTGCACGCTCTGGGCGAGCTCCCGCGGCTCGTGGCCCTGCTGTGCGCCGCGGTCTCGCGCTGCGCGCGCCCGAGCTGGAGCTATGCCTCTGCGTCGCCTACTACGACCGAGCTCCACCATTGCATGTACGGGCCAGCAGATACGGTACTTTTGCCATCTCTCCCATGGCTGTTTTAGTAGGCCTTTACCAACTGCTTGAATTTTGTGCAATGTGATGAGGAATATGATGATTTTTGCTCTGAATTTTTGAAGAGGCAAGTTAGTTCAGGTGGCAAATTTACCTTCATCCCAATGGCAAAGTTGCCATGGCAATTTTTGTGCAATGCAGGGTGTTGATTTGTTTACATATAGTTTACAGAAACTAGGATGTGTTTTTGGCATGGCAACTGAACATGTACTGCCATGGTTATTTTGTTGGGACTAGGGTTGCATGGCAATTCTCACACAATGTGCACTTAATTATGGGCAAATTTGCAATAAAATGTTAGAGTCGTTTGCTTGTTCACATGACAAATGTTTTCGAGTTTTCCCATATGTCTCATGGCAAAATATGAACTTCATTTACCCAAAAACATGGCAAATTCTAGTTCTCCTTTTTTATCACATTAATATTTAATAACAAATTGTCATGTTTCCAATAATTTTCCATCGCAAATTTAGGTTTCACGAATTCTGTTGTTCAGATTCACATACCATGTTTTCTGTTTTTGTTTGTGCATTTGTGATCACATGGCAAGTTCATCACATTTTTGTCTTCCGAACACGGCAAATACAACTTTTTTTGTAATGCTCTCATGGCAAGTTCTTGAAATGTTGCTGTTTTTTATTTTTTGCAATGGCAATTCTATCTTCTGTTGACATGGCAAAAATAACTACACATCCATGGCAAATTCCATACTTTTATTGCCATGGCAAAATAGATGCCCAGTTTTTGTACCCCCCGCTTTAATGATGATGGCAGTGATAGTTTTGATATCCCACCTCCCATGTTCAATCCATAGTTACCATGGTAATTTACAATCCATAGTTTTTCATGTTTTATCTTTGGAAGGGACATAGTAGTTGCCATGGCAATTCAAATATGTGGGAGAGGATCATATAGTCATCTGTGCCATTTTTCATAGAAATGTGTTTTGTTTCCATTTGGTCATTTTTTTTGTTTCGTTTGGGCATTGTGATCACATGGAAAGTTCATCACATTTTTTGTCTTTGGAACATGGCAAATCTAGTTTTTTTTGTAATAAACTCATGACAAGTTTCTTGAAATTTTGCTGTGTTTTATATTGCAATGGCAATTCTATGTTTGTTGACATGGCAAATATAACTACACAAGCATGGCAAATCCCACACTTTTATTGCCATGGCAAAATATAGTTCCACTTGCCATCGCAAATTTACATTCATTACCATGGCAAAAAAGTACCTACATTGCCATGTCAAATTTACTTTTTTTTGTCATTTTTAGGTCTCCAAAATTGCCATGGCAATTTAGCTCTTTTTTTGCCATGTCAATTTAGCTAGTTAGAACAAATTTGCCATGGCAATTTTTAGATGTTTTTTTCCCACATACCATTCTAAAAGATGATTTTTCACCATGGCAAATTAGAATGTTAGCCATAGCACTTCTTCAATTTTTCCATGGCAAATTTAGTTAACGGATCACGGCAAATTTAGTTTATCGATGACGGCAAATTTAGTAATTGACCATGGCAAATTTAAATTTCTATTTTTTTTGCCATTGCAAATTTACCTTCATCCCGATGGCAAATTTACTTAACATACATGTGCCATGGCAAATTAACTTTTTATTTTACAATGGCAAATTTTTTTGAGAAATTTGCCATTTTTTAAAAATTTGCTATATTACACTCTTTTTTTTGTGCTTCACATGATGGCAAATTTTAAACAACTTTTTTTTGGACGTCGACAAGTCCCGAACGTTCGGGATTTGCCAATGTTTTTTTGTGGCATTTTTTAGTTTTATTGACATGGCAATTTTAGTTTCATAGCACATCGAAGAACAACTTGTCTTGCCATGGCAAACTTATTACATATACCTTGGCAAATTTAGTTAACGGATCACGGCAAATTTAGTTTATCGATCACGGCAAATTTAGTAATTGACCATGGCAAATTTTATTTTATTTTGCCATGGCAAATTTACTTTCATCCCGATGGCAAATTTACTTAACATATATGGCAATATTTTTAGTTTTATTGCCATGGCAATTTTTTAGTTTCATAGCATTGCAAAGAACAACTAGATTTGCCATGGCAATACTATTTATTAACTACACCATGGCAAATTTAGTTACCGGATCACGGCAAATTTACTTTATCGATCATGGCAAATTTAGTTTATCAATCACGGCAAATTTAGTAATTGACCATGGCAAATTTAAATTTCTATTAAACTAAATTAGGATTAAACTAAATTTTCTTTTCTTCTTGCAACATGGCAAAAATTACTTTTATTTTTGGACCATGGCAATTTACTTTCAGTTGCCATGTCAAATTGAATTTTTCGTGTAAACATAAATTTGAAGCATGAAATTTTAAATAGGCATTTTCCATGGCAATTTTTGATCAATTTTTTGTGCTTTTTCGCATACACGGCAAATTTATTACACAAAAGATGGCTATTTCGATATAAATACCATGGCAAATTTGTACATTCATTTGCCATGGCAACTTTTTGATCATTTTTATGGTATTTCACATTATTTCTTATATAAAAGCATGGCTATTTTGATATATATACCATGGCAATTTTGTATATTCACTTGGCATGGCAACTTTTTGATCATTTTTTTTGTGTTTATTTCACATAATTTCTTATATGAAAGCATGGCTATTTCGATATAAATACCATCGCAAATTTGTATATTCATTTGCCATGGCAACATTTTGATCATTGTTTTTGTGTTATTTCACTTTTTTGCCATGGCATTGTAATCCACTTTTTTTTTGTCTTTTGACGTATATAGCACAGAAAACCATACAAATTTTTTAATCCATATTTTTCTGCCACCATGATACAGATGCAAATTGCCATTAACTTTTCCTTTTAGTTCCTTTTTTTCATATAAAACAGATCTTTTTGACCATTGCAAATTTTGCTTGTAGGTACGACGGCATTTTTTGGTTTGAACCATTGGGATTTTTTAGTAGTAGCTTGTTTGTCACTCTTATCTATCACGTCAAATTCATCTTTCAGTTTTTATAGCATGGTAAATCTGGGCTTTATTAGTGACAGCAAAAACTGGGTTTTTTTGTTTCCTGTAAAAACTGGGCCAAACTGGGTATTTTTTATTTTACTATAACAAACTGGGCTGCATGGGTCGCGCTGGGAGGCTTCTCCTGCCGAACGAGTTCGTTCGGTCGAAGTCCCCTCGGTAGCGAACGACTAGTTCGGATCGGGGGTGCTCGTGCCACACGTGTGGGCGTTATCAGCGTCCAAGTTTTATTTTGCCTTAATATATCAAGATTCCAGCCAGTGAACCAATTGATTTAATCTGCGCATGCTCAATTGTTGTGGTGTAGGTAACGCCATGGACCTTGCTTAGATTCCTATGTGATGCATGTGTTTGTTGTCTGATAGCATTGAAAACTGAACGTTAAGTTGAACAGTACATCTGTACATGCACATTAGTACATGCAGTTTAGTTAGCCTTGCTAGGACGTTGTTCCAAGAGCACCACTTCCGATGGTGCAGGTCTCGATCACACCGAGTATTTCCGGTGAGGTTTAATATGTGATTCTGCTGGCCCGTGCTTACACGCTTGCTCTTGATCTCGCTAAGACATGCAAGTACACGAGCGAGCAGGCTGTTGGATCGATTCCTACGGGAAGCGCGCACACACAAGACAAGGGACGCCCATTTATTGCCTTTGGAACTTGACGAGCCTCCTGCTGCTTCTTTAATATTTCTCAGTTGGGTTAGTACAGAACTACAGATTACAGGGGCATAAACACGTGTGTGTATATGCTAGCTGCACGTAACCAGATAGCATTGGGAGTTCTACTGCTATACAGTTCAGACGCCATGGTGATTCCTAACAACTTCTGTCTGTGCATTCATGGCTTCCTTTAGTTTTCCTTACATGAAGAGAAGAGTGACAATGAGATGCCCATTATAGGCTGTTGTACTCTTTCAAAAATATGTAGCCATTAATTCTTCATGCAGTGCATCTGATATGACCTATGCTCTCAGTGCGATGAATGCAGTTTTTCTCCTAAAGAATAAGAAGATAGCTAGACTGTCATATCGTTGATAGAAAAGGAACTCCCAAAGAACATAATACCACTGCTCCAAGATAATGTAGTGGATATGAATGTTTAAGTCTTAGACTCTTTGCTTGATTAGTTTTTCTTTTCAAGTTCAGCTTAGTATCATTGTCAAGGTTCAAAATATCGTATATCGGGTTCGTATCGGTTTGGCTTGAACATATCGGATGTCAGATATCGGGTGATATCTCTAACGATATGTAGGTATATCGGAGGAAATATATCTATATATTTTTCCAATATTCTTGTTCAAAAATGTCTTTTTAGTAAAAACAAAATGTATGGTGTCAACGCTCTAGCATAAGAAATTTAAATTCCTAGTTTATGGATAAACTATTTAAGATAGATTCACAAAATCCTCACTCTAAGATTAAAAACAATATGTTATATATGTGTTCTACGAAACATTATGCATGACTTTGATAATACGATGAAGTTGTAAATACATAATCTTTTTTCATTGCTTTCTGATAAATAATTGTGTTCATCAACGTACCGGTCTATATTAGTGGGCATATCGGGTCAGATATCGGCCATATCGGTATATTTCGTTCCATATATGATGATATGTTTGAAAATGATATTTACAAAATGATACGTTATGTTTACATTGGTAGAGCCCCAAAACTGATATATCGGCCTATATATCGGTCATATTGGCCTAGATTTAAAAGCTTGATCATTGTACTTGCTAAACTATGTGTGAATTTAACATTTAATATTGAAAAAAGTAGAGATATTCTAGCATGATATGAAGTTCAAGTGGAACTGTAGACTTAATTCTCAAATACTCACCAGTTGGTGCTTTTTCACTCCGCATTGGCAATAGTTTGAAAATATTCTCCCACATGCCCAACAATCAATAATTCAGGAAGAGTGTCAACGAAACAGGTTTTTCATGCTGGGGGTTTTCAAACCTTTCGAAAAAATATGCATACTACCAAATTAATAAAAACTGTAATGCCAAAATATACTATTGTGTTTATTAATACATGGGTTTGTCAATCTAGTAAACCAGGATTGAACACCGCCCCCTATAATTAGCCATTAGATATTATTGTAATGTTTTGAGAATGTAGCTTCCAAAACTTTTGTGTAGTACACGTGGTATGGTTTAGGGATTGATAATGTTGGTCAGTGCAATGGCTGCAGTTTTCATCGTCCTTTTTAACGTATCACTTTTGTTTAACAAGGCAGCTAGCTGGAGTAATATCTTATGGGTAATAGAATACATTGCTGCAGCTTCTATTAAATAAGTAGAATTGGACAAGTACCCTCGTGGCTATGATGGTGATAGGAAGGTGAGTTTCTTTTTTGTAAACACTGCAAGTCACTCTCAATGTTCTTTCTTTAAGAGTTCACTAGGACAAGTGCTTTCTATTCGTTTCCAGTTCTCATGTTCTTTTATTGGACACCTACAGTAGCTCATCTATGAGGCAGCATGATACTGATGAGGTTCATTGAGTTGTAAGTGTAACCAAGGTTGCTCTTTCTTTTCTGATGTATTATATTCCTGATGACCATGCATGTATATATCTAGGTAACCATCAATAGTAAAGTTTTTTTACCGGCAAACTGGAGATAGGCTTGTGAAATATATATTTTGTAGCCAAATAATGACATATACATTTACTTCCTATGACTGTAAAACTTGCTCTATATGGTGCATGGGTCCTATGACTATATTTCAGTCTAGAACCCAAGAAATATTCCGTTGCATTACAAGATCTCGAGAAAGGACATGTTAGATATATTGTGCTTATGTCCATCATTTTTATGTTTTAGAGCTTCCATAGATTTTATTTGTCCTGCAAATGTTTTATAGTAGTCCTCTTAACTACAATTGATCATACCATTTCATGCATGTTGTGAAGAGTTTCATCCGAGTCTGTATATATAATTCAGAGAGATACATAAGAGAAGGACAGAGCTGCATGTTGGGAATGGAGTGAGACCATTCAATAAACGATTCATGTGAATAAACAACTTTTGTGTCGATTCTTTACTATATTTCATTCATATAATTTTAGTTCTTATGACCATTAGAGATTTTTAAATTTCAAGGAATATGAATCCGAGGAAGGTTTCCTATAGATCACAGTGGATTGTAATGGAACATGTTTCTTTGCCTACCGTCTTTTGAATAAAATATTTATGCTTGATTAGTTTAAAAGTTTCCTTATGATGTAACAGAGCGCACATTTGGGGTTAGTTTTCAATGCTTTCTTATCCTTTTAAACTTGAGAGAAATTGTAATCATGTGGTAAAATTGGGGAATGATTATGATGTCAAAAGTCAAGCATAGTAATGTTACATGAAACGATGAATACAAGTGAGCGAGAGAGTATATTGGCCGCACTGGATTGTGGGGTAGTAGGGAGAGCGATAAATGAATAGATAAAAATAATAAAACTAAACCCCTTTAAATAAAATTTACACTATAGATTTGCAGTAAGACTTTATCTTACTTTCACTATCTATCTATAGAATATTATTGAAACACGACAAGAAAAAGTAATGTCGTTAAATTTGTGATAAATATGTTCTCTAATGTTTTCCTTATTAATATTTAGCAATATATTCATACACTAAATAATGACTAAGGTTGCATTTTGAAGATCGTCCATGTTTTAAATGTCAAGTATTTTATGACAAAGTGATAACTTCACATATTTTCATAACAGAGGAAGTAAATGAGAGAAGAAATATCTACAAAAAAATTTTAAAAAATCTTACACCTTAGTGAAATAGAAAACTAACGTTTAGTTGCAACACGCGGAAGAAAATGCATGGTTTTTTTTCTGAGGGAAATACATTTTTGTCATAATTTTAATACATAAAGAGAAAATATTCTAAGATATTATAACAATTGGAATAGATAAACTATGCCAATGAGACGATATCTACGATAGTTTTTTAATGACCAGAACCCTCCAAAGTTTCTTTATAATTCATATTTTGTCAAGAGACTTTGGATATCTATAAGGTAACAAAACATTATTTTGTCTTCACCAGAAAAGAAGTAGCCAGCGCAATTGTGTAGACCACTCTGCTTAATAGAAAAATAAAAAATGCATTATAAAACTCTCCTATTATTTTCCTAAAAGTTGAACATGAACTCTATGATTTTTATTTACTACTTCCTCTTGAATATTAAATGAAATTTGAAAGGGAAATGGTTCTGATCAGCCGGCCGATCTAGCGCAGGGTGTCTGCCGCCTCCCTTGCTCGTCACGAGGCCTACTGGACCACACACGTGTCTCTCCCTCATCTTATCTCTTTCCCACGCACGTCTCTCTCCCTCATCTTATCTCTTTCCTCAACCACTCTCCTATACGCAAGTGTCTCAGTGGAAATCAATGGCGTTGACCTTCCCAGAGAGGAGGATGGCGACAAGGCGACCTGGTCGGAGGTCGGGCCACTACTAGGAAAAACCCTATAGGCAGCCACCTAATAGCAGCGCTGGGTAAAGAGGTCGCGCTGCTGGTAAATAGCAGTAGCGCAGGTTAAAATACCGCGCTGCAGGTAAGCTATAGCTGTAGCGCGGCCTCCCTTAACCCGCGCTACTACTAAGCGGTCCCCACAGTGCCCCCCGGGACAGGCCACAGCAGCAGCGTTGGGTCCAAAACCCGTGCTACAGCTAATAGGATAGCAGCAGCGCGGGCTCTAGACCCGGCGCTGCTGCTATGGTTACACGGGGAAAGCTTGTGGGCCCCACTTATTAGCAGCGCGGCCCGCCTACCCCACGCTAGAACTACGGGCTTACTAGTAGCGCAGGCCCGAGCCCCGCGCTACTACTAAGCCCAGCACCTCTTATCCCCTCCGTGCTCGTTCCTCTCACTCACTCTCGCTCTCTGCCACCGTCACCCGTCGTCGCCCCCCTCCTCCCTCCTCCTTCCTCCGCTTCCTCCCTCCTCCCTGCTCCCTCCTTCCTCCCTCCTTCCTCCGCTTCATCCCTCCTCCCTCCACTCCCTCCCTCCCACATCGCCTCCGCCCTCTCCCTCCCTCCCATGTCACCGCCGCCGGAGCAAGGTGAGGAGCATCTTCACTTTTTTTCAAATGTTGGCTGGTAGTATTGATTTTTTTTTCAAATGTTGGCATGTAGTAGTATTAATATGTGACCATTGGAAGTTTAGGCAGAGTTTTATGATAGCATATTAAGTTAACTGAATTTTAGTTAGCAGAAAATGGCATTGGAAGTTTAGGCAGAGTTTTATTATGGCAGTAGTAAATTTTATTTTGGCAGAGTTTTAACATCGTTTAGGCATTTTGTTTAATTCATATAAATTCAACCATGCCTCATATGACAAAGTGTTATATATGAAAGTTGATCAGCTCCGAGTGGCCTATGTTTTGCCGGAATGTTGATTCATTTTCGTTCCGGCAAATTTCAGGCGCTCGATATGTCCTATTTTAGCAAAGGTCGTGCCGAAATTTTTCGTGGATTTCGGCATGACTTGTGCTAGAAAGTAGGAAATATCGAGTGCCCTACCACTACTAGGGAAAACCTTACCAGTAGCGCTGGATTTATAGCTACTAGTAGCGCTGGTACACGCGCTACTGGTACGACGCTACAGCTAATTTTTAGCAGCAGCGCTCTTTTTGACCAGCGCTACTGGTAAATTAACTTAGCAGTAGCGTGTTTTCAGAAAGCGCTACTACTACTTATCTGCAGCGCGTGTATAAGAAAAGCGCTACTGTTAAAAGCGCGCTGCTGGTAAACCTTGGCCCCGCGCCACTGCTAATGTTTTAAGTTTTTTTTCTGTGTTTTTATGCTGTATTTAAACAGATACAGCTTTTATACAATAACAACATGCATATTCATTGAAAAAGATGTAAGACCTTATATTGTCTAATCGTTGGCATCGATGAGCAAAAGTTATTAAAAGTCTCTCATCTCATATCATCATCATCATTATCATTCATCGGCGAACACATGTCTCAAAATAGCGATACAAGTTATTAGAAGTCTCGAATACATGCAACAACATGGTCACGTACTCATGTTTCATCATCTATGTAGACTATGATATGATCGCATAGAAGAGAAGAGCGATCACGATGAGCAAAAGCGGGATTATGTAGTAGTTTTTGCGGCGCCGGTTCTGAAACCTCTGTTGCGCTATGAATCTCAAGTAACTAGCTTCGGCTTCCATTCTGCTATCAAACCCTTTCTGGCTTCCGCCCGGGAAGCGGTACACTTGGGCCTGACACTCCGGCCACTCATCGTACACACCCGGAACATGCCCTACATACACGGCATACCACTTCCTCGCCATCGTTGATCTATATACCTGTCAGAGATGCACATATATCATCAAGCGAATTCAACGATATATAATATGCAGCGTAAGTTACGTCGGCCTGTGGAGAGAAACAATTATGAAATAGAAGCAACGTATAGTAAACATAGTTAACGAAATTCATCGTACCGAAACTAATTAACTAGCGCAGCAGCATTTACATCTAATAGTTTCGTCGTACAGAGACATTCAAAAGTTTCGTCGTACAGAAAGTAACAACTAACTAAACAGACACATTGTCTTCAAGCAGTGCACTCTTCCCATCCGGCCATATCCGGGAGGATGCACCCAAGCTTAGTGAAAGGCGTCATGTCCTGACGCTGTAGGGCTGTGCGGGTTCGGACGTCAGCTCGTGATATTGGGCCGTTGTAGAACATCCCATTCTCTTCGAGGACGTCTTTCATGATGATGGACGCAATTTCTTGCTGGATCCGGTAGAAATCATTTCGAAGTTGATTATCCGGCACGGTTTCAAAGGCTTCGGCCCATCTCCGGATATGGGCATCGCCGGATGAAGATGTCATGCAAAGTGATTGCACATCCCTTCTGTACTCCATCATTAGATGGATGACGTAGAATCCATCATTCTCACTTGTTGCCGGTCGCTGGAGGCAACAGAAGTCAGTCTTATGGCCGAAACACAGCCCGGCCTTACTTGTTTTTTTGACTTGGATGTAGCCACCCCGCATGCTGAAGCCCATGAGAGCTCTGTCCAGAACATACTTTATGTGTGTGTAATCTTTCTTCTCTATGTTCTTCGATGGGTCCAAATATAGAGCGTGGAAGAAACGCGGGTAAAGAATGATGAGAACGGCACGCCCGCCCCCCCCCCCCCCCCCCGCTGCGCAAAATACACGATCAAGTTAGCCTCCATGCGTGCAAAGTAATTATTGAAATGCACGAAAGGATGTATGTGTTATAGTGGCTCTCCGCGGATGACTTACCCGGGATGATAAGGTAGGAGAATCTTTTCTTTGTCCTTACTGATGACCAAGAATTCTTCGATGTACTCCCTCGCATATTGACGGTTGGCTTCGTTGATTGAAAAGAAGCCCTCATGCATGTAGTATGGGTCCGCGACCGCAAGACCAGTGATTTGCTCTCTCCTGACGATGTAGTTCATGTGCAGCGCATACAGGCGGACGAACGTAAAATCGAGTCTCCTCATTTGAAACATCTCGAAGATGTAATCAAATCGCAGGAAGAACAGGTCCGCGGGGCATGTGCTAACGTACATCTTGCCACTGTACGGCACCCTAACCGTATAAAGTGGGTATCCTGGATCATCCGAGGCGAGGAGGATTCTCTCTGTCGACAGCAGATGGTCATGGAGTCCCCAGAGATCCCCTGTTATGGCAGCTAGCGCATCCGCCGGTACCATTGGCTTTCCCGCGACATGGAGTAATGGCGCATGTTTCATCGGTACACTGTCAACCCTGGTCCGCGGAGGCGGCTGGCTGCTAGAAGCAACATTGGTAGCTTTATTGTCTTTTCTCATCGGTCTCTTCCTCTGCTTCTTCTTGGTGGGCTCAGGTGCTGGTGGGTCTGTCAGACCCTCCCTGACCACCGCCCCTAGTGTTGTCGGGCTCAGCATTGAACGCCTCTGGCTAATTAGTTGAGCTTGGGTGGAACCGGCATCTGGAGGCGTGTCCTGTGAGGATTGCATGAACAAAGACTTCTTGCACTCCCGAGGACGTTCCGTCTCTGGTACACAATGCATCTCATATGGTTGACTCATCGTTACTTCGTGGTCAAAGCCGGTATTGAGATACTGGAGAGGGTCATCCACCTCCATGTCATGATCCATATCCTCTTGCATGGGGCCGATGTCATCATCCGCCGGAATGGTTGGCCCTCCTTCCTCGTGTCTCTCGATCTCACCCAGCAGCACAGACGATGGTTGTTGTAGTTGTGTAGGTGGGATTGTGGTCATACCTGCTTCCTGATGAGGTCCCGTTGGTGTGCTCCCGGCCACCTCCACACGAAGTAGATTCTTCGGCCACAAGATCGGCCAATTTTTGCATTGGCCAAGCTACGTGGGGATCTCATCATCCTCTCCACCGGTTTGTATGGGATGAGGAAAACCCTCGTAGCCTGCTTTCACACTCGCCACAGAGAACCTTAAGGCATTATCAGGCATCTGTCGGCTGTGGAACAATCGATCCTTGGGCTTCACTATAGTACCCTTCCCCACATCCACCAACCCGCCCTTCATGTGGTAAAGGAGGGTGCACGGAGTGGAGTCGGCCTGCGAAGACATGTACGTGTGCGGCGTCAGAGATCCAAAAAGAAACGCGAACTGAAGATTAATTAGTTGTGTTGATGAGGGTGTGAAGCGTATTTACCGTGAGGGCATCGAGCTCAGCCAATGTCGACGGCCCGGCATTCAAGCCAGAGACGGAGCTAGGGCTGCTGTGAGAGGGTGCGGGAGCAGGTGCTGGAGTAGGTGCGGGTGCGGTTGCCATATCAGGTTCGGGTGTGGGTGCGGTGTTCATTGAGTTGCTCCCGGTGAAGCTGGGCATGGGAAAATCAGTTGGTGCCGCGTTTGGATTTTGTTGCAACCAGCTGACCACACTTGGAATCAAGCTTGTAAAGGCAGCTGCCATATCATTTCTACAGGCAGCTACCGCTTCCCGGACTGTATCAGATTTTGTTTTCTCGATCGCCCGCACCACCTTCTCGTCGATAGTCACTTGACTTAACTTCTTTCTCTGTCTTTTGGACTCGGGGTCCTCGTCATAATAGTACTTCCACGTGGCGCCGTCTCCGACGCCGTGCACACGTCCATATTGCGGCCGCTGGCCCGGCGGGTTTCACATCATTACGTTCATGGCCCGGTTGAAACGGGTGTCCCACTTGTACTTCGCCGACGACTGAGTCGACTGAGTCGATGAGTCGCTTTCGGCCGCAATCTTGTGTTGCTCTCTCTGCAAAATGGAGCGTGAATCGTTTACGAATGTGACTAGAATGTAGTAGACTTCATTGATCGGAAGCTAATATATAAGGTGGTAAAAGGATAATTACCAGTAATCTCATGAATTGCCTAGTCGGCCCGTCGGTGAAAAAAATCTTTTTTATGGGGTCCCACTTGAATCGGGCCCTGATGAAGTCGTGCTCCTGCTGGTCGGTGAACACAGCCAAGGGGTCTGGGATCCCCAGACGTTCACGTTCCGCGTCCTCCTTAGCCCACACGGGCCTCTTTCCCGTGTAACCACGACTTCCGAGGCGGTGGTTCCCCATGTTCTTTGCCTGCAGCTGTGATGAGGACATTCCTACTATGGTTCCATCCCTTGAAGATGAACAACCTGTTGCTGCAAAGAAGACGTCCAATGATGAAATCAGGATTGGACCAACTACAAGAGCTCGTGCTAAGTTACTAGAACAACAGGTGAATTCTCTCTTAGTTGATAATGCTATTTTTTTAATGGGAGCTTTATACTGCCTAAATCCTTGTGTGTATGTGTCATTAGGTACAATGGAGAGGAAGGCATGGCACAAGGGAGCAAGGAGGAAGGCATGGCACAAGGGAGCAAGAGGAGTCTGCAGTTCCCAGGCGGCAGTACCGCCTGCCCGAGCGGTAGTACCGCTTAGGCGGTACTACCGGCCCAGCACTACCGCCCAAGTACCGCTTAACAATTTTCTTCTGGAATCAAAGCGACCCAAGCGGTACTAAAGCGGCAGTTAGAATTCTCAGAGCGGTAATACCGCTTCTAGCGGTACTACCGCTTGCTGTGAGCGGTACTACCGTGCTGCCTGCGCGCAGACTTTGGGGCTGACGGCCCGTGTACCCCTTCGATCTATCTTAGGATATAAATACTCTTCCTTAGGGTTAGTTAGAGGGAGACCACGTTTAAGATAAACCCTAGTTCATGAGATTGCTTGTAAGCATTCATCTTGAATCCTCATCACCAATTCGTATCGATCTGGTGATTATATACTGCATGTCAAGTGTGATCTGCTGTTCCATTGGGAATTAGTATATTGCAATTATACCGTTCGTGGTCGACGGCTACGTGCGCAAGTGTGTGACGTTGTGAATATCCAAAGGGTTGAGACCTTTTGCATTGGCATCAGGGATCAAGCGAGGGAGAGTTCATCGGCGACATACAAGTTATCCTACACCATCATCATCACCATCGCCGCTTACTGAGAAGATCGGGACACCCCATATCAAGCTGCTTGCCTCTCTCCGACCTGGCCTTGGCAGCTTCTTCATTGCAAGTCGCCTTGAACTTTTCAAAGTCCTCTAGCGTAATTGTCGGATTGTCTGCAACAATCTCGGCGTAGGTTTCATGGTCTACTTCAATCGCCTTTTTCACCCTAGTTTTTCAGGCGCTCAATGCATTGCTGAACTTCCCTAGGGCTTTGTTGTTGATTTTTTCCATGGCATCATCTTTCCATGGGTCAATGTCGTCCTTCCGACCGGGGAACAGGAATCTTGCGTGCAACCTAGTTAGGAGCAGCTGCTTCAAATGTTCATTCTTCCTTATTTTTGTGGTGTTGATGTTAGCGGTATCCCGTAGGATGCATGCTAGTTGGTTGCCGTAACACGCTGCCACTTCCCGCGGCTCTACAGGCTCGAAGTTGCTGGGGTTCACCGCCGTGACCACCAGTCTTCCGGTGCCGAGCTCATTTGGGCGTCGTGCACTCTTTGCCTTCTTTCCTTCACTGGCTTGGGAGGTCCCACCTTCCGTGCTGTCGTTAGCAACATCATCAGGGCCCGTCTCAGTGCCGGTGTTGGTGGCATCAGTGTCGGCGCCGGCGCCACCACCATCGTCGTCCGTCATGATAAGGGGGTCCTGCCACCCTTGTTTCTCCTGAGCCGCAAGAAAGTCGAGGTAGGCGTGTGCTTGTCCTTCTTGGGTGTGAGAACCTCCGGCCTCATCATTGTCGGTCATGTTTCCTAGATAGGGTTCAATGTCGTAGTCGTTTAACTATCGAGCTTTATATAATAAAGTGAATAATGACAAAAAAAAGTGACCTTTGTTTTGCCTGAATGTCGTTTCATTCCCGTGGCGGCAAATCTCGAGCACTCGATATGTCCAACTTTCTAGTACAAGTCATGCCGAAATTCACGGAAAATTTCGGCATGACCTATGCTAGAAAGTGCACATATAGAGCGCCTGAAATTTGTCGGAATGGAAATGAATCAACATTTCCGGCAAAACATAGGCCACTCGGAATCGGTTTCCCTGCAAACAACCAAAGTGCGGCACAACTACAGCAGCACAACAATATAGGATGCTCACTATCATTCTATAGCATCTGTCCAAACAACCAAAGTCCGGCCGGCGTCGGGGGTCACAGGTCCAAATCACATGTCCAAATCACATATCCACATATCACATGTCCACTTCAAATTTGCATATAACAGCAAGAAAAATATAGAACTTGAAGAAAAATGCAAGAAGTCCTTTTTCTTCACAGTATTTGAAACTAAATTCAGCACTTGTCAAATTTGATAGTAAATTCAGCACTTGTCAAATTTCTGTCCTAATTTGAAAAGTAGATAAATTTATGTCCTAATTTAAAAACCTAGCTAAATTTCTGTCCTAATTTGAAACCTAGATAAATTTCTGTCCTAATTTGAAAACCTAGCTAAATTTCTGTCCTAATTTGAAACCTAGGGTTCATACTAATTAACTAGGGTTCATACTACCTAATCTGTCCTAGGTTTTTTTTTAACTAGGGTTCATACCACCTAATTAACTAGGGTTCATACTAATTCTGTTTTTTAAATAGCAACAATTGCTTTAACTAAAAAAATTAAATAGCAACAATTGCAACTAAAAAATAGCAACAGTTTGAAACCTAGGGTTCATACTAACTACCACTAAAAAATAGCCACTAATCTGTCCTAGGGTTTTTTTTAACTAGGGTTCATACTAATTCTATTTTTTTAAATAGCAAAAATTCATACTAACTAGCACTAAAAAATAGCCTAGGGTTCATATGGCAGAGAGACAGAGAGAGAGAGAGCAGAGAGCAGAGAAGAGGGGAGGGGAGAGGGCTTACAGAGGGCAGAGAGAGAGAGAGGGGGTCGGGGGAGACGGCGGCACCGAGGCGGGTCGGAGGTGAGGCGGGGTCGGGGGAGACGGCGACGTTGAGGAGGCTGTAGGCGCCGGCGAGGTCGAGGAGGAGGGGGCAGAGGGGGCCGGCCGGCGTCGGGGTCGGGGCAGAGGAGGCAGGGGCAGAGGGGGCCGGCGCAGAGGAGGCCGGCCGGCGTGCGTCGTCGGCAGCGGCGTGCGTCGGCGGCGGCGTGGGCTGGGGAGAGAGATCGCGCGAGGGGGATCGAGAGTGAGAGAGAGAGAGGAGTGCGTGGGGGGCTGGACAGGGCCGGGGCTATAGTCAACTTAGCTATAGCGCTAGTCGTAAAAACGCGCTATAGCTAAGTTAGCTATAGCGCGGTTAGGAAAACAAGCGCTACTGCTAGTTTATTCTTTTTTATTTTTTAAATTCTGTGGCCAGTTTAGCTATAGCGCTTGTCCTATAAAAAGCGCTACTGCTAGTCTTTTTCATTTCTCTTTTTCTTTTTCTCTTTCTTTTTCTTTCATTTTTCTTTTTCATTTTTCTCTTTCTTTTTCCTTTCCTTGTTGTAAGTTGTAGCAGGGGTTAGGGTTAGGTCTGTTTATGGACTAATAACACACCCTCCGGATATAATTAGTGCATAATATATATATTACATCATTTGACCACTAACGGTGTTAAGTACGTATACAAAATAGATATAGACAAATTATGATAGTTTGTCAGCTTGGTCGACGACGCTTCAGACTGATCTTCTTCTTTCCTCTTTTGTTCGTTGTCGAATAATTGAGCCCATGGTCGTGACTTTTCCTTTTCCAGGGAGTACGATCTTTCGTAGGTAATGTAGTCTTCATCCTTCTTTTGACGTATGTTTCATCGTTATCAGCATCATCTTCCCTCATCGGGTCACCGTACTGGTCGTAGTCTTCCTCGTTGGCGACTCCATCCATTCCGATGATGCTCCTTTTGCCTCTCCTCACGACAACACGGCTGGGATTGCTCGGGTCGGTTATGAAGAAACATTGTGTCACATGTTTAGCGTGTACCCATGGCTCATTTTTGGTGGTGGCGTTGACGGTACCGCTATCGGAGTCGGGTATACACATGGTAGTGAAATGTCGGTTTTCTCTTTGTACGTTCTTAGCCCATCTGACACGGAACATCGTCGCGCTATGCAATCCAGAGTAGTCAAGCTCCCAGATCTCATCGACCCTTCTGTAATATCTTTCAATTACATTCCCGGTCATGGCTTCCATCGTCACCCCTGAGTTCTGGTTATCACTGTTTATATCTTTGGCCTCCGTGTAGAACGTGTATCCGTTGATATCGTATGCTTGATAAGTCGCGAGGTTGACCGACGGGCCATGTGCTAAGGCGTATATGAGCGTTCTGTCCGGACAGCCCTCTTCCGGGGGATTAGCCAGAACTCGCTCTTTGAACCAACGCAAGAAAGTGGAGTTGTGCTCTCTAATAACTTCAGCGTCCGTCCTGTGCACCCCACGGTCACGGTAGTTCTTTGCGATGTTCTCTTTGTGCAGTGTCACGAAATCTTCTAGCACATCTAGGTGTTGTAGCACTACTAAGTTTGCCCTGTCAAAGTCGTTTTGTCGGCCCGAGCGGAACACATTCACATCCCTCCGACCATTGGTATGACCTTCGCCTTTGAGCCTTCCACAGTGCTTGCTGACGGGCAAACCAACAACAGGGTCTCCGGTGCCTAGATAACTCTCGCAGAAAGAGATGCACTCTTTGGTCAGATATCCCTGGGCTATGCTTCCATCTGAATGGGACATGTTACGAACGAATCCTTTGATGACCCCATTCATCCTCTCGAACGGCATCATGCTGTGCAGGAATGTCGGCCCTAGGTCGATGATGTCGTCCACGATGTGGACACATAGATGCACCATGACATCAAAGAACGCGGGCGGGAAGTACATCTCTAGCTCATTTAGTATGACAATGATCTCTTCCTGTAGCCTATGGAGTTGCTTGACACTGATCGACTTTCGAGAGATAGCATCAAAAAAGTGGCATAGGTCAGTAAGCGTCTCACGGACGTGTGTGTCCATAATCCCTCTAAGTGCAACCGGGAGTAACTGCGTCATCATCACGTGACAGTCGTGAGACTTCATCCCGCTGAACCTTTTTTTCTTGGTGTCCAGATATCTGCTAATCTTCCCACAGTATCCGGAACTAACTTTGATTCCGGCAAGGCACTTGAACAATTGATCGACCTCCTTCGGATGTAATGTGAAGCAAGAGGGGGGGCAATATTGTTCTTCCTTCTTGTTTACTTTTTCCCCCTATCTTCCGTCTCCGACTCCGTCTCCGTCTCCTCCGATGACTTTTTACCAGGCATTTGGAGATCTTTCCTGATATTCAAAAATTCCAAGTCTTTTCTTGCCTTCGGCCCATCCTTGGTCTTCTCCGGCATGTTCATCAATGTTCCAAGCAAGCTCTCGAGGATATTCTTCGTGATATGCATTTGATCAAGGCTATGAGGCGTGTCGAGTTTGGGCCAGTACTCTAAGTCCCAGAAAACAGACCTCGTCTTCCATACCTTCAGCAGCGGCTCAGGCGCCTTTTTCTTCGTCTTTCCCGGCGAGGGGCACTCTTCCCAGTTCTTTAATAACTCACATATTTCGGCACCGCTACGCTTACGTGGAGGACCTCGATGCTCAGCCTTACCATTGAATAGATCTCCACGCTTTCTCCACGGGTCATCCTTCTCGAGCCATCTTCGATACCCCATGTACACGATTTTCGAAGACCCGCCATCTTTCGATAGCTGCTGAGAAGTTGTATCATCCATGCACCTGGTGCATCCGCAATATCCGTGGCACACCTGGCCGGAGATATAGCCGTAACCGAGATAGTCCTGCACCGTCGTAATTAGCGCGACTCTCATGTAGAAATACTCTCCTTTGCTTGCGTCCCATGTCTTGGCCGGCGTTGTCCATAAGGTCTGTAGCTCCTCTTTCAGTAACCCGAGATACAGATTTATATCATTTCCCGGTTGTCTCGGCCCTTGAATAAGCATAGTCATGTGTATGTATTTTTCCTTCATGCACTTCCAGGGGGGAGGTTGTACATCCATACAAACACGGGCCATGTGCTATGATTGGTGTTCTGGTTGCCAAACGGATTCATGCCATCAGTACTAGCGCCAAGCACGATGTTCCTTGCATTATCTGCGAAAAATTTAAATTCAACGTTTAATGCTCTCCACTGGCTAGCATCTGCGAGGTGTCTCAGCTTCGGATCATCTCCGTCATCTGGCTTCACCCTCTCCGCGTGCCAGCGCATAAGCTTTGCTTCCTTAGGATCTACGAAATACCGCTGCAGACGCGGAGTGATCGGAAAATACCATACAACTTTCTGTGGAGCTTTCTTTCCGGCCTTCTTATATCGTGAAGCATTGCACTTTGGACAGATGGTTTTTTCCGCGTGCTCGTTCCGATATATGATGCAATCGTTGATGCATGCGTGATATCTAATGTGTGGCAGATCAAGAGGGCACACGATTTTCTTTGCCTCCTCGACACTAGTAGGACACAGGCTTCCCGCGGGAAGAACCTTCTTTAGATACTTCAGAAGCTCATCCAGGCTTGCATCCGTCCATTTGTTTTTTGCCTTCGTCTTTAGAAGTTCTAGCGTGAAACTCAAGCGGGTCACCTCGGGATCGCAACCATCATACAATGGAGTCATCGAGTCTACCTCCAGTTGCGCCAGTTTGGCCTCCTCTCTAGAAGCAGCTCTGTCGCTAGTCGTCTCCTTACGAAGCAGGTCTCGAACATGCGGGTCCCGCATGGCTAAACTTAGTAGCGACGAAGGCTGCGGCGTGTCCGCATCTTCTCCGCCTTGTACTGCCTCTTCGCCATCACCATTTCTAAGGCCCTCTTCTTCGGGCCCATAATCGGTCATCTATTCGTCTGGCCCAATGTCGTCATTTCCTGCCCCGTCGACGTCCTCATCATCATCATCTTCACTTATCCACCGAGCATGGCCATCCATGAAACCATGCATGAGCAGGTGCGCCTTGAATTTACCACCCTTAAAGGGGTCGAGCCTGACTCCTCCTTTGCATTTTCGACACGGACATAAAACATCCTTCAGTCTTTTTTCATACATGTCGTCCACCGTGGATTGCCAGTATCTTTCCACCATCCTTCCATTGACCTTCATGATCACCTGCATGCGCGGAGCAAAAGAATTATAACCACGTACGCATGCATGGATCAAATTCATACAAAAATTCGACATGACCTTCCCTAAACATAGGACATATTGAGTTTGCCCGAAATTCGCCGAAACGGAATTGAATCGACATTTCGGCAAAACATAGGCAACTCATGTCACTCACATGCCACACACAATTCGGTATATTCATATCGCGCATAGTTTCGGTCCTAATCGCACACACACATTTCCATTCTTGCACAACTCTTTTTTTGCTCACCTATGTGTCGAGAGGGATATCGAGCACCTTCTTAATTAGCTAGTAGCTCTAGATAGTGAGGTACCTACATATAGCTCTAACTAGGGGGAGAGAGAGAGCTAGTGGAGATGGGTGGATGGGCAAAGAAAGAGAGATGGAGGAGGGAGGCCCTTAATTAATGGAGAGGTGGTGGAGGGGCAAAGAAAGAGAGAGGGAGGAGGGAGGGCATTAATGGAGGGGTGGAGGGGCAAAGAAGAGAGGGGGAGGAGGGAGGGCATTAATGGAGGGGTGGAGGGGCAAAAAGAAGAGATAGGGAGGAGGGAGGGCATTAATGGAGGGGTGGAGGGGCAAAGAAGAGAGGGGGAGGAGGAAGAACCAACAAGCAAGTGCAAGAGGAGGGGAAGAAAGGAAGGGCGAGGGGAGGGAGAAGAGGGGGGGGGGGAAGGTGGCAGATATTTTGCTGGCGGCCATACCAGTAGCGTGGGGGATCAAATAGGCGCTACTGGTATCTGCACTAGCTATAGCGCTGGTTAAAAAACACGCTACTGCTAAATGGACCCACAAGTTTACACGCAGAAGAAATAGCAGTAGCGCACTTTCTACACCAGGCGCTACAGATAATTCTTTAACAGTAGCGCTGGGTAGATCGCCCACGCTGCTAATATATCTTGACCTGGGGCTGTGGTGTGGCACACTTACCAGTAGCGCGTCTGAGGAAAACCAACACTGCTGCTAACTGATACTAGTAGCGTGTTTTGTACCAAGCGCTACTGGTACTTACCAGTAGCGTGGGGGCTCAAATAGGCGCTACTGGTAAAGTTCTAAGTATAAGCATTTTCCTAGTAGTGTACCCTAGGAGTAACTAGGAGTAGTTCTAGTATGCGATTTGGTTTTGTGTGCATTTTGTTATATGTAATGTTGATCGATGCTTAGGGTTGACTTTCAGTCTGATGGGGATCCCGATTGTTGTCGTGGGGGTCGCTTCTCCTTCTTCTCTTTGTGCTAGACGTTCGTAATGCATTAGGGGAAGGAGGAGTAGCGACCATCACCAACGGTTGAAATATCAGTGAGGGAGTGTTCACCATATACACCAACATTATTAATACTAGTGTAGATCGATGTTCTTGGAGGAAGGATCCCGACTGTTGTCGTGGGGGTCGCTTGTCCTTCTTTTCCTTGTGCTAGACCTTTTGGTAATGCACTAGGGAAAGGAGGAGTAGCGACCATCATCGACGGTCGAAATATCAGTGAGGGAGTGCCCACCATATACACCACCACTTGAGAGATGAGAGTTGTTCAAGGGAGACTTGACTGGCTGAAAGTCAACCCATGCTGAATAGTGATCTGTTTGTTGACTTCTTCGAATTTGCCATCGATTTTTAATCTTTCAATTATGAACACAGCAAATGGATCCTGACGATAGGATCCCCGAGTGCGATGATTGTACCGATGACGAGGGTATGTGCGACAATCCTCACCTAGAAAACAATAGGTGCTTCTCCCTCACGCTTAAGGAGAGCTTCGAATATTTTATGGTAGGTAAATTCAGCGGCCCGAATTTCTTCTTAATTAAGCATGGCTTAAGATTTTTGCTTTAACGTGTAATTTCTATTTTTTATAATTCGACTAGTGCATCCCCTGCTATGCAAGACGTTATGTCCTAGAGAAAGTCTCTTTTGATGACTGGGAAGAGGTGGATACAAAAAAAGCTTACCTTAAGACGAAACATGGTTTCATTTTTGAGGTTAAGGTCTTAAATGAAGTAGGCCACACACATTTTGGTTGTGCAAATTGGAAAGGATTATGCAAGGCTTACGGATTTGAGGAGGGTATGAAAATAACCTTCGATATTGGCATTCCTCAAGATAATCCTGAACATGATAAAGACCTTTGGGTGGATCTGGACATGATTCCAATTCTACCTCCATGTGAGTTTGTTAAGCAAATTTGTTAAATAATCTATATTGCTTATTTAAAAATAGTTGTTATTCACTCCTACTTAACTTGTTTATTTATAATTGACAGCTTATTTCCTTTCTTCGAGAGATACACGGAAGATAATAGACGAGACCTATTACACTGTTGGCTCAGAGCTAACTTGGGAGGAGAAGAATTCTCTTGTCTCCATTGTTAATGATGTTCTGACTTTTAAGAGCATTTATGGAGCTGGCCGAAATTATACAGGATATGTGCCACTAGTCCACAAGCTGAGCGATGCTAACATTCGTGCAAATATCATGGTAAGATTTTTTACTATTGTGTCACTAGTCCATCTTTTTCGTAGATTCTTCTTAAGTAAATTACATTGCTAACTATGTTACTATTATGTTCTTCAACAGAAGCTCCCGAATGATGTTGTGCCTCCGTTGATGTATGTCAAAGGTGAGATGACAATTGTTTGCGTATGGCCATGGACTAGTTTCCAATATGCATACTCGACTGAACGCCAAACAAATGGATGCCTCGAAATCAAAGGATGGAGACAAATAGTGAATGAGCGCAGGCCACAAATTGGAGACCGGTGTATCTCTGTGCTCCATAATGGAGATGGATGGGTTTTTTCAGTTTTATTCTATTTTACCTAAGAGAGAGGAGTAGGTCCTAGTACTTGTCATGTGCTCGGAAGTTATTTACCTAGGATGATAACAATTAGCTAGTAGTGCTTAATTAACTTATGATGATGATGATGGTGAGACATTGTTATATCACTACGATGATGATGAGTTGTCATATCACTACGATGATGATGAGTTTTTATATCATTGCTAGTGTATAAAAATTTGTATAAGGTTGTATAAGTATAGTATAAATTTGCAGAAATGAAATACACAGATTTAGTAGTGGCGCGGGGTACTACCCAGCGCTACAGCTAGTTAGTAGTAGCGCGGGTCAAAACCTACGCTGCTGCTAACATAGGTAGTAGTAGCGCGGGGCCAGGCCTGCGCTACTACTAACCAGTTAGCTGTAGCGCGCGCGCTACTGCTAGGCACTTACCCCGTGCCATTACTAGGCTTTTCCCAAGTAGTGGGCGCTTGCCGGCAGCGGCGCCATGGCGGGGACGGGTGGTGCCGCTCCTCCCTCGCAACTGTCCGGCGGGCTCACGGCGAACGACGGCGGTGTTTTGTTTTGCAACATCCAATCTGTTGCAAGAAAGATTTCTGCAACATCAGTCATGTTGCAAAGCTTTCTTCTGCAACACCATATAGAGGTGAAGACGAAGAAAAAAAAATCTGCAACATCACCTTAGTTGCAAAGTTTTTCTGCAACAATACCTCTGTTGCAAAAAAAGTGAAGACAGAAAAAAAAAATCTGCAACACGACCTATGTTGCAAAAAAAATTCCTGCAACACAACCTATGCTGCAAAAAAATATCCGCAACACAATCTCTCTTACAGGTGTTTCCGCAACAAGCTCTTTGCTGCAAAGAAGAGGATGACGTTCAGCCGCTTGATTTTGTCAAATCCGATGGCTCGCGAGGTGGCGGATCTTTTAAAAAGATCCGCTGGCCGACGCGTAGCAGCCCCCATTTTGAAACAACTTACTATGAAAAGTACGCCTCCTAAAAATCAAAATAAATTTATGTATTGGATCTTGACTTCTAGGTTGGTTAGATATCTTTATGTTTTTTTTTCTGATTTTCAATATTTGTATTTTTAGTTACCACACCATGTAGGATGTCCAAGACATGTTTTAAATGGTTTTGTATTGACAGTACTACTAATAGATTACAAAGTATTAATACCTTTATTATATGATTTTGGAAGTATATTATTATTATTTGAAAAAGTTGTTGCACATGTAAAGACTAACCCACGCATTTGAGTGGGCCACCCTGCTAGTTTTAAAAAATTCAAAATTCAAACTTTTCAGTTTCAAAAAATTCTGAAAAAAATATACACGTAAACATGGATGTAATGTATATGTGTGTAAAATTTCACAATGAAATACCTTGAATTGCGAGCTGCACAAAAAAATCATGTACATTGAGAATGAACAGTACATGTGCTGAAAAGCCACAATTTTTTTTTGTAACTCTCATTTTAAACTATTTCATCATGAAAATTTACACACATGTACATTATGTCTCTGGGTATATGTGTATTTTTTTCAAAAAAAATTTAATGTAAAAGTATGAATTTTGAAATTTTCAAAATCCGGCCTCCATGGAGCTCGGTCTCCATTTGGCATTTTTTATTTAAAGCTGCTTGAATTAGCTATGGTGTCCATATTTGAATGATTACATTTTTATTAAGCTCCAATCGTTTCGCTAGCGTAGTTTCTTTACAAGGCACTTTAGTGTTTCTTCAACTATGCATATGCTACACAGAATTAATTTATTACGTAAGATGTCTCTATCATAACATTTTCAGTCTCTGGACATATATCATCATCTAACTAGAATTGACATGAAGCATGTGCTATAGGACAATATTTGATAAAATGTTAGTTGCAGTTTGTCTTTTAATAAAACTAGAATGCGGTGAACTTGAGGGTTGCCTATTATTGGTGATACAAACAAAAGGTAGCACCCGGGGTAGGGGCAGTTATCCGGGCAGTCACTTTCGTCGAAGAGAATGGGAATGCTTGATCACTTCAACTTAGATGGCGAAGGTTGAACGGCCATGACTTCCCGAACCATGACTTTGACGTCCCTCTTCATTCGTAGCTAGCCGATCCGCCACAGATGTGGTTCACCTTGGGCAACACGGGCGAGGCAACTTCCTGTGGCTTAGCCCCCGACTCTTTTTGCTCCAGATCGAGGAGCTGCCGGAGTTGGCGACACTCAACCCGTGCGTGGGAGCTGCTGTTGTGGAACTCGCACTAATTTTCCCGGATTCGCTGGTCCTTTGGGATCCAGTTCTTCATCCTACCGGGCAATTTTAGGGTTGATGACGTAGATCCGATCTGATGACTTAAGGACCCCCAAGGTCGGCACCAACTGTCGAGGATAATTATATCGGTCCCTCGCAATGGTACGGTACTTGTACCAGATTTGTTTGGTCGTACGATACACTTGGGTCACTAGGGATTGCTAGACACAATTTACATAGGTTCGGGCCCCTTGTC
Source organism: Elymus sibiricus (assembly GCA_039707655.1). Classification (NCBI taxonomy): domain Eukaryota; kingdom Viridiplantae; phylum Streptophyta; class Magnoliopsida; order Poales; family Poaceae; genus Elymus; species Elymus sibiricus. Next base: position 525,993,980 of record CM077666.1, on the reverse strand, counting down.
GCGGGTAATTGCTCTACTCTTGCTTGTATTGGATTATATCGAGACAGAGTACAGCCAAGGTTACAATATGGGGATCCGGAGAGTTGGGTGCAACTCGACGGCTGCGGTGGACAAACTACGCGAGATATGGTAGATCGCTGGGCTTCTGTCTCCTGGTTAAAGGATGGATAAATCTGGCCGAGTTGATATGTCGGGCGGCGCAGTTTCTTGGTGAGATGTTATGATTATCGACTAACTGTTTGAGTCGTGAATGAGCACGGTTGTGTGCCAGGCGCCAAACAGAGGCCGCTACTAGCATGGACAGTGAACCAACTTACATTTTTTTTTTTTTGCAGTTTTGGCATGCTCGTCGTTTTGCAAATCAAGTCTACTTTTCCTAAGGGCGTCTCCAATGTAGCAGAATAGTCGGTGTTAAGCCCTTTAGGGTCGACGATAGATAGATTTATACATTGGGAGAGCTGACCTTATTAAAGAAAAATGGGCCGAGGTCGCCCATAGCGCTAAGGTCCGGTCACAGCAGATTAAAAAGCAATTATTTCTCTCTCCTTCCTCCGTGTGAACACTGACCGTGAAGGAGAATGAGAGTCGTTGCAGAAAAAATGGAAAAAAACTCAGAAGTGGGCTCCAGCTTATGGCTTAGATGGGGTCTTAAGCATTGCATGCATTTTGGTTTGTATAGCACATCCAGTGGGCTCCACCTTGAGGTCTACCTAAGACTTAAGGATTGGAGATGCATTAAGAATTTAACACGGTAGCTCGAGGAAGAACTGTGAATGGATATTAGGGCAGCCACAATGTGCCAAAAACCTACCGGCCTAGGTGGCAAAGCTTGTGGTCGACCTTATACATTGTGGCAAAACTTAAGTTGCCCTTAGTCTTATGGGTGTCCTTAAGCTTATTATGGGCTGTCGAGAAGCGGTAAAAAATAGTGTTCTGTCCCTTCTCTCTCTTGTATTATGTGTCTATATTAACATATAATGTGGGTCCTAGATGATGCAAAAGATGATCTTATACACTCTGGGCATTTCTATAGCAATAACATATGTGGGTCCCAGCTAATGGCTACGCGACTAGAGATGGCCTGTGTAGTGTGTAGTACTAGCTCTTTTTTTTGCGGGGAGTGTGTAGTACTAGCTGTCAAGCAGTACGTGCATATATATGTGCACATGCATTATTTTTTTAACTGTTAACGCGACAGAAAAAAAGACAGAAATTTGGTTGCCGTCCCGATCGTATTCGTACGTGCACGATGAGTTGATGGCTCTTTGCTTGAATTGGCCATAGAAATCTAATCATCAGACTCGATTATTCGAGAGCCAATTCTATCTCGATTTCAATGTGGGAAGAAAAAACTCGTCGCCCACCACACCTACCACAACTATTGGTTCTAGTTTTGTTTCCTAGATTCTGAAATCAGACAAGTTTGACCATTAATTTCTGATGCCGAGCAGATTTGGTACTTAGTCAAATTAAGCATTGTATTCGAAATTACATTTAAACCATAAGGAATCTCGAAAAGTGTTTTAGATGAAAAAACGCCTAATCCATAGCTTTTCAACGGTGTATCACATCTTCGTTTCGACAAATGGTTCAAAAATTGTCACGAAAACAGTACCAAAAAAGTCATGTGTAGTTCTCTCTGTTGGCATTGCAGTTCAATTGCCTCTCTAATGCAGTTCACTTGTCGGTTTTGGGATCCGGTAAAAAAACGACGTCCGCCTTTTCGTATTTTCAAAACTGTTGTTAAACTGTAAGAAATTAGGAAGAGTGTTCTACTGCAAAAAGTTTCGCCTCATCGATATCTTTCCAACGGTGTATCATTTGCATCATTCCGACGATCGGTTTGAATTTTTCTGTGGAAATACGCTCTATGCCACTCGACGGGTGCCGCACCATTTTCAAAACTGCCCTTAAACCGTAAAAAATCTCAAAAATTGTTCTACATGAAAAAGTTTCGCTTAATCTATCGCTTTTCAATGGTATATCACATGCGTTGTTCTGACAAACAGTTTGAAAATTGTCTTGAACACAGTACCAAAAATGCATGTTGTTCCCTCAGTTTGCTTGTTTTTAGCTTGCGGTTCAGAACTGCTTGTAGAATAACGATTCTGCATATATATATATGTGTGTGTCTGTGTGTGTGTGTGTGCACCACGTGCATTAATTTTTTAACTATTAACACGACAGGAAAGGAGAGATTGAGAAATTTGGTTGTCGTGTCGTATTCGTATGTACACACCGTACCCACTCACCACAGTATGTATATATCCGGCTACGCACAGTGCCCACGATTATCATAGGATGGTCGAACAGTGCTACTTGCAAACCACCTGGCTTCAATTAAACATTTATTTGTTCAATCTATAGAAGCAGCGCTGTAATTTGCTCTCTTACCACGTGGCATACGTTGTGAGCAATCAAAGCTTGATGAAAACATGGTAACGTCTTGTAAACATATGGAAAACATGGTAATGTCTAGTACAAAATTACTACACTTGCCTTGCTCTAGTAATTACCAAATCGAAGGGTCTCTCTTAAACGTAAAATACACTGAAATTATAGTAATGATGTAAAAGGGACTCACTACCGGACTGGGGCACTACGCCGACGGCCGGCCCCCGTCGGCATAGGCCCTTAAGCCGTCGGCATAGGCCTATGCCAACGGCCGCCGTCGGCATAAGGGCGTCGTCAACTCGTACGTCGGCGTACCTGGACCCGGCCGTCGGCATAGAAAAGCCGTCGGCATAGGAACATATGCCGACGGCTTCCGTACAGCCGTCGGCATAGATTCACCGTCGGCAACCTCTTACGTATGACGGCAGCTGACGGCGCCGCCGTCAAATTGTGCCCAACCAAAGAGCGCCACGTTGCAGCTATATGCCGACGGCTAGGCCGTCGGCATATCCTATACCTGGCCGTCGGCATATAGCTGCCACGTGGTAGCCGCTGGGGAGCCCTGGCACGGAGGTATGCCGACGGTTAGGCCGTCGGCATAGATATATGATATGCCGACGGCCTAGCCGTCGGCATAGCTCGAACTATGCCGACGGCTAGGCCGTCGGCATAGTGGACACGTGGCGCCCACTGGTAGCACGGCCCACCCTATGCCGACGGCCTAACCGTCGGCATAGCTCCTGTCTGCTTTTTTTTTGTATTGTTCCGTCTGAATTCAATTCAAATTAACAGCACACACACACACACACACACACACACACACACATATATATATATATATATATATATATATATATATATATATATATATATATATATATATATATTCAAAATAGACATACACATCACATATATATCACATAAGTATCATCATCATCATCACCACATAAGTATCATCATCATCACCACGAAAGCATCATCATCATCACGAAAGCATCATCATCATCACATAATAGAGAACATGACAACATAAGTATCATCACAAACAGCATAAGCATCTAAAGAAGCACACAAGTCAGAAGTGGGAGCAGCAGATTAAAAAGCAATTATTTCATTTCTCTCTCCTTCCTCCGTGTGAACACTGACCGTGAAGGAGAATGAGAATCGTTGGAGAAAAAAATGGAAAACAACTCAGAAGTGGGCTCGAGTTTATGGCTTAGATGGAGTCTTAAGCATTGCATGCATTTTCGTTTGAATAGCACATCCAGTGGGCTCCACCTTGAGGTCTACTTAAGACTTAAGGATTGGAGAAGCATTAAGAATTTAACATGGTAGCTCGAGGAAGAACTGTGAATGGATATTAGGGCAGCTACAATGTGCAAAAAACGTACCGGCCTAGGTGGCAAAGCTTGTGGTCGACCTTATACATTGTGGCAAAACTTAAGTTGCCCTTAGTCTTATTGGTGACCTTAAGCTTATTATGGGCTGTCCACAAGCCGTAAAAAATCGTGTTGTCTCTTCTCTCTCTTGTACTATGTGTCCATATTAACAAATAATGTGGGTCCTAGCTGATGCAAAAGATGACCTTAGGGCATCTCCAACGCAGACCCCTAAAACCAACACACTGTTTGTCCGCGGACTGGTCCGGACCAGTCCGCGGACACTGATGCGGGAGCCGGCCATCCAACCGCATCTCCTAAACGTCTGACCAGTTTTGGCGCCAATTTCATGGTCAACATTTTTGTCTCCGCCGAAGCGGCCGCGATCTCAACTCTCCTGTCTTCGAGCTTAGCCTTCTTCTCGGCCACTGCCATCAAGATGTTAAACCTCTCCACCTTTGTTTCCTCCTTCATTTCGGAGTGCTTGATACATGCCTCCTTCTTCGCCAAGATGCCCTCGAGCCTCTCTGTCATCTTGGCCGCCGCCCCTTCTCACTTCTTCTCCTCCTCTTATTTCTTTCCCCAGACCCCCCTTCTAACCTTCTTGGGCGGCTCCTTTGTTGGGTCGGTTGGATCACCTGTCTCTTCCTCATTGCCGATGCCGGCGGTCTTGATGAAATTGGCAATGGATAGTTGCCACTTGGGTTGCCCACTCAACTTCAACCAACAATGCATGAGGATGAAGTTCCTCTTCTCAATCTTCAAGAACAAGTTGCAGGCATGGATGGCTACAAAACAAAAGACATTGTCAATAATGTGCATATCCGGCCAACAAGTTGCATCTCCGGCCAAATGACCAACACATAGAGCATATCCGGCTAACAAGTTGCATATTCCACCAAATGATCAACACATATAAACAACTTACATGCTCGGTGATTAGCGCACCACTTGGCCACCGACCGATGAGTTGTTTCAAATGGCCGCAAGACTTGGTCACAGCCTCTTGGTGTGTGTACCATCGATGGTTGAGCGACTTTATCCCACGATTATGGATGAGTTTGTTGCGGTAGGGGTCGAAGTTCTTGTGCTCATGGAACCAAGTATGGATATTGGCCCAAAATGTTGCTCCCTTTTGCTTCGTGCCATGAACCGGATCTATGCTAGTGGCCAACCACGCATCACACAACAATTCATACTCCCTCTTGTTGAAACTTTCTTCCCTACCCCTCTTCTTTGGATCATGGTCCTCGTCACCGTCTTGCTCCGGCTGCCCGATGTATGAGTCTGGCTGCTGGGTGCACGTGCCGGACTAGGTGTCCGGCTGGGTGTACGTGCCCCTGCCCGTGCCCCGCTGGGCGTGCCCATCCGGCTCCGAGTCAACCACTTGTCCGTCCTCGTAGTAGCCTCCGCCTCCGCCTCCGTCATGGATCATCTCCAACATCTGAATGTCCGTGTTTTCATACGACGGCTCACCCGGTTGAGACATACCGGCGAACAGAGAGCAGGCACCGAACTGATCCACACCCGGCATCCGCAACCGGACAAGCGGAGGCAACGAGTCAGGGAAATGGAGCGGCGCCACGTTGACGTCGACGCAATATGGCATGTACCCAGCGGCAGAGGCCGGGGACTGCTGCTGCTGGCCAAGCTGCTTTGCCCCATAGAAGTAGAGCGGCTGATATTGCTCCGGCCAGGACGGTGTGTGCACGGACTGCTGCTGCGGAGGGGGCGGCGCCCCGCGTCCCTGGCCGCGCCCAGCCCGTGCACCCCGTCCCCCGCCCCGCCCGCCCTTCCCGCCGCCCATTTTTCCGGTGCCTTCCTTTGCCTTCTGTTTGCGGCGGCAGGCTTCTCGTGTCGCGGAGTTGATCCTCCGGGCCTCCGCCTTCGGTGGATCCTCCACCTCGGCCGGCTCTGGTGGCTCGTCAATCGGGTTCAAGCGGCAGCGGATGCGAAAAGGGCGGGAATTGGTGTGGAGAGCGGCAGCGGTCGGAGGGGAGAGGGTGTGGAAAGTATTGTTGGGAATAAGTCGTGATGGAGCACGGTGCGACCAGCGTCGGTGCGCCAGGTCGAGTCCGTGGCGGTGGCGACCGGTGTCAGTGCGCCAGGTCGAGTCCGCGGTCATTACGACGACGACGACGACGGAAGCTGCGAAAACTCCAGCACTGGCAAGTCAAGATTAGAGGGGAAATTGTTAGCGCTAATCTTGATGGTGCAGTCGTGAAGCCCAGCCATCGCACGGATCAGGCAACCAACAAAAGCTGCATGCAAGGAGATCACGCTGAGTCCGTTGCTCGGGCGTGTGGATGAGCTGTTTGTGCGGCTGCGTGTGCTTGACTTTGTTAGTCTACGTGTGTGCATGTAGCTGGTTAGTTAGTGTGTTTGCCTACGTGCAGTAGTGGCCGGTTGTGGAGGCCGGGTCTTGCGTGCGTGCGTGTGTGGCCGTTGGGTCTGGTGTGTGTGCACCGGGTATAAAACCCCTCTCCTGTACTGCGGTATGGTGCCGAGCTAAGGGTATGTGCCCAATGTGAGTAAATTGAGGTCGTTCGTGCGGCCGAGGCGCCGTTCGTGCGGCGAGGCCTTTGTGCGCCGGGAAAAATCGTGTGATCCTCTTCTTCCACCTTCGTCCGAGCGAGTGAGAGAGAGAGAGAGTTATCCGGGTTTGTTCCAACATTTGGTATCATGAGCTTGGTTGGTTTGGGCGTGGTTCGCGGTGCCGGAGGCGTACCGGTGATGGCGGTGTTCGCTGGAGGCTGCGTGGAGCTCCGGGCCATGTGTCGGCCTGTGAAGGTGCGCGGTGTGCCGGCTGTCATGACGGACGCGGAGGCGGCGCGCGGTCAGTTTGCGACGAGCGCGGCGGAGGTGGACGTGTGCGGCGAGCGCGCGACGACAACGACCCGCGGCGAGTCCGCAACGGTGGTGACCGGCGTTAGTGCGCCAGGTCGTGTCCGTGGCGGTGGCGACCGGCGTCAGCACACCATGTCGAGTCCGCGGTCGTGGCGACGACGAAGATGTGAGCAGCAGCGTCAACTCCGGCGACGGCGAGCAGGCGGCACGTCACAGCGTCGGGCGGGGAGCGTTCAAGACGACGTCGACGACGACGTCGGGACAACACTCCTCTAGGTCACGACTTAGGGGGTGATTGTTGGGAATAAGTCGTGATGGAGCACGGTGCGACCGGCGTCGGTGCGCCAGGTCGGGTCCGTGGCGGTGCGATCGGCGTCGGTGCGCCAGGTCGGGTCCGCGGGCTGGGTCATGACGGTGTGTGTACGTATGTGCGTACGTGTGTAACATGTGTGTTGTGGCGTGGTAGTAGTTAGTGGCCGGTTGGGATGACCGGGTCATACGTGCATGTAGTTAGCTAGTAGTGCATGTGTGGGTTGGCTGGTGCATGTCGTTAGTGGTTAGCTAGCTAGATCGAGGGCCAGGTCGTGGGGGCGTTGTGGTGAAGCTGCGTGTGCATGCATCAGGATATGGACGTGCCTGTAGGTAGTGCGTGCTACGTGCGTGCGTGGCCGAGTGTGGCGGCCGGTCATGTGTATGCTGGGCTATATAAGCCGATGTACTGCGTCTTGTTCGGTTTGAGCCGAGTGAACAGAGAGAAAGAAAAAGGCCCCGGCGTTTGTCGCCGGGGTGGGCGTCCGTCGCCCGGCAAAAATCGTCTCCTCGTGTTCTTGTGATTGTTCGTCGATCCTCGGTTCCAACAGAAAGAGCAGGCTTTGGCGCGAAAACAGTGCGGATGTGGCCAAATGCACGGCCTCCGCCTCGGTTTTGGGTGGGCCAGGGGTGTCGGAGTCCTACGTGGCGGAGGTCCGGACTCCCACAAAGTCCTCTCTGATTTGCTTCAGGTTTGCGGGAAAACGGACATTCGGTCCGGACGGTTGCGGGCAGTTCGAGGGTGACAGAAATTTGGTTGCCGTCTTGATCGTATTCATATCATCGATGGATGGATGAAGCTAGAAGTCACTACCACCGTACGTCCGGGTCCTCTTACGTACAGTGCCCGCAACTGTATAATGTACAGTAGCACATACGAACAGCAGTACTTACTTGCAGTCCACGTGGCTTGAATTAAACACCTATTTGTTCATGCTGACGACCCTGGAGTAATAGGAGAAGGGCTCTTTGCTCGTTGAATTGGCCATAGAAATCTAATCATCAGACTCGATTGTTCGAGAGCCACTTCTATCTCGATTTCAAAGTGGGAAGAAAAAACTCGTCGCCCACCACACCTACCACAACTGTTGGTTGTAGTTTTATTTCCTAGATTTTGAAATTAGACAAGTTTGACCATTAACTTCTGATGCCACTAGTGCAGAAACCCCTTATAAGATTTCATTATTAGCAGCGCGCCCCCAAATGTGCACGCCGTCGTTAACTTGGCAAAATACCAGCGGCGTTCACAAATATATGGCACGCTGCTAAAATTGCGATACTAGCGGCGGCTAGTAAGGCCCGCCCAGGAAGCACTCCAGCCAGAAAGTATTATCCGCGTGTACATTATACGCACGCTGCTAATGTTGTAAATACTGGCAGCGTACCCTTAGTTGGTGGGCGCCACTAGTGATCTATTTCTGGCAAGCCTGTGGGCCCCATACACCAGCAGCGTGTGCCTCATTACGAATGCCACTAGTTTTTTTATGTAGTAGCAGCCGACGCTCTTTGTACTGCGCGCAGCAGGTACATATGACGTTTGACCCTCTTAGTAGTGGTGTTCGCCTATATGGAACGCCGCTAGTCATTACCTTATTAGCGGCGTCCCATTTATCCCGCACGCCACTAATTTGCGCGATATGGATAGCCACTGTTCGCATGTGACCAACCTCACTTCCTTCTTTCCCCCTCTCACTCACTTCTTCTTCCTCCTTCTCCCTCTCCTTTCAGTCTAGCCTTATCAAGTTCTAGATAGCTAATTAATTATGCTCTCGTGATAGCTAGTTAATTAGCTATATATAGCTACTCTCTCTCTCTCCTCCACCCCTATCCCATGCAATAAATTAAGTATCTCTCTCTTTCATTAATGGTTAACTAGGTTCCCCTCCCACCAAGTCCTCTTGAGAGATCTCTCCCTCTTCATTACTATCTCTCTTTGCACACACATAGGGCCTCACTCTCGATCGAGATCGACGTCTATTAGCTCGGCCGGTCTCTTCTTGCATGGTGAGAACCAATTGAATGAAATAGAACATATGGTAACTGTGGAAATGCATATATATATATATATATATATATATATATATATATATATATATATATATATATATATATATATATATATATATATATATATGTGTGTGTGTGTGTGTGTGTGTGTGTGTGTTTGTGTGTGTGTGTGTGTGTGTGTGTGTTACGCGTTGGTACCGATCATCGAGTTGGTCGATGCATTTTTTTTCAGCGATATATACATGAAAGGCCAATGTTTTGACAAAATGTTGACTCTTCGACATTTTGTCAAATTTCTGGCACACTCAATTTGTGTCATTTATTAGCAAAGGTCATGCCAAAATTTTCTATGACCCAAGTTGGTTCTAACTTTCTTCCTTATATCATGCATGTTAGGTTGAGCGATATATTGGATCGAAGTATAAAAGGGTTCATAGCGTTTGCCTTGGAACACATGACACGAAGGGGTCGCAAGGAGTTATGTTGTCCGTGCCGTAGATGCGAAAACTTGCATCCGTATATCTGCATATGGCCAGTTCTGGCGAAGTTGAGTCTCATTTGCTCATGTACGGTTTCATGGAGAATTAGACACGGCGGACACGTCACAGAGAGGATCATGAGGATGTTGGCACATACATGAAGAAGCGGCAAATGAAGAGCCAGAAGATCAAGGGGGGATGGAGCACCAACAGGCGCTTGAACATGATCATGAAGAGGCCGGACATGATGAAGAGGCTGGACATGATAAAGAGGCAGACGCGGCGGGCAGCCCGGATACATTGGCCACAATGCTGTAGGACCGGCATGTTCTAGAGCTGCTTCTGAAGAAGACGACTAATGAAAGCGCGGCTCATCGAGAGGCTGAAAAGTTGGCCAAGTTGGAGGAAGCCTCGAAAACTCCATTGTATCCCGGTTTCAAAGAGGAGCACACAAAATTGAACGTCACGCTCAAACTTCTAGACATCAAGGCGAAATACAAAAGTTTAGACGCAAGCCAGGATGACCTATTGGAGTTTCTACATGAAGTTCTCCCCGAGGGGAACACGATGCCTATTAGTATCGATGTGGCCAAGAAGGTCATGTGCCCTGTTGATTTGCCACACGTAAGATACCATGTGTGTGTCAATGACTGCGTCATTTATAGGAACGAGCACCCGAACGACACATAGTGTCCAGAGTGCCACGAACCCAGATACAAGTGGGGAAAGATCAAAAGGGTGTTTGGTACTTTCCGCTCATTCCCCGTCTGCAGGATCTATACGCAAACAAGAAGGACACAAAGCTCTTGTCTTGGCACTCGTGGAAGGAGAAGGTGCGTAGAGATGATGGCATGCTTAGACACCCTGCAGATGGGTCACAATGAAAGGCACTCAATTGGGTAGACCCCGCTTTTGGAGGTGAACCAAGGAACATCAGGATGGGTGTGAGTACTGATGGAATGAGTCCCTTTGGCAACCAGAGCAACACACACAACACGTGGCCCGTGTTTGTATGGTTCTACAACCTTCCACCTTGGCTCTGCATGAAGCGGAAGTATATGCACATGGTCATGCTGATTCAAGGGCCGAAAAAACCAGAGAATGACTCCAGCTATTGAAGGAGGAGCTAGACACATTATGGGCTGCTGAAGGGGTCCAGACGTGGGACGCCAATGAAGGAAATTATTTCCCTATAAGAGGTGCATTGATCACGACGGTCAACTGATACGTCTCCAACGTATCTATAATTTTTGATTGTTCCATGCTATTATAGTATCAATCTTGGATGTTTTATATACACTTACAAGCAATTATATATCATTTATTGGGACTAACCTATTAACTTAGTGCCAAGTGCCAGTTGCTGTTTTTTGCTTGTTTTTGGTTTTTCAGAATATCAGTACCAAACGAAGTCCAAATGCCACGAAACTATTTGGAGATTTTTTTCTGGACATGAGAGACACTAGAAGCTTCGGGAGAGGGCCAGAAGACAGAGGTGGTGGCCACGAGCCACCAGGGCGCGCCCCATGGGGGGTGGCGCGCCCTGGTCCCTCGTGGGCCCATCTCTGCTCCGTTTGACCTAATTCCACCTCTATAAATACTCTAAAATCGGAAAACCAACAGAGGAGTCCATGAAATACTTTTTCCGCCGCCGCAAGTTCCTGTTCTCGAGAGATCCCATCTGGAGGCCTTTTCCGGCACTCTGCCGGAGGGGGGTTCGATCACAGACGGGCTCTCCATCAACCTTGCTGCCCTTCCGATGATGCATGAGTGGTTTACCACAGACCTTCGGGTCCATAGTTAGTAGCTAGATGGCTTCTTCTCTCTTTTTGATCTTCAATACAATTTTCTCCTCGATGTTCTTGGAGTTCTATCCGATGTAATCACTTTTTGCGGTGTGTTTGTTGGGATCCGATGAATTGTGAGTTTATGATCAGATTATCCATGAATATTATTTGAGTTTTCTCTGAACTCTTTTATGCATGATTGTTATAGCTTTGTATTTCTCTCCGATCTATTGATTTGGTTTGGCCAACTAGATTGATTTATCTTGCAATGGGAGAGGTGCTTTGTAATGGGTTCAATCTTGCGGTGCTCAATCCCAGTGACAGAAAGGGACATGACACGTATGTATTGTTGCTATTAAGGGTAAAAAGATGGGGTTTATTCATGCGTGAGTTTACTTTGTCTACATCATGTCATCTTGCTTAAGGCGTTACTCCGTTCTTTATGAACTTAATACTCTAGATGCATGCTGGATAACGGTCGATGCGTGGAGTAATAATAGTAGATGCAGAATCGTTTTGGTCTACTTGTCTCAGATATGATGCCTATATACATGATCATTGCCTTGGATATCGTCATGATTATTTGCTTTTCTATCAGTTGCCCAACAGTAATTTGTTCACCCACCGTATGCTATTTTCAAGAGAGAAGCCTCTAGTGAAAACTATGGCCTCCGGGTCTACCTTTATCATATATTGAAAATCCTAAAAATACCTTGTTGCAATTTTACTTTATTTATTTTATTTTGTATTTTTTTCGATCTATCTATCTATCACCACACAATTTAATCTTGCAATTAACCGCCAAGGGATTGACAACCCCTTGTCCGCGTTGGGTGCGAGGATTTATTATTTTGTGTGCAGGTGCTACTAACGAGTTGTTGCATGATTCTCCTACTAGATTGTTAACCTTGGTTTCATAACTGAGGGAAATACTTATCTCTACTGTACTGCATCATCCCCTCCTCTTCGGGGAAATCCCAACGCAGCTCACAAGTAGCAGGAAGAATTTTTGGCGCCGTTGCCGGGGAGACATCATCAACATCTATCAAGTACCTACGCATAAACTTTCATCTCCTTGCATTTACTTTATTTGCCTTTGCCTCTCGTTTTCATCTCCCCCACTTCTAAAAAGTTTTAACAAAAATACAAAAAATATTTTCTGTTTGCCTTTTTCTTATTTGCTTCTTGCTTGCTTGTTATCTTGTTTGCCTAATCACGATGCTCCGAGAAAATTATCATGATACCTCTTATCATAAAATTTTAGCCGAAATCGAGCAAAATACTAAAGATTACATGATCACGCAATTTGAGCACAACAATGTTTTTACCGAAGAACTCAAAGAACACTCTACTTTGTTGGATGCTATTGCAAAACAACTCGATGATGTTAGTGAAGAAGTTGCTAATCTTCAATCTCAATTCGCTCTTACTAAAAATTTGCTAGGAAAAATTTCTGATGCGCAAGCTACACTAGTAAATCAAATGGCAGCTAAGCCGGAATCATTAGCACTTAGTAATGATGAGGATATTAAAATGATTGGTGTTTCATCTATTGATTCCTTGTTTAGCAATATAAAACTTGATGAAAAGGGGACTGAAGAAGAGTCAACTTTAGCTAGAAGGCATCCCCATAATTCGGAGGGTGAAAATCTTGATGAAAAAATTGATAAAAGTGGGTTTGGAGAGGTAAAAACTTTAACTAGCGATGTGTCCACTCTCTTGGATTACAAAGACTTTAATTATGATAGTTGTTCTTTGATTGAGTGTATTTCTTTGTTACAATCCATGCTAAATTCACCCAACGCTTATGAACAAAATAAGGCTTTTACTAAACACATTGTAGAAGCGATGATGAAAGCGTTAGAAGAAAAGATAGAACTAGAAATTTCAATTCCTAGAAAATTATATGATGAGTGGGAACCCACCATTAAAGTTAAAATTTAAAATTATGAGTGCAATGCTTTATGTGATTTGGGTGCTAGCGTTTCCACAATTCCAAAATCTCTATGTGATGTGCTAGGTTTTACCAATATAGATGAATGTTCTCTTAACTTGCACTTGGCGGATTCTACTATTAAAAAGCCATTGGGTAGAATTAATGATGTTCTTATTCTTGCAAATAGAAACTATGTGCCCATTTATTTTATTGTACTTGACATTGATTGCAATCCGTCTTGCCCCATAATACTTGGTAGACCGTTCTTACGAACCATAGGTGCCGTTATTGACATGAAAGAAGGGAATATAAAATTTCAATTTCCACTAAAGAAAGGGATGGAACACTTCCCTAGGAAAAGAATTAAAGCACCCTATGAATCCATTATGAGGGCCACTTATGGAATCAACTTGAAGGATGATAATACTTGAAACTATGCATTATGCCTAGCTAGGGGCATAAAACAATAGCGCTTGTTGGGAGGCAACCCAATGAATAAAATAAATTTTTGCTTTTTATTTATGTTATTGTGTATTTACACAATTATGCTACTGTTATGATTGTGTTTTTATGTTTTAATTAGTGTTTGTGCCACGTAATGCCTTTGGGATGATTTGGAAGATAGTATAATTGATGCTGTTTGGAAAACAGAAAGTTTTGCGTCCAGTGCTGGAATTTTAGTTCTGTACTGGAGCGTCAGACAAATCTGAAATTTTTACACAGTATTGGTATATAAATTTCCCACGTTTTCCTAATTTTTTAGAATTTTTGGAGTTACAGAAGTATAGCTTTTAAATAGATCTTTACAGACTGTTCTGTTTTAGACAGATTCTGTTTTTGTTGCATAGTTTGCTTATTTTGATGAATCTATGGATCGTATCGGCGGGTATGAGTCATGGAGAAGTTGGAGTACAGTAGAATTATTTGTTATACTAACGGATCTCACGAAGGTTTTGTTGAGTTTTGTGTGATTGAAGTTTTCAAGCCCCTGGTGCCTCGTGGGCCCACCTCTGCTCCATTTGACCTAATTGCACCTCTATAAATACTCTAAAATCGGGAAACCAACAGAGGAGTTCACGAAATACTTTTTCCGCCGCCGCAAGTTCCTGTTCTCGAGAGATCCCATCTGGAGGCCTTTTTCGGCACTCTGCCGGAGGGGGATTCGATCACGGAGGGGCTCTCCATCAACCTTGCTGCCCTTCCGATGATGGGTGAGTAGTTTACCACAGACCTTCGGGTCCATAGTTAGTAGCTAGATGGCTTCTTCTCTCTTTTTGATCTTCAATACAATGTTCTCCCCGATGTTCTTGGAGTTCTATCTGATGTAATCACTTTTTGCGGTGTGTTTGTTGGGATCCGATGAATTGTGAGTTTATGATCTTATTATCCATGAATATTATTTGAGTTTTCTCTGAACTCTTTTATGCATGATTGTTATAGCTTCGTATTTCTCTCCAATCTATTGATTTGGTTTGGCCAACTAGATTGATTTATCTTGCAATGGGAGAGGTGCTTTGTAATGGGTTCGATCTTGCGGTGCTCAATCCCAGTGACAGAAAGGGACATGACACGTATGTATCATTGCTATTAAGGGTAAAAAGATGGAGTTTATTCATGCGTGAGTTTACTTTGTCTACATCATGTCATCTTGCTTAAGGCGTTACTCCGTTCTTTATGAACTTAATACTCTAGATGCATGCTGGATAGCGGTTGATGTGTGGAGTAATAGTAGTAGATGCAGAATCGTTTAGGTCTACTTGTCTCGGACGTGATGCCTATATACATGATGATTGCCTTGGATATCGTCATGATTATTTGCTTTTCTATCAGTTGCCCAACAGTAATTTGTTCACCCACCGTATGCTATTTTCAAGAGAGAAGCCTCTAGTGAAAACTATGGCCCCCGGGTCTACCTTTATCATATATTGAAAATCCTAAAAATACCTTGCTGCAATTTTACTTTATTTTATTTATTTTGTATTTTTGTTCGATCTATCTATCTATCACCATTCAATTTAATCTTGCAATTAACCGCCAAGGGATTGACAACCCCTTATCCGCATTGGGTGCGAGGATTGTTATTTTGTATGCAGGTGCTGCTAACGAGTTGTTGCGTGATTCTCCTACTGGATTGATAACCTTGGTTTCATAACTGAGGGAAATACTTATCTCTACTGTACTGCATCATCCTCTGCTCTTCAGGGAAATCCCAACGCAGCTCACAAGTAGCATCCACGACTATGTCGGTTATGGATATGTCTCCGGCCAGGTGTGCCACGGACATTGCTGATGTGTTAAGTGTATGGATGATACATATTTTCTCCAACTAAGTAAACCACCTTGCTCTACTAAAACTGTATTCATGGGGCATCGAAGGTGGCTTCACAACAATGATGAGTGGAGAAGTTGTGGGGATCTGTTCGACGGTACGACTGAGGACCGACCGAGGCCATGGAAGAGGAGGGGAACTGAAATCCTTCAACTGTTGAATGATTGGAATGAATGCCCTAAGCCGGGAAAGAAGGGGAAGGTCTCTGATCCATTGTTAAAAGTATGGAAAAGGAGGTCCATTTTTGGGGACTTATCGTATTTGAAAGACCTCTTCATGCCTTATTGTCTAGACGTCATGCATATAACGAAGAATATCTATGAGAGTCTGCTTAGAACCCTGTTTGCCATGCTGAAAAAGACAAAAGCAAGATAGGACCTGATAGACCTCAGCATAAGGTCCAAGCTGCATGGTAAACAGGAGGAGGTACATACCGGCAAGACTGTTTTGGAAGTAAATGAAACAACAAAGGCCGCTTGCTTCACTCTACATCCAAAGGAGCTTGTACAACATTTCAAGTACCTGGCGGGTATCAAAGTTAGTTCCAGGTACTCGGGGATCATACGAAGAAATCTAGATGTGAGCAAACAAAGGTTCAGCTGGATGAAGTCCCATGGCTGCCACGTGATGATGACACAGATACTTCCAGTTGCACTTAGAGGGATAATGGACAAGTACGTCCATGACACACTTATTGACCTATGTAATTTTCTCGACGCTATATCTCAAAAGTCGACAAGTTTGAAGCATCTCGCAAGGCTATAAGAAGAGATCATTGTCATACTGTGTGAGCTTGAGACGTACTTCCCACCCGCATTCTTCGATGTCATCGTACATCTGCTCGTCCATGTTGTCGATGGGATAAAAGACCTAGGGCTGGTCTTTTTGCACAATATGTTCCCCATGGAAAGGTTGAACGGGCACGTTAATGGATATGTTCGTGCGGTGACCCAGCATACCTCTGCATGTGTAGTATGCAAGTCATTGATATAACGCCCATAAGACACCGTCTTACGAACCTTATATCCCTCAGAGTGTACAACAAAAATATAGCGGGTCGAAACCACCATTATATTACAAACAATTATTCAAACAAAGATCCAACGTTCAAATGATTCAAACAACTAGTACCAAAATGCGGGGAACCACTATTGATCATGCGATCACTTATTGAGTTCAGATCATGCTCCACATGATCGGTTTGGCTGCTACCACTAATTCTCCACTAATCCTGTTGCTCTGGGTCTTCTCCTCCATTGTCGGCTCCATAGGCGATGACGTAGTCGACTCCTCTGAAAAGGCCGGGTTCCTCATAGAACTATTCACCAGCTGTGTTGGGATCACCCGGCATCTCTTCCAAATATTCAGAGTCTGAAGGGGTTACGAATAAAAGGGATAAGTACAGGAAGTAGTCAACAAGTTCATAGATATTGTGAGGTGGATATGCACTATAGCTACTACTGAATCCAAATATGTCTCAGCAATGGTTTTGAGAAAATATCTGTAGCATCAAGTTTTACTTAAAACATGTGGCTATCAGACTTCGCGGGTTGTTAGAATCTCCGATAGACTCCTTTCCCACCGCGTTTGCAGATCTTTCCCAGATCAAGGAGTGACAAGCAACAATTCAATGCACTCTGCAGTGATGCACTACTTTACCCATGAACGATTAACTTAGCCCTTTTGCCAGGTCCGTAACCTTGCACATCCATGATCCGTGGCCGAGTCTAAGATCCGAGTCTTTCACCCTTCCGTGTTTGCCAATGCCCCTGCCCCTGGCTCGAGAGGTATTCCCTCTGTTGCCCAAAATCAGCTACAGGTAGGGATTCTACGGCCCTATGACCGATGAGCTTACACTGCTCTGGCTATAGAGGTTTGACGACCCTCTGCCGAAAGGGTCTTAACGACACCCATTACCGATGGGATATACAGTTCACTGTGCGATAACTTGTGCGAGGGAACATCGGCATTAAGAAGGTGTTATTTACTCGCCCGTCACATTCCAGACTCCATGGTCAACGCTATCGCTACAGCACTGGAATGTCTGTTGACTTTGGTTATTAAACCCGGTGTAATGGAACTCTACCACCGTGTATCCATCCTGAGTTGCATCACCCACCACAATTTCTAGTGCTGAATATAATTTTATTTAATGCAATGAATAGATACTGTAAGTAAGAAATTTTGTAAAGATGCTTTTACGAAAGCATAAACAACGGTCATGAGCAAGGTATGAACTTGCCTGGTGATTGAAAGGTAGTGTAACTCGAGGCTTCGAGATTCGCGGTTGCCTCGGGTTCTGAAAACGACATATAGTCCGATAAGGACTAATATTGAAGAAACTCTGCAAGATGTTATTATGCATAGTATGACATGGCTTTCCTCCCCTCCTAACCCTTTTAATGCATTAACAGTGTTTTGGTTAGAGTATTTTATTTAGTATAGATTATTGTCAACTCTTGATTCCTAGAATTAACTCATTTGCAATTACTTTTAAATTGTGTAATTATTTTTATTAGTGTAAATCCATTATTTTGGGAATTAATGAACATTTTAAGTAATTTTTAGAGGAATTAAATATGTCATTAATTATTTGCTTAAGTCTAGAAATTATGGAATTAGTTCCATTAAATCATAAATATTATTCTGGTTAAGTGGAATATTTTTATATAATTTTTAGACTTATTTAAGTATTTCTTATGATTTTATATTTTTCACTTATTTTTAATTTAAGTAAAAATTTGCTGGGCTGGTTTTAAACGGTTAATGGGCCGTCCTGGCCCATTGGCCCATTGGGTTTGGCCCAAGTGGAGCCACGGCGCTCTGGGTCAACCCCGTGGTCCCTCCTCTCTCTCTCTCTTACTCTCTCTCTTGTTTGCTCGCTCGCAGCCTCTCTGTTCCCTCTCTCCCCCGATCCCCTTTCGCCCGACGGCTTCGCCGGTCAATTCCGGCGATCTTCGGCGGTCTTCGCCAGCGTGTTGGCTATCCACTTGCTCCTCTCTCTTCGCTTTATTGAGCTATCCGTGTGGTTTCATCGATTGATTCCTCCTCGTGTCGATGCTTTGGGGTTTTGGTGTTCTAGGGTTTTGGTGCTCCGGTCGTCGACGTGTTCCGGTGCCGTGGTTGGTCCTCTGGCATCACCAGTGGCACGCCATGATGTGGTGGTGCTCCTGGGTTGGCTCCTCCGTGCCCGGGTGCATGCGCTCGTCGCTGTGGTGGTGCTCCGGTGATCCCGGGTGCTCTCTTGCACTGTCTGGATGGTGGTGGTTGACCACACCTCAACCACGGTGTGATTGGGTTCCTGCTACAGCTCCAACTCCGTCCTAGTGAGTTGCACTGCCCTCCCACTCACTCTTTTGCAAGAAACATTTTGTTCAAAAATCATACCGCTCTATGTGGCAAAGCTTTTGCCACAGCATTGTGATGGAGGAATACCCAACAATTTGGGATAACCTACAAAATAGTACTTGTCTGATTTGGAATAAGTATTTAAACATCTTACACATGTGTTATATTCCAAATGTTAAGAAAAGATAAAATATGGATGGGCGTACCATACCATGGCATCATTTCAATAGATCTGATGGCGCTCTTTTCAGTGTAAACGCCGCAGTCTCTAAAGCATTACTTTAAAAGGGATAATGGCAAATTGATTTATGTCATTTTTTTTCTTACCATGTCATATGTGGTTTGATTACATCTTCTGGGACATTCCACTCATAGTGGTATTCCAGGAGGTGTAAGTTATGAAACCTTTTTCACAACTCATCAGACATTCGCTAAACTTGTAACTCAGATATTCCTTTCTGCAATCTGATTACAGAAACATAATTTCCTTGTTACAATAATTTTTACTTCATTCCGAAAACCTTTTGAACTATTTCAAAGGATCCAGACTTATGTCTCATTAAGCAAATATTCACATATCCACTTGAGTCATTACTGAAGATAGATAAATTTACCGCTAGCAACAACACTTATTGGATTACACACATAAAAAATGTATGATTACCAGCAAGTTCGTTGCTTGTTCCTTATGGCTGTGAACGGTATTTTAGTCACCTCTTATTTCAGACAAAAGTTGCAAGTGTCAGATGATTCATAATCAAAATGACTTCAAAATCCATCAGTATGGAATTTCTCCATGCGGGTTTCTCCAATGTGACCAAAATGCAGTGCCACACATATGTGGTATTATTTTAGTCTTGCGACATTTAGCGTCATTGTTATGGATGTATTATATTTTCAGTGATATTCATAACATACATCCCATTCATGATGGAAGCATGGCCCTTTTGTTATTCATAACACTGAACAACAATTGTTCTCTTATGACCAACCTTCTTGCAACAAAACATTATGCAATGGGCTAGAGTGTATGAAACTCTAAAATGAATTACGAAAATAAGTGCAGAGGTAATATGCCGATGGAAAGTATAGTAACTCTTACTATGTTCCCAGCGTGTATCCAAAAATTTATTACTGGCTAGTCTGTTAGGCCATAGTAGTTCTTGCATCGAGTTGCAACAGAGTGCAATCGAATGGGATTCCTTGTGATTAACTTTTAATCACAATACCCAAGAATCAGTGACCACAGTTTAATCATAATTCCCAAGAATTACTTCTTTGACTAGCCTCTTATACATCTATAACATGTATGACATTCATACCTGAGCTGGACCTTCCAGTCTTATTTCATTTTGCCTTTATACTTCTAACCATTTTACTTCCAATATTTTTCCTACTCACAGAAGAAGCACCTAACTTTAAGAGCGGCATTTCCCCCGGACATCCTAGGCATGTAAGTCTCACTAACAACCTTTGGACTTGTCCTTTCTCGTTAAGTCGTTGTTATATGCACCATCATCTCATGACTGGTGTTCTTCTGGATCCCATCTTATCAGTCTAATAGATACTAATTAAACACTTCACTAATACTTGCAAACAAACATTGCTTTGGATATCTTATATCTTTTAGCCTTTGTTTATATCTGATACAAGTTTTCAGTTCCATTAATATCACATAACTATCCCAAACTTTCGAAGTTCGGGCCTCATGGAAGCAAACATATTGCACTTGACCGTAACGGAATTCTAGCTTTTGGATCGAAAAACAAGAGTCACATCATCCACAGCATCAGTGGGAGAATACCGAAAGTATGCAATAGGACAAAGTCCTTCTCGACACTTTTGAGGACAGTCCTCTCATTACGTTACCAATCATAATGTTTTAACCAGATGATTAACAGCTATTCAATTTTAATAGGGAAGGTGGAAGCGCGAGCCAATATTCTACAACTATAATGCAATTTACACTTGGACAATGTCCAGTAATTAATTGCACTGAGATTTAAACAATTTTAATTCTAAAGTGCGCTCCCAGTCAAATCAATATCTCTCATAATTGATTGTGAATGACTCAAGATCCACATTTCAATTCATTGCCATAGAATCATCATATCATGATGGGAATTTCAATCGGTAGGCCAACCTGCCGATAACATCTCTATGTGACTCTTGTTCATCTTTCGATGTGCGTGTTCTGAGCTCAGGACAATCCTGCCCGAACGTCAAGACAACCAAGTGATCTTGCAGTGAGGTATGACCTTCACCCGCCTCATACTCTCGCATCGTTCGTACCCATGCAACCATGTGATACCCCGAAAGGATACATATTTCAGACGGTGCTACACTTGGGAGAACACTAACTACTTGATATTATTAAGTGAGAGATCACCCTAATAAAAGTGACTAATGCGCAATCAAAAAGGGTGCAAATATAAGGGGTAAACATCTCAGGCAATTCATAATAGCGTGATATGGTATAGCCCTTTCTGATGAAGAAGTCTTTAATTTCTTCGTCTTCGGCTTGTGCATCGGTGTCCACCTTCGCAAAGCTTGTCACCGCCTTATCGATGCATCAAATAATATTGCTATCTCTACAGCAAATAAATTAAATGCATTACGACAAGGTTGACATGCAGGTCATTAAAGTGACAATCATATGGCTCCAGCCATCATGCCGAATCATGACACGTAGGTCAAGTTAATTACATCATATAGTCATCTCATACATAATCTTATTCAATATGATGTAGTCTATACCACATCATATGCACATCCTGCAAAACCAAGTTAGATGCCTCTAATCAGTTCATACAAGATTTTATTTTACGTGGCTTCTAAGGTTTCGAAACAAACCGAAACTACCAACGTTCATCATCAAGTATGATTATTCAGGTTGCTAGATTAACTTTGCGGAGCGTATGAAACACGAGATAAAAAAATCTTGAGCTTCATACTAAACTTCGTCATACGCAAGAACCCCGTGCCGATCATATCTGCATTGCCCTTTAGTCTGCGAAACATCCATCTTTCTTAACTATGGTGGAACCCAAAGAACTGAAGCACAACGTTGATCTATCAACCAACATACTCAGGAGCAGCATGGAAGGATCGCGGATAGCCAGAACTTTGTACAAGATTCCATCATGCTGTCAAGATTAGGACTATGCAAATACAAGGGAAGCAACAAGAACATCAGGTAATAGATTTCATCTACTACCCGCATAAATAATTTTCAGCAATAGATCTCATCTACTACAAAATTATTATGCAATACCCATACATCTCATGTATTCTATATCATAACCTGCATCTACGCATAGCATGGCTCTTGATGCCACTATAGGGTAACGCAGCAGAAAACAAAAAAACGGACCTACGCACCAGCCCAGGACCACTATGAAGATGCATACAAGGTTTGATCTGATCATTACCAACTCATAGCACAGCGGAAGTAGAGTTGGTGAAGATTGTCGGTGCAGATTCCCACAGCTAGGATTTTACAACCTCCCAACCGTTAGGATGTTCTCCCTCAGACAGCCCCTCGGACGGTCCCCTGGACAGCCCTTCGGGAGGCCCTCGGAGAGAACCTCTGACAGTCCCTCGGACAGCCCTTCGGGAGGCTCTCAAATAGAACCTCAGCCAGTCCCTCGGACAGCCCTTCTGGAGGCTCTCGAATAGAACCTCGGATAGTCCCTCAGACAGCCCTTCGGGAGGCTCTCAGACAGAACTTCGGAAAGCCCTTCGGGAGGCTCTCGGACGGAACCTTGGCGTGTTCCTCGAACTAAGATCGAAACTATGACCTCTCTACCGGGTTGCACACATTCGGTGTCAACTATCCAGCAGGGCTTCGCCGTCTAGGACTAGGCCCTACCGGAGACTAGACAGCATTCCGGCACTATGAAACTATTTTGTGGAAGGAGAGAAAGAAAGCCAGATCATTGCATGGCATGTGTTGAGAGAAACTTGGATGAAATGGAGAGCCCTCTCCACCTTTATTTATAGGGGAAGCAAGGGGTAGAGGCTTGGTGGAAAATACCAAAAAGCCCTTAGATATTTTCCCACTATTCATGAGATATTTTCCCTTAATAGTGTTTCCACTATTCATGAGATATTTTCCCCCTAATAGTGTTGCCACTATTCATCAGATCTTTTCATGAAAAAAAATTCCGTGACCGTTTATCCGGAAAAAAATTCCTGAAGGTCCAGAACATTTCCGGCACCCCCTAAAATAATTTTGGACGCGTTCCGAAACATTTATGGTAGGATGTTTTTTTTTCTCAGAAACACTTCTGGTTTTCTCTCTGAAACTTTTCCGTTGTCTCCAAAACTTTTCTGTTGACTATTTCTCTGACTCCCTGTCTAGTAATCAGCAGATAGATGAACCTTAAGTGTGTGACCCTATAGGTTCGTTGAAATATAGACATGACCGGAACTCTTTCCGATCAATGATCAATAGCGGAACCGTGGACATCCATATTGATCCCTATACCCACACGAATAAATATTCAAGCGAACCTGTAGTTACTGAATGATGTTCCTGTTGCTTCGCTATATGGTACAAAAACTCGAGGTGAGATTTAATGGCATCCCCGTGATTCAACGACTTGTTCACTATGCCAGTTTCCTCGTTACCGGTTTTGTTCTCTTTTCTCATTCCCATGTTCCGGCATCCCTGTGATCAAATCACACTGTGTCTGGCCAGACGATGATGGATACTGTAACACCATAAGAATTTCTCTCGATCGTCGGAGGAGAAAATCCCAATCTTGAGCTATCTAGTTCCTTGTCATACTTTTCTATGAACCCGTAAGCAACCATAATAGCCACCCAGTTACGGATGACGTTTAACAACCCCCAAAGTTCATGAGGCAAGTATAAAGGAACTTGATACTCTCATGGTCTAAGAAATTATGCAAACATGAACTTTCTCTGTGTTATTTACCATTAACTTGTGACGAATGTATCTCATAGCATAACATCAATTTGGGTCGATTCAGCACAAGTGTTCTTCTAAAATTGTGTCCTCAAAATTGCTGGCATGGACATGCCCATGATCAGGAAAATGTGATCATCATGCAACTCTTGAGCCAGTCCTAGAGGCATGTCTAGGAATACATTTTATCGTTTCTTATTCCACATGTGCATATGGGTTTTCCTCTGAGACTTTATGGATATACGGACTTAAGTACCATTGCAGTTATAGCACGGAATATAAACATAATTACGAACTTGGAGATAAATAATAACTGTTATTACTGCCTCTAGGGCATATCTCCTATAGTGGTGCAGCTGGTGTTCTATTTATAGTGCCCTTGGTGTCCTAGGGTGTTGATACCTCACCTGTGATTAAGCTGTATGCTTGTTGTGTATGCTACTTGTGTTGTCCTTGTGTGGGACTCTGGTGGTGGTGGTGTTGACAACAGCAAAGCATAGCTTTGTGATCATCCATTTAAGCTACCGGGTGTCTAATTAGGTTCGGACTTGCACCCTGGCCGGCTGGGCTTGATACTTATCTCTCTGTGGCTTTATTCTGATGATGAACAGTGGCTTTCATATTGTCATTTTGACAATAGATCAACTACAGTGATAGTGATCAACTAATGACACTATGCAATAAATTTGAGGGTTTTGGTAAATCAAGGAGTTGGTACTATTTATTGGTTGATTTGGACTTTGGTGGCATTCTTCTATTGGTTTGCTAGTTTTACTACAGTGACTTGCTTCACTTCTTATATTTGCCTTGGCTGCCTATTGTTCTATGACCTGGTTCTGTTGGCTTTCTAGTTGGTCAATCTTCTCTCACTATTGGATCTTAACTATAATTGTTCAAGGTCCAAAGTGCTAGCTCATAAATAAACTATGCATTTCCAGAAATGGAAATGCTACATTTCTAACAAAACCCAATTCTATTATGAAGATCACAAGGATCTTGAAGATTTAGATAGGGATAATTAGGAAAATAGATAGTTTTAGTATAGGGTTTCTCTTTCTCAAGTTTTGTAACTCAAGAATGTAATTATAATTAAAGATTTCTTTATTCTTTTGTAATATGACTTTGTGTTATTTATTCCAATTATTAATAAAGTTTTAAATTTTCTTTATCATTTGTGAATTATTTATAAATGCATTTGCAATTCATATTGAATTGTACTATTTGCACTTAAGTCCTTTATTTATTTATAATTGCAATTGGAACACCCAAAGGTCATGTCCAATTTAGTATTTGAATTGAACTTAACTAAGTTAAACTTTACTCAAATGAGGTTTTAAATTTATTCCAGTTTTTAGATGCATGAATGCAATGCACAATCAGAAAAAAATCATGCTCTCTCTAACTATGGGACATTACAGTTCACAACAGGGCCCGTTCGGATGCAAGCATTGTCGCTGGCTATAAGACGGAGGAGTGCATCACATTTTGCACGGGTTACATAGACGTGAAAAAACATATTGGTCTGCCCGTTAGGAAGCACGTTCACAGGCTCGAAGAAGTAGGCCACACAACGGGAAAGAAAGATTTGAATGTGTACGATGGTGAACAGAACCGACACGAAGACTTCATCCGGGCGCACACAGTAGCTTTACAGCACCTAAAAGTGGTCGATCCTTGGTTGGAAAAGCACAAACAGGAAATAAGCCAGGAATACGAGGACCCTGGGCAAATGAGGACCAATGACCAAATCATCAGAGAGCACAACTCGACCTTCGAGGCTTGGTTCAAAGATGACATTCTGAAGAAGCCATTACCAGAGAATAACGACAAACAAAAGATCCTCTTCGCCTTGGCGCATGGCCCCAATATAGATGTCAAGACTTATGAAGCATATGACATCAATGGATACACATTCTATAGCGAGGACACAGACAACAAGGATAATGATTACCAGAACTCGGGGGTGATGATGCAAGCCTTGACCAGTAATTCAAACGACAGATACTATGGTAGGCTCAAAGAAATCTGGGAACTTGACTACTTGGGGGAGTATCAAGTCGCAATGTTCAGTGTCAGATGGGTGAAGAATGTCATGCACGAAGACCGGGGTTTCACTACAATGCGTATACCCGCAAAGACTGAGAAGAAAGTAATCCAATTACATGAATTGAGCCATGGGTATTAGCCGATAAAGTGGCCCAAAGCTTCGACATAACTGACCCAGCTAAGCTGAGCCATGTGGTCATGAGCAAAGGCAAAAGGAGCAACGTCAGAATAGATGGATGACGTGGAAGACTTTGACCAATGCGACGACTCGGCGGAAGAAAAGAATGGTAAAAAATACATCCCTAGAAGGAACAAAACTACATTGTGCAAGACAGGTTGTCCCTACAAAAGGCTGAGTCACCATGTCGGTGTAAAGTTTACCAGGAAGACCCGGAGGAGGAGGACGACCGTTGAGAAGATTGTCAAACAACGTTGATGACATGCATTAATTAATTGTTGTATCTCTTTTGTATGTGGACTACTTAATTAACTATTGATGTAATATCAAACTATCACCTCTCTCTCAAACACTCTTGCCCTTGAATTCAAAAGCAATTAACAAGAAGTTTATAAGTCCTTTTTTATATTTCCCCCTATATAATTACCAGCGGAGTGCAGATCTAGCGCACACGCCGCTAAAAAGAACAATAGCGGCATGCTGACAAGCCTAAACTCCGCTAACAACAATATTATATTAAATTCCCTTAAAATAGCTAAACAACCCGAAATAAATCCCAAAATTGGACATGTAACTATAACTGGTTTATATTACATGTATAAAAACTTTTGAAGTCAAATAAATAACAACACTGCCATCCCTCTCTCAAACCGGACACTTCCCCCCTTCAAAACTTCGAATGTCTCCTGGATATCCATTCGGTTTGTAAGCAACATATATGAAAACTTTTGTGTAACACTTTGAAATTTTAACCACAGCTTCAAGTGGTCATATAATGACAGCATGCCAAGTTTCAGTTTTTTCGTAACGCGTTCATATTTAAAAAAATAAATCAAAAACCATTTACGAAAAACTGAGGTATTTGAATTATCCCATACAAATATTTGGATTTTTTAATTACTTTCATCAAAAACACCCAAATGTACACTAAAAAACTTGTATAGCAAAAAACTGGAACACAAAAACCCCATAATTGTGCTTAAAATCCTAAAATGCTAAAATAACACTAGCAGCGTGCGTAACTGATCGAATGCTGCTAGTATTATACTACTACCAGCATGCACCCACTCAGATGCTGCTAGTAACACACTACTAGTAGTGTGAATACAAAGGCCGCACGCTGCTAGTAACTGGCCATATAACCCCACCCGCACGGGACTTCGAGAAATTTCCCCATTCCCGCTCTCTCGAAATCCCTAGCCCGGCTGCTGCTCTCCTGCGCACCTCCACCACTTGTGCGCCGCCCCTCCTCCCAGATGCCGCCCCTAATTGCCGGTGCGCCCCTGCCCCTTCCACACCTGCCCATGGTCCTGTGCACCGCCGCTACCCCGAGCTCCTCGGATGTCGCCGCCCCTACACTAAGCTTCTCCTCGCCGGCCGTCACCCCTCCTCCTCTGCGCCGGCAGGTGAGCCTCCTCCCTCTTCTATCTGTTTATTCTAAATTAGCTAGGGTTAGTTGTTAGTTAGTCAATTTGGATAATTAGTAAGTTGTTAGTTAATAGGGTTGTTGTTGATGCTATTCAATTAGTTAGTTCATGCTAGTTGTTGTTGATGCTCTTTTTTAGTTGTTAGTTGCTAAACTGCCTGCTGTTGTTGTTAGTTGTTAGTTGCTAATTAAGGTTAGTTCTTGGCTATTCTTCATGTATATGTATATGTATATGTATATGTATCAACAACAATTGTGCTTGGCATATGTTGTTGATGTGCTTGGATGTTGTTGCTACTATTGCTAGCAGTTGGCTATGATGTGACACCGGCCAGTGAGCCGAGGCATTTTGTTTTCTTGTTTTTTCAGGAACATACACATGAGTGCCAATATTTTCATGAAATGTTGATTGGTCAACGTTTGATCAAATTTCTGACACTCAATTTGTTCCAAAATTAGCAAAGGTCATGACAAAATTTAGATTGAATTTTATATATTTTTCAAATATTTTCTAGATATTCTTTAGTATTTCTAATGATTTTCTATGTTTTGTAATTAACATTATATATTTTTTAAATATGATCTAAATATCTTATAGTATTTATATAAGATCTTATATATGAACCCACAATATTTTATAAATAATGATTCAATATATCTAGAACATTTTGGATCATTAAGAAATTATGGCTCATGGTCAAGCCATGATATACTAATGATTAAGTTAATCATTAGAAATCATTTTGGATTTTTAGTAGAGTCAAACTTATATATAAGAACCCAACTATGAACTATGAATCTTGCTTGTAGTATTTCTATTGATTATGTAATTCTTCATTTCTTTTAGAAATGTCTGCACAAGATCACGCCACGGCCTCTTCTTCACGGACGACGCATTCAGGCGACCAAGCATCTGAATGGCTAGCCCGTCCTCACGACTGAGGTGGTGGAATTGCACTGGCTAGTTTAGAGACAAAAGTGGCAGCAAAGGCAGGAGGTAGGGCCGAGCTGTCGGGGACCTCCTGCATAGCGGAGGGAGGGTGGGAGTTAGGGCATGTATGGTTCCCTGCATGAATTTTGTGCCTATGGCATCTGTGGCCCGGTTGAGCCTGGCTGAGCAAATGCAGGTAGTTAACCATGTTCTGCACTGTGTTTGGTTGCCCACAAAGCTCTAGGCAGCATGACGGCAAAAACAAATGCACATCATTTTATTGCAAGTCTTTGCTCACCAGATGCAACGAGCTGCTGTTTGGTAACATGCAAGACATGCGGTGTGTTAACCTCTTCTTCGAATGGTGAGGTTACCAGCACACGTAGTCATAGGCACATCAACAGTGAGGAACATACATTAAACCACTTTAACACACATAGATTAAACCACTGTCATAGGCACAAGTATACATAAAACCACATTAACAAGCATATGCATAACGACACAGTAATAGGCATAATAGTGGCACACAGACAACCACCAAGTCATAGGCAGAATAGGCTAGGACCGATAGACTAAGGAATAGACATTACATCTCTTGGACCATTGCAAGTGCTGGGTCATGCTGGCCACACTTGACCACCGCCTCAGTGCCAGAAAGGTAAAACACGATCACATTGAAACTATCCTTAGTGAGGACATTGAAGGTGAGGAAGTACCCGTTTTGCAGCTTGTGAGCTATGGCGAAGCCGGCCCACACTTGATCAATGGCAAGTTTCCCATTGACTTCGCGGAGCTTCACCCTCCAATTGCAGCAGATGTTCGTCCTTAGAATGATTTCCCATGGGGTGGTGCCCATGTGTGCATGGAAGGCATCGGGGATCGAAAGTAAATCCAACCCAGGTGCTAAAAGCACCTTGCAGAAGTGATTGGACCTACATCCTCATGGAAGTGGCCAACATTCGTCGGCCTGCCCCGACACTTCTTGGAGGCATTACCTTCTACTACAGCCTCGCTCTTGGAGCAACTGCTCAGAGCATCATTACTGATGACCAACTTGCTGGTAGGGCAATGCAACGAAGTACATTAGGCTCAACACACTACCGAACTACAATGTGTAGGATCACAATATGCATGTCAAGGGTGATGATCTTCACTGCATGCTATCATGTAGTAGGGGAGAGCTGGTACAAGGAACAGAACTACAATGTGTAGAACCAACCCTCATACCAATGATAGCCCTAATACATGGACTGCAGATCAGTGAAGATCATTTCTCAACATAGTCCTAATCAAACTGTTCTTCCCCCAAATCAGATTGATCGACCCCCTAATCGAACTTAGATTCCTCCAAATCTAACACTAAATTGACACCCAATGCAAAATTAGTGCACAATCTACACATGCACATTGCTTGAATCATAGCAATGCACAATCAGTACTAAAATCTAATCCAATCGATCCATCGGAGTAGCAACCACCCTAAAAAAATAACCGCTAAAATCTAATCGAATCTGCACAACCGAAGAAGCAACGTTGAGTTTGATCTACTTACTGCGTTCGCCAGAGCTGGAGCAGGTGACGCCAGAGCTGGAGTGGGAGTGGATGTCAATGGAGCAAACCTAGCAGCAATGACAACATTTCTGCCCCTGCCACGGCCGACGTCCCCACCACTGCCGCGGTGACTGAAGTCCCCGCCCCTGCCGCAACAGTTGAATTATCGGCCGCCGCAGTCCCCGCCCCTGCCGGCAGCTTAGTGCAGATGGGGAAGGGGATTTTAGCATCCTCGTCAACTGACTAGGGGCGAGGCCCCCTTGCATCACCGTGGCAAGCCAATGGTCTTGGTTGCTATCGCCGGTGGGGCAAGGAGTCGAGTGGCACGATGGTGGAATGTTGGTGGCCCTCGGTGGGTGATACGTCTCAAACGTATCTATAATTTTTTATTGTTTCATGCTATGTTTATATCATTTTAGCACCAGTTTTTATTATTTTTCTAGACTAACCTATTAACTCAGTGCCCAGCGCCAGTTGTTGTTTTCTACATGTTTTTGAACTTTCAGGAAAATCAATTTTACGGAGCTCCATAAATCCCGAAAAAATTCTGAAAAACATTTTGCATCAAGAAGGTCCTGAAGGACCCTGGCCCCACATGGGGGGTGGCCCACAGCCAACACACGGACATGGGGTGGTCGCATGAGCCCCCTGGTGCTCCGTTCCACCACCTCTAGATGCCTGTATTTTTCGTTAGCTCTGAAAACCCAAAATATTGAGGAGTCATATTTTTTTCGCCACCGCACCTCTCTGTTCCAAAGCGATCCAATCTGGAGGCCTTTTTAGGTAATCTGCCGGAGGGGGAAATTATCTCGGTGGCCATCTACATCAACTTGAAGGCCACCATGATCGCTCGTGAGTAGTTTATTCCTTTGGACTATGGATCCATAGCAGTAGCCCTACAAGATTGTTATCCATCTGATGTCATTTCTCGGTGTGCTTGTTACGGTGTGATGAATCGTCACTTTATGATCAGATCTATCCATGGATTATTTTGAGATCAATTTGGTTTCTTTGCTGCATAATTCTTATACATATATGCTCTCCGATCTAGTTGTCTTTCTTTGGCCAATTTTGATGGAGGATCTCCAAGAGGGAGTTGTGTATGTTAGTTGGGTTTAATCTTGCAAGTAATCTACCACAGTAACAGAAAGTGGAAAAGGCTTGTATTGTGTTGTTGCCGCTAGGGATAAAAAGATGATTGCGTAGTTGTCCTTTTGACACAATGTGAAGACAATATATCATCTATGTCATGTCATGATACTTAATACAATACTCTGTTCTTTACTTAATACTTTGAGATGCATGCTAGATAGCGGTCGTGGGGTCGAGTATTAGTTATAGATGCAGTTGGATTAATGGTCTATAGATGTCCGGCTGTGATGCCCATATGCAATTGTGCCACGTATAATCATAATCATAAAAACTGCAATTTAATCGATACACAACTGTAATTTGTTCACCACACCTCGTTATTTCTTTTGGAGAGAACCACTAGTGAACCTATGAATCCCAATCCATTCTTTTTCCCATTGCTTTCAACATCGATCAGATGCTCTTTACAATTCCTTTTTTTATTTCTTTTCCGTGCAATTATAGTCTTCTGTAGACACTTGCGTTTAATGCTTGTAACTAGCAAAGCTACTAAGAATAACAATCTTACTAGTTTTGTTGGGGGCCAAGGCAAGTTTTGTATTTGTGTTTGCAGGTACTTATCATTGGCTATAGTGCAAAACTCCTACTCGTTCGATAAATCCTACTTTGAGGGAAAATTGCTGCTTGCTACAAACCCTTGCACTTGGGGGCCCAACACCTTCCTAGTTGAGAGGAAGCAACCTTTTTCTGGCATCGATGCTAGG
Organism: Elymus sibiricus; assembly: GCA_039707655.1. Taxonomy (NCBI): domain Eukaryota; kingdom Viridiplantae; phylum Streptophyta; class Magnoliopsida; order Poales; family Poaceae; genus Elymus; species Elymus sibiricus. The sequence continues at coordinate 525,962,241 of CM077666.1, read as the reverse complement.
GAGTCTTTGATTACCGCCATAGGTCCTACACTCCTTTACTATACTTCCTTGTTATCTATCTTGCTTAGTTACTCTTTATTTTTTTTATTTTGCTTTTCTGCTTTTCAAGAAAAAACAAAAATATTTAAATTACAGCAAGTAGTTACTCTTTTTTAGGCTTGGAAACATGTCTTCTTCTACCTAAAATACACAAGCAAGTGACTCCACTAACATAAAACTTGATGGTTATGTTAGAGAGGAACCTAGTCCACCTATCAAAAATGATGACACCTTTGATAATAGGCATGTAACTTCGAAAACAAAAAACTTATGCCGTGGGATGCGGAAACATTATTGGAAAGGATGTTATACAAGATTTCTTTAATTGTGCTGGAGTCATACCTTTACCAGAGGGGACTATCTTTGAAAGAGCTAGGAGTTATAGTGATGCAATTGTTTTATTGATTAGAGAGCTTGAGAGAAAATTTATTCATTTGCATTCGGCTTTACAAATAAGGTTCCTAGAATTAGCTCGTATTGATGATCCTAGAGTTAAAAAGTTAGTGGTCATTAATTTAATGAGTAAATTTGAGCCACTAATGAAAGAATCTAGAGAAATATTTTCCCATTATATGAGAAGGCCTGAATACCCCTTAATAAAAGAAATATTAGATGATAAAGATACCATGAGTAGGATGTAATCTTTGAACTATGAGGAATTTGAGAAGAATGCTAAAAGGAAGGTTCATCCTGGAGTGTTGGTTACTAGTCTTTTTGAATATGTTTATGGGCAGTTTGATTGGATAGTAAGAGGGGTAGAATATGATTTCATAGATAATTTTTTCAAACATTGTGCTCGTAAACCTATAGAAAATGTGATAACTATTTTGTATGCGGGGTTACCGGAGGACGAACTTCCTAGTGAGCTTTTTGAATGTATGAGGATAAGTATTACAAAGCATGGTCCTTTTAAAAACCTTTGCCGGGCTAAGAGATAAGGGGCATCGGAAAAGGAAATTGATGGATCAGTTGTTGGAAGTGATGATGAGAAAACGTGAAAACTATCAAAAACCTTCATGCCTAGCTAAACGGAATTAAAGAAAAGTGCTTGTTGGGAGGCAACCCAATATTTTTCTTTTTCTTTTTGTGTGTCGACATAGTTAGTACTTATGTAGTAATCCTGTTTTGTATCTTTGCTTTCAATAAAGTGCCAAGTATAACCTTTACCATGCTCAGTTTGCAAGTTTATGAGTTGTTGTGCTGAAACATAAAGTTTTTGGTTATGTCCTGAATTTTTATGGTTAATTAGAACGTGATAAATCTTGAAATTTTGACACAGTAAGCACGGATAAGGTTTCTGTTACGTGGTAATGTTTCAGAATATTTCAAGTTGTAGAAGTATTAAATTAAATTCTGTTTTGATAGATTGCTGTTATAATTGTATTGTCTGTTTATGTTTGCTCTTTTAATGTCTGTATTGGGGGGTAGAAATTTTAAAAATTGTGTATACATACAGTAGCTAATGTTGGATTATAATTTTGTCAATTTGCAACAGCAAGGGATGTTAAGTTTTAAATTTTATTTGTACTAACCCATCTCACAAAGTTTTGTGTGAATGAGCTTTTTAAGACGTAGGTGAGACTGTAATATGAGGAGAATAAAGGAGATACAAGAGCTTAAGCTTGGGGATGCCCCGAGGCACCCCAAGGTAATATTTCAAGAAGTATCAAGTATCTAAGCTTGGGGATGCCCAAGGCAGCCCCCTTTCTTTAACAGTAATTGTCGGTTAGTCTCGGTTGGACCTATGTTTTTATTTGTTCACATAATATGTGTTATTCTTGGAGTGTATTTTGTTTTTGTTTGCTGGTCATGATCAATCATCACACCTTCATAAATATTATAGGGACTTATCCATGTCCTTGCATTTATAGAATTTCTCTTTTTTCACTTATACTTTTTAGAGCATTGCGGTAGTCCTGTTAGAAATGATTAGAACTCTCTTGCTTGACTTATATCTGTTTTGAGAATTGAATAGTAATTGGTAGTTGGCATTGGTTAATATGTTGGTAATAAAAATGATATGTATGCCTTGGTGGTATAATAAAAAATGCATAAATTGATCTAGAGTCACTGATTTGAAGATATGATTCTTTGCAACAGTTTTGAGATAAGTAGGGAGTAATAGATGAATGTGTTGGTAAAAAAGCTTGAGTAAAGTTGTGGGGAGATGTCATAAATATCATGCAAGTCGATGCCTTATCTTTGATTAATTTAACTAAAAGTGAGGCCGCTGTTTGCAAATAGGTCTAAGTTGAGAGGCATTGTATGTAAACCGCTCACGTAGAATGGGTCAGGGATGCGCAAAGGGCTTCGTCTATGCCAAACAGTTCCCCCAAGGAGTGCATTAGTTTCATGATTCTTCTTGAGTAGATTATGAGATGCTTATAATAAGTGCTTGAGTTCTTTATGACTAATGCGAGTTTGTGATCTTACATGCACTGCCACCTATCCATATTTGCTAGCCTCTTCGGTATCGCGCAATGCCCACTCTCACCTTGAGATTTGGTGCATCCTTCACCAATACATCCAAACCCCGTGGGAGGACTTTCTCTTGTTGTCCTACACATAAACCCCATCTTCCTCAAAACAGAAACCATACCTACCTATCATGGCATTTACATAGCCATTCCGAGATATATTGCCATGCAACTTGCATCAAGATTTACATTACATGACTACAGATGTTGTTATATTGCTTTGCATGATCATATATAGCTGACATGACATTATTGTGGAAAGGCCACCGTTCATCATTGTTTCATATATGCTACACTAGATCATTGCACATCCTGGTACACTGCCAGAGGCATTATTAGAGTTTCTACATCATGTTTATTCTGTTCAGTTGAGTTATGAATACAATAAAGTGTATTGTTCATCATTATAGGGTGTTGCCCCTACCTTGTGACACTACACCACGACACTCAAAGCAGCGTCAAACAATCCGTCGGCATAGGTCACATAAGACGACACATTTAGTGTCAGCAAAAACCTTCGCCGACAGAAAGGAGCTGTCACCTATAGTCCTGCCGGGAAAGGTCTTTCCCGATAGATAAATCTATGCCGACAGACAGTTTGACGGGGTTGGTGAGATCTATGGCGACAGACATTTCTATACCGACAGACTATGATATGCCGACAGATCATCTGACAGTGTGCTATGCCGACACATAATGTGACGTCAATTGCTACGCCGACAGTTTATCTGTCAGTGTGCTATGCCGACAGATAGTGCGACATCAAATACTTATGCCGACATTTTTGCTGCCAGGGTTCTACATTTCAGCACAAAATGCAAATGGACCATATTTTGAATGAAATTTCATTCATAATGTACAATTCATGTTCAATACACAATACATATACAAACAATTGCACTCTCCAATTCATCACAAGATACCATTTACCAATACATTTATTCAACATATATTGAAGATTCACTATTTTTCTTCACTCAAGTTAGCTACAATCATTAAGAAAATACATAGGTTGACATGCAAGATGTGTCCTGCTGCAAAATATGAGGACTAAGCTCCCAAGAGACCAATTGTTTTATCACTTGACTACTACAAAATATTATGAAAGAGACTATAATTCTTCAATCACCAGGCCAGCATCAACTTCCATATGAACAAAATGGACTTCCTGCTTTCTGCCATATGTCCCTGCAAAATAACTTATATGTTTTGAGCAATCATAGAAATGAGAATTTGTTCAAACTTGCGAGTTGCCCTTGATCCCAAAGATCTAAAACAAGATCTCAAAAATAGAAGATCTACTGCAAAATGTTTGGTTACATAAGATATCTTATATCAGAACATCAACCAAAGACAGGCTAGCACCTAGAATATCACATGGCTTATACTATAAAAATTATGCACTCATTGTTAAGCAATCAGATTTGTTCTAAAGCATCAGGAATAAGATTCTTACTGTAACTTCAAAGATTTGCAGAAGAAGACCAGAAGGAAGCACATGGAAGAGAAGGGACGGCTGATGGTCAAATATAGTGATAAGAAAAGACTACAACAAGAAGCAAAACAAGAAATACATTGATAAACTAGCTTTTCTATGACAATTCTTGGGGTCTAAATTTGAACATATAGTGTGTTTAAGTACATTTGATATTGAATTTTCTGTGTAAAGTGGATGATAAATTTTGTTCTTACTATTGCACATCCTGTGATGCTGAAGTCGTTCTTTACAACATGAATACAACAGAAATTACATTAACCTAGTGCCAATATTGCACATAGAAGACTATAGGGAAAACCTAATTAAAAATTGAGTGCAAGATCAGCTCACCTATGTTTCCCGCGGAGCGCCACGCATTCATCTCGGAACTCTCTGTTGTTGGGCGACGAGATCAGACCGTCAATCGACTGTGTGAGGTCAAGAACGTATTCGAGAATCTGGAACTGACATAAACAGCACATTACTAGAATGCTTATTGTTAGTTCATATAGCAAAGGAAGAATGGTTGGCCAAATAATGCACACATTTTGTAAGGCCATGCCCAGCTGGCGGTCGCAAGGTGCAGCAAACAAAAGCTCTAATTGTGTCAGGGTGATAGCGCCTAGCAATAGTTTAGTAAACATACTAGGAAGCTGTAGGCTTGCAGCCAGTAGCTATGATACAGAGCAAGCTTATTTTCTAAAAAAAAAACATATGATACAGAGCTCATTACCAAGATGAACCGGAACGGCATTTACAATTTCTTTTGGGGATGAATGCTATACATCAATACGACGAGAAAGTTTAGTTAGCTGACACTGTAAGCCAGCCAAAGTTCCCACCGTGTACTGGTGATGATACCTACTAGCAACAGTAGCCGAGGAGATACTAGGAAGCTATACAATGTGATTCTATTTTACAAAGCTCATTATCAAGATGAATCAGATTGGTGTTTATGCTTATTTTCACGGAAATGGAAGTGAATTCGCAATAAAGTTAGGAACATGACGTATTTGGAAAAATTCTTAAACCTACAAAGCCTGCTTAATACTATTCTTTTACGTGGAAATTTTGCAGCACTAAAGTATTATAGTACTGTAGCTGTGTGGCTGAATAATTGCAATGGTACATGTTGGAGAACGAGAGCTTATGGTGCTGTATATTTTCCAAACCAAGTAACATGAATATATAATGCTTACTAAGATTCCTTGTTTCTATTAAAAACTGTAAACAAAATATCAGTTTGCTCCTGAAAGAATACGAGGTTGGTTTGCACTGTTATTTGCACAGATTAAGACAGTTTCCACCCCAGTCTATCTACTTGCAGTATAGCATCAGCTCTCGTCCAACTAACAATAATATTTCTTCAGTTAAAAAATTATGACAGGATGAAAGTAAACAAGAAATGAATGTCTTCACAAATATGTTAGTTAGCAAAAAACATGCAACACATACCTTCTTTTTGTGACAACTGAGAAACTCTCCTGGATGATCTGCTTTCAAGTGATGCAATGCAAGCTTAAGTGCCTTCCTGCTTCCTCACAACATACTTATCTAGTTTAGATCTCTGCCATTCTTGTACTGTAGCTAAAGCAAGTCAAGGATAACTAGAGAAAAACACTTGGGAAAAACCCATGTTGAATATCCACGCCCAGACAATCAATAGAAAATGAAAGTATGCACAAAACGAGAGCTGGATATATTCCATGGTAAGTGTGAATGGCAATATCAACGCGAGCAAATGTCAGGTTATCCCACTCAATCACAGAATTTCCTTCGTCATCCATGAAGCCTCCTTTTAACTTGTAACTGAAGCTTTGCCGGTCCATACTCATGAGCACATTGAACGATGACTGTGAAATGGGGCAAGGGTAAGAAGTCTTGAAAATGCAAAACCTGCAATAGGCCATTCACTATCTATCAGAAGATGAGCTCGGCTCGGTTGAATCACAATATCACCATAAACTAAATGTAAATTGGAGGTCAGATATGTTGAGATTATACAACTAAAACTTGCCATTTCTCCCTTTTTATCCTTAAATGTAATTCAACAAACTAAGAATCTGACATAATTGAACACGAGAACCCAGCTTACTTTGCAAAATTCCTTCTTCTGCTGCAAATAACACATATAATTCAACATGATGCTTAAGTGACAATGGTGGAAAAGAAGATGCAGACGAAGCAAATTATGTAATGATTTAAAAGATAGGGCAGCAACAAAATAAAATGCAAATGCCCCTTACTTTCTAGATCTTTTGGCAGTCACACATGCAAAGTTAAGCATCAAAACTTATATGTTTTGCACATAGCCATCACCCATACACAAGTAAAATCATAAATTTATGCATCACATATGTGCAACTCTGTGGAGTAGACAGCTACAACCTGCAATTTATTCATCTTATCCTTACTGAATATCTCAAACTCAAACAAACCAAAATGAAATTGTTCGAACTAGCAAGATATCATGGGCAATCATATTTTTTGGACAAAAAGGAAAAATAGAAGATGAAGCTTACCTGCAGTAGCCAGATCTGGATATAGACCAGGACACGGGGGTGGGGGAGGCGTCGCTGGTGGTGGAAGACGGACAGCAGGGAGGCTCCTTGGCTTCGTACAGCAGGAGGGCTCCATAGGAGGCAGACTGGGGTGCCCCTTCAGACTGGACAGCACCTTCGGCGGTGAGAAAGGAGGCGGCGACTCGACAGATCACGTACGGCCGTAGTGACACCTCGGGTTGTCGACGATAGGGAGGTGTTGCTGGTTGGACGGTGGCTTCGGGAGGGGCCGCCGGCAGTGGGAGTGGCGCCGGCGTGGGGAAATCAGCGTGCAGGTTCGGGGGCGGTGCAAGGCAGGTTAGGGCTGGAGGCCATGTGGAGCGAGGCAGGTCGGGTCTTCGGCGGCGGTGGTGCGAGGCAAGTCGGGGTCGGAGGCCGCGGCGGCGCGAGGCAAGTTGGGGTCAGAGGTCGCAACCACGCGAGCAAATCGACCTTGGGGGCGGCGGCGGCATGTGGATTAGGTTTAGGTACGTGTGTGTGGCGTGAGAGAGAGATGAGATGGAGAATTGGGGGCACGAGCAGATCTAAGCGAAAATTTGGAGTTACCGCGCCTATCGCGCGCAGTTTGTTGCTTAGTATTTTGAGGATGGTGCCGCGACACGAAATGAGTGGGCCAGCTACAAACTGCGCCGACACTTTTCCTTCCGCAAAGAATCGCCGACACACAGTCTACTGGCAAAGAAATCTACGCCGACACATTGTGTGTCTGCAAACGTGATTGCATTACCGACAGATAGACTGTCGAAAGTCTAGAACAACCTTGACAATATATGTGTCGGCATTGCTGTGGACAGATAATGTGTCGCTAATGTACACTTCTAACCAACAGATGCATGTCGTCGTTGTGGTGTCGTGGTGTAGTGTGAGGGAAAAAAAGAATAAAGAGAGAGGGGGCAACACTACTATCCCTTTATGTATACACTAAGTGCTTCAACGTAGCACTTTGCATTGCATATAGAGAGTTTTCATTTACTTCATATTTACATACTAGTTGGGGATTTTCACATTATTGAACTTGGATTGTATATTCTGTTGATGAGCTTCCTCAAATGCTCTAGATCTTCATGAGCAAGCAAGCTGGATGCACACCCCACTAGGTCATAGGAGAGCTTTCATACATTCATAGCTCTAGTGCATCCGTTGCATGGCAATCCCTACTCCTTGCATTAACATCAATTATAAGGCCTCTCCATTGCCTAATGATTAGCCGCTTTGATGCAAGACTTTCTTCCATTTTTGGCTTCTCCTAAACCTCCATCATCATTCTCTTTTTTCCATTAGGTGCAAAGATCAAGGCTCATGCTCAAGTATTGCATAATTATTGATTAGTTGAAATGGGAGGTTATGTTGTTAATGTACTTGACCGACGCTCTGCCTGGTTTATGATAGGATGTTTTGATATGATAAAGCCTTAACGCATCATGCCTCATGATACACCTGACATTCTTTCTAAACCTAAAGGCATTGATGAGCGTGATTTGAAAGCATTGATCCATGAAAAGCGAGAGTAATTTTATTTGCATGTTTTGATGTTACTTACTTGTTATCAACTATAGAGTATTGCATTGTATCGCTATTCTTTAAGGTCACATAGTAATTACATCAGACTAATTATGATTCATGTTAATAGCACCAACACTGAAAAATCCGTTTGTTATCATCTTCCTACTCGAGGACGAGCAGAGATTAAGCTTGGGGATGCTGATACGTCTCAAATGAGTCTATAATTTTTGATTGTTTCATGCTATGTTTATATCATTTTGGCATAGTTTTGGCACCAATATTTTTTTTTGGGGACTAACATATTAACTCAGTGCCTACTGCCAGTTGTTGTTTTATGCATGTTTTTGGACTTTCAGGAATATCAATTTTACCGATCTCCAAAAATCCTGAAAAAAATCTGAAAAAAGTTTTGCACCGACAATGTCTCAAAGGACCCTAGCCCCACATAGGGGGTGACCGACAACCACCACGCGGCCAGGTGGTGCGACCAAGGGGGTGGCTGCGTGGGCCCCCTGGTGTTTCGTTCCATCGACTCTCGACGCCTATATTTTTCATTCGCTCTAAAAACCCTAAATATCGAGGAGTCATAATTTTTCCACCGGCACACCTCTCTATACCAAAGCGATCCAATCTGGAGGCCTTTTCCGGTTTTGTCGGAGGGGGAAATTATCTCGGTGCCCATTTACATCAACTTGAATGCCACCATGATCGCTCATGAGTAGTTTCCTTTGGACTATGGATCCATATCAGATACTAGATGGTTTTATCTCCCTTGTTTCTCAATACAAAGATCACATGAGCTGCCCTACATGATTGTGATCCATCTGATGTAATTTCTTGGTGTGTTTGTTGCGGTGTTATGAATTGTCACTTTATAATCAGATCTATCCATGAATTATTTTGAGATCAATTTGGTTTCTTTGCTGCAAAATTGTTATACATATATGCTCTCCAATCTAGTTGTCTTTCTTTGGCCATGTTTGATGGATGATCTCCAAGAGGGAGTTGTATATGTTAGTTGGGTTCAATCTTGCAAGTAGTCTACCGCAGTGATAGAAAGTGGAAAAGGCTTGTATAGTGTTGTGACCGCTAGGGATAAAAAGATGATTGCAAAGTTGTCCTTTGAACGCAGGGTGAAGACAATATATCATCTACATCATGTCATCATACTTAATGCAATACTTTGTTCTTTACTTAATACTTTGAGATGCATGCTGGATAGCGGTCTTGGGGTGGAGTATTAGCTATAGATGTGGTTGGATTCACGTTCTATAGATGTCCGGACGTCATGCCCATATGCAATTGTGCCATGTATAATCATAATCATAAAAACTGCAATTTAATCGATACGCAACTATAATTTATTCACCATACCTTGTTATTTCTTCTGGAGAGAAACCACTAGCGAACCTATGGATCCCAGTCCATTCTTTTTCCCATTGCTTTCAACCTCGATCAGACGCTCCTTACAATTCCTTGTTTTTATTTCTTTTCCTTGCAATTACAATCTTCCATACACACTCGCGTTTAATCCTTGTAACTAGCAAGGCTAGTAAGACTTACAATCTTACTAGTTTCGTTGGGGGCCAAGCCAAATTTTGTATTTGTGTGTGTATGTACTTATCATTGGCTGTAGTGCAAAGCTCCTACTGGTTCGATAAACCTTAAGGTCATCCACTTTGAGGGAAAATTGATGCTTTCTACAAACCCTTGCACTTGGGGGCCCAACACCTTCGTAGTTGAGAGGAAGCAGTGGGAACGAAGGGGTGGTGAGAAAGGGGTGTGAATGGGGGTTTGGGCGGTGAGGGGAGAGGAGTGGGGATTAAGGGCCATCTCGTGCCATCTCCCGGGCTTCCAAAGGCATGCTGGGAAGTGCCACGCGTGGCTCGTTTGTGCCTGGCTCTAGGAAAATGGTCGATTTGGTCGTTCCTCCTCAGCCAGGCTAGGGCTGCTTTGAGGTTCGTGCGAGCCACGAATTCGGTGTAGCCTAGGATACCAAATAGGCCAAAATTTCATTTCATCCCCAGGGGCTGGTTGGGGGTGCGGGCTACTAAACATGACCTTATTGGAGGCGTCGCTATCGGTGCCCTCATCATCTTCGTCGGCAGAGGAGGAGGAGGAGGAGCGGGAGGGGTGACGGAGCCAGGGTCGTCGGCCATGGTGACGGGATTGCGGTGGGAGGGGGATTAGGGGCCAGTTCTTTTCAGATTGTAGAATAGATTCTAGGTTCACAGAAGTGGGGGGTTTGAGTTTTTGCCCTACTTACTTTGGACTTTGCAGGTTTGCCACTACTTACGTTGTAACTTTTTTTTGCCACACCTTACTTTAAAATGTTGAGGATTTGCCCTTTGTCACTTAAACTCGTTTGTTTGATATACCTTTGATGGAAAATGGTTATAAGACATTACCAAACTGCCCTTTTATAATCCAACATAGCCCAACCAGTTCTTAATCAAATAAGAACGCCCCCCAATAAAAACCCAAGCAAGCGCCCCGGGCTGCCACCGCTACTGCTCTCTATCAGATTGTTGCTGCTGCTCGCTGGCGCCATGGGCTACTGCTACTGCTGCTCGCCATGGACTGTTGCCATTGCCACATCTCGCCAGCACCATGGGCTCTTGTGGCACAAGCAGTAGCTGCCCCAACTTACGTGCCTCGCATACTACTGCAACTGTGCATGAAATGGATGGAGTGCACAAACCGTTGATTCAAATCAAATGAAACTTTCCAATATTACTCATATATGGATGCTTGAATTTCCGTAATTTTTTGAAATTTTCCTGATAATTTTTAAAATTTGGTCCAAATTTGAAGCTAAAATTTGAAATGGATGGAACACTCAAACCGTTGATTCAAATCAAATGAAACTTTCCCATATTACACATATATAGATGCTTGAATTTCTGTAAATTATTTGAATTTTTTCCAACAACTTTTAAAATTCAGTCAAATTTTATAGCTAAAACAAGAATTTGAATTTTCTCCAATTTTGTTCATCCAAATCAGCTCAAATTTCACCAGCACGGTTACACATGTATGGTTGGTTTTATGGCATTATTTCAAAATTTTCTGGATGGTTCGATAAATTCGACCAAAATTGGGACAACATTTTGGCCCAATTTGCATAGCATTTTTGCTGCATTTGGCAGCTTTTGAGAAACAATATGAACATATACAACAAAAGATGATAGATCATAGTGTCCATACATTGTGGTAGCAATTCGCGTGTCCATACATAATAGTTTTGAACCATCAGGTCATAGTTGCCATGTTAGAACACAAATTGATGAGATAAGCCAAGTTTGGCATATTACATTGGAAAGCATGACATAAGCCAATAGTCTCGCATATTGCAACACAAAATAATGGGATATCACATAAGCCAAGTCAGGCATAATACAAGACTAGCTCATCTTCCTTCTCTTCAGAGTCAATTTTTTGGCTTTTGAGCTTGAGGCCATGTTCCCATCATAGTGTCCTCCACAGTTGGGGAAGTTTGTTGCGATGCCTCATCAGCCAATGCCATAGCACACATCCTACATGTGTTGACAAATGTAAGTTTTGCAATAAAGAGAAGGCAAACTCAACATTACTGAACTATGATGATATTTGTACCTTCTTGTGACAGGATTGGGACTGCCTTGAAGACTTTGTGGTAGGGTGATCATGTGCCGATTAGGAGTGACAACAACTTCAACTTGTGGTGCTGCCACTTCAGTTTCCAGTGCCAAGGCATCATCCTCCACTGGATATCTTCTTGCACTCTTCTTTCTTTTTCTGCACAAATATTACCAAGTTAGTACATATGGAAACATGAGAGAAATAAAAATTGATCATTCCAAGTACATCGGCCTTGGTCCATTGAGAGGACAAGTAGATTGCCTATGGCCTACAAGTTGGCATCATTTGCATCTATTCTTGTTGCCTACCTGTTTAGGCTCTTTTTTGTTTTTAGGACCACCACCCCCACCTTCAAGGAAGCTCGTGTACCTATTCTTTCTAGGTCTTCCAACACCTATTTTCTTGTCTATTGGAGCCTCCATGTCAAATGGGAATTCTACATGTGGTCATTGAGACCTATCTCTCAATGGCTCAACCTCTCTAGCATATGCTGCCGGGAACTTGTCTAGAGAGGAATAATCGTCCACATATTCTTCCCAATTGGGGTTCCTTCCCTCTAGCAAAAAACCAATTGCATGCTCACAAAACTTCCTTGTGTGCTGCCACTCCAAGCAAGTGCATTCCCTTTGGTTAATCTTCACAACATGTCGCAGATTGTGTTTCACCTCACAACTTGCAACTCCTGATTTAACAACTTTCAAATGTTTAAGTCCCCTTGTCCTATTACAAATCTTTTGGATGATGGCTGGAATAATTTTACCTCTCAGTTTCACTCCAATCTTTATCCTTTTCTCCTGAAGTATCATGATCAACTCTCTAAGAGTGTAAGCTAGCTCATCAGGTGGGAAGTCTTTGCAATCTTTAATCTAACCATTAAAAGACTCAGCAAGGTGTAATCACATTTAATGGAGGGGTTGTGATGGCTCAATATTTTGACACTTTCACATGGGAATTTATTTGGATTTTCGGAGGGTTTTTGCCGGTTCTCGCCATTTTACCAACGATAATCTTTTAAGCATGAAGAATCTTTGTTTTCCTACTTGATGTGCAGGTACAAGCACTTTTGGAACAAAATCAATCAATACCCTGACCATTAAAGCAAATTGAAGCAACTTCCCTTTTGAGCAAATCTTCATTTGGCGCACCAGAGCAGAAGACGGCGTTTGGTACGAGCTTGAACCCTCGTACCAGCAGTTGTAACAGCCGCCGACGCCTCCCCCTGATCTATACAAAGAACTTTTATGAAGGGCAGCAGGGAGATGCATAGATACACATGCGCACACACACATATAGAGGAGAAATAGGAGAAGAGACCATCTGAAGAAAGGGGAAAGGATCCGGGAGAGAAGAACTTCACTTAGATCCTTTCCGGCCTTCTTCGATCTTCACCCCCCCTTCATTTATCGACAGCACCACCATAGAGACAATAATACCAATTTGTAAGACTAGGGTTTGTAACTCTATTCGTACTTATTCAGAGATTGAGATAGGATCGATTATTCATACTATTGTGGTTCTAGGTGATATTATCGATATGATTCTTCTTTATTTAATCTCTGTGTTTATTGGATAGTCCTCTCTCATGCGTGAGTAATCCCACATAGACGTGGGAGATGTAGGGGATTGCTGAGATTCATTTGTGCCCATTCCATATGTCGTTGTTTGTGAGACTAGTTCTATGATTGATTATTAAGTTGATTATCTGTGGTGAGCGCAATGCGTGTTGTCCAATTTAAGGTCCCAGGCAACATGATCCAAAGACCTACATAGGTAACACATATTGTCCAGCAAATACGTGGCCTCCACGTGACAGGTGTTGGTATCTACGAGGATCGCCGACAATATGAGGATAACGGGAATCCATGATACTTAAAGCGTTGGTCCGGTCTCATGACCGTAATTGCTGAAACGACCATGCATATGGCAACGTCGATGCAGGAGAATAGAGGAGAATAATCCATGCATGGAGAAGTTCGATTATTCAAGGGTAAACCGCCTACCAAACATATAATCAACGAAGTAGAATCACATGAAAAGGTAACTGGTATTATCGCTACACTGGCACACTTGATGTACACTATGATCCAAAGTTTTCCTGCTCCTAATTTCTCTACTACAGACAAACCAACTGTTTATTTTTAGTCCTTTACTTTTGTGTTATTTACTTTTATGTTATTTACTTTCTGGGTCCACAACCTATTTCATCACCCTTCTGGTACATCTGTGTTTCCGGAACAACACTAACCCCTTCAGGTATTCGAACAGTTAATTCGCACAAGACCTGTGACAACTTGTGTGCGACAGAATTAATACTCTCCTCTACTCCTCATTGGGACCGATAACTAATTGGATGCTTACATGAATTTGCTGAACGATCGTGTGTGTCTTGCAGGCCATCAAGCAATTTTCTGGCGCCATTGCCGGGGAGCTAAGTGCAGAGTATTAGTTTCTTAACTGATTTGTAGGTGTTATTATCGTAGATGCAATATTATATAGATAGAGGTTCTACTCGTTCAGGGAGAACTTATCTACCAGAATATATAGAGAGGTTCCTAGTGGAATAACGAGCTGAAGTCATAGAAAAATTTCAAAAGGCTCAAACTACTGAGATCAGCTCACTATTTGCAGAAATGTTGATCACTGAGAATAAGGAAAAGACTTTGAGGGAGTATGGTGCACCATTCATGGGTGCCAGATCTCCTATAGTTTATCCCACTAATTATGCTGCAGAATATTCAATAGATACTGAGCTGATATGCGAAGTGCAAAATCATGCTTTTTCAGGAAGAGAAGATGAAAAGCCTCAAGCACATCGAATGATCTTTGATGCCCTATGTGGTACATTTAAAATAAAAGATGTGTCTAGATAATTTGTTTTGCTCAAACTTTTTAGATGGTCTTTAAAGGACAAGATCAAGGAGTGGTTCAAAAGACTTCCATATAATTGCATAACTAGTTGGAAAACCTATGCAGAAAAGTTCATTCAGAATTTTTTCCCTCTATCCAAGATAGCAACACTTCTAGAAGAATTGTCTACTTTCACATAGAAGCTTGGAGAAAGCTTATCCGAAGCTTGGGGGAGATTTTCAAAACTTTTATACCTCTGTCTGAACCACGGCTTTGTCGAATATGTTATACTCCATATATTTTATCATGGGATAAACGATGAAGCTAAATCTGTCCACGATACTAGCGCAGGAGGAGTATTTATGTCTATGACACTAAAAGCTGAGGAAGAACTTAAACAAATAATCATGACTACTAGAGAACAGTGGTATATCAAAGAACCGACTGAATTCTCAGGGAGAGTTTATCGTGTGGAGAAATGGATGAATTCCGAGAGGTAGTAAAGGAAAAAAAGGTAAACCTGTTGAACAAGTTAAACAAAAAAAAGTAGATCTTTTTAGTTTTTATCAACAGGGAGATGAACTATATGATACGTTGAACAAGTTCAAATGTCATTAAGAAGGCTTAAGCAAAGATCTCAGAAGATGTCTCTAACAAAATGAAAAGGTTATATCTCATCTCTCCAAAGGTTTAGATGGATTAAGTCTAGTTAAAAATTTGGATAGACATTCTCGCATGATTGAAACTCAATGAGCACAAATTTATCAAACTCAATCTCTAATTCTTTCTCAACTTGATGAAGATAACCTCATTTCTTTTAACCCAATCACAACTAGAAGTGGTAAAAGTACATAGGATCCAAAAGGACCGGATTGGTACGAAGAAGAGCAGACTCAGAAGAAAAGGGATAGCCAACAGCAAAGCCAAGAAGAAGAAGATCTTTTGAATCATGACAAAGAAGACTCTTCCCATCAACATGCTAAAAACCCTGAAGAAGAGGATAAAGAGACCAATGAAGTTGATTCAGACGCAAAGACTGTTGATGCCGAGAATGAAGAGGAGACTGTTCTAGAACCAGAAGTAACTCAAGAGACGACAACTACGAAAAGGAACAAGTCCCCTCCTAAGAAGAAAATATCAGACAAAGTCATCACCCCAGAACCAAGCAAAGAGAAAGGTAAGGACAAAGAAAAAGGTAAACCAAAGAAAACCCTAAAGCAGTCACTACGGGAAACAGCTAATTTGCCGTCAGTAGGCCGATTTGCCGTCAGTTTTTCGTCGGGCAAGACGGCAAAGAAAGGGTTTGCCGTCCTCAGCAGACGGCAAAGAAAAACTGACGGCAAAATATATTTTGCCGTCTGCCAAAAAAAACACAGACGGCAAAGAGCTCACTTTGCCGTCTGCCAAAACAAACACAG
The DNA here is from genome assembly GCA_039707655.1 of Elymus sibiricus. NCBI lineage: Eukaryota > Viridiplantae > Streptophyta > Magnoliopsida > Poales > Poaceae > Elymus > Elymus sibiricus. Next base: position 525,946,298 of record CM077666.1, on the reverse strand, counting down.
ACGGCAAAGAATCTTTGCCGTCTGCAAATAAAAATACAGACGACAAAGCGAGCAGTTTGCCTTCTGTAAAAAAATATACATACGGCAAAGAAACACACCACGCGGATCGATCTTGCGGATCGATGTCGTGGCACGATCCGCACCCAACGCTGTCTCCCATCTCTCTCTCCCACGCCCCCATGTTCTCTCTCTCCGGCCCCACCACTCTCTCTCTCCCTCCCTTATCCACCCACACCACGATCTCTCACGTCTCTCTCTCTCACGACCGAACGCTCGGTCCCCACTCTGTTTCTCGCAGCACAGGCCGGCACCGCTCGCCCCACCGGCCGCCGCCGCAGCTCACAGCACCGGCCGCCGCTCCATCTTCCTCCCTTTTCGTTTCTCGCAGCAAGGGAGGCGGGCGCCGCTCGCCCCACAGGTTGCCGCCGCCATTCGCTGCACAGGCCGCCGCCGCCGCTCGCCCCACCGGCAGCCGCCGCAGCTCACCGCACCGGCCGCCGCTCGATCTCCCTCCCTCTCTGTTTCTCGCAGCACAGGAGGCTAGCGTCGCTCGCCCCATAGGCCACCGCCGCCGTTCGCCGCACAGGCTGCCGTCGCCGCTCGCCGTACCGGCCGCCGCCGCTGCTCCCCCACCAGCCACCGCTCCGGCCACCCCCCTCTCTCTCGTATCTCTCTCTCCCTCACCCTGGTCTCTCTCTCTCCCTTGCGTGTACACGAGTCCGCCCCTCATCAGATCCACGCCGCCCTTGCCATTTGACCCCGCCGCCAACTCCAACTCCGTTTTCTTTCGGATCCAGAGGTTCCCGCTGTCCTCTGCCAGTTCCCATTGTACGTCGTCGTCGTGCCCTGTTCCAGCCACGAGCAGAGGATGGCCTCCTGGTCACCGCGCCCTGTTCCAGCCTCGAGCAGAGGAGGATGCCGCCCTCTGCCTCACGCTCGTTCGTGCCTGGGCGACAGCCGTGGAGGCTCAACCCCGCCGGTGGTTGACCTCGCCGCCTTGTGAAGTTGTGCGATGCTGCTGCAACAAACGAACGAAAACACCAAAAGAACAAACGAAAACTCCGAACGAACATGCCATGGTTTTCTTTTTTTATATATAAAAAAAATGTTTGCCGTCTGTGAATCTGAGGGCAGACGGCAAAGAGGGAGTACTGCTGACGGCAAAGATGAGGATTTTGCCTTCTGTTAACAAATCGGCTGACGGCAAAAAAATAGTTTGGCTGACGGCAAAATATTTGCCGTCTGCCCGATGAAAAGCTGATGGCAAAGTACCCTTTGCCGTCATTGTCTTTGCCGTCACACTTTGCCGTCAGCTGGCAAACTCTTTGCCGTCTGTATATCAGCCTTTGCCGTCTGTAATTGCCTGACGGCAAACTGCCTGATTCCCGTAGTGAGTAAGGCCTCCTTCGAACATTGAACTTTACACTTCGCTTGTTAAAGCTATAAAGAATCTTCAAGTTCAATTATCTATAACTGATATTTTGAAGATTCCTACTTATGCTAAATTTATGCGAGATATCATTAATAACAAAGGAAGTTTGAATTTAGAAGAGCAGGTGGCGACCATATCCAGTGATCCCTTCGATGAAAAGATACCAGCAAAACTGAGAGATCCAGGTGTACCGACGATATCATGTTCTATAGGCAATATCGATATAAGCAATGCTTTATGTGACAAAGGAGCTGGGGTAAGTGTGATGCCGCTGTCACTTTATAAGAAATTGAATCTGGGAGAATGTGTTTCGACGGCAATAACTTTGCAGATGGCAGATAAGTCTACCAAGCAACCAGTAGGTATGGTTGAAGACGTCCTCTTAAGGTTGGACGGACATGTCATTCCTACTGATTTTAATATACTTGATATGCCTGAAGATGAAAAATTGTCTATTATTCTGGGAAGACCATTTTTAAAAACCGCAGCAGCAGCATTGGATTGCGCCGAAGGGAAGGTCACCTGCCGAATTTATGATGAAGAAATTATTAGGTACTTCCCGATAAAGCCCGGAGAGAAGGAGAAGTATATTCTGCCTCCGAAGAGAGTCAATGCTGTAAGTATGCCCGAGTGCAGACCACCCGAGGTCTCCTCATAAAACAAAGGTATAAGGTTGAGCTTAGCAACCTAAAAACAAGCACTTAATGGGAGGCAACCCATCACTGCACAAAAATGAATTTTTTTTATAGTGTTAATTTCGATACCAATCATGTCTTCGTAATCTAATAGAAAGGATCCAAGAGATTATGTTTTGCAGAAGATAAGTACCTGAGAAGATGATATTAGGGGAGAATAAGAGAAGAGAAGAAGAAGGAGTCATATAGAGGCATCAGGGGCCAAGAAGGAGTGTGGTACGAGCACACTACCTCGTACCCCAGGTTGTACCAACTTGGCAAAAGAGGCCCTGGGACACCAGAGCAAAAGACCGACTCTAGTACGAGCACATCCGCTCATACCAGAGCTCATACCGGGTGCCTTTGGAGAAGCCCAATTTTACCAGAGAAGAAGATGGTGTTGGGTACGAGCACTCACGCTCATACCCGAGGTCGTACCGACACGGCTCCCCAAAGCTCCAACCTTTCACAGGCAAAGATGGGGTGTGGTAGGAGCGGCCATGCTCATACCCACACTAGTACCGAACCAGCTTGGCAAACTCCAGCCACTTCCAGGAGAGAAGACGAGGTTCGGTATGAGCGCTCCCGCTCGTACCAACCCCCGTACCAGGTACGTTGAATCCCTAGTTTAAAATTTTGTACGCAAGACAGTGTCTGGTACGAGCGCTACCGCGCGTACCAGCGCTCGTACCACGTCTAATCTGGCCCGATAAGAGCCGGTGGCGCAGGGAAGGGTTACTTCATCCCTAACCCCATGCCCATCTCTCTCGTTCTCTCTCAAACTCCACCAACTCCCAAGTGCCCGATTCTTCGTCGTTTTCATTCGTTTGATTTGGGAAAGCTCCTCTCCGGTACGTTTCTCTCCTGATCCATGGTTCACTTTCTCTGGTCCATGCTTATTTTTCTCGCATTATGAACCTAGATGAGATTGGTATTAGTTTGATTTTCCATTCGATTTGGACGTTAAAGTTTGTAGTTCTTGCGTAGAACCATTCTTAGGTGATGTTTAGACTCGGTCCCCACGTAAAACTTATAGGTTGTTGTCATTTTTATTGTAGGTGAAGATGAAGAGCATTTTCAAGGGGAAGAAGAGTGCGGCCGAGGGCTCCCATATCCTGAAGCGCACGAGGAGCGAGGGGGGCTGCTTTCATTGCAGAGCAAAATGAGAGCTACCGCAAGAAGAGCACTCGTCACATGCATCCCATGAGGTGGAGGTACGAGACGTTCCTGAACCGCAAGGGGCTCATCGCCGACTTTGAGTGGATGGCAAACAATGCCGGCATGAGGGTGTTTGGTCCACTCCATACCGCCACGTACAAGGAGATCACCCACGAGTTCCTCACCACCTTCGATGACCCGGACGTCCCGACGACATGCACCTTCAACATCGCAGAGGAGACACACACGCTCACACTGTAGCAGCTGTCTGTGGCTTCCCCAACGAGGGGTACACCGAGCCCGAGGGTGAGTCAGTCGCCATCGCCTATGCGACATGGCAGGTCATCCCCTGCAAGCAGAATTTTCACTTCACCAAGGCGAAGGTATCGACCATACAAAACCCTGCCATTCGATACTTCATGATTTTCCTCGCCAACACTATTTTTGGATGAATGAACTTAGGTGGCATGGCTGCCCCGGAGATGTGTGTACTCCATGCAGCACTCAACCCCAATTTGGTTGAAAAGCCAAATTTGGGAGCCTTTTGATATCTCACTTCCGTAAGCAGTGAAAGTGAGATTCTGGCGGTATTCCTTGTAGTGGTCTCATCACCCATATCGCGTATCAGTTGCAAATCAACTTGAGTGGGTTTAGGGCCGTAGGAACCGATCCTACTAAGCTTAATATGGATGTTATGCTGAACTCTTCGTTTATGAGGCCTGATCCTCGTTATAATAGGGAGCATTCTTATTATTTCCCTTTGGTCTCGGGAGAGATGGAGTATGTGCGTCTTCCTCTTTTAGTGTGTACCAGCGCCAAGATAGGGTCCTCACGATCGAGCAGATTAACGAGGCTAGGACCTTGGCAGGGTACGAGGACTTCCTGGGGGAGGAGCCAGAAGGTGATCTCGCATGGGATGCCGCCACCGCTGGCGCCAGTTATGGAGGAGACCAGGGTTGGGGTGCGGCGTAGTAACCTTTTGACGGCTACGGCAACTATATTGCTAGGCAGGAGTTTGAGCAGGTGGTGCAGCGTGTTGGAGGTGTCGAGCAGACGTTCCAACAGGTCAGCACCAATGTTGACTTGCTTTCCTGCAATCTTTAGGCGTTCACCACCTCTTGGGTCCCTAGTGGCCACCACACTACACCGCCGCACACACCCTTTTACCAACCATCGTACGGGCAGCCTCCCGCAGCCTTCACATGCACCCTCATCCTCTAGCGCATCACACATGTACCAGTGGCCCCATGGCCCACAGCCACACGACGGTGGCAATGATGAGGATTAGATTCAGCTAGGCAAAAGCCTAAGCTTGGGGAGATCAATTTCCCCCATTATCCTTGCACTCATATTTGGTTTTTCTTCTTTTGATTTATTTTCTTTCTGTTTGCATGTTTACTTTCAGTTTTGCAAAATAAAAGCTAGAGTAGCCCTTAGTACATCTTGTTGGAACTCTCTATACGGTGGTATCTTTTGTGAGTTTTCAGGGCTACTTGTCGCTAGCGATTCGGAAATGGGAAGAACGGATGGAGACGTGACATGAGTGAAAGAGCCAAACCTGCGCGAAAAGGTATAACATATGCATTTTCACCTTTCTTGCAAGTTTAAATAAGATAATATTTTTATTTGGCTAGTTGCACTTAAGTTTCGCTCCCGTCGAGTAACATGTAGTTTTACTTCCCATTGCGAGTCTTGCTAGCATAAGTTTGATGTCAAGCCTGTTTTTTATTTTTAAAAAATCGGAAAGAAAAAGAGAAAGAAAGACTTGGGTGTCGAGAATTCTGAAGAAACTAGCTCATGAAACACTCAACCCCATAGTACTAATTCTGATTGACTCGATAATACTTCCGGATAGCATTGTCTAGAAGAATAGAAGTTGACGGTGATTGAGATTCTCGCATGCCAAAAGTTCGTCGCAACAAGTGCAACATGTTGCTTTATGCGCGTTACAACACGGGTGCGTTAAATATTGCTTGATGCGTGTTACTACATCACCTTATGTCGCCTCTCAAGAAAAAAATTGACAGAGGAAAGAGCAATCATAAAAACATCTTGGCCTAAAAACCATGTTTTAGATTACCTGCGTCTCTTTTGGCATGATCTCGTCACTTAAGATAGAAGTTCCAACGAACAATGATAGAAGGGGTACTTGAGAGTCATGATTAGGAGGTACTAGTGGGTGTCAATGAGATATTCAGCTGCTATGTATTCTTCAATCAAAACACCTTGTTTATATTTTTGAAAAAGAGCCAAAGTGCAAAATCCCATTCTCTTAAGAGAATAACTTCTTCACTTGCTTCACGCCTAGTTAACTATCAAGACTTGCTTTGAGAACTAGAACTAGTGTTACGAAACTATTCGTGGCTAGGCATCAAGTTTAAGTGCAACCATTCAAATACAAGTATTCCCATAATTAAAATTGCAGGATTTGTGAGAATGTATATACTCTGCCTTTGCGAGCTGGTAAACCCTTTCTACCCATTCCTCAAGCTCCCTTCTGTTCTTTTTATTTCTTCATTGCTCGAGGACGAGCAACACTTTAAGCTTGGGGAGTTGATGGCTCAATATTTTGACACTTCCACATGGGTATTTATTTGGATTTCCAGAGGGTTTTTTCCGGTTCTCGCCATTTTACCAATGATAATCCTTCGAGAACAAAGAAACTTTGTTTTCCTACTTGATGTGCAGGTACAAGCACTTTTGGAAGAAAATAAATCAATACCCTGGTCATTAAAGCAAATTGGAGCAACTTCCTGATACGTCTCCAACGTATCTATAATTTTTTATTGTTCCACTTGTATGTTTTTATATACATTTACAGCAATTATATATCATTTTTTGGGACTAACCTATTAACTTAATGACCAGTGCCAGTTGCTGTTTTCTGCCTGTTTTTGGTTTTACAGAAAATCAATACCAAACGAAGTTCAAATGCCACGAAACTTTTTGGAGATTTTTTTCTGGACAAGATAAACACTAGAAGCTTTGGGAGAAGACCAGACGCCATAGGAGGTGGCCACGAGCCACCAAGGCGCGCCTGGGAGGGGCAGGCGCGCCCTGGTGCCTCGTGGGCCCACCCCAGCTCCGTTTGACCTAATTCCACCACTATAAATTCCCAAAAATCGGGAAACCAATCAGGGAGTCCACGAAATACTTTTTCTGCCGCTGCAAGTTTCTGTTCTCGAGAGATCCCATCTGGAGGCCTTCTCCGGTACTTCGCCGGAGGGGGAATCGATCACGGAGGGGCTCTACATCAACCTTGCTGCCCTTCCGATGATGCGTGAGTAGTTTACCATAGGTGCCGTTATTGACATGAAAGAAGGGAATATTAAATTTCAATTTCCATTAAAGAAGGGCATGGAACACTTTCCAAGGAAAAGAATTAAAGCACCATATGAATCAATTATGAGGGCCACTTATGGAATCAACTTGAAAGATGACAATACTTCAAACTATGCATTATGCCTAGCTAGGGGCATAAAACAATAGCGCTTGTTGGGAGGCAACCCAATGAATAAAATAATTTTTTATTATTTGTTTCTGTTATTGTGTGTTTTCACAATTATGCTAATGGTATGATTGTGTTTTTGTGTTTTTAATTAGTGTTTGTGCCAAGTAAAGCCTTTAGGATCATTTGGGAGATAGTATAATTGATACTGTTTGGAAAACAGAAAGTTTTGCGTCCAGTGGCAGAATTTTGGTTCTGTACTGGAGCGTCAGAAAAATCTGAAATGTTTACACAGTATTGGTATATGAATTTACCACGTTGTCCTAATTTTTCAGAATTTTTTGAGTTACATAAGTATGGATTTTAAATAGATTTCTACAGACTGTTCTGTTTTTGACAGATTCTGTTTTTGATGCACTACTTGCTTGTTTTGATGAATCTATGGATTGTATCGGGGGGTATAAGCCATGGAGAAGTTAGAATACAGTAGGTATAATGCAAATATAAAATATGAATGGGTTTGCAACAGTACTTAAAGTGGTGATTTATTTTGTTATACTAACGGATCTCACGAAGGTTTTGTTGAGTTTTGTGTGATTGAAATTTTCAAGTTTTGGGTGAGATCACGATGGATGAAGGAATAAGGAGTAGCAAGAGCCTAAGCTTGGGGATGCCCGAGGCACCCCAAGGTAATATTTAAGGAAGACTCAGGCGTCTAAGCTTGGGGATGCCCCGGAAGGCATCCCCTCTTTCTTCTACCAACCATCGGTAATTTTACTTGAAGCTATATTTTTATTCGTCACATGATATGTGTTTTACTTGGAGCGTCTTGTATTATATGAGTCTTTGCTTTGTTTTCTTTTTAGTTTGTCACAATCATATTTGCTGGACACACCAATTTGAGAGAGCCACACGTTTATCATAATTTGTTAGAATACTCTATGTGCTTCACTTCAAATTTTTTGAGCTTGGCAGTTGCTCTAGTGCTTCACTTAAATTAGTTGCTCTAGTGCTTCACTTAAATCTTTTTGAGCACGGCGGTGGCTAAATTTTAAAGAAATGAATTCTCATGCTTCACTTATATTATTTTGAGAATTGATAAGATTGAAATTTTGAAGAAATATTTGCACTCTCATGCTTCACTTAAATCTTTTTGAGAGTTGATAATAGTAACGGTAATTTGCACAAGATATGAATTTGGTCCCAAAGTGATGAATACTCAAGAGGGATATAATAAAAACTTTCATATAGATCATTGGATATGATAAGTGTGATTCTTTGCAATAGCTTTGCGATATGGAGATGATGATATGTGATTCATGTTAGTGAGTAAGTGTGATTTAGTAAGAATATTGATGTTAAGGTTTGTGATTCCCTATGCATGCATGTTAAGTTAATAGTTATGCAACGAAATTATATCCTACTTATGACGCATTATTCGGTGTTAGTTATGTTCAATGCATGTTTATGACCGTTTTCGCTGTTTGGTTGGTTGCTTCTCAATCTATTTGCTAGCCTTCATTTGTACTAAGCGGAAATACTGCTTGTGCATCCAAACTCTTTAAACCCAAGTTGTGCCAAATGAGTCCACCATATCTACCTATATGTGGTATTTCAAAGCCGTTCCAAGTAAATTTGCATGTGCCAACTCTAATTTTCAAAATAATTTTTCCGTTTTGTGTGCCCGTACCGCTCATGAAGCGTCAAGGGGTGGCCAATATTTTCCATGCTAGGTGTGTTATTCCCACGATGAGTGTTTATTCACTTGTCATTGCACGAGAGAATGGTTGGTAATAGGGATGCCTAGTCCCACAATGAAATCAAAAATAATAACAACAAAATTCCTTGGAAAGTGATGGTTTGGAGGGCACCCATGGATACGGCTAGCCATGGATTGTGAAAGAAATGGTGGAAAGGAAATAAACTTTACTTTCTGTTTGGGAACCACCTATGATGTGTCTAGCATGGAAGAAATTGGGAATTCTCGGTCGTTTTCATTGACAGGAAAAGCATGCCTCTAAAAATATTTTATCTCTCTAATTTTAGCTTTGAGCTCTGGCACATGTGACAAATCTCTGCTTCCCTCTGCGAAGGGCCTATCTATTTACTTTTATGCAATTTTTATTTTTATTTGAGTCTCCATCTTCTCTTACAAAAGCAGCAACTAGAGAGCACTATTGTCATACTTGTCCATTGGATGTAGCTAATATTTGAGTGTGTTTTATGAATGGATCAATGATTGAGCATAATGGGCTAGGGATAACTTTCTTTAGCGTTGATATTTTGAAAGACATGGTTGCTTGTTAGCATGCTTGAGTATTTATATCTTCATGTCAAACTATAGACTATTGCTTTGAATCATTCAAGGCATATGTCCATGCTATAAAAGAAAAGAATATATGATGAATATGATAGGCAGCATTCCACATCAAAAATTCTGTTTTTATCATTTACCTACTCGAGGGCGAGCAAGAATTAAGCTTGGGGATGCTGATACGTCTCCAACGTATCTATAATTTTTTATTGTTCCATGCTGTTATATTATCAATCTTGGATGTTTTTATATACATTTACAGCAATTATATATCATTTTTTGGGACTAACCTATTAACTTAGTGCCCAGTGCCAGTTGCTGTTTTCTGCCTGTTTTTGGTTTTACAGAAAATCAATACCAAATGAAGTCCAAATGCCACGAAACTTTTTGGAGATTTTTTTCTGGACAAGATAAACACTAGAAGCTTCGGGAGAATACCAGACGCCAAAGGAGGTGCCCACGAGCCACCAGGGCGCGCCTGGGGGCCAGGCGCGCCCTGGTGCCTCATGGGCCCACCCCATCTCCGTTTGACCTAATTCCACCACTATAAATTCCCAAAAATCGGGAAACCAACCAGGGAGTCGACGAAATACTTTTTCTGCCGCCGCAAGTTTCTGTTCTCGAGAGATCCCATCTGGAGGCATTCTCCGGTACTCCGTCGGAGGGGGAATCGATCACGGAGGGGCTCTACATCAACCTTGCTACCCTTCCGATGATGCGTGAGTAGTTTACCACAGACCTTCGGGTCCATAGTTAGTAGCTAGATGGCTTCTTCTCTCTTTTTGATCTTCAATACAATGTTCTCCTCGATGTTCTTGGAGTTCTATCCGATGTAATCACTTTTTGCGGTGTGTTTGTTGGGATCCGATGAATTGTGAGTTTATGATCAGATTATCCATGAATATTATTTGAGTCTTCTCTGATCTCTTTTATGCATGATTATTATAGCCTCGTATTTCTTCTCCGATCTATTGATTTGGTTTGGCCAATTAGATTGATTTATCTTGCCATGGGAAGAGGTGCTTTGTAATGGGTTCGATCTTGCGGTGCTCAATCCTAGTGACAGAAAGGGACATGACACATATGTATCGTTGCTATTAAGGGTAAAAAGATGGGCTTTATTCATATGTGAGTTTATCTTGTCTACATCATGTCATCATTCTTAAGGCGTTACTCCGTTCTTTATGGACTTAATACACTAGATGCATGCTGGATAGCGGTCGATGTGTGGAGTAATAGTAGTAGATGCAGGCAGGAGTCGGTCTACTTGTCTCGGACGTGATGCCTATATACATGATCATTGCCTTGGATATCGTCATGATTATTTGCTTTTCTATCAATTGCCCAACAGTAATTTGTCTACCCACCGTATGCTATTTTCTTGAGAGAAGCCTCTAGTGAAAACTATGGCCCCCGGGTCTATCTAAATCATTTACTAAAACCCTAAAAATATTTGCTGCACTTTTCTTTTATTTATTTTATTTTTTATTTTTGTTTCAATCTATCTATCTATCACATACGATTTAATCTTGCAATTGACCGCCGAGGGATCGACAACCCCTCGTTTGCGTTGGGTGTAAGGATTTGTTGTTTGTGTGCAGGTACTGCTAACGAGGTGTTGCGTGATTCTCCTACTGGATTGATAACCTTGGTTTCAGAACTGAGGGAAATACTTACCTCTGCTGTGCTGCATCATCCCTTCCTCTTCGTGGATAATACCAATGCAAGCTACAAGTAGCACTTCCCTTTTGAGCGAATCTTCATTTGGCGCACCAGAGCAGAAGACGGTATCTGGTAAGAGCGTGAGCGCTCGTACGCGGTCGTACCAGCCGCCACCGCCTCCCCCTAATCTCTACAAACAAATTTTGTGAAGGGCGGCAGGGAGATGCGTAGATACACATGCACGCACACATACAGAGGAGAAAGAGGAGAAGAAACCATCTGAAGAAAGGGGAAAATATCTGGGAGAGAAGAACTTCACTTAGATCCTTTCCGGCCTTCTTCGATCTTCACCCCCATCATTCATCGACAACAGCACCATAGAGTTAGTAATACCAATTTGTAGGACTAGGGTTTGTAAATCTATTCGTACTTATTCAAAGAATGAGATAGGATCGACCATTCATACTATTGTGGTTCTTTGTGATATTATCGATATGATTTTGCTTTATTTAATCTCTGTGTTTATTGGTTATTCCCCTCTCATGTGTGAGTAATCCCCCATAAGCATGGGAGATGTAGGGGATTGGTGAGATACATTTGTGCCCATTCCATATGTTGTTATTTGTGAGACTAGTTCTATGATTGATTATTAAGTTGTTTATATGTGGTGAGCGCAATGCGTGTTGTCGAATATAAGGGCCCATGCAACATGATCCAAAGACCTACACAAGTAACACATATTGTCCGGCGAATCCGTGGCCTCCAAGTGACAGGTGTTGGTATCTACGAGGAGCGAAGCTAATACCAGGATAACAGGAATCCATGATACTTAAAGCGTTGGTCCGGTCTCACGACCTTAGTTGTTGAAACGACCATGCATATGGCAATGTCGATACAGGATAATAGAGGAGAATGATGATTGATATTTTTGCACTCATCATACCGTTGTTTAAACCGGATAATCCCAGAATTTCTGAGAAAATCACTCTGATATTGCTACTAATGACTACCGAATGCAAGAAATTGTGAACTCCTTTGTTTAATGTGTTTCCACAGGAAATGGGCTCAAACATGGAAGAATATCGTCGCATAGAAGGAAACCTGAAGTGTGGTGAACAAGGCAAGTCAATAGGAGGTGCCAGGACGAATCCAGAGCAGAAGACGTTGCATGGTACGAGTGCACGCACTCGTAACAGTGGTCATACCGCACGCCGCCAACACCAGGGCGTCTACCTGATCAACTTCTATTAAGGGGACCACGCCAGAATCTCAATTTGGGGGGAGAAATAGAGCCATTCGCGAAACGGAGAACCAGAAGCCATCATCCAACCCTAGCCGCCACCATTTCCCATCTCATCTCCATAGCCTCCACCACCTTCATCACTGCAGCCATCTCTCCAAGATTAGTCATAATTGTAATCGACGCATCGCAATTGGCAACTATTGTAAGACATATTATCAATCAATCATTCATCTTTATGTCGTCTTCAATGAGTTCATCTTGCGATCCAATCGCCATATGTGATAATTCGGTAAGGCAATGGGTTGAGGCAAGGCCTTGCAACCCTATGTATTTGTCCAAGGGATCGTTCGAATGACTTTGCATATTTGACTTTATTTATATGTGTGCGATTGCAACGGAGTAGTCTTTTGTCTTCTTCTCGTTCTAAGGCCCTGCAAGTACCCAGGATCCCCTAGATCGCTCAAGCAGGAAGTAAGAAGCGAGGATGCGTGGAACACTATTCTAAACATCAGTGACAGAAAGGATTAGTACGGTAGCGAAAAGGAATTCCTTGGGGATAAATGGGGTGTAGTCATTAAACGCCCAATGCTCTTGTCTGAAGCAATTCTTAATAACCGAGGTAACCCCGCACGCCGGTAAGGGCCATGGGTTGGACAACTGACTCTTGATGCAGGTCGTGCACCGGTTCAGATGTACTTTGGACACATCCCCCACTTCATCACATTGTGAACACATCATAACGGTTGTCTTCCAGGGCTATGTTGATTATCAAGACAAGATCCCAACCACAAGTATAAGGTTGTGAGAGTAAGACCTCATACCCATGCCTATTTCAATATTATTGTTTGCTTCCAAAAGGTTGTTAAGGTCCGGTTTTAAAAACTAGAATATAATTCGAGTGCAATGACGTGTTTGACTCTTTGTCGTAGTGCACATCCTCTCGTGGGTTCGATAACCCAGGGTCACTCCTTGGGGAAAAGGAACGGGGACCTTCTGCTATCCAAACCGGATCACAAAGGGCATCAACCACTTTTTCTCGCGCCATTGCCGGGGATGCATCGTGTCACTAGTCATTGCTTTAGAGTTATTGTTCAAGTTTTTATTTCATTTTTTGTTCTTGTCTTTATTTATCCTTTTAGTTTGTGTTGTTACCAAATACCCGAAAAATATATCATGGCACAAAAACTTGGAGACTTTGCTGCTCCGAATGTGAACTTTATGCATGCACCAATCACACTACCTGATGTTGCTGCCGAACAATTTGAGATTAAGTCCTATTTAGTCACTATGGTTCAACAAAACCAATTTGGAGGCTCCGCATCGGAGGATGCCGGGATGCATTTACACACTTTCACTGAATTGTGCGATATGACACGCATTAGAGACTATGAACCTGACGCTTTGAAGTTGCATCTATTTCCTTTCTCTTTGGGAGGAAAAGCAAAAGAATGGCTTCTAGCTTTGCCTAGAGGAGTTATAACTTCATGAAACTTATGCTGCAGTATGTTTTTATCAAAGTTTTGCCCCCCCCCCCCTGCAAAAATTATGCAACTTTGATCTCAGATCACAGGTTTTAAACAGGAAGATCCCGAGCCACTAGCACTTGCATGGGACCACATGAAGGAGGCTATAAGAAATTGCCCGAACCATGGGATGGAAGAATGGTTAATTCTTCATATATTTTATAATGCTCTTAACCCCATGTCAAAAATCGTGCTAGATACTGCTACAGGAGGAATCATTATGGGAAGACAGATCGAGGAGGCCAAGAAATTACTTGATGATATGTTAGAGAATCATACCCAATGGCATGTGGGGAGGTCTACCACAAGAAAGGCCAATTCCATCTCTGAAGGGAAAAATGAAGGGCTGACCGCTAAGATCGATGAATTAATCGATACCATAAAAGGTAAAGAAGAGGTAAATGTCAATGCTATTACCGATAATGATGTTAATGATGTTAACTTTATTGCTCGCAATAACTATAATCCTAATTGGAAAAATCAAGGATATGCTCCTAATTATCCTAAGCCACTGTATCCAACTAGTCAAGGAGCACCTAATAATTTTGGAATGAGCAACAGTAATAGTAGTTCTTTGGATGAAACTCTTAAAACTTTTATAACTGCCCAAACTGAGCAGAACAAGATGTTTACCGACATATTAAAAAATCATGATCGCTTACTCGGTCAAATGACCGGTAAAATTGCTGGACTCACTAACGATGTGCAGGCTTTAGAAGAAAGAACCCGTAGCATGGAGGCACGCATTGCTAAAATTACAGAAAGCACTAGCCAAGTTTGCTGAAAAACTAGAACCTAATCCGGTTGAGAGTGTCAAGATGATAAGAACTAGCGAAGAATCTCCGGAGGAGTTCAACAAGAGCCATATACCAGAACCTACATATTCCATTGTAGACTTCGTGAGATGTTGACTCTCAAGCATCCACTACTTGAGGTATCAAATGATGAAGCATATAAACGCTTTGTTGAACAAGTTGCAGATAAGCTACGTGCATTGGATGCTAAAAATAAAAAGCTATATGGTAAGCTTCGGGCTAAACAAGAAGATATATTTGAACCAAATATTGAAATTGAGATTGGGTTGAATAAGTTCAATGCTTTATGTGATCTAGGTGCTAGTATTCCTACTATCCTAAGTCCTTTTATGATAATCTCAATCTAGGTTCGTTTATTACTAGTGAAATTAAATGACCATGGCCAATTCTACCTTTACACAAGTAGTAGGGATTAAACATGGTGTAGTCATTCAAATTAATGATTGCCCTGTCATGATTGATCGTGTCACTGTTGATATGGCTGAAGATCCCATTGCTCCAATTATACTAGGAAGGCCATTCTTAAGGACCATTAAAGCTACCATTAATGTTTTTGAAGGAAATGTGAGATTTGATCTTCCGTCAAAGGATTTTTTTAGCACTTCCACAGGAAAAAGAAGATGAAGATGTACATAAGAGACGGTATCACTCTAAATGCCAGGAGCTATGGGCTAGGCATCAATGCACCAAAAGAAAAGTAACCGTCAATACGGTCGAGCTTACCGACCGAAAACAAAGCGCTTCATGGGAGGCAGCCCATGCGAATAAGGTAGAGAAAGTAAGTTTATTTTGTTTTCATTTTGTTTGTTTCAATAAAGAGTGTTGAAGTTTAGTTTAGAGGAGGAGAAGAAAAAGATCTCTACCAAGACCGATTATGTTAAAAAGTTGCTATGTGTTGTACCTATGTTAAAAAGTCTGGAAATTTGGCCTTCTCGACATGTTGGAACTAACCTCTCAGGATTAAGAAGAAAAGCCCCAAAGAAAAAATTCAATTCAGGGCATCCAGAACAAAAGACGGCGCATGGTACAACCCACCACGGTCGTACCAGCGGTCGTACCAAAGGAGGAGAGGCAAGCCAACGTATCCAGAGGAAAAGACAGCTAACGGTACGAGCGCAAGCACTCGTATCGCTGGTCGTACCTTGGAAAATGGATCACCTTCCTCAACCGTGCTGAAAAGAAAAGGTTTATGGCACTTCACAAGAGGAGGATGAAGCCAACCAAGTGGGCGTGTCCGTCCACGATCGCCACACTTGGCATAGGTAATGATTTCAATTTACTATGCACTAATGTGTGTTTGCAACATTTTGTTTTTCAAAACATGGCAACGTTTCGTCATTTAACAGTGGAGTTCTTGAGCATGCTCAAGCACACTGTTGGGTTGAATACAAGAGGAGAAGAAGAACAGATCACTTTCCGTCTCATGGACCAAAGTTGTGACATATCTCTCATGGAGTGGTGCAACCACTTTGGCTTCCCCAACAACGACGGGCACTACCGCTACACCTACGATATGCTCGAACCCCATCCATTAGAATTATTTGGTCAAATGATTTACCAAGGCTATAAGCATAGAGCCAGCTGCATTGAGTGCCCTGCTATACGTTATCTCTATTATGTTATCACTAACTCATTGCAGGCACGAGGAGAAGTTTCGAAAGTCGATGAAGAAAATATGCTCATTCTTGGGAAGGCCGCGAACCCCCACATCGACTACACGCCAAACTTAGGTGCAATTCTTTTGTTTCACATTTAGAACCAAGCCAATCATGCACAAGGAGATATCGCTTGCGGAGGAGTAATCACCATTTTGGCCAACTCTCTTGGCTTTGACTTCACCGACTTGCGTCCTCTTGCCAGTAATCGCCTTGTTAATTTTTGTGTTCTTCTGAGTGCGGGGATGATAATAGCCCGCCATGGTCGCTACTTCATTCAAATTCATGGAGTGGGGCACTTATTTCCCACTCCCATGCCTAACCGCTTCTCGATAGAGGAGGGACAATTGCATTATGTCGCACAGGGAAGGAGATGAAGCATTAGATCAAGAGGCGGCCGAACCAGAGGAGGTGGACGAAGATGAACTCGTAACGGATGATGATGAGGAGGAACAACCACAAGATGATGTACAAGGGGATGTGACCTACACCACGTACGCTGGCGTCAACAACCTCGAGGGCTCCATCAACAACATGAGCAACCTTGCCAACGCCCTTCGAGACAACACCACGTACATGGCGAACCACTTGTCTACATGGAGCTAGTCTTGGGCTCCGGGCTATTATCCGCCGCCGCAAAGATCTCGCTAGTTTGGGCTTGCAAAAGCTTAAGCTTGGGGAGGTTACTTCCATGTCTACATCAAGATGTGGCGGTATTTATTTTAATAAGTTGTAATGAGGTTGTACTTCAGCTCGCTGAGAGCTTCAAACACTCGTGTTGGTTTGTTCCAACACTCTGCTTTTATTTTCTTTTGCTCTTTGTTTGCCTTTCTCACCGTTTACATCTTTTGCAAGTTAGCTTTCAAAAACTAGAAAATACAAAAATAGAATAAGGTTTTCCTTCGCTTTGCACTTCTCATTTTTGCCCCAGCTTTCTGTTTGCATTCTCTTGCTAATATTTTTTCCGCAGTGGAGTTGATCTACGCCGAGCAACGGGGGACACACCTTGAGGAAGAGAAGTGTGAAAATTTATGAACATGAGGTATGTCCTACGACTCCCACCTTTTGAACTTGAGATGCTTAGAATAGTTGTAGTAGTAGCAGCATGTGTGAAGTGTTCAAGTGGGAGTAAGTCTTGATAGTTAAAACAAAGGTTTTGTTCTTGTAGGTGAAATAATTTAGTAGCCTTTGTTCTATTTAATCTAGATAATAAAGACTTGCCATGGGACTAGTTTTAAAAAGAAAGTGATGATAACAAAGAATAACCATGCATACGAGAAAGTCTCTAGAAAGGCTTGGGTGTTGAGAAAATTTGTAGAAGAAGGTGATGTTAGAGATACTCAACCCCATAGTGTTTAATTTGATAGACTCAAATAGCACTTGTGGATAAGTTGTCCAGAGGAAACCAGTTGAAAGGTGATCGAGATTATGCCAAAATTTGTTTTGCAATACATGGTTCTTCAGATTCTTGCTAGATCCATGGCCTGGTCACTATATGTTGCTTTATGCGCGTAACTGTGACTTCGTCACCTCTCTTGAGTTTATATTGAGGACTCCGCTGGCCAATGAACGATCCACTAGAGTTTCGGCTTGGATTTCAGCTATGAGTCTGTTAACGTTCGTAGTGGCAACACTACAGTGAATATTATTCGGCTTTCTCTTGAGCGTGTGTGTATGTGGTAATAAACGAATACTGACTGCAACGTTCGAAAGAGACAACACTTGGTCCATAGTATTCAAACTTAAGCCACAGCAAAAAAACCTACCTTGCATGGATGATTTCGTTGGCATAATCCCGTCACTAGACAATGAAAGTTTCAACAAGCAATGATTAAAGGAAGTGTTTGCGAGCCTTGATGAGTCGATACTTGTGCGAGTTAGCGAGTTACTCTAGTATCATGTTGTCCTCTACATACATTTCACTCCCGTAATTCATCCTTTCATTGCAAAGAAAGAAAAGCCCTTCCAAAGTGTTCCCAGCAAGCAAA
This sequence comes from Elymus sibiricus, assembly GCA_039707655.1. Taxonomy (NCBI): domain Eukaryota; kingdom Viridiplantae; phylum Streptophyta; class Magnoliopsida; order Poales; family Poaceae; genus Elymus; species Elymus sibiricus. Next base: position 525,928,386 of record CM077666.1, on the reverse strand, counting down.
TGCTAGCTAGAAGAAATAGAATAAAAGTTGCTTGATTATCTTGTCTAGACTAACAAGAGTTTTGTGCTGATTATCTTTGCTTGACTAACGCTTGCATAATAACCATGCCACCGCTATAACTATACTAAGTTTTCAGGTGAAGAAAGCAGAGGGTTATCTAGGCGTATCGATCGTAAGTGAACCAAAACATTCTCGTTATTTTGGTTTAAACAACTGAGTTCCTTACGGTTGAATTTTTGTTTCTTGCTCAAGGACGATCACGGTTTAAGCTTGGGGGGTTGATGAGTGATATTTTTGCACTCATCACAACGTTGTTTAAACCGGATAATCCCGGAATTTCCGAGAGAATCACTTCGATATTGCTACTAATGACTACCGAATGCAAGAAATTGTGAAATCCTTTGTTTAACATGTTTCCACAGGAAATGGGGTCAAACATGAAAGAATATCGTCTCATAGAAGGAAACATGAAGTGTGGTGAACAAGGCAAGTCAACAGGAGGCGCTAGAACGAATCCAGAGCAGAAGATGGCGCATGGTATGAGTGCACGCGCTCCTACCAACGGTCATACCTCACGCCGCCAGCACCAGTGCATCTACCCGATCAACTTTTATGAAGGGGACCATGCTAGAATCTCAACAGGTGGGCGACATAGCCATTCATGAAACGGAGAACCATAAGCCATCATCCAACCCTAGCCGCCACCATTTCCCATCTCATCTCCATAGCCTCCACCACCTTCATCATCGCAGCAATCTCTCCAAGATTAGTCATACTTGTAATCGGTGCATCGCAATCAGCAACTATTGTAAGACATACTATCAATCAATCATTCATCTTTATGTCATCTTCAATGAGTTCATCTTGCGATCCGATCACCATGTGTGAATAATTCGGTAAGGCAATGGGTTGAGGCAAGGCCTTGCGACCATATGTATTTGTGCAAGGGATCGTTGGAATGACTTTGGGTATTTGACATTATTTGTATGTATGTGATTGCAACGAAGTTGTCTTTTGTCTTCTTCTCGTTCTAAGGCTCTGCAGGTACCCAGGATCCCGTAGATCGATCAAGGAGGAGGTAAGAAGTGAGGATGCGTGGAACACTATTCTGAACACCAGTGACAGAAAGGATTAGTATGGTAGCGGAAAGCAATTCCTTGGGAATAAATGAGTTGTAGTCATTAAACGCCCAATGCTCTTGTCTGAAGCAATTCTTGATAACCGAGGTAACCCCGCGCACCGGTAAGGGCCATCGGTTGGACAACTGACTCTTGATGCAGGTCTTGCACCGGTCAAGACGTACTTTGGACACATCCCCCACTTCATCGCGTTGTCAGCACATCATAACGGTTGTCTTCCAGCGCTATGTTGATTATCAAGATGAGATCCCACGCACAAGTATAAGGTTGCGAGAGTAAAACCTCGTACCCATGCCTATTTCAATATTATTATTTGCTTCCAAAAGGTTGTTAAGGTCCGGTTTGAAAAACTGTAATATAATTCGAGCACAATAACTTGTTTGACTCTTTGTCGTAGTGCACATCCTCTCGTGGGTTCGATAACGCAGGGTCACTCCTTGGGGAAGAGGAACGGGGACCTTCTGCGATCCAAACCGGATCACAAAGGGCATCAAAAAACACATCACCCTTGAACTTTTTTGAGAAGTTAGCCATTAGATGCCTAAAACACTCCCTTTGCTCTACATCAGGGAAAAGAATGTATGACTGCATTTTCTAGACCTTTACATGCATCTATGCATATAGCTAGAGGGGAAACCTGACCTAATGCCATGTTGAGTTGTGACATGAACCATGTCCAATTATCTTCAGTTTCAAAATCAATGAATGGAAATGCTATAGGGAACATCCAGTTATGACCATCTAATATTGTATAAGCAGCTAAGCGATCTCTCCACCTACCAGCAGTTGAGTCTATGCTAAGATATGGTCTGCAACCAGCTATAAAGCCATCAATGCAAGGCTTATGAGCCATTAAGAATCGATTAAAGCAAACAATAGCGTCAACTATCTTCATATCCACATCTGCAATGCTCCCTGGTGATCTCTTCTCAACTTCTTCTTTGAAGTTAAACAAATATTGGAAACTTTGCCTCATGCTGCCATATAGCTCTTTCTATGCTATATCTTTGCCCCTCCACACTTTATCATAACCAATGGTAGTGCCATGTGTCTCTTCTAGCTTCTCCTGTAACTCCTTGCATCCAATGGTAGGATCATTCGGAAGAATGGAAATTGCCTTCTCTGCTACCCATCCTTGAGTTGTCATGCTGCTTTTGATCCCGCCAGTAGAGGAGCACTTGTGCTTTAAAGAGATCTTGGTAACCTTCATATAGCCAGTAGAATAACAAAATTCAGCAATAAAAAATACAAAACAAAAATAAGCACAAATCACACAACTAAAATAAATGTTAGCAAGAAGGTTAGTACCCTTATGGTCTTTCCATCAGGCCTCAACCTAGCCGTTATCCTCCATGGACAGTTTTTCGCTCTACATTTGCCAAGATATCTTTCTTTGTCAGTTTTATATCCCCTAATGTCAATCTCGTTGTTAATACCATATTGTTTGATTGCCATCTTGAAGTCTTCCATTGAAGGAAATAAGGCACCAAGGTACATATGAGGGTTCTATTTGTCATATGCAATCTCATGGTCCATAGCCACACCATCATCAACAAGCATGGCTACCTCAATCAAAAGTTGACGGTCCTCTTCATCACTCATGTACACTTCCTCACTGACCAGAGAAGGTGGTGGACTGGTGGTTCAGGGGCCGCATCATCATTGATACCAAGCACATCACAAAGATTTTCTTCAGTTATGGGAACATCAACGTCATCTTCTTCTGGAGGAGCTATCTCAATCAAATTCCAATCTATGGCTGGTTCTACATCAGTCACCATAGATGACTCACATCTCTCAATACTATCAGCCACTTCACAAACAATCTGTGAATGCATTGTGGGTGGTTCCTCAACATCATCCGGTGTAAACTCCACATCATCAGCAAAAACCCTATATTGACTACCCATTGATTGTGCAAGCGCAAAAGCTGACAAGTTTGCATTGTCCTGAACCACAGATGAGCTAGCACTACATTCCACAAAGCTGTTAGTTGGTGTCTTCTTACTAGCAGGCTCCTTTAGTGGCTTCTTAGCGGCAGGTGGTTTCTTGGCAGCAGGTGGTTTTTTGGGAGCTGGTGGCTTTTGGGGAGCAGGTGGGTTTTTGGGCGCTCTCTTCTTTGAAGATTTCTTTGCATTAGGTGTTTCCAATATAATAACCCGAGCTACCAAAAATGATTTATTTGCCTCGTAATCCCAATGATGGCTAATAAAGTGCATGACTAGTTGTTGAGCATCTAGTATTGGATCAACTGTTTTCAAGGTGGTGTCAAGTCCAAATAGCCGCACCTCCTGGCCTGGCCCCATTTCGATTTGTTCTGCCAATACTTCAGTGAACTTGACACATGACAGCTCCCCGCAATGTTAAAGTCAAACACAACATCATGCTTTTCAACAGCTTGCTCGCTACCATCATCAAACTTGGTGACATACACGCCCGTCGATGGGGCAGGCCAAATTGGCCGACGGCACAGGGCCCCCAAATGTTTGGGGCCCCCAAATCACTAGGGATTAGGTGATTGGCTGCCCTTAATCAAGAAAAAAGGGCCCGCTAGCCCAGCAAAACAGGCAGGACGCCGATCGATCGCCTCCCGCATGTCGCAGACGGCCGTGTAGACGCCTGGTGCCCTCGCCTGATCGCCGCCCAAGGTTATTCCGTCCGCCGATCGTCCTATCCGATCTGATTGCTCGCCTCGTGCTATTTTCCCTTGCTGTCGTCGTCATCTTCTCGTCTCCTCGGCAGATGATGCCGCAGTCATAGTTGGCTACTTTCCCAAGCCCCGATCCCAAGTAAGTGCTCGAGACCTGTTTGCTTGTTTGCTGCAGGTGGGTTTGCTGCAAAGTTCGGATATGAATTTTGGATAGAGAATGGAAATAGTTGTGCATCTTATGATCCCCAAAAATCAAGGTCCGCACCCGTGCTAACACCATTACACATATGCTCTTTGTTTTCTGAACTTTGTTGCAAAAATGTGCACATTGATAATTAATAAATAAGAAACTACATCATTAGCCATTGTACTTTAGATAGATTGATAATAAATTGCTTTTGATGCTTTACAGGTCAGTGGTTCAGACTTTACAAGGATTGAACTATCTTCATAGATAATTGCTCACGCATCAAAGATTTTGAAGATAGTTGTTCATTCAAATTTCAGGTACGGTCTTCTTCTTTTTTCTCATACGATCATTTTAAAAACAATTAGGGCATATTTTGCATTTCGCCCTGGGCCCCCAAATTTCTGGAGACGGCCCTGGTGACATAAGGACCTACTTTAATAGTTATTAAATTGTGAAAACATGGGGCAGTGGCGGCATCCTACTCGACAATAAGCAACAACAAGTGACATACTATGAAGTTAGAACATACTAGACAATCACCCGCAAAAAAAGAACATAACAGACAATGTACTGGACAATGAGCAAAAGTATTCTCACCTCCGCGCTTCTGCAAATAAAGAATCAAGGTCGAACCCGTCTCCAACGTTGCCGTCACCCCCTCTGGTTCAACCATCACCAACAGTTATCCGCATAACTTCATCGATTTCCATCGTCCACACACAACACTTGAAATTCATCAGCTTATCGACACAACGGCGAGCGCGCGGTGGCACGGGAGCACGGCAAGCAGAAGCAGGGCCGGCGGCAGCAACATCAGTAGCATGACGGGGCGGTGGCGGTGCACGAGCACGCGGGGCCGCTGGCTACAAGAACCAGCAGCAGCACCCCGGGGCGGCGGCAACAAACTCCTAAACCTAACCCTTGGTCGCTGCCCCGGGGGAGATGGGGATGAGAGGGAGAGAGAAAGACTCAACTGGCGTCGCGTGAGGTGCCACTGTCCAGGACCACCGCCGACGAGTGTAGCTGGCGCCCTCGAGCACCAAGTCGCCGCTGCCGCTGTGCGAGAAGGAAACGATACGGACGAGAGCGAGCTCTTCTCACTCGACTTGGGCTTTAGACACGGGGGCAGTTTCAGGATTTCATGTGGGCCCCACCTGTAGGTGGGCAAATCCTCAAATTACTGAGTAAGCTATGGCTAAAAAGCAAACACAATATAATGGGTGGCAAATTTGCAAAGTCCAAAATAAGTAGGGGCTATGACTCAAATCCCCCCACGGAAGTTGAAGCCAAAAAAACTCGATTTCTCCCCTCCGACTCCAGCTGGTGTCATTTCCTTCGCGAAATGAGCGCCCGTCAGAATCGACCTCCCACCACGAATCTACTCCCGATATACCCATGTTTTTACGTCAATTTACATTTAAAAAAATGCCACTGGGCCGTGCCCTCGAAAGAAAATGATTCGGCCCACCCCGAGCGCCTCTCCTGTGTCTCTTTGCTCGATCTCCGGAGTCAAGCCCCACCTCGACGACGAGACCGGATCCCAGCCTGCCCGTCTCCCCCTCCATCCAGCACCTTGGTGAGCACCTCCTCTCTGTCTCCTATTTGCTGCTGTTATGTGCAAGTGATGTGCTGCGATTTTGTCTAGTTGGTTAACATGTTGTAGTGGATGGTGTAGTGTAGCCGATTTCTCAAATGCTTGACATGGACAGTGGGCATGTGCTAATGAATATGTGGTGTACTATTTTAATTTGTAATCATGCTATCACCACATTAGTTATCAGGGTTCAAGGAGGACCGATAGAGAACATAACAAGGCAAACAGGCAAAAGCATAAATAAAATGAATACTGTAAATCTATAATAGGGAAAACTGGCAATCATAGAACAATGTCAAATTGTAGAACTGTTAACTGTAGATTTGACAAATGACATGAATACGCAGATCAAAGGCATTCTGCCTTTTTTGTCATAAAAAGGAGATTCTGCCTGATTATTTTTTAAGTTGGACCTTACAGTGTTTAATTCATCAGGACCAACTGCTGAGCTCGAACATGCTATTTTACCATATTCAGAATTAAGAAATACATACATTGTTTTGGTCAGTACCACAATTCTCGATTCTACCGTGTAGACTAGGATTAGTGATACTTTACGATTTTGATTTTCTTCAGCCAGCATATGTTGGAAGTTGCATAGGTAACACAATCAGTCCAATGGCACAGATTTACACACCTTTATCATAATGTAATGCGGGTGAACCAAGACCACTCAAACAACAGAGATATATCAATCCTACAACCCCCTGCCAGCGATATGCCAACACCACACACCAAATATTCATCATATTGCCCCGAGTGAGACATTAAGTCACTAACACAACAAGCCAACGGATTAGAAAGCAGAGGCAGACTTAAAGTGGGGTGTGAGGTTTCAGTTGAACCTCCAGCGCTATGAGAGAACAAGATGCTATCAGAATAACAATCAAATCAATCTGCACCAAACTGATGGACCAATTAGGATATGTCAAAGAAAAAGGAAATACTTGGATTGTATATTCTGTTGATGAGCTTCCTCAAATGCTCTAGATCTTCATGAGCAAGCAAGCTGGATGCACACCCCACTAGGTCATAGGAGAGCTTTCATACATTCATAGCTCTAGTGCATCCGTTGCATGGCAATCCCTACTCCTTGCATTAACATCAATTATAAGGCCTCTCCATTGCCTAATGATTAGCCGCATTGATGCAAGACTTTCTTCCATTTTTGGCTTCTCCTAAACCTCCATCATCATTCTCTTTTTTCCATTAGGTGCAAAGATCAAGGCTCATGCTCAAGTATTGCATAATTATTGATTAGTTGAAATGGGAGGTTATGTTGTTAATGTACTTGACCGACGCTCTGCCTGGTTTATGATAGGATGTTTTGATATGATAAAGCCTTAACGCATCATGCCTCATGATACACCTGACATTCTTTCTAAACCTAAAGGCATTGATGAGCGTGATTTGAAAGCATTGATCCATGAAAAGCGAGAGTAATTTTATTTGCATGTTTTGATGTTACTTACTTGTTATCAACTATAGAGTATTGCATTGTATCGCTATTCTTTAAGGTCACATAGTAATTACATCAGACTAATTATGATTCATGTTAATAGCACCAACACTGAAAAATCCTTTTGTTATCATCTTCCTACTCGAGGACGAGCAGAGATTAAGCTTGGGGATACTGATACGTCTCAAATGAGTCTATAATTTTTGATTGTTTCATGCTATGTTTATATCATTTTGGCATAGTTTTGGCACCAATATTTTTTTTTGGGGACTAACATATTAACTCAGTGCCTACTGCCAGTTGTTGTTTTATGCATGTTTTTGGACTTTCAGGAATATCAATTTTACCGATCTCCAAAAATCCTGAAAAAAATCTGAAAAAAGTTTTGCACCGACAATGTCTCAAAGGACCCTAGCCCCACATAGGGGGTGACCGACAACCACCACGCGGCCAGGTGGTGCGACCAAGGGGGTGGCTGCGTGGGCCCCCTGGTGTTTCGTTCCATCGACTCTCGACGCCTATATTTTTCATTCGCTCTAAAAACCCTAAATATCGAGGAGTCATAATTTTTCCACCGGCACACCTCTCTATACCAAAGCGATCCAATCTGGAGGCCTTTTCCGGTTCTGTCGGAGGGGGAAATTATCTCGGTGCCCATTTACATCAACTTGAATGCCACCATGATCGCTCATGAGTAGTTTCCTTTGGACTATGGATCCATATCAGATACTAGATGGTTTTATCTCCCTTGTTTCTCAATACAAAGATCACATGAGCTGCCCTACATGATTGTGATCCATCTGATGTAATTTCTTGGTGTGTTTGTTGCGGTGTTATGAATTGTCACTTTATAATCAGATCTATCCATGAATTATTTTGAGATCAATTTGGTTTCTTTGCTGCAAAATTGTTATACATATATGCTCTCCAATCTAGTTGTCTTTCTTTGGCCATGTTTGATGGATGATCTCCAAGAGGGAGTTGTATATGTTAGTTGGGTTCAATCTTGCAAGTAGTCTACCGCAGTGATAGAAAGTGGAAAAGGCTTGTATAGTGTTGTGACCGCTAGGGATAAAAAGATGATTGCAAAGTTGTCCTTTGAACGCAGGGTGAAGACAATATATCATCTACATCATGTCATCATACTTAATGCAATACTTTGTTCTTTACTTAATACTTTGAGATGCATGCTGGATAGCGGTCTTGGGGTGGAGTATTAGCTATAGATGTGGTTGGATTCACGTTCTATAGATGTCCGGACGTCATGCCCATATGCAATTGTGCCATGTATAATCATAATCATAAAAACTGCAATTTAATCGATACGCAACTATAATTTATTCACCATACCTTGTTATTTCTTCTGGAGAGAAACCACTAGCGAACCTATGGATCCCAGTCCATTCTTTTTCCCATTGCTTTCAACCTCGATCAGACGCTCCTTACAATTCCTTGTTTTTATTTCTTTTCCTTGCAATTACAATCTTCCATACACACTCGCGTTTAATCCTTGTAACTAGCAAGGCTAGTAAGACTTACAATCTTACTAGTTTCGTTGGGGGCCAAGCCAAATTTTGTATTTGTGTGTGTATGTACTTATCATTGGCTGTAGTGCAAAGCTCCTACTGGTTCGATAAACCTTAAGGTCATCCACTTTGAGGGAAAATTGATGCTTTCTACAAACCCTTGCACTTGGGGGCCCAACACCTTCCTAGTTGAGAGGAAGCAGTGGGAACGAAGGGGTGGTGAGAAAGGGGTGTGAATGGGGGTTTGGGCGGTGAGGGGAGAGGATTGGGGAGTAAGGGCCATCTCGTGCCATCTCCCGGGCTTCCAAAGGCATGCTGGGAAGTGCCACGAGTGGCTCGTTTGTGCCTGGCTCTAGGAAAATGGTCGATTTGGTCGTTCCTCCTCAGCCAGGCTAGGGCTGCTTTGAGGTTCGTGCGAGCCACGAATTCGGTGTAGCCTAGGATACCAAATAGGCCAAAATTTCATTTCATCCCCAGGGGCTGGTTGGGGGTGCGGGCTACTAAACATGACCTTATTGGAGGCGTCGCTATCGGTGCCCTCATCATCTTCGTCGGCAGAGGAGGAGGAGGAGGAGCGGGAGGGGTGACGGAGCCAGGGTCGTCGGCCATGGTGACGGGATTGCGGTGGGAGGGGGATTAGGGGCCAGTTCTTTTCAGATTGTAGAATAGATTCTAGGTTCACAGAAGTGGGGGGTTTGAGTTTTTGCCCTACTTACTTTGGACTTTGCAGGTTTGCCACTACTTACGTTGTAACTTTTTTTTGCCACACCTTACTTTAAAATGTTGAGGATTTGCCCTTTGTCACTTAAACTCGTTTGTTTGATATACCTTTGATGGAAAATGGTTATAAGACATTACCAAACTGCCCTTTTATAATCCAACATAGCCCAACCAGTTCTTAATCAAATAAGAACGCCCCCCAATAAGAACCCAAGCAAGCGCCCCGGGCTGCCACCGCTACTGCTCTCTATCAGATTGTTGCTGCTGCTCGCTGGCGCCATGGGCTACTGCTACTGCTGCTCGCCATGGACTGTTGCCATTGCCACATCTCGCCAGCACCATGGGCTCTTGTGGCACAAGCAGTAGCTGCCCCAACTTACGTGCCTCGCATACTACTGCAACTGTGCATGAAATGGATGGAGTGCACAAACCGTTGATTCAAATCAAATGAAACTTTCCAATATTACTCATATATGGATGCTTGAATTTCCGTAATTTTTTGAAATTTTCCTGATAATTTTTAAAATTCGGTCCAAATTTGAAGCTAAAATTTGAAATGGATGGAACACTCAAACCGTTGATTCAAATCAAATGAAACTTTCCCATATTACACATATATAGATGCTTGAATTTCTGTAAATTATTTGAATTTTTTCTAACAACTTTTAAAATTCAGTCAAATTTTGTAGCTAAAACAAGAATTTGAATTTTCTCCAATTTTGTTCATCCAAATCAGCTCAAATTTCACCAGCACGGTTACACATGTATGGTTGGTTTTATGGCATTATTTCAAAAATTTCTGGATGGTTCGATAAATTCGACCAAAATTGGGACAACATTTTGGCCCAATTTGCATAGCATTTTTGCTGCATTTGGCAGCTTTTGAGAAACAATATGAACATATACAACAAAAGATGATAGATCATAGTGTCCATACATTGTGGTAGCAATTCGCGTGTCCATACATAATAGTTTTGAACCATCAGGTCATAGTTGCCATGTTAGAACACAAATTGATGAGATAAGCCAAGTTTGGCATATTACATTGGAAAGCATGACATAAGCCAATAGTCTCGCATATTGCAACACAAAATAATGGGATATCACATAAGCCAAGTCAGGCATAATACAAGACTAGCTCATCTTCCTTCTCTTCAGAGTCAATTTTTTGGCTTTTGAGCTTGAGGCCATGTTCCCATCATAGTGTCCTCCACAGTTGGGGAAGTTTGTTGCGATGCCTCATCAGCCAATGCCATAGCACACATCCTACATGTGTTGACAAATGTAAGTTTTGCAATAAAGAGAAGGCAAACTCAACATTACTGAACTATGATGATATTTGTACCTTCTTGTGACAGGATTGGGACTGCCTTGAAGACTTTGTGGTAGGGTGATCATGTGCCGATTAGGAGTGACAACAACTTCAACTTGTGGTGCTGCCACTTCAGTTTCCAGTGCCAAGGCATCATCCTCCACTGGATATCTTCTTGCACTCTTCTTTCTTTTTCTGCACAAATATTACCAAGTTAGTACATATGGAAACATGAGAGAAATAAAAATTGATCATTCCAAGTACATCGGCCTTGGTCCATTGAGAGGACAAGTAGATTGCCTATGGCCTACAAGTTGGCATCATTTGCATCTATTCTTGTTGCCTACCTGTTTAGGCTCTTTTTTGTTTTTAGGACCACCACCCCCACCTTCAAGGAAGCTCGTGTACCTATTCTTTCTAGGTCTTCCAACACCTATTTTCTTGTCTATTGGAGCCTCCATGTCAAATGGGAATTCTACATGTGGTCATTGAGACCTATCTCTCAATGGCTCAACCTCTCTAGCATATGCTGCCGGGAACTTGTCTAGAGAGGAATAATCGTCCACATATTCTTCCCAATTGGGGTTCCTTCCCTCTAGCAAAAAACCAATTGCATGCTCACAAAACTTCCTTGTGTGCTGCCACTCCAAGCAAGTGCATTCCCTTTGGTTAATCTTCACAACATGTCGCAGATTGTGTTTCACCTCACAACTTGCAACTCCTGATTTAACAACTTTCAAATGTTTAAGTCCCCTTGTCCTATTACAAATCTTTTGGATGATGGCTGGAATAATTTTACCTCTCAGTTTCACTCCAATCTTTATCCTTTTCTCCTGAAGTATCATGATCAACTCTCTAAGAGTGTAAGCTAGCTCATCAGGTGGGAAGTCTTTGCAATCTTTAATCTAACCATTAAAAGACTCAGCAAGGTGTAATCACATTTAATGGAGGGGTTGTGATGGCTCAATATTTTGACACTTTCACATGGGAATTTATTTGGATTTTCGGAGGGTTTTTGCCGGTTCTCGCCATTTTACCAACGATAATCTTTTAAGCATGAAGAATCTTTGTTTTCCTACTTGATGTGCAGGTACAAGCACTTTTGGAACAAAATCAATCAATACCCTGACCATTAAAGCAAATTGAAGCAACTTCCCTTTTGAGCAAATCTTCATTTGGCGCACCAGAGCAGAAGATGGCGTTTGGTACGAGCTTGAACCCTCGTACCAGCAGTTGTAACAGCCGCCGACGCCTCCCCCTGATCTATACAAAGAACTTTTATGAAGGGCAGCAGGGAGATGCATAGATACACATGCGCACACACACATATAGAGGAGAAATAGGAGAAGAGACCATCTGAAGAAAGGGGAAAGGATCCGGGAGAGAAGAACTTCACTTAGATCCTTTCCGGCCTTCTTCGATCTTCACCCCCCCTTCATTTATCGACAGCACCACCATAGAGACAATAATACCAATTTGTAAGACTAGGGTTTGTAACTCTATTCGTACTTATTCAGAGATTGAGATAGGATCGATTATTCATACTATTGTGGTTCTAGGTGATATTATCGATATGATTCTTCTTTATTTAATCTCTGTGTTTATTGGATAGTCCCCTCTCATGCGTGAGTAATCCCACATAGACGTGGGAGATGTAGGGGATTGCTGAGATTCATTTGTGCCCATTCCATATGTCGTTGTTTGTGAGACTAGTTCTATGATTGATTATTAAGTTGATTATCTGTGGTGAGCGCAATGCGTGTTGTCCAATTTAAGGTCCCAGGCAACATGATCCAAAGACCTACATAGGTAACACATATTGTCCAGCAAATACGTGGCCTCCACGTGACAGGTGTTGGTATCTACGAGGATCGCCGACAATATGAGGATAACGGGAATCCATGATACTTAAAGCGTTGGTCCGGTCTCATGACCGTAATTGCTGAAACGACCATGCATATGGCAACGTCGATGCAGGAGAATAGAGGAGAATAATCCATGCATGGAGAAGTTCGATTATTCAAGGGTAAACCGCCTACCAAACATATAATCAACGAAGTAGAATCACATGAAAAGGTAACTGGTATTATCGCTACACTGGCACACTTGATGTACACTATGATCCAAAGTTTTCCTGCTCCTAATTTCTCTACTACAGACAAACCAACTGTTTATTTTTAGTCCTTTACTTTTGTGTTATTTACTTTTATGTTATTTACTTTCTGGGTCCACAACCTATTTCATCACCCTTCTGGTACATCTGTGTTTCCAGAACAACACTAACCCCTTCAGGTATTCGAACAGTTAATTCGCACAAGACCTGTGACAACTTGTGTGCGACAGAATTAATACTCTCCTCTACTCCTCATTGGGACCGATAACTAATTGGATGCTTACATGAATTTGCTGAACGATCGTGTGTGTCTTGCAGGCCATCAAGCAATTTTCTGGCGCCATTGCCGGGGAGCTAAGTGCAGAGTATTAGTTTCTTAACTGATTTGTAGGTGTTATTATCGTAGATGCAATATTATATAGATAGAGGTTCTACTCGTTCAGGGAGAACTTATCTACCAGAATATATAGAGAGGTTCCTAGTGGAATAACGAGCTGAAGTCATAGAAAAATTTCAAAAGGCTCAAACTACTGAGATCAGCTCACTATTTGCAGAAATGTTGATCACTGAGAATAAGGAAAAGACTTTGAGGGAGTATGGTGCACCATTCATGGGTGCCAGATCTCCTATAGTTTATCCCACTAATTATGCTGCAGAATATTCAATAGATACTGAGCTGATATGCGAAGTGCAAAATCATGCTTTTTCAGGAAGAGAAGATGAAAAGCCTCAAGCACATCGAATGATCTTTGATGCCCTATGTGGTACATTTAAAATAAAAGATGTGTCTAGATAATTTGTTTTGCTCAAACTTTTTAGATGGTCTTTAAAGGACAAGGCCAAGGAGTGGTTCAAAAGACTTCCATATAATTGCATAACTAGTTGGAAAACCTATGCAGAAAAGTTCATTCAGAATTTTTTCCCTCTATCCAAGATAGCAACACTTCTGGAAGAATTGTCTACTTTCACATAGAAGCTTGGAGAAAGCTTATCCGAAGCTTGGGGGAGATTTTCAAAACTTTTATACCTCTGTCTGAACCACGGCTTTGTCGAATATGTTATACTCCATATATTTTATCATGGGATAAACGATGAAGCTAAATCTGTCCACGATACTAGCGCAGGAGGAGTATTTATGTCTATGACACTAAAAGCTGAGGAAGAACTTAAACAAATAATCATGACTACTAGAGAACAGTGGTATATCAAAGAACCGACTGAATTCTCAGGGAGAGTTTATCGTGTGGAGAAATGGAAGAATTCCGAGAGGTAGTAAAGGAAAAAAAAGGTAAACCTGTTGAACAAGTTAAACAAAAAAAAGTAGATCTTTTTAGTTTTTATCAACAGGGAGATGAACTATATGATACGTTGAACAAGTTCAAATGTCATTAAGAAGGCTTCAGCAAAGATCTCAGAAGATGTCTCTAACAAAATGAAAAGGTTATATCTCATCTCTCCAAAGGTTTAGATGGATTAAGTCTAGTTAAAAATTTGGATAGACATTCTCGCATGATTGAAACTCAATGAGCACAAATTTATCAAACTCAATCTCTAATTCTTTCTCAACTTGATGAAGATAACCTCATTTCTTTTAACCCAATCACAACTAGAAGTGGTAAAAGTACATAGGATCCAAAAGGACCGGATTGGTACGAAGAAGAGCAGACTCAGAAGAAAAGGGATAGCCAACAGCAAAGCCAAGAAGAAGAAGATCTTCTGAATCATGACAAAGAAGATTCTTCCCATCAACATGCTAAAAACCCTGAAGAAGAGGATAAAGAGACCAATGAAGTTGATTCAGACGCAAAGACTGTTGATGCCGAGAATGAAGAGGAGACTGTTCTAGAACCAGAAGTAACTCAAGAGACGACAACTACGAAAAGGAACAAGTCCCCTCCTAAGAAGAAAATATCAGACAAAGTCATCACGCCAGAACCAAGCAAAGAGAAAGGTAAGGACAAAGAAAAAGGTAAACCAAAGAAAACCCTAAAGCAGTCACTACGGGAAACAGCTAATTTGCCGTCAGTAGGCCGATTTGCCGTCAGTTTTTCGTCGGGCAAGACGGCAAAGAAAGGGTTTGCCGTCCTCAGCAGACGGCAAAGAAAAACTGACGGCAAAATATATTTTGCCGTCTGCCAAAAAAAACACAGACGGCAAAGAGCTCACTTTGCCGTCTGCCAAAACAAACACAGACAGCAAAGAATCTTTGCCGTCTGCAAATAAAAATACAGACGACAAAGCGAGCAGTTTTCCTTCTGTAAAAAAATATACATACGGCAAAGTAAGAAACACACCACGCGGATCGATCTCGCGGATCGATGTCGTGGCACGATCCGCACCCAACGCTGTCTCCCATCTCTCTCTCCCATGCCCCCATGTTCTCTCTCTCTCCGGCCCCACCACTCTCTCTCTCCCTCCCTTATCCACCCACACCACGATCTCTCACGTCTCTCTCTCTCACGACCGAACGCTCGGTCCCCACTCTGTTTCTCGCAGCACAGGCCGGCGCCGCTCGCCCCACCGGCCGCCGCCGCAGCTCACAGCACCGGCCGCCGCTCCATCTTCCTCCCTTTTCGTTTCTCGCAGCAAAGGAGGCGGGCGCCGCTCGCCCCACAGGTCGCCGCCGCCATTCGCTGCACAGGCCGCCGCCGCCGCTCGCCCCACCGGCAGCCGCCGCAGCTCACCGCACCGGCCGCCGCTCGATCTCCCTCCCTCTCTGTTTCTCGCAGCACAGGAGGCTAGCGTCGCTCGCCCCATAGGCCACCGCCGCCGTTCGCCGCACAGGCTGCCGTCGCCGCTCGCCGTACCGGCCGCCGCCGCTGCTCCCCCACCAGCCACCGCTCCGGCCACCCCCTCTCTCTCGTATCTCTCTCTCCCTCACCCTGGTCTCTCTCTCTCCCTTGCGTGTACACGAGGCCGCCCCTCATCAGATCCACGCCGCCCTTTCCATTTGACCCCGCCGCCAGCTCGAACTCCGTTTTCTTTCGGATCCAGAGGTTCCCGCTGTCCTCTGCCAGTTCCCATTGTACGTCGTCGTCGTGCCTTGTTCCAGCCACGAGCAGAGGATGGCCTCCTGGTCACCGCGCCCTGTTCCAGCCTCGAGCAGAGGAGGATGCCGCCCTCTGCCTCACGCTCGTTCGTGCCTGGGCGACAGCCGTGGAGGCTCAACCCCGCCGGTGGTTGACCTCGCCGCCTTGTGAAGTTGTGCGATGCTGCTGCAACAAACGAACGAAAACACCAAAAGAACAAACGAAAACTCCGAACGAACATGCCATGGTTTTCTTTTTTTATATATAAAAAAAATGTTTGCCGTCTGTGAATCTGAGGGCAGACGGCAAAGAGGGAGTACTGCTGACGGCAAAGATGAGGATTTTGCCTTCTGTTAACAAATCGGCTGACGGCAAAAAAATAGTTTGGCTGACGGCAAAATATTTGCCGTCTGCCCGATGAAAAGCTGATGGCAAAGTACCCTTTGCCGTCATTGTCTTTGCCGTCACACTTTGCCGTCAGCTGGCAAACTCTTTGCCGTCTGTATATCAGCCTTTGCCGTCTGTAATTGCCTGACGGCAAACTGCCTGATTCCCGTAGTGAGTAAGGCCTCCTTCGAACATTGAACTTTACACTTCGCTTGTTAAAGCTATAAAGAATCTTCAAGTTCAATTATCTATAACTGATATTTTGAAGATTCCTACTTATGCTAAATTTATGCGAGATATCATTAATAACAAAGGAAGTTTGAATTTAGAAGAGCAGGTGGCGACCATATCCAGTGATCCCTTCGATGAAAAGATACCAGCAAAACTGAGAGATCCAGGTGTACCGACGATATCATGTTCTATAGGCAATATCGATATAAGCAATGCTTTATGTGACAAAGGAGCTGGGGTAAGTGTGATGCCGCTGTCACTTTATAAGAAATTGAATCTGGGAGAATGTGTTTCGACGGCAATAACTTTGCAGATGGCAGATAAGTCTACCAAGCAACCAGTAGGTATGGTTGAAGACGTCCTCTTAAGGTTGGACGGACATGTCATTCCTACTGATTTTAATATACTTGATATGCCTGAAGATGAAAAATTGTCTATTATTCTGGGAAGACCATTTTTAAAAACCGCAGCAGCAGCATTGGATTGCGCCGAAGGGAAGGTCACCTGCCGAATTTATGATGAAGAAATTATTAGGTACTTCCCGATAAAGCCCGGAGAGAAGGAGAAGTATATTCTGCCTCCGAAGAGAGTCAATGCTGTAAGTATGCCCGAGTGCAGACCACCCGAGGTCTCCTCATAAAACAAAGGTATAAGGTTGAGCTTAGCAACCTAAAAACAAGCACTTAATGGGAGGCAACCCATCACGGCACAAAAATGAATTTTTTTATAGTGTTAATTTCGATACCAATCATGTCTTCGTAATCTAATAGAAAGGATCCAAGAGATTATGTTTTGCAGAAGATAAGTACCTGAGAAGATGATATTAGGGGAGAATAAGAGAAGAGAAGAAGAAGGAGTCATATAGAGGCATCAGGGGCCAAGGAGTGTGGTACGAGCACACTACCTCGTACCCCAGGTTGTACCAACTTGGCAAAAGAGGCCCTGGGACACCAGAGCAAAAGACCGACTCTAGTACGAGCACATCCGCTCATACCAGAGCTCATACCGGGTGCCTTTGGAGAAGCCCAATTTTACCAGAGAAGAAGATGGTGTTGGGTACGAGCACTCACGCTCATACCCGAGGTCGTACCGACACGGCTCCCCAAAGCTCCAACCTTTCACAGGCAAAGATGGGGTGTGGTAGGAGCGGCCATGCTCATACCCACACTAGTACCGAACCAGCTTGGCAAACTCCAGCCACTTCCAGGAGAGAAGACGAGGTTCGGTATGAGCGCTCCCGCTCGTACCAACCCCCGTACCAGGTACGTTGAATCCCTAGTTTAAAATTTTGTACGCAAGACAGTGTCTGGTACGAGCGCTACCGCGCGTACCAGCGCTCGTACCACGTCTAATCTGGCCCGATAAGAGCCGGTGGCGCAGGGAAGGGTTACTTCATCCCTAACCCCATGCCCATCTCTCTCGTTCTCTCTCAAACTCCACCAACTCCCAAGTGCCCGATTCTTCGTCGTTTTCATTCGTTTGATTTGGGAAAGCTCCTCTCCGGTACGTTTCTCTCCTGATCCATGGTTCACTTTCTCTGGTCCATGCTTATTTTTCTCGCATTATGAACCTAGATGAGATTGGTATTAGTTTGATTTTCCATTCGATTTGGACGTTAAAGTTTGTAGTTCTTGCGTAGAACCATTCTTAGGTGATGTTTAGACTCGGTCCCCACGTAAAACTTATAGGTTGTTGTCATTTTTATTGTAGGTGAAGATGAAGAGCATTTTCAAGGGGAAGAAGAGTGCGGCCGAGGGCTCCCATATCCTGAAGCGCACGAGGAGCGAGGGGGGCTGCTTTCATTGCAGAGCAAAATGAGAGCTACCGCAAGAAGAGCACTCGTCACATGCATCCCATGAGGTGGAGGTACGAGACGTTCCTGAACCGCAAGGGGCTCATCGCCGACTTTGAGTGGATGGCAAACAATGCCGGCATGAGGGTGTTTGGTCCACTCCATACCGCCACGTACAAGGAGATCACCCACGAGTTCCTCACCACCTTCGATGACCCGGACGTCCCGACGACATGCACCTTCAACATCGCAGAGGAGACACACACGCTCACACTGTAGCAGCTGTCTGTGGCTTCCCCAACGAGGGGTACACCGAGCCCGAGGGTGAGTCAGTCGCCATCGCCTATGCGACATGGCAGGTCATCCCCTGCAAGCAGAATTTTCACTTCACCAAGGCGAAGGTATCGACCATACAAAACCCTGCCATTCGATACTTCATGATTTTCCTCGCCAACACTATTTTTGGATGAATGAACTTAGGTGGCATGGCTGCCCCGGAGATGTGTGTACTCCATGCAGCACTCAACCCCAATTTGGTTGAAAAGCCAAATTTGGGAGCCTTTTGATATCTCACTTCCGTAAGCAGTGAAAGTGAGATTCTGGCGCTATTCCTTGTAGTGGTCTCATCACCCATATCGCGTATCAGTTGCAAATCAACTTGAGTGGGTTTAGGGCCGTAGGAACCGATCCTACTAAGCTTAATATGGATGTTATGCTGAACTCTTCGTTTATGAGGCCTGATCCTCGTTATAATAGGGAGCATTCTTATTATTTCCCTTTGGTCTCGGGAGAGATGGAGTATGTGCGTCTTCCTCTTTTAGTGTGTACCAGCGCCAAGATAGGGTCCTCACGATCGAGCAGATTAACGAGGCTAGGACCTTGGCAGGGTACGAGGACTTCCTGGGGGAGGAGCCAGAAGGTGATCTCGCATGGGATGCCGCCACCGCTGGCGCCAGTTATGGAGGAGACCAGGGTTGGGGTGCGGCGTAGTAGCCTTTTGACGGCTACGGCAACTATATTGCTAGGCAGGAGTTTGAGCAGGTGGTGCAGCGTGTTGGAGGTGTCGAGCAGACGTTCCAACAGGTCAGCACCAATGTTGACTTGCTTTCCTGCAATCTTTAGGCGTTCACCACCTCTTGGGTCCCTAGTGGCCACCACACTACACCGCCGCACACACCCTTTTACCAACCATCGTACGGGCAGCCTCCCGCAGCCTTCACATGCACCCTCATCCTCTAGCGCATCACACATGTACCAGTGGCCCCATGGCCCACAGCCACACGACGGTGGCAATGATGAGGATTAGATTCAGCTAGGCAAAAGCCTAAGCTTGGGGAGATCAATTTCCCCCATTATCCTTGCACTCATATTTGGTTTTTCTTCTTTTGATTTATTTTCTTTCTGTTTGCATGTTTACTTTCAGTTTTGCAAAATAAAAGCTAGAGTAGCCCTTAGTACATCTTGTTGGAACTCTCTATACGGTGGTATCTTTTGTGAGTTTTCAGGGCTACTTGTCGCTAGCGATTCGGAAATGGGAAGAACGGATGGAGACGTGACATGAGTGAAAGAGCCAAACCTGCGCGAAAAGGTATAACATATGCATTTTCACCTTTCTTGCAAGTTTAAATAAGATAATATTTTTATTTGGCTAGTTGCACTTAAGTTTCGCTCCCGTCGAGTAACATGTAGTTTTACTTCCCATTGCGAGTCTTGCTAGCATAAGTTTGATGTCAAGCCTGTTTTTTATTTTAAAAAAATCGGAAAGAAAAAGAGAAAGAAAGACTTGGGTGTCGAGAATTCTGAAGAAACTAGCTCATGAAACACTCAACCCCATAGTACTAATTCTGATTGACTCGATAATACTTCCGGATAGCATTGTCTAGAAGAATAGAAGTTGACGGTGATTGAGATTCTCGCATGCCAAAAGTTCGTCGCAACAAGTGCAACATGTTGCTTTATGCGCGTTACAACACGGGTGCGTTAAATATTGCTTGATGCGTGTTACTACATCACCTTATGTCGCCTCTCAAGAAAAAAATTGACAGAGGAAAGAGCAATCATAAAAACATCTTGGCCTAAAAACCATGTTTTAGATTACCTGCGTCTCTTTTGGCATGATCTCGTCACTTAAGATAGAAGTTCCAACGAACAATGATAGAAGGGGTACTTGAGAGTCATGATTAGGAGGTACTAGTGGGTGTCAATGAGATATTCAGCTGCTATGTATTCTTCAATCAAAACACCTTGTTTATATTTTTGAAAAAGAGCCAAAGTGCAAAATCCCATTCTCTTAAGAGAATAACTTCTTCACTTGCTTCACGCCTAGTTAACTATCAAGACTTGCTTTGAGAACTAGAACTAGTGTTACGAAACTATTCGTGGCTAGGCATCAAGTTTAAGTGCAACCATTCAAATACAAGTATTCCCATAATTAAAATTGCAGGATTTGTGAGAATGTATATACTCTGCCTTTGCGAGCTGGTAAACCCTTTCTACCCATTCCTCAAGCTCCCTTCTGTTCTTTTTATTTCTTCATTGCTCGAGGATGAGCAACACTTTAAGCTTGGGGAGTTGATGGCTCAATATTTTGACACTTCCACATGGGTATTTATTTGGATTTCCAGAGGGTTTTTTCCGGTTCTCGCCATTTTACCGATGATAATCCTTCGAGAACAAAGAAACTTTGTTTTCCTACTTGATGTGCAGGTACAAGCACTTTTGGAAGAAAATAAATCAATACCCTGGTCATTAAAGCAAATTGGAGCAACTTCCTGATACGTCTCCAACGTATCTATAATTTTTTATTGTTCCACTTGTATGTTTTTATATACATTTACAGCAATTATATATCATTTTTTGGGACTAACCTATTAACTTAGTGACCAGTGCCAGTTGCTGTTTTCTGCCTGTTTTTGGTTTTACAGAAAATCAATACCAAACGAAGTTCAAATGCCACGAAACTTTTTGGAGATTTTTTTCTGGACAAGATAAACACTAGAAGTTTTGGGAGAAGACCAGACGCCAGAGGAGGTGGCCACGAGCCACCAAGGCGCGCCTGGGAGGGGCAGGCGCGCCCTGGTGCCTCGTGGGCCCACCCCAGCTCCGTTTGACCTAATTCCACCACTATAAATTCCCAAAAATCGGGAAACCAATCAGGGAGTCCACGAAATACTTTTTCCGCCGCTGCAAGTTTCTGTTCTCGAGAGATCCCATCTGGAGGCCTTCTCCGGTACTTCGCCGGAGGGGGAATCGATCACGGAGGGGCTCTACATCAACCTTGCTGCCCTTCCGATGATGCGTGAGTAGTTTACCATAGGTGCCGTTATTGACATGAAAGAAGGGAATATTAAATTTCAATTTCCATTAAAGAAGGGCATGGAACACTTTCCAAGGAAAAGAATTAAAGCACCATATGAATCAATTATGAGGGCCACTTATGGAATCAACTTGAAAGATGACAATACTTCAAACTATGCATTATGCCTAGCTAGGGGCATAAAACAATAGCGCTTGTTGGGAGGCAACCCAATGAATAAAATAATTTTTTATTATTTGTTTCTGTTATTGTGTGTTTTCACAATTATGCTAATGGTATGATTGTGTTTTTGTGTTTTTAATTAGTGTTTGTGCCAAGTAAAGCCTTTAGGATGATTTGGGAGATAGTATAATTGATGCTGTTTGGAAAACAGAAAGTTTTGCGTCCAGTGGCAGAATTTTGGTTCTGTACTGGAGCGTCAAAAAAATCTGAAATTTTTACACAGTATTGGTATATGAATTTACCACGTTGTCCTAATTTTTCAGAATTTTTTGAGTTACATAAGTATGGATTTTAAATAGATTTCTACAGACTGTTCTGTTTTTGACAGATTCTGTTTTTGATGCACTACTTGCATGTTTTGATGAATCTATGGATTGTATCGGGGGGTATAAGCCATGGAGAAGTTAGAATACAGTAGGTATAATGCAAATATAAAATATGAATGGGTTTGCAATAGTACTTAAAGTGGTGATTTATTTTGTTATACTAACGGATCTCACGAAGGTTTTGTTGAGTTTTGTGTGATTGAAATTTTCAAGTTTTGGGTGAGATCACGATGGATGAAGGAATAAGGAGTAGCAAGAGCCTAAGCTTGGGGATGCCCGAGGCACCCCAAGGTAATATTTAAGGAAGACTCAGGCGTCTAAGCTTGGGGATGCCCCGGAAGGCATCCCCTCTTTCTTCTACCAACCATCGGTAATTTTACTTGAAGCTATATTTTTATTCGTCACATGATATGTGTTTTACTTGGAGCGTCTTGTATTATATGAGTCTTTGCTTTGTTTTCTTTTTAGTTTGTCACAATCATATTTGCTGGACACACCAATTTGAGAGAGCCACACGTTTATCATAATTTGTTAGAATACTCTATGTGCTTCACTTCAAAAATTTTGAGCTAGGCAGTTGCTCTAGTGCTTCACTTAAATTAGTTGCTCTAGTGCTTCACTTAAATCTTTTTGAGCACGGCGGTGGCTAAATTTTAAAGAAATCAATTCTCATGCTTCACTTATATTATTTTGAGAATTGATAAGATTGAAATTTTGAAGAAATATTTGCACTCTCATGCTTCACTTAAATCTTTTTGAGAGTTGATAATAGTAACGGTAATTTGCACAAGATATGAATTTGGTCCCAAAGTGATGAATACTCAAGAGGGATATAATAAAAACTTTCATATAGATCATTGGATATGATAAGTGTGATTCTTTGCAATAGCTTTGCGATATGGAGATGATGATATGTGATTCATGTTAGTGAGTAAGTGTGATTTAGTAAGAATATTGATGTTAAGGTTTGTGATTCCCTATGCATGCACGTTAAGTTAATAGTTATGCAACGAAATTATATCCTACTTATGACGCATTATTCGGTGTTAGTTATGTTCAATGCATGTTTATGACCGTTTTCGCTTTTTGGTTGGTTGCTTCTCAATCTATTTGCTAGCCTTCATTTGTACTAAGCGGAAATACTGCTTGTGCATCCAAACTCTTTAAACCCAAGTTGTGCCAAATGAGTCCACCATATCTACCTATATGTGGTAAATTTGCATGTGCCAACTCTAATTTTCAAAATAATTTTTCCGTTTTGTGTGCCCGTACCGCTCATGAAGCGTCAAGGGGTGGCCAATATTTTCCATGCTAGGTGTGTTATTCCCACGATGAGTGTTTATTCACTTGTCATTGCACGAGAGAATGGTTGGTAATAGGGATGCCTAGTCCCACAATGAAATCAAAAATAATAACAACAAAATTCCTTGGAAAGTGATGGTTTGGAGGGCACCCATGGATACGGCTAGCCATGGATTGTGAAAGAAATGGTGGAAAGGAAATAAACTTTACTTTCTGTTTGGGAACCACCTATGATGTGTCTAGCATGGAAGAAATTGGGAATTCTCGGTCGTTTTCATTGACAGGAAAAGCATGCCTCTAAAAATATTTTATCTCTCTAATTTTAGCTTTGAGCTCTGGCACATGTGACAAATCTCTGCTTCCCTCTGTGAAGGGCCTATCTATTTACTTTTATGCAATTTTTATTTTTATTTGAGTCTCCATCTTCTCTTACAAAAGCAGCAACTAGAGAGCACTATTGTCATACTTGTCCATTGGATGTAGCTAATATTTGAGTGTGTTTTATGAATGGATCAATGATTGAGCATAATGGGCTAGGGATAACTTTCTTTAGCGTTGATATTTTGAAAGACATGGTTGCTTGTTAGCATGCTTGAGTATTTATATCTTCATGTCAAACTATAGACTATTGCTTTGAATCATTCAAGGCCAATGTCCATGCTATAAAAGAAAAGAATATATGATGAATATGATAGGCAGCATTCCACATCAAAAATTCTGTTTTTATCATTTACCTACTCGAGGGCGAGCAAGAATTAAGCTTGGGGATGCTGATACGTCTCCAACGTATCTATAATTTTTTATTGTTCCATGCTGTTATATTATCAATCTTGGATGTTTTTATATACATTTACAGCAATTATATATCATTTTTTGGGACTAACCTATTAACTTAGTGCCCAGTGCCAGTTGCTGTTTTCTGCCTGTTTTTGGTTTTACAGAAAATCAATACCAAATGAAGTCCAAATGCCACGAAACTTTTTGGAGATTTTTTTCTGGACAAGATAAACACTAGAAGCTTCGGGAGAATACCAGACGCCAGAGGAGGTGCCCACGAGCCACCAGGGCGCGCCTGGGGGGCAGGCGCGCCCTGGTGCCTCATGGGCCCACCCCAGCTCCGTTTGACCTAATTCCACCACTATAAATTCCCAAAAATCGGGAAACCAACCAGGGAGTCGACGAAATACTTTTTCTGCCGCCGCAAGTTTCTGTTCTCGAGAGATCCCATCTGGAGGCATTCTCCGGTACTCCGTCGGAGGGGGAATCGATCACGGAGGGGCTCTACATCAACCTTGCTACCCTTCCGATGATGCGTGAGTAGTTTACCACAGACCTTCGGGTCCATAGTTAGTAGCTAGATGGCTTCTTCTCTCTTTTTGATCTTCAATACAATGTTCTCCTCGATGTTCTTGGAGTTCTATCTGATGTAATCACTTTTTGCGGTGTGTTTGTTGGGATCCGATGAATTGTGAGTTTATGATCAGATTATCCATGAATATTATTTGAGTCTTCTCTGATCTCTTTTATGCATGATTATTATAGCCTCGTATTTCTTCTCCGATCTATTGATTTGGTTTGGCCAATTAGATTGATTTATCTTGCCATGGGAAGAGGTGCTTTGTAATGGGTTCGATCTTGCGGTGCTCAATCCCAGTGACAGAAAGGGACATGACACATATGTATCGTTGCTATTAAGGGTAAAAAGATGGGCTTTATTCATATGTGAGTTTATCTTGTCTACATCATGTCATCATTCTTAAGGCATTACTCCGTTCTTTATGGACTTAATACACTAGATGCATGCTGGATAGCGGTCGATGTGTGGAGTAATAGTAGTAGATGCAGGCAGGAGTCGGTCTACTTGTCTCGGACGTGATGCCTATATACATGATCATTGCCTTGGATATCGTCATGATTATTTGCTTTTCTATCGCGTATCAGTTGCAAATCAACTTGAGTGGGTTTAGGGCCGTAGGAACCGATCCTACTAAGCTTAATATGGATGTTATGCTGAACTCTTCGTTTATGAGGCCTGATCCTCGTTATAATAGGGAGCATTCTTATTATTTCCCTTTGGTCTCGGGAGAGATGGAGTATGTGCGTCTTCCTCTTTTAGTGTGTACCAGCGCCAAGATAGGGTCCTCACGATCGAGCAGATTAACGAGGCTAGGACCTTGGCAGGGTACGAGGACTTCCTGGGGGAGGAGCCAGAAGGTGATCTCGCATGGGATGCCGCCACCGCTGGCGCCAGTTATGGAGGAGACCAGGGTTGGGGTGCGGCGTAGTAGCCTTTTGACGGCTACGGCAACTATATTGCTAGGCAGGAGTTTGAGCAGGTGGTGCAGCGTGTTGGAGGTGTCGAGCAGACGTTCCAACAGGTCAGCACCAATGTTGACTTGCTTTCCTGCAATCTTTAGGCGTTCACCACCTCTTGGGTCCCTAGTGGCCACCACACTACACCGCCGCACACACCCTTTTACCAACCATCGTACGGGCAGCCTCCCGCAGCCTTCACATGCACCCTCATCCTCTAGCGCATCACACATGTACCAGTGGCCCCATGGCCCACAGCCACACGACGGTGGCAATGATGAGGATTAGATTCAGCTAGGCAAAAGCCTAAGCTTGGGGAGATCAATTTCCCCCATTATCCTTGCACTCATATTTGGTTTTTCTTCTTTTGATTTATTTTCTTTCTGTTTGCATGTTTACTTTCAGTTTTGCAAAATAAAAGCTAGAGTAGCCCTTAGTACATCTTGTTGGAACTCTCTATACGGTGGTATCTTTTGTGAGTTTTCAGGGCTACTTGTCGCTAGCGATTCGGAAATGGGAAGAACGGATGGAGACGTGACATGAGTGAAAGAGCCAAACCTGCGCGAAAAGGTATAACATATGCATTTTCACCTTTCTTGCAAGTTTAAATAAGATAATATTTTTATTTGGCTAGTTGCACTTAAGTTTCGCTCCCGTCGAGTAACATGTAGTTTTACTTCCCATTGCGAGTCTTGCTAGCATAAGTTTGATGTCAAGCCTGTTTTTTATTTTAAAAAAATCGGAAAGAAAAAGAGAAAGAAAGACTTGGGTGTCGAGAATTCTGAAGAAACTAGCTCATGAAACACTCAACCCCATAGTACTAATTCTGATTGACTCGATAATACTTCCGGATAGCATTGTCTAGAAGAATAGAAGTTGACGGTGATTGAGATTCTCGCATGCCAAAAGTTCGTCGCAACAAGTGCAACATGTTGCTTTATGCGCGTTACAACACGGGTGCGTTAAATATTGCTTGATGCGTGTTACTACATCACCTTATGTCGCCTCTCAAGAAAAAAATTGACAGAGGAAAGAGCAATCATAAAAACATCTTGGCCTAAAAACCATGTTTTAGATTACCTGCGTCTCTTTTGGCATGATCTCGTCACTTAAGATAGAAGTTCCAACGAACTATGATAGAAGGGGTACTTGAGAGTCATGATTAGGAGGTACTAGTGGGTGTCAATGAGATATTCAGCTGCTATGTATTCTTCAATCAAAACACCTTGTTTATATTTTTGAAAAAGAGCCAAAGTGCAAAATCCCATTCTCTTAAGAGAATAACTTCTTCACTTGCTTCACGCCTAGTTAACTATCAAGACTTGCTTTGAGAACTAGAACTAGTGTTACGAAACTATTCGTGGCTAGGCATCAAGTTTAAGTGCAACCATTCAAATACAAGTATTCCCATAATTAAAATTGCAGGATTTGTGAGAATGTATATACTCTGCCTTTGCGAGCTGGTAAACCCTTTCTACCCATTCCTCAAGCTCCCTTCTGTTCTTTTTATTTCTTCATTGCTCGAGGACGAGCAACACTTTAAGCTTGGGGAGTTGATGGCTCAATATTTTGACACTTCCACATGGGTATTTATTTGGATTTCCAGAGGGTTTTTTCCGGTTCTCGCCATTTTACCAATGATAATCCTTCGAGAACAAAGAAACTTTGTTTTCCTACTTGATGTGCAGGTACAAGCACTTTTGGAAGAAAATAAATCAATACCCTGGTCATTAAAGCAAATTGGAGCAACTTCCTGATACGTCTCCAACGTATCTATAATTTTTTATTGTTCCACTTGTATGTTTTTATATACATTTACAGCAATTATATATCATTTTTTGGGACTAACCTATTAACTTAGTGACCAGTGCCAGTTGCTGTTTTCTGCCTGTTTTTGGTTTTACAGAAAATCAATACCAAACGAAGTTCAAATGCCACGAAACTTTTTGGAGATTTTTTTCTGGACAAGATAAACACTAGAAGTTTTGGGAGAAGACCAGACGCCAGAGGAGGTGGCCACGAGCCACCAAGGCGCGCCTGGGAGGGGCAGGCGCGCCCTGGTGCCTCGTGGGCCCACCCCAGCTCCGTTTGACCTAATTCCACCACTATAAATTCCCAAAAATCGGGAAACCAATCAGGGAGTCCACGAAATACTTTTTCCGCCGCTGCAAGTTTCTGTTCTCGAGAGATCCCATCTGGAGGCCTTCTCCGGTACTTCGCCGGAGGGGGAATCGATCACGGAGGGGCTCTACATCAACCTTGCTGCCCTTCCGATGATGCGTGAGTAGTTTACCATAGGTGCCGTTATTGACATGAAAGAAGGGAATATTAAATTTCAATTTCCATTAAAGAAGGGCATGGAACACTTTCCAAGGAAAAGAATTAAAGCACCATATGAATCAATTATGAGGGCCACTTATGGAATCAACTTGAAAGATGACAATACTTCAAACTATGCATTATGCCTAGCTAGGGGCATAAAACAATAGCGCTTGTTGGGAGGCAACCCAATGAATAAAATAATTTTTTATTATTTGTTTCTGTTATTGTGTGTTTTCACAATTATGCTAATGGTATGATTGTGTTTTTGTGTTTTTAATTAGTGTTTGTGCCAAGTAAAGCCTTTAGGATGATTTGGGAGATAGTATAATTGATGCTGTTTGGAAAACAGAAAGTTTTGCGTCCAGTGGCAGAATTTTGGTTCTGTACTGGAGCGTCACAAAAATCTGAAATTTTTACACAGTATTGGTATATGAATTTACCACGTTGTCCTAATTTTTCAGAATTTTTTGAGTTATATAAGTATGGATTTTAAATAGATTTCTACAGACTGTTCTGTTTTTGACAGATTCTGTTTTTGATGCACTACTTGCATGTTTTGATGAATCTATGGATTGTATCGGGGGGTATAAGCCATGGAGAAGTTAGAATACAGTAGGTATAATGCAAATATAAAATATGAATGGGTTTGCAATAGTACTTAAAGTGGTGATTTATTTTGTTATACTAACGGATCTCACGAAGGTTTTGTTGAGTTTTGTGTGATTGAAATTTTCAAGTTTTGGGTGAGATCACGATGGATGAAGGAATAAGGAGTAGCAAGAGCCTAAGCTTGGGGATGCCCGAGGCACCCCAAGGTAATATTTAAGGAAGACTCAGGCGTCTAAGCTTGGGGATGCCCCGGAAGGCATCCCCTCTTTCTTCTACCAACCATCGGTAATTTTACTTGAAGCTATATTTTTATTCGTCACATGATATGTGTTTTACTTGGAGCGTCTTGTATTATATGAGTCTTTGCTTTGTTTTCTTTTTAGTTTGTCACAATCATATTTGCTGGACACACCAATTTGAGAGAGCCACACGTTTATCATAATTTGTTAGAATACTCTATGTGCTTCACTTCAAATTTTTTGAGCTAGGCAGTTGCTCTAGTGCTTCACTTAAATTAGTTGCTCTAGTGCTTCACTTAAATCTTTTTGAGCACGGCGGTGGCTAAATTTTAAAGAAATGAATTCTCATGCTTCACTTATATTATTTTGAGAATTAATAAGATTGAAATTTTGAAGAAATATTTGCACTCTCATGCTTCACTTAAATCTTTTTGAGAGTTGATAATAGTAACGGTAATTTGCACAAGATATGAATTTGGTCCCAAAGTGATGAATACTCAAGAGGGATATAATAAAAACTTTCATATAGATCATTGGATATGATAAGTGTGATTCTTTGCAATAGCTTTGCGATATGGAGATGATGATATGTGATTCATGTTAGTGAGTAAGTGTGATTTAGTAAGAATATTGATGTTAAGGTTTGTGATTCCCTATGCATGCACGTTAAGTTAATAGTTATGCAACGAAATTATATCCTACTTATGACGCATTATTCGGTGTTAGTTATGTTCAATGCATGTTTATGACCGTTTTCGCTTTTTGGTTGGTTGCTTCTCAATCTATTTGCTAGCCTTCATTTGTACTAAGCGGAAATACTGCTTGTGCATCCAAACTCTTTAAACCCAAGTTGTGCCAAATGAGTCCACCATATCTACCTATATGTGGTAAATTTGCATGTGCCAACTCTAATTTTCAAAATAATTTTTCCGTTTTGTGTGCCCGTACCGCTCATGAAGCGTCAAGGGGTGGCCAATATTTTCCATGCTAGGTGTGTTATTCCCACGATGAGTGTTTATTCACTTGTCATTGCACGAGAGAATGGTTGGTAATAGGGATGCCTAGTCCCACAATGAAATCAAAAATAATAACAACAAAATTCCTTGGAAAGTGATGGTTTGGAGGGCACCCATGGATACGGCTAGCCATGGATTGTGAAAGAAATGGTGGAAAGGAAATAAACTTTACTTTCTGTTTGGGAACCACCTATGATGTGTCTAGCATGGAAGAAATTGGGAATTCTCGGTCGTTTTCATTGACAGGAAAAGCATGCCTCTAAAAATATTTTATCTCTCTAATTTTAGCTTTGAGCTCTGGCACATGTGACAAATCTCTGCTTCCCTCTGCGAAGGGCCTATCTATTTACTTTTATGCAATTTTTATTTTTATTTGAGTCTCCATCTTCTCTTACAAAAGCAGCAACTAGAGAGCACTATTGTCATACTTGTCCATTGGATGTAGCTAATATTTGAGTGTGTTTTATGAATGGATCAATGATTGAGCATAATGGGCTAGGGATAACTTTCTTTAGCGTTGATATTTTGAAAGACATGGTTGCTTGTTAGCATGCTTGAGTATTTATATCTTCATGTCAAACTATAGACTATTGCTTTGAATCATTCAAGGCCAATGTCCATGCTATAAAATAAAAGAATATATGATGAATATGATAGGCAGCATTCCACATCAAAAATTCTGTTTTTATCATTTACCTACTCGAGGGCGAGCAAGAATTAAGCTTGGGGATGCTGATACGTCTCCAACGTATCTATAATTTTTTATTGTTCCATGATGTTATATTATCAATCTTGGATGTTTTTATATACATTTACAGCAATTATATATCATTTTTTGGGACTAACCTATTAACTTAGTGCCCAGTGCCAGTTGCTGTTTTCTGCCTGTTTTTTGGTTTTACAGAAAATCAATACCAAATGAAGTCCAAATGCCACGAAACTTTTTGGAGATTTTTTTCTGGACAAGATAAACACTAGAAGCTTCGGGAGAATACCAGACGCCAGAGGAGGTGCCCACGAGCCACCAGGGCGCGCCTGGGGGGCAGGCGCGCCCTGGTGCCTCATGGGCCCACCCCAGCTCCGTTTGACCTAATTCCACCACTATAAATTCCCAAAAATCGGGAAACCAACCAGGGAGTCGACGAAATACTTTTTCTGCCGCCGCAAGTTTCTGTTCTCGAGAGATCCCATCTGGAGGCATTCTCCGGTACTCCGTCGGAGGGGGAATCGATCACGGAGGGGCTCTACATCAACCTTGCTACCCTTCCGATGATGCGTGAGTAGTTTACCACAGACCTTCGGGTCCATAGTTAGTAGCTAGATGGCTTCTTCTCTCTTTTTGATCTTCAATACAATGTTCTCCTCGATGTTCTTGGAGTTCTATCTGATGTAATCACTTTTTGCGGTGTGTTTGTTGGGATCCGATGAATTGTGAGTTTATGATCAGATTATCCATGAATATTATTTGAGTCTTCTCTGATCTCTTTTATGCATGATTATTATAGCCTCGTATTTCTTCTCCGATCTATTGATTTGGTTTGGCCAATTAGATTGATTTATCTTGCCATGGGAAGAGGTGCTTTGTAATGGGTTCGATCTTGCGGTGCTCAATCCCAGTGACAGAAAGGGACATGACACATATGTATCGTTGCTATTAAGGGTAAAAAGATGGGCTTTATTCATATGTGAGTTTATCTTGTCTACATCATGTCATCATTCTTAAGGCATTACTCCGTTCTTTATGGACTTAATACACTAGATGCATGCTGGATAGCGGTCGATGTGTGGAGTAATAGTAGTAGATGCAGGCAGGAGTCGGTCTACTTGTCTCGGACGTGATGCCTATATACATGATCATTGCCTTGGATATCGTCATGATTATTTGCTTTTCTATCAATTGCCCAACAGTAATTTGTCTACCCACCGTATGCTATTTTCTTGAGAGAAGCCTCTAGTGAAAACTATGGCCCCCGGGTCTATCTAAATCATTTACTAAAACCCTAAAAATATTTGCTGCACTTTTCTTTTATTTATTTTATTTTGTATTTTTGTTTCAATCTATCTATCTATCACATACGATTTAATCTTGCAATTGACCGCCGAGGGATCGACAACCCCTCGTTTGCGTTGGGTGTAAGGATTTGTTGTTTGTGTGCAGGTACTGCTAACGAGGTGTTGCGTGATTCTCCTACTGGATTGATAACCTTGGTTTCATAACTGAGGGAAATACTTACCTCTGCTGTGCTGCATCATCCCTTCCTCTTCGTGGATAATACCAATGCAAGCTACAAGTAGCACTTCCCTTTTGAGCGAATCTTCATTTGGCGCACCAGAGCAGAAGACGGTATCTGGTAAGAGCGTGAGCGCTCGTACGCGGTCGTACCAGCCGCCACCGCCTCCCCCTAATCTCTACAAACAAATTTTGTGAAGGGCGGCAGGGAGATGCATAGATACACATGCACGCACACATACAGAGGAGAAAGAGGAGAAGAAACCATCTCAAGAAAGGGGAAAATATCTGGGAGAGAAGAACTTCACTTAGATCCTTTCCGGCCTTCTTCGATCTTCACCCCCATCATTCATCGACAACAGCACCATAGAGTTAGTAATACCAATTTGTAGGACTAGGGTTTGTAAATCTATTCGTACTTATTCAAAGACTGAGATAGGATCGACCATTCATACTATTGTGGTTCTTTGTGATATTATCGATATGATTTTGCTTTATTTAATCTCTGTGTTTATTGGTTATTCCCCTCTCATGTGTGAGTAATCCCCCATAAGCATGGGAGATGTAGGGGATTGGTGAGATACATTTGTGCCCATTCCATATGTTGTTATTTGTGAGACTAGTTCTATGATTGATTATTAAGTTGTTTATATGTGGTGAGCGCAATGCGTGTTGTCGAATATAAGGGCCCATGCAACATGATCCAAAGACCTACACAAGTAACACATATTGTCCGCCGAATCCGTGGCCTCCAAGTGACAGGTGTTGGTATCTACGAGGAGCGAAGCTAATACCAGGATAACAGGAATCCATGATACTTAAAGCGTTGGTCCGGTCTCACGACCTTAGTTGTTGAAACGACCATGCATATGGCAATGTCGATACAGGATAATAGAGGAGAATGATGATTGATATTTTTGCACTCATCATACCGTTGTTTAAACCGGATAATCCCAGAATTTCTGAGAAAATCACTCTGATATTGCTACTAATGACTACCGAATGCAAGAAATTGTGAACTCCTTTGTTTAATGTGTTTCCACAGGAAATGGTCTCAAACATGGAAGAATATCGTCGCATAGAAGGAAACCTGAAGTGTGGTGAACAAGGCAAGTCAATAGGAGGTGCCAGGACGAATCCAGAGCAGAAGACGTTGCATGGTACGAGTGCACGCACTCGTAACAGTGGTCATACCGCACGCCGCCAACACCAGGGCGTCTACCTGATCAACTTCTATTAAGGGGACCACGCCAGAATCTCAACTTGGGGGGAGAAATAGAGCCATTCGCGAAACGGAGAACCAGAAGCCATCATCCAACCCTAGCCGCCACCATTTCCCATCTCATCTCCATAGCCTCCACCACCTTCATCACTGCAGCCATCTCTCCAAGATTAGTCATAATTGTAATCGACGCATCGCAATTGGCAACTATTGTAAGACATATTATCAATCAATCATTCATCTTTATGTCGTCTTCAATGAGTTCATCTTGCGATCCAATCGCCATATGTGATAATTCGGTAAGGCAATGGGTTGAGGCAAGGCCTTGCAACCCTATGTATTTGTCCAAGGGATCGTTCGAATGACTTTGCATATTTGACTTTATTTATATGTGTGCGATTGCAACGGAGTAGTCTTTTGTCTTCTTCTCGTTCTAAGGCCCTGCAAGTACCCAGGATCCCCTAGATCGCTCAAGCAGGAAGTAAGAAGCGAGGATGCGTGGAACACTATTCTAAACATCAGTGACAGAAAGGATTAGTACGGTAGCGAAAAGGAATTCCTTGGGGATAAATGGGGTGTAGTCATTAAACGCCCAATGCTCTTGTCTGAAGCAATTCTTAATAACCGAGGTAACCCCGCACGCCGGTAAGGGCCATGGGTTGGACAACTGACTCTTGATGCAGGTCGTGCACCGGTTCAGATGTACTTTGGACACATCCCCCACTTCATCACATTGTGAACACATCATAACGGTTGTCTTCCAGGGCTATGTTGATTATCAAGACAAGATCCCAACCACAAGTATAAGGTTGTGAGAGTAAGACCTCATACCCATGCCTATTTCAATATTATTGTTTGCTTCCAAAAGGTTGTTAAGGTCCGGTTTTAAAAACTAGAATATAATTCGAGTGCAATAACGTGTTTGACTCTTTGTCGTAGTGCACATCCTCTCGTGGGTTCGATAACCCAGGGTCACTCCTTGGGGAAAAGGAACGGGGACCTTCTGCTATCCAAACCGGATCACAAAGGGCATCAACCACTTTTTCTCGCGCCATTGCCGGGGATGCATCGTGTCACTAGTCATTGCTTTAGAGTTATTGTTCAAGTTTTTATTTCATTTTTTGTTCTTGTCTTTATTTATCCTTTTAGTTTGTGTTGTTACCAAATACCCGAAAAATATATCATGGCACAAAAACTTGGAGACTTTGCTGCTCCGAATGTGAACTTTATGCATGCACCAATCACACTACCTGATGTTGCTGCCGAACAATTTGAGATTAAGTCCTATTTAGTCACTATGGTTCAACAAAACCAATTTGGAGGCTCCGCATCGGAGGATGCCAGGATGCATTTACACACTTTCACTGAATTGTGCGATATGACACGCATTAGAGACTATGAACCTGACGCTTTGAAGTTGCATCTATTTCCTTTCTCTTTGGGAGGAAAAGCAAAAGAATGGCTTCTAGCTTTGCCTAGAGGAGTTATAACTTCATGAAACTTATGTTGCAGTATGTTTTTATCAAAGTTTTGCCCCCCCCCCCCTGCAAAAATTATGCAACTTTGATCTCAGATCACGGGTTTTAAACAGGAAGATCCCGAGCCACTAGCACTTGCATGGGACCACATGAAGGAGGCTATAAGAAATTGCCCGAACCATGGGATGGAAGAATGGTTAATTCTTCATATATTTTATAATGCTCTTAACCCCATGTCAAAAATCGTGCTAGATACTGCTACAGGAGGAATCATTATGGGAAGACAGATCGAGGAGGCCAAGAAATTACTTGATGATATGTTAGAGAATCATACCCAATGGCATGTGGGGAGGTCTACCACAAGAAAGGCCAATTCCATCTCTGAAGGGAAAAATGAAGGGCTGACCGCTAAGATCGATGAATTAATCGATACCATAAAAGGTAAAGAAGAGGTAAATGTCAATGCTATTACCGATAATGATGTTAATGATGTTAACTTTATTGCTCGCAATAACTATAATCCTAATTGGAAAAATCAAGGATATGCTCCTAATTATCCTAAGCCACTGTATCCAACTAGTCAAGGAGCACCTAATAATTTTGGAATGAGCAACAGTAATAGTAGTTCTTTGGATGAAACTCTTAAAACTTTTATAACTGCCCAAACTGAGCAGAACAAGATGTTTACCGACATATTAAAAAATCATGATCGCTTACTCGGTCAAATGACCGGTAAAATTGCTGGACTCACTAACGATGTGCAGGCTTTAGAAGAAAGAACCCGTAGCATGGAGGCACGCATTGCTAAAATTACAGAAAGCACTAGCCAAGTTTGCTGAAAAACTAGAACCTAATCCGGTTGAGAGTGTCAAGATGATAAGAACTAGCGAAGAATCTCCGGAGGAGTTCAACAAGAGCCATATACCAGAACCTACATATTCCATTGTAGACTTCGTGAGATGTTGACTCTCAAGCATCCACTACTTGAGGTATCAAATGATGAAGCATATAAACGCTTTGTTGAACAAGTTGCAGATAAGCTACGTGCATTGGATGCTAAAAATAAAAAGCTATATGGTAAGCTTCGGGCTAAACAAGAAGATATATTTGAACCAAATATTGAAATTGAGATTGGGTTGAATAAGTTCAATGCTTTATGTGATCTAGGTGCTAGTATTCCTACTATCCTAAGTCCTTTTATGATAATCTCAATCTAGGTTCGTTTATTACTAGTGAAATTAAATGACCATGGCCAATTCTACCTTTACACAAGTAGTAGGGATTAAACATGGTGTAGTCATTCAAATTAATGATTGCCCTGTCATGATTGATCGTGTCACTGTTGATATGGCTGAAGATCCCATTGCTCCAATTATACTAGGAAGGCCATTCTTAAGGACCATTAAAGCTACCATTAACGTTTTTGAAGGAAATGTGAGATTTGATCTTCCGTCAAAGGATTTTTTTTAGCACTTCCACAGGAAAAAGAAGATGAAGATGTACATAAGAGACGGTATCACTCTAAATGCCAGGAGCTATGGGCTAGGCATCAATGCACCAAAAGAAAAGTAACCGTCAATACGGTCGAGCTTACCGACCGAAAACAAAGCGCTTCATGGGAGGCAGCCCATGCGAATAAGGTAGAGAAAGTAAGTTTATTTTGTTTTCATTTTGTTTGTTTCAATAAAGAGTGTTGAAGTTTAGTTTAGAGGAGGAGAAGAAAAAGATCTCTACCAAGACCGATTATGTTAAAAAGTTGCTATGTGTTGTACCTATGTTAAAAAGTCTGGAAATTTGACCTTCTCGACATGTTGGAACTAACCTCTCAGGATTAAGAAGAAAAGCCCCAAAGAAAAAATTCAATTCAGGGCATCCAGAACAAAAGACGGCGCATGGTACAACCCACCACGGTCGTACCAGCGGTCGTACCAAAGGAGGAGAGGCAAGCCAACGTATCCAGAGGAAAAGACAGCTAACGGTACGAGCGCAAGCACTCGTATCGCTGGTCGTACCTTGGAAAATGGATCACCTTCCTCAACCGTGCTGAAAAGAAAAGGTTTATGGCACTTCACAAGAGGAGGATGAAGCCAACCAAGTGGGCGTGTCCGTCCACGATCGCCACACTTGGCATAGGTAATGATTTCAATTTACTATGCACTAATGTGTGTTTGCAACATTTTGTTTTTCAAAACATGGCAACGTTTCGTCATTTAACAGTGGAGTTCTTGAGCATGCTCAAGCACACTGTTGGGTTGAATACAAGAGGAGAAGAAGAACAGATCACTTTCCGTCTCATGGACCAAAGTTGTGACATATCTCTCATGGAGTGGTGCAACCACTTTGGCTTCCCCAACAACGACGGGCACTACCGCTACACCTACGATATGCTCGAACCCCATCCATTAGAATTATTTGGTCAAATGATTTACCAAGGCTATAAGCATAGAGCCAGCTGCATTGAGTGCCCTGCTATACGTTATCTCTATTATGTTATCACTAACTCATTGCAGGCACGAGGAGAAGTTTCGAAAGTCGATGAAGAAAATATGCTCATTCTTGGGAAGGCCGCGAACCCCCACATCGACTACACGCCAAACTTAGGTGCAATTCTTTTGTTTCACATTTAGAACCAAGCCAATCATGCACAAGGAGATATCGCTTGCGGAGGAGTAATCACCATTTTGGCCAACTCTCTTGGCTTTGACTTCACCGACTTGCGTCCTCTTGCCAGTAATCGCCTTGTTAATTTTTGTGTTCTTCTGAGTGCGGGGATGATAATAGCCCGCCATGGTCGCTACTTCATTCAAATTCATGGAGTGGGGCACTTATTTCCCACTCCCATGCCTAACCGCTTCTCGATAGAGGAGGGACAATTGCATTATGTCGCACAGGAAGGAGATGAAGCATTAGATCAAGAGGCGCCCGAACCAGAGGAGGTGGACGAAGATGAACTCGTAACGGATGATGATGAGGAGGAACAACCACAAGATGATGTACAAGGGGATGTGACCTACACCACGTACGCTGGCGTCAACAACCTCGAGGGCTCCATCAACAACATGAGCAACCTTGCCAACGCCCTTCGAGACAACACCACGTACATGGCGAACCACTTGTCTACATGGAGCTAGTCTTGGGCTCCGGGCTATTATCCGCCGCCGCAAAGATCTCGCTAGTTTGGGCTTGCAAAAGCTTAAGCTTGGGGAGGTTACTTCCATGTCTACATCAAGATGTGGCGGTATTTATTTTAATAAGTTGTAATGAGGTTGTACTTCAGCTCGCTGAGAGCTTCAAACACTCGTGTTGGTTTGTTCCAACACTCTGCTTTTATTTTCTTTTGCTCTTTGTTTGCCTTTCTCACCGTTTACATCTTTTTCAAGTTAGCTTTCAAAAACTAGAAAATACAAAAATAGAATAAGGTTTTCCTTCGCTTTGCACTTCTCATTTTTGCCCCAGCTTTCTGTTTGCATTCTCTTGCTAATATTTTTTCCGCAGTGGAGTTGATCTACGCCGAGCAACGGGGGACACACCTTGAGGAAGAGAAGTGTGAAAATTTATGAACATGAGGTATGTCCTACGACTCCCACCTTTTGAACTTGAGATGCTTAGAATAGTTGTAGTAGTAGCAGCATGTGTGAAGTGTTCAAGTGGGAGTAAGTCTTGATAGTTAAAACAAAGGTTTTGTTCTTGTAGGTGAAATAATTTAGTAGCCTTTGTTCTATTTAATCTAGATAATAAAGACTTGCCATGGGACTAGTTTTAAAAAGAAAGTGATGATAACAAAGAATAACCATGCATACGAGAAAGTCTCTAGAAAGGCTTGGGTGTTGAGAAAATTTGTAGAAGAAGGTGATGTTAGAGATACTCAACCCCATAGTGTTTAATTTGATAGACTCAAATAGCACTTGTGGATAAGTTGTCCAGAGGAAACCAGTTGAAAGGTGATCGAGATTATGCCAAAATTTGTTTTGCAATACATGGTTCTTCAGATTCTTGCTAGATCCATGGCCTGGTCACTATATGTTGCTTTATGCGCGTAACTGTGACTTCGTCACCTCTCTTGAGTTTATATTGAGGACTCCGCTGGCCAATGAACGATCCACTAGAGTTTCGGCTTGGATTTCAGCTATGAGTCTGTTAACGTTCGTAGTGGCAACACTACAGTGAATATTATTCGGCTTTCTCTTGAGCGTGTGTGTATGTGGTAATAAACGAATACTGACTACAACGTTCGAAAGAGACAACACTTGGTCCATAGTATTCAAACTTAAGCCACAGCAAAAAAACCTACCTTGCATGGATGATTTCGTTGGCATAATCCCGTCACTAGACAATGAAAGTTTCAACAAGCAATGATTAAAGGAAGTGTTTGCGAGCCTTGATGAGTCGATACTTGTGCGAGTTAGCGAGTTACTCTAGTATCATGTTGTCCTCTACATACATTTCACTCCCGTAATTCATCCTTTCATTGCAAAGAAAGAAAAGCCCTTCCAAAGTGTTCCCAGCAAGCAAATGCTAGCTAGAAGAAATAGAATAAAAGTTGCTTGATTATCTTGTCTAGACTAACAAGAGTTTTGTGCTGATTATCTTTGCTTGACTAACGCTTGCATAATAACCATGCCACCGCTATAACTATACTAAGTTTTCAGGTGAAGAAAGCAGAGGGTTATCTAGGCGTATCGATCGTAAGTGAACCAAAACATTCTCGTTATTTTG
The DNA here is from genome assembly GCA_039707655.1 of Elymus sibiricus. NCBI lineage: Eukaryota > Viridiplantae > Streptophyta > Magnoliopsida > Poales > Poaceae > Elymus > Elymus sibiricus. The sequence goes on along the minus strand of CM077666.1, from coordinate 525,888,933 downwards.
GTTTAAACAACTGAGTTCCTTACGGTTGAATTTTTGTTTCTTGCTCAAGGACGATCACGGTTTAAGCTTGGGGGGTTGATGAGTGATATTTTTGCACTCATCACAACGTTGTTTAAACCGGATAATCCCGGAATTTCCGAGAGAATCACTTCGATATTGCTACTAATGACTACCGAATGCAAGAAATTGTGAAATCCTTTGTTTAACATGTTTCCACAGGAAATGGGGTCAAACATGAAAGAATATCGTCTCATAGAAGGAAACATGAAGTGTGGTGAACAAGGCAAGTCAACAGGAGGCGCTAGAACGAATCCAGAGCAGAAGATGGCGCATGGTATGAGTGCACGCGCTCCTACCAACGGTCATACCTCACGCCGCCAGCACCAGTGCATCTACCCGATCAACTTTTATGAAGGGGACCATGCTAGAATCTCAACAGGTGGGCGACATAGCCATTCATGAAACGGAGAACCATAAGCCATCATCCAACCCTAGCCGCCACCATTTCCCATCTCATCTCCATAGCCTCCACCACCTTCATCATCGCAGCAATCTCTCCAAGATTAGTCATACTTGTAATCGGTGCATCGCAATCAGCAACTATTGTAAGACATATTATCAATCAATCATTCATCTTTATGTCATCTTCAATGAGTTCATCTTGCGATCCGATCACCATGTGTGAATAATTCGGTAAGGCAATGGGTTGAGGCAAGGCCTTGCGACCATATGTATTTGTGCAAGGGATCGTTGGAATGACTTTGGGTATTTGACATTATTTGTATGTATGTGATTGCAACGAAGTTGTCTTTTGTCTTCTTCTCGTTCTAAGGCTCTGCAGGTACCCAGGATCCCGTAGATCGATCAAGGAGGAGGTAAGAAGTGAGGATGCGTGGAACACTATTCTGAACACCAGTGACAGAAAGGATTAGTATGGTAGCGGAAAGCAATTCCTTGGGAATAAATGAGTTGTAGTCATTAAACGCCCAATGCTCTTGTCTGAAGCAATTCTTGATAACCGAGGTAACCCCGCGCACCGGTAAGGGCCATCGGTTGGACAACTGACTCTTGATGCAGGTCGTGCACCGGTCAAGACGTACTTTGGACACATCCCCCACTTCATCGCGTTGTCAGCACATCATAACGGTTGTCTTCCAGCGCTATGTTGATTATCAAGATGAGATCCCACGCACAAGTATAAGGTTGTGAGAGTAAAACCTCGTACCCATGCCTATTTCAATATTATTGTTTGCTTCCAAAAGGTTGTTAAGGTCCGGTTTGAAAAACTGTAATATAATTCGAGCACAATAACTTGTTTGACTCTTTGTCGTAGTGCACATCCTCTCGTGGGTTCGATAACGCAGGGTCACTCCTTGGGGAAAAGGAACGGGGACCTTCTGCGATCCAAACCGGATCACAAAGGGCATCAAAAAACACATCACCCTTGAACTTTTTTGAGAAGTTAGCCATTAGATGCCTAAAACACTCCCTTTGCTCTACATCAGGGAAAAGAATGTATGACTGCATTTTCTAGACCTTTACATGCATCTATGCATATAGCTAGAGGGGAAACCTGACCTAATGCCATGTTGAGTTGTGACATGAACCATGTCCAATTATCTTCAGTTTCAAAATCAATGAATGGAAATGCTATAGGGAACATCCAGTTATGACCATCTAATATTGTATAAGCAGCTAAGCGATCTCTCCACCTACCAGCAGTTGAGTCTATGCTAAGATATGGTCTGCAACCAGCTATAAAGCCATCAATGCAAGGCTTATGAGCCATTAAGAATCGATTAAAGCAAACAATAGCGTCAACTATCTTCATATCCACATCTGCAATGCTCCCTGGTGATCTCTTCTCAACTTCTTCTTTGAAGTTAAACAAATATTGGAAACTTTGCCTCATGCTGCCATATAGCTCTTTCTATGCTATATCTTTGCCCCTCCACACTTTATCATAACCAATGGTAGTGCCATGTGTCTCTTCTAGCTTCTCCTGTAACTCCTTGCATCCAATGGTAGGATCATTCGGAAGAATGGAAATTGCCTTCTCTGCTACCCATCCTTGAGTTGTCATGCTGCTTTTGATCCCGCCAGTAGAGGAGCACTTGTGCTTTAAAGAGATCTTGGTAACCTTCATATAGCCAGTAGAATAACAAAATTCAGCAATAAAAAATACAAAACAAAAATAAGCACAAATCACACAACTAAAATAAATGTTAGCAAGAAGGTTAGTACCCTTATGGTCTTTCCATCAGGCCTCAACCTAGCCGTTATCCTCCATGGACAGTTTTTCGCTCTACATTTGCCAAGATATCTTTCTTTGTCAGTTTTATATCCCCTAATGTCAATCTCGTTGTTAATACCATATTGTTTGATTCCCATCTTGAAGTCTTCCATTGAAGGAAATAAGGCACCAAGGTACATATGAGGGTTCTATTTGTCATATGCAATCTCATGGTCCATAGCCACACCATCATCAACAAGCATGGCTACCTCAATCAAAAGTTGACGGTCCTCTTCATCACTCATGTACACTTCCTCACTGACCAGAGAAGGTGGTGGACTGGTGGTTCAGGGGCCGCATCATCATTGATACCAAGCACATCACAAAGATTTTCTTCAGTTATGGGAACATCAACGTCATCTTCTTCTGGAGGAGCTATCTCAATCAAATTCCAATCTATGGCTGGTTCTACATCAGTCACCATAGATGACTCACATCTCTCAATACTATCAGCCACTTCACAAACAATCTGTGAATGCATTGTGGGTGGTTCCTCAACATCATCCGGTGTAAACTCCACATCATCAGCAAAAACCCTATATTGACTACCCATTGATTGTGCAAGCGCAAAAGCTGACAAGTTTGCATTGTCCTGAACCACAGATGAGCTAGCACTACATTCCACAAAGCTGTTAGTTGGTGTCTTCTTACTAGCAGGCTCCTTTAGTGGCTTCTTAGCGGCAGGTGGTTTCTTGGCAGCAGGTGGTTTTTTGGGAGCTGGTGGCTTTTGGGGAGCAGGTGGGTTTTTGGGCGCTCTCTTCTTTGAAGATTTCTTTGCATTAGGTGTTTCCAATATAATAACCCGAGCTACCAAAAATGATTTATTTGCCTCGTAATCCCAATGATGGCTAATAAAGTGCATGACTAGTTGTTGAGCATCTAGTAATGGATCAACTGTTTTCAAGGTGGTGTCAAGTCCAAATAGCCGCACCTCCTGGCCTGGCCCCATTTCGATTTGTTCTGCCAATACTTCAGTGAACTTGACACATGACAGCTCCCCGCAATGTTAAAGTCAAACACAACATCATGCTTTTCAACAGCTTGCTCGCTACCATCATCAAACTTGGTGACATACACGCCCGTCGATGGGGCAGGCCAAATTGGCCGACGGCACAGGGCCCCCAAATGTTTGGGGCCCCCAAATCACTAGGGATTAGGTGATTGGCTGCCCTTAATCAAGAAAAAAGGGCCCGCTAGCCCAGCAAAACAGGCAGGACGCCGATCGATCGCCTCCCGCATGTCGCAGACGGCCGTGTAGACGCCTGGTGCCCTCGCCTGATCGCCGCCCAAGGTTATTCCGTCCGCCGATCGTCCTATCCGATCTGATTGCTCGCCTCGTGCTATTTTCCCTTGCTGTCGTCGTCATCTTCTCGTCTCCTCGGCAGATGATGCCGCAGTCATAGTTGGCTACTTTCCCAAGCCCCGATCCCAAGTAAGTGCTCGAGACCTGTTTGCTTGTTTGCTGCAGGTGGGTTTGCTGCAAAGTTCGGATATGAATTTTGGATAGAGAATGGAAATAGTTGTGCATCTTATGATCCCCAAAAATCAAGGTCCGCACCCGTGCTAACACCATTACACATATGCTCTTTGTTTTCTGAACTTTGTTGCAAAAATGTGCACATTGATAATTAATAAATAAGAAACTACATCATTAGCCATTGTACTTTAGATAGATTGATAATAAATTGCTTTTGATGCTTTACAGGTCAGTGGTTCAGACTTTACAAGGATTGAACTATCTTCATAGATAATTGCTCACGCATCAAAGATTTTGAAGATAGTTGTTCATTCAAATTTCAGGTACGGTCTTCTTCTTTTTTCTCATACGATCATTTTAAAAACAATTAGGGCATATTTTGCATTTCGCCCTGGGCCCCCAAATTTCTGGAGACGGCCCTGGTGACATAAGGACCTACTTTAATAGTTATTAAATTGTGAAAACATGGGGCAGTGGCGGCATCCTACTCGACAATAAGCAACAACAAGTGACATACTATGAAGTTAGAACATACTAGACAATCACCCGCAAAAAAAGAACATAACAGACAATGTACTGGACAATGAGCAAAAGTATTCTCACCTCCGCGCGTCTGCAAATAAAGAATCAAGGTCGAACCCGTCTCCAACGTTGCCGTCACCCCCTCTGGTTCAACCATCACCAACAGTTATCCGCATAACTTCATCGATTTCCATCGTCCACACACAACACTTGAAATTCATCAGCTTATCGACACAACGGCGAGCGCGCGGTGGCACGGGAGCACGGCAAGCAGAAGCAGGGCCGGCGGCAGCAACATCAGTAGCATGACGGGGCGGTGGCGGTGCACGAGCACGCGGGGCCGCTGGCTACAAGAACCAGCAGCAGCACCCCGGGGCGGCGGCAACAAACTCCTAAACCTAACCCTTGGTCGCTGCCCCGGGGGAGATGGGGATGAGAGGGAGAGAGAAAGACTCAACTGGCGTCGCGTGAGGTGCCACTGTCCAGGACCACCGCCGACGAGTGTAGCTGGCGCCCTCGAGCACCAAGTCGCCGCTGCCGCTGTGCGAGAAGGAAACGATACGGACGAGAGCGAGCTCTTCTCACTCGACTTGGGCTTTAGACACGGGGGCAGTTTCAGGATTTCATGTGGGCCCCACCTGTAGGTGGGCAAATCCTCAAATTACTGAGTAAGCTATGGCTAAAAAGCAAACACAATATAATGGGTGGCAAATTTGCAAAGTCCAAAATAAGTAGGGGCTATGACTCAAATCCCCCCACGGAAGTTGAAGCCAAAAAAACTCGATTTCTCCCCTCCGACTCCAGCTGGTGTCATTTCCTTCGCGAAATGAGCGCCCGTCAGAATCGACCTCCCACCACGAATCTACTCCCGATATACCCATGTTTTTACGTCAATTTACATTTAAAAAAATGCCACTGGGCCGTGCCCTCGAAAGAAAATGATTCGGCCCACCCCGAGCGCCTCTCCTGTGTCTCTTTGCTCGATCTCCGGAGTCAAGCCCCACCTCGACGACGAGACCGGATCCCAGCCTGCCCGTCTCCCCCTCCATCCAGCACCTTGGTGAGCACCTCCTCTCTGTCTCCTATTTGCTGCTGTTATGTGCAAGTGATGTGCTGCGATTTTGTCTAGTTGGTTAACATGTTGTAGTGGATGGTGTAGTGTAGCCGATTTCTCAAATGCTTGACATGGACAGTGGGCATGTGCTAATGAATATGTGGTGTACTATTTTAATTTGTAATCATGCTATCACCACATTAGTTATCAGGGTTCAAGGAGGACCGATAGAGAACATAACAAGGCAAACAGGCAAAAGCATAAATAAAATGAATACTGTAAATCTATAATAGGGAAAACTGGCAATCATAGAACAATGTCAAATTGTAGAACTGTTAACTGTAGATTTGACAAATGACATGAATACGCAGATCAAAGGCATTCTGCCTTTTTTGTCATAAAAAGGAGATTCTGCCTGATTAGTTTTTAAGTTGGACCTTACAGTGTTTAATTCATCAGGACCAACTGCTGAGCTCGAACATGCTATTTTACCATATTCAGAATTAAGAAATACATACATTGTTTTGGTCAGTACCACAATTCTCGATTCTACCGTGTAGACTAGGATTAGTGATACTTTACGATTTTGATTTTCTTCGGCCAGCATATGTTGGAAGTTGCATAGGTAACACAATCAGTCCAATGGCACAGATTTACACACCTTTATCATAATGTAATGCGGGTGAACCAAGACCACTCAAACAACAGAGATATATCAATCCTACAACCCCCTGCCAGCGATATGCCAACACCACACACCAAATATTCATCCTATTGCCCCGAGTGAGACATTAAGTCACTAACACAACAAGCCAACGGATTAGAAAGCAGAGGCAGACTTAAAGTGGGGTGTGAGGTTTCAGTTGAACCTCCAGCGCTATGAGAGAACAAGATGCTATCAGAATAACAATCAAATCAATCTGCACCAAACTGATGGACCAATTAGGATATGTCAAAGAAAAAGGAAATATTTGGATTCAGTAGTTCACTTCATAGAATAATCCAAGCAAGCTACCCCGGGGCTTTAGTAATAGTAGAAGAAAACAGCTAACAAAACAAGAGATGAGCCACCGGATAACTTAATGCAATTATGCAATGAGACTATATGCAAATAACAAGAAGTAAGACCATAGAGCAATGAACTGTAGTATAATTTTCAGTAGTACAAAACCACACACTGTTAAAAAAAAAAACAGACACTCAACGCCATCGAGCCATTGCCAACTAAAATAAGCAATTATGTGAAAGAGAGTAACAAACATATGTCTAAACACCAACATACGCATTACAAACTTCAAGCATAGGTCTAAATCGACAAGTGAAATTTGAGAATTTGCCTAGCTGGTGAACCTAGGAGCATATGTCGTAAAGTTGGTTGTGCTACTTGTTGATGGGAACATCAAGGATTTGCGCCAAAGTTGGTTGGCCTTTTGATCATATGCCAAAGTTGAGAAACCACGTGATAAAATGCCATAAGGCTTAATCAATCTGGGAATATAAACCCAGGGTCCCATAGGATACTAGTTGTGGAGGCAGGATGCGAGCAGATCCAAATCAAAAAACTAAGCGCTCATGCTATTCGCAAAAGTAAATATGACTGGATTGTACAATTATTATTATTATTATTTATATAATCTGAATTCAATTTCTAATGACCAACAAAATAGATAAAACATGGCAAAAGCGACAACAGTATATTGATCTCTTCATCTTTTATCCCCATGACATGAGATTGATAAGAAAAATGAGTGAGACATCGAGACTCGATGAGGTTTGGGGTCTTGGGGAAACCATCTTTGATAGCCGCCAAGTGACGAGACGGCGGGGAACACATCGACATTCTTAATGCCCCGACCAGCCGTGGCGGCGCCGCGCCGCAGCGGGATACAGGGCCTTGCACCCGACGCGGCGGAGCGACCTAGTTCTCTTCTGTTCTGTTCGTGTTCAACCCGTCGATCGTTGCTGGTTGGCTGAACTTGGGCCCTGGCTGCTCTCTAGGCGTTGGTGTGGACTATTGGGCTGAATTCTCACTCACACATGGGACCATTTCATCACAGACCCACGAGCCATGCACTCTATTTTCCCGGTACCAATATCACACTTCCCCCGCCTCATTCAAGCCTCAGCGGATTCCACTAAAAAATCAAGCCTCGGCAGCTAATCCAGAGTTGGACGCGACACGCTCCCAGCTGGGTCCAATTTCTTTCTACTCGGACCCATGTGTCAGCGGGGAACGAACCCCAACAAGGTTGCCGCTTAGCTCGGGTAAAAAAATAGTTGTGCTACTTGTTGATGGGAAGATCAATTAGTATCAGCGGGGAATGAACCCCAACATTCCATCCAAATATTTCCTTTTTTTTTTGACATATCCTGATTGGTCCATCAGTTTGGTGCAGATTGATTTGATTGTTATTCTGATAGCATCTTGTTCTCCCATAGCACTGGAGGTTCAATTGAAATCTCACACCCCACTTTAAGTCCGCCTCTGCTTTCCAATCTGTTGGCTTGTTGTGTGTGTTATTTTGTAAATCTAAATTGATTAACGGCTGTGAAATTCTCTGAGTTTACGTGTTTCACAAAAATATGCGTACTCATCAATCCATCTATTGGCATTATTATCCTATCAGACAGTTGATGTTACATTTTATAAAACAAAAATCACATATGCCAATATTCTTTGTTACTTTTTCCTTTTTGCATTTCATTCTTGAAATTGTTTGGAAAGTAAAAGGTATTTAACTACAAGTAATTTCAGGAAACAAAGTGCTCTGAAGTAGGGTCGATGTCGCTACGACAGGTATTGGGATGGTCAGATGGAGAGGTGATGCGGCCGGAGTCAAAGCCCTGCTCCCGACTGATGCGTCACACTGCTGGTATCTTCTCTGTTGGTGGCGCCCTTGCTTTCTGGGTGCTCTGCCGCCTTCACTATGGTAATTCTTCCTGGCCATCCACATATTTTCCATTTCAATATCTGGTCTATTCATCTTCAAATGTATATTTGTTAATATTACCATCAAGCTTGTGAATCTCATTGTTCTGCTATCCATATATTAGTATGAGTTTAGTTTTGGCCTTGTCTTTAGCAGTAGTTTTTACCTTTTGGGTGTTAGTCCTTGGAAGCAAATTCAAAACTGAAAGTATTTTGCTGACCCTCTTTCATTGTCTAGGTCCAAGGATAACGGTCCCAAGGAGTCACAGGTGGGCATCTTGCGGAGCAATCGGCACGAGCGCGACGTCAGCCTTGCTTGTGCGGCTCTTCAGCCCGGAGTGTGAACCGCAGAACATAGCAGCTTTCGACAGACCTGAATATAAGCCTGCTTAGTATCATGGAAATGCAGCCAGGTCTACCAAGTCCTATGCGAATTTGCTGATTCAGCCCATAGTATCTGCCTTCTTGTAAGGTATTTATGCATAAACCTGCCCCGAACTTGGACACCTCTATGTTTGCTACGCTGGCTGCCGCCGTCATTTTGTCTCTGAAGCCTGGAGCTGGTACCATTAGCGTCAAATTTGGTTTCCGGCGCGCGGACCGCCGTCGCGGACTTCCAGCCGGTCACCGGGGCGTGCTACTTGGTACGGGGAGATGGACCTGGGCTCGTACGGGGAGATGGACCTGGGCTCGTACGAGGAACGAACTGAATCTGGTCCTAGCATAATAAAATTCATGGAACCCTTAAACGCATAAGAAAATCCTACAGACGACTTTGCACGAAATCAAACGCACGTTGTAGGAAAAGAGGAACAAGGAAAAGGACATGGCTGCTGGTTGAATAGTCAATGACAGACTGTGAGGGAGGATTAATTAATTCCTTCCAAGAACGGGTAGGATGGCTTCATGTGTGGTGACTACAACGGGTAAAGGAACGACAAAGATTAACTCTGGGTCCAAAAATAGGTCCTATCCGTTCATGTTAAGGGCGCAGGTTAATGTGACGGAGGGGAGGGAGGTGGTCCAAAGTACGGTAATAAATCTCGGAAATTGCTGAGCCCGGATTTTTGAAAACTACAAAAACCATATTTTAAAGTTTCAAAAAATTCTGAAAAAAAATTACACATGAACCTAGGGATGTATACTACATCTCCGTAAATTTTCATGATGAAATACATTGTGGTTCAAGCTACACAAAAAAAAAATCATGTCTTTCTAGCACATGCACTATTCACTATAAAAGTCTATGCTTTTTTTTATACAGAACACACCAAATCGTATTTGATCATGAAACTTTACAGAAATGTAGTATACATTTCAATGTTCATGTGTATTTGTTTTCATAATTTTTTGAAACTTTAAAATATGATTTTTGAATTTTTCAAAAACAGGGCTCCATGGAGCTCGGGAGCCAAAAATCTGCACTTGTGTCTAGACTAGAAGAAGATGTGTGGAGGCACAACCAGATCAGATCAGCTGGTGAAAGCTACCGGGATCATTTCCCGGTCCCATTTCAAAAGTCTTGTCGCTACGCGAGCTCACTGTGGAGGCCGGTGAGTGTGAGGACCTCCTTCCTAAATTAATCCTGTGGCCAAGTGGCAAGATGCCAGGATATTTCTTCCTTTTTTTTGTAACAACTGATGATGCCAGGATGACAACAAGTGATGTGTCACTTGAGTTAGATGTTTAGCTGAGGGTGGTTGGGATTAGGCTAGTTTTGTGTTGGGGGTGTTCGCTTAAGCCGAGAGAAGATATGCCGAAAACAACATTAAGGCACCCGCGGTGTGGAAAGATTAAGGTCAGTTCTTTGTAGCTTTTAGGGGAAACTTACAGGTGGAACTAAACACAACCCAATAAGAACTGTGCAGCTTAATTTGTAAGCCCTCACCCCTCCGCCGTTGATTGAAAATAAGCTAAGGAGAGTGAGCTTCCCGAGCTTCTTTTTAAGTGCGACCCATCTTTTCTGAAAAAATGACCCTCCACCGAAACGTTATTATATGCCAAAATGCCACTAAAAACATTTTGACTCCACCTGAAAATGGCCCTCCACCGCTCCCTGGATCTGTTGCCGAATTCCTCCCTTTTTGGGAGACATGCCACCTTAGATATTTAGATCAGTAAGCATGTAAATATTGTCGCATTCATTTTTACACGTTGCCAGAAATTTTTTACACGGCCGTAGGTTCTCAATTCAACATGATATATGAACGGAGTATTTATCATCAGCCTGGCGGAACAAACGAGGCAAATTCGTTTCTCTCACCCGGACCGTTTCTTTTTTTAAGCAGCAAAAAAGGATCATCAACGACCACTTGAGAAAGAAATAATGGTTGCTGATGATTCCAAAAGTAGGTCCTATCCGTTCATGTGTTGTGACCATATAAGGGGCAATTTTGATTGGTTCACGTGACGGAGGGAGGTGGTCCAACGTACCCAACCAGATTAAGCTACCGGGAGCCCTGGGATCTTTTCCCGGTCTCATGTCAAAATCCTCGTCGCTATGCTACGTGAGCTCACTCAGTGGAGGCCGTGAGCTCACTCATCAGTGTAATAAAATTCATGGAACCCTTAAACGCATTAAAAAATCTAATAAGTCTAAATAAAGGAAGATGTGTCGAGGGGCCCAACCAGATCAGATCAGCTGGTTAAAGCTAACGGGATCTTTTCCCGGTCCCACGTCAACAAAAAGCCTTGTCGCACGCGGGGGTGTCTGGGCCTCCTTCCTAAATTAATCCTGTGGCCAAGTGGCAAGATAAGCATGAGATTACATATTTTTTTCCTTCTTTTGCAACAACTGTTTTTTTTTACAGTAGTAGGGTCTCGAAGGACCCCAAACATCCATTAGATAAACATGAGATTACATCTTACATCAGGGACCTCAAAGAAAGGAAAATTACAGACCAGTCTCGACATTTTACAAAAAGGAACCGAAATCACGAAGCTAGATTGCAATTCCGTCCTTGTACCAGGCCGTAGCACCGACCCGAGCCCATCGTCGCCGGGGACGAAACCACTTGGTACGATGGGTTGGCTTCCGCTCCACCACCGGCAGCAAACCGGACATAAGAGAAGAAAACGTCGAACTGCGCCCAAACGACCTCCCCTTTGGCACAACGGCCAGGAGGAATGAATGGAGGCTGCCGTGCAGAAGCCGGCGCTCCAAACGATCGCCATTCAACCAGAAAGTACAACATCGGGCCGCCAGAGATGAGCAACCGACCACAAGAGTAGGGCTCTCCCCAATGGGAATGGTGCTCCTGCTGGCGCCAAGTCCTTGACGCGCACACAGCTGGGATTGAGCTCCAAGGACGAGCAGATTCATCAGCTCGTCGACCACTTGCTTCTTCCGCATCCACCTCTCCTCCTCCACCCCCACGGTAGCTAGAAGAAAGCAAAGAGGGAGAAAAAGCAAACACCAGATTTGGGTGACCAGCGAGCTTATTGACAAAGCTACCACCGGATCCCTCCTCCTCAACCGCCGTCTACCATGGAGAGCAGCTAGAAGGAGGAGCAATCGGGCCACCGACGCTACTCGAGTGCACCGGGACAGAGCTCCAACGCGGCATCACACCAGTCGCCATGAAGGCCAAACAACACCTACAACTACTATGTACATGGCAGCCCTGCGCACCTCTCCCTCTTCCACGCCGACGAACGCCGCCGCCGGTGAAGAAAAGGGATCGGGCCGGGCGGATCTCATGAGGGACTCTCAAGGGGGAGAAGCAGTGGGAGAGAGAGAGATGGGGAGGGGGAGGAAATGACTCTTTTGCAACAATTGATGATGCCAGGATGGCAACAGGTGATGTGTCACTTGAGTTAGATATTTAGTCGAGGGTGGTTAGGATTAGGCTAGTTTTGTGTCGGGGGTGTTCGCTTAAGCCGAGAGAAGATATGCCGAAAACAACATTAAGGCACCCGCGGCATGGAAAGATTAAGGCTAGTTCTTTGTAGCTTCTAGGGGAAACTTACAGGTGGAACTAAACACAACCCAATAAGAACTGTGCAGCTTAATTTCTAAGCCCCCATCCCTCTGCCGTTGATTGAAAATAAGCTAAGGAGAGTGAGCTTCCCGAGCTTCTCTTTTAAGTGCAACCCATCTTTTTCGAGAAAATGGCCCTCCACCAAAACGTTATTATATGCCAAAATGCCACTAAAACATTTTGACTCCACCCGAAAAGCATTTCGATCCACCTGCAGCCTGCCTTCTCCGACCCCTTCGCCCGCCATGCCTCCCCTCACGAGTAGAGCTACGATTCATCGTCGCCATTCCTTCCAGATCCCCGTCTCCTTCACCCGCCTGCTCATGTGCACGCCAAGAGTTCGACGAGCTTCGCGGCGGCCATGATGCGACATTGCTTGAAGCTGGGCATCAAGGGCAGCCACGACCACCTGTCCCGGTTCATGGCCTAGGAGGTGCATGGCGCAGCCATGGACAACAAGTACCTCTGTGACATCGTGGTCAACTTTCTCCTCGTAGGACATGGCACGTTGTCTTCCTCGTTCACAACGATCTTCATGCTCCTCTCCAAGAACCCCGCGACAGTGGATGCCATACGCGTGGAGGCCACCGCCGGCGAGATGACGATGACAGCGCCGTGAACCACATACGAGCAACTCAAGTCCCCCCCCCCCCCCCTGTTGGGGAACGTTGCATGGGAAACAAAAAAATTTCTAGGCACAAGCAAGATCTATCCATGGTGATGAGCATCTACGAGAGGGAGAGTGAATCTACATACCCTTGTAGATCGCTAAGCGGAAGCGTTAAGAAACGCGGTTGATGTAGTCGAACGTCTTCGCGATCCAAATCGCAAGTCGTCCCTCGATCCAATCACGATCTAGCGCCGAACGGACGGCACCTCCGCGTTCAACACACGTACTGCTTGATGACGCCTTCACCTCCTCGATCCAGTGAGCGATGGTGAAGTAGTAGATGAGTTTCGGCAGCACGACGGCGTGATGACGGTGGTGGTGAAGAACGATCTCCGCAGGGCTTCGCCAAACACAACGGAGATTATGACGGAGGAAGAAATAGAGGGTTAGGGTTGCCGGCACACGGCTTGGGGAAATCTTGATGTCTCCCGTGTGCTAGCCCTGCCCCTCTATTTATATGTTGAGCCCTGGGGTCTAAACTTGGAGAGAAAACCTCCACAAGGTCGGTTTTGCCCGCACAAGGTCGGTTTGGCCCGCACGGAAAGAGTCCTACTCGGATTCCAGCAGTCCCGCGCACAAGCGGTAGTACCGCTCACGAGCGGTAGTACCGCTTGAGCGGTAGTACCGCTTCACACAAGCGGTAGTACCGCTAACGCGGTAGTACCGCTTCACACAAGCGGTAGTACCGCTTACGCGGTAGTACTGCCTTACTAGCGGTAGTACCGCTTAAGGCAGCAGCAAAACTTCCTTTTGCACTTTCCAATACCTCGTGGGCTTTACCCCTTTGGCCCATATAAAGTGTTGCTGCACCCGAACACTTCGGTAAACACCCGGAACCCCTTCCGGTGAATTCCGGAACCCTTCCGGAGATCAAAACACTATTATCACATATATCAATCTTTACCTCCGGACTCTTCCGGAGATCCTTGTCATGTCTGGGATCTTATCCGGGACTCCGAACAACCTTCGGTCACCAACACAATAAATCAACTATACTAATCGTCGCCAAACGTTAAGTGTGTAGACCCTGCGGGTTCGAGAACTATGTAGACATGACCGAGACACCTCTACGGTCAATAACCAAAGCGGGACCTGGATGCCCATATTGGTTCCTACATATTCTACGAAGATCTATCTCGGTCGAACCTCTATGTCAAGGATTCAGTTAATCCCGTATGCTGTTCCCTTTGTTCTTCGGTATGTTACTTGCCTGAGATTCGATCGTCGGTATCTCTATACCTAGTTCAATCTCGTTATCGGCAAGTCTCTTTACTCGTTCCGTAATACAAGATCTCGTGGCTAACACTTTAGTCACATTGCTTGCAAGGCTCATTGTGATGTTGTATTACCGAGTGGGCCCTGAGATACCTCTCCGTCACACGGAGTAACAAATCCCAGTCTTGATCCATGCCAACCCAACAGACACCCTCGGAGATACCTGTAGAGCACCTTTATAGTCACCCAGTTACGTTGTGACGTTTGATACACACAAGGCACTCCTACGGTGTCAGTGAATTGCATGATCTCATGGTCATAGGAACAGATACTTGACATGCAGAAAACAATAGCAATAAACTGACACGATCATATGCTACGTTTATAGTTTGGGTCTTGTCCATCACATCATTCTCCTAATGATGTGATCCCGTTATCAAATGACATCTCATGTCCATGGCTAGGAAACCTTCACCATCTTTTGATCAACGAGCTAGTTAACTAGAGGCTTACTAGGGACACAGTGTTGTCTATGTACCCACACATGTATTTGAGTTTCCAATCAATACAATTATAGCATGGATAATAAACGATTATCATGAACAAGGAAATATAATAATAACCAATTTATTATTGCCTCTAGGGCATATTTCCAACAGTCTCCCACTTGCACTAGAGTCAATAATCTAGTTCACATCACTATGTGATTTACATTGTAATCAATCGAACACCCATGCAGTTCTGGTGTTGTTCATGTTTAGCCCTTGGAAGAGGTTTAGTCATCGGATCTGCAACATTTAGATCCGTGTGTACTTTGCAAATATTTATGTCGTCCTCCTTGATGTAATAGCGGATGGAATTGAAACGTCGCTTTATGTGTCTGGTCCTCTTGTGAAATCTTGGTTCCTTGGCTAGAGCAATGGCACCAGTATTATCACAAAACAGAGTCATTGGGTTAAGCGCACTAGGCACTACTCCAAGATCTGTCATGAACTCCTTCATCCAGACACCTTCCTTCGCCGCCTCCGAGGCAGCGATGTACTCCGCTTCGCATGTAGAATCAGCTACCACGCTTTGCTTGGAACTGCACCAGCTAACCGCACCCCCATTAAGAATAAATACATATCCGGTTTGTGACTTAGAGTCATTCGGATCAGTGTCAAAGCTTGCATCGACGTAACCCTTTACGACGAGCTCTTGATCACCTCCATAAACGAGAAACATGTCCTTAGTCCTTTTCAGGTACTTCAGGATATTCTTGACCGCCGTCCAGTGTTCCATTCCTGGATCACTTTGAAACCTTCCGACCATACTTATGGCAAGGCTGACATCGGGTCTTGTGCACAGCATTGCATACATGATAGAGCCTATGGCTGAAGCATAGGGGATGACACTCATCTTTTCTCTATCTCCTGCAGTCACTGGGCATTGAGTCTTACTCAACTTCACACCTTGCAAAACAGGCAAGAACCCCTTCTTGGACTGATCCATTTTGAACTTCTTCAAAATCTTATCAAGGTATGTGCTTTGTGAAAGTCCTATTAAACGTCTTGATCTATCTCTATAGATCTTGATGCCTAATATGAAAGCAGCTTCTCCTAGGTCCTTCATTGAAAAACTCTTGTTCAAATATTCCTTCACGCTTTCCAACATTTCTATATTGTTTCCATCAATAATATGTCATCCACATATAATATTAGAAACGCTATAGAGCTCCCACTCACTTTCTTGTAAATACAAGCTTCTCTGTAAACTTGTATAAACTCGAACGCTTTGATCACCTCATCAAAGCGAAGATTCCAACTCCGAGATGCTTGCACTAGTCCATAAATGGATCGCTGGAGTTTGCAAACTTTGTCAGCATTCTCTGGATCGACAAAACCTTCTGGTTGCATCATATACAACTCTTCCTTAAGGAAACCGTTAAGGAACGCTGTTTTGACATCCATCTGCCAAATTTCATAATTGAAAAAGGCAGCTATTGCTAACATGATTCTGACGGACTTAAGCATCGCTACGGGTGAGAAGGTCTCATCGTAGTCAACTCCTTGAACTTGTGAAAAACCTTTTGCCACAAGTCGAGCTTTATAGGCGGTGACATTACCGTCTGTGTCCGTCTTCCTCTTAAAGATCCATTTGTTCTGAATGGCCTTACGCCCTTCAGGTAATACTTCCAAAGTCCATACTTTGTTTTCATACATGGATCCCATCTCGGATTTCATGGCCATCATTGCTTCTCCATAGCTCATAGGTTCATCGTTGTCCAACAACATGACCTCTAAGACAGGGTTGCCGTACCACTCAGGAGCAGTACGCGTCCTTGTCGACCTACGAGGTTCGATAGCAACTTGATCCGAAGCTTTATGATCATCATCAGCTTCCTCTTCAACTGATGCAGGCTCTACAGAAACATCTTTCTGTACTGTGCTACTCTCAGGTTGAAGTAAAAGTTCAATAACCTCATCAAGTTCTATCTTCCTCCCACTCAATTCTTTCGAGAGAAACTCTTTCTCAAGAAATGTTCCGTTTTTAGCGACAAACACTTTGCCTTCGGATCTGAGGTAGAAGGTATACCCAACTGTCTCTTTTGGGTATCCTATGAAGACGCATTTCTCCGCTTTGGGTTCCAGCTTTTCAGGCTGAAGCTTTTTGACATAAGCATCACATCCCCAAACTTTAAGAAACGACATCATTGGCTTCTTGCCAAACCAAAGTTCATATGGCGTCGTCTCAACGGATTTCGATGGTGCCCTATTTAAAGTGAATGCAGCTGTCTCTAATGCATAACCCCAAAACGATAGTGGCAAATCGGCAAGAGACATCATAGATCGCACCATATCCAATAAGGTTCGATTACGACGTTCGGACACACCATTACGCGGTGGTGTTCTAGGCGGTGTCAGTTGTGAAACAATTCCACATTGTCTTAAGTGACTGCCAAACTCATAACTCAGATATTCTCCTCCTCGATCAGATCGTAGGAATTTAATCTTCTTGTTACGATGATTCTCAATTTCACTCTGAAATTGTTTGAACTTTTCAAACGTTTCAGACTTGTGTTTCATTAAGTAAATATACCCATATCTACTTAAGTCATCAGTGAAGGTGAGAAAGTAACGATAACCACCGCGCGCCTCAATGCTCATCGGAACGCACACATCAGTATGTATGATTTCCAACAAGTCACTTGCCCGTTCCATTGTTCCAGAGAACGGCGTTTTAGTCATCTTGCCCATGAGGCATGGCTCACATGTGTCAAGTGATTCAAAATCAAGTGACTCCAAAAGTCCATCAGCATGGAGCTTCCTCATGCGTTTTACGCCAATATGACCTAAACGGCAGTGCCACAAGAAAGTGGTATTATCATTATCAATTCTACATCTTTTGGCATCAATGTTATGAACATGTGTATCATTACTATCGAGATTCAATAAGAATAAACCCCTCACATCCGGTGCATGACCATAAAAGATATTACTCATATAAATAGAACAACCATTATTCTCTGATTTAAATGAGTAACCGTCTCGCAATAAACAAGATCCAGATATAATGTTCATGCTTAACGCAGGCACCAAATAACATTTATTCAGTTTCATCACTAATCCCGATGGTAATCGAAGAGCGAGCGTGCCGACGGCGATCACATCAACCTTGGAACCATTTCCCACGCGCATCGTCACTTCGTCCTTTGCCAGCCTCCGTCTATTCCGCAGTTCCTGTTTTGAGTTGCAAATATGAGCAACCGCACCGGTATCAAATACCCAGGCACTACAACGAGAGTTGGTAAGGTACACATCAATAACATGTATATCATATATACCTTGTTTGTTGTTGCCCGCCTTCTTGTCAGCCAAATACTTGGGGCAGTTCCGCTTCCAGTGTCTAGTTCCCTTGCAATGAAAGCACACAGTTTCTGGTTTGGGTCCAGCCTTGGGTTTCTTCACGGGAGGAGCAACTTCTTTGCCACTCTTCTTGGAGTTACCCTTCTTACCCTTGCCATTTTTCTTGAAACTAGTGGTTTTATTGACCATCAACACTTGATGCTCCTTCTGAATTTCAGACTCAGCGGCTTTCAGCATCGCAAACAGCTCGGCGACTGACTTGTTCATCCCGTGCATGTTATTGTTCAACACGAAGCTCTTGTAGCTAGGTGGCAATGATTGAAGAACTCTGTCAGTGATAGCCTCTGGCGGAAGGGGCATCCCCAATTCAGCCAGACGGGTGGAGTACCCAGACATTCTGAGTATGTGATCACTGATAGACCCGTTCTCCTCCATCTTGCAAGCATAGAACTTATCGGAGATCTCATACCTCTCGATCCGGGCATTCTTCTGAAAGATAAACTTCAACTCCTGGAACATCTCATATGCTCCATGACGTTCAAAACGTCTTTGAAGTCCCGGTTCTAAGCCATACAATATTGCACATTGAACTATTGAGTAATCTTCAGAACGAGCCTGCCAGGCGTTCACAGCGTCTAGAGACTCAACTGGAGCGGGTGGATCACCAAGCGGTGCATCAAGGACAAAAGCCTTCTGGGAAGCCGTAAGGATAATCCTTAGATTACGGGCCCAGTCCACAAAGTTACTTCCATCATCTTTCAACTTAGCTTTCTCTAGGAACGCATTAAAATTCAGGGGTGCTACTGTGCGAGCCATGATCTACAACATAAATATTGCAAAGACAATTTAGACTATTGTTCAAGATAATGAGTTTAGTTAATCATATTACTTAAAACTCCCACTCAGATTGACATCCCTGCGGTCATTCGAGTGTAACATGATCCAAATCCACCAACTCAAGTCCGATCATCACGTGAGTTGAGGTGGTTTCAATGGTGAACATCTTCATGTTGATCATATCTACTATATGACTCATGTTCGACCTTTCGGTCTCTTGTGTTCCGAGGCCATGTCTGTACATGCTAGGCTCGTCAAGTTTAACCCGAGTGTTCCGCATGTGCAACACTGGCTTGCACCCGTTGTATGTGAACGTAGAGTCTATCACACCCGATCATCACGTGGTGTCTCGAAACAACAAACTTTCGCAACGGTGCACACTCGGGGAGAACACAATTTATCTTGAAATTTAAGTGAGGGATCACCTTATAATGCTACCGTCGTCCTAAGCAAAACAAGATGCATAAAAGGATTAACATCACATGCAAATCATAAGTGACATGATATGGCCATGAACTTGTGCTTTTGATCTCCATCTCCAAAGCACCGGCATGATCTCCATCGTCACCGGCATGACACCATGATCTCCATCATCTTGATCTCCATCAACGTGTCGCTATGAGGTTGTCGCGCCGACTGTTGCTTCCACGACTATTGCTAACTCATAGCGATAAAGTAAAGCAAAACGACGAAAATAATTAAAGACAACTCTATGGCTCCTGCCAGTTGCCGTACTCATCGACATGCAAGTCGTGATATTCTATACAACACATGATCATCTCATACATCACATATATCTCATCATGTAATTGGCCATATCACATCACAACATACCCTGCAAAAACAAGTTAGACGTCCTCTAATTGTTGTTGCAAGTTTTACGTGGCTGCTACGGGTATCTAGCAAGAACGATTCTTACCTACGCAAAAACCACAACGGTGATATAAAAATTGCTTTTCAACCTTCTCAAGGACCGCCTTTGTCAAATCCGATCCGACTAAAGTGGGAGAAACAAACACCCGCTAGCCATCTTTATGCAACGAAGTTACATGTCAGTTGAAGGAACCGGTCTCTCGTAAGCGTACGAGTAATGTTGGTCCGAGCCGCTTCATCCCACAATACCGGCGAAACAAGAAAAGACCAAGGGAGGAAGCAATCTGAATATCAACGCCCACAAAACCCTTTTGTGTTCTACTCGAGATCTCATCTACGCATAGACCTAGCTCAGATGCCACTGTTGGGGAACGTTGCATGGGAAACAAAAAATTTCCTATGCACACGCAAGATCTATCCATGGTGATGAGCATCTACGAGAGGGAGAGTGAATCTACATACCCTTGTAGATCGCTAAGCGGAAGCGTTAAGAAATAGGGATGGCAATGGGTAGGGTATGGGCGGGTACAACCTTCTTCTGCCCAAACCCATACCCACAGAAACTTTCTATACCCACCGACTTCAATACCCATGGGCATAAATTGGCACCCATACCCACACCCATCGGGTATCCTATACCCAATGGGTATCCAGTGGGTACAATATATAGCATTCAAAATTTTAAAATATAGGAAAATGAGTTTAAAATTCAAGTGATGATGGACGAGCAATATAGCACTGACGCAGCCTCCTCGATGGGTGGCCTCTTGGAGGCATCAAGGGAGTATGAGTGGTTGAGGTGGAAGCCTGCCGCAGTGGGAGGCAGTGGGAATGGGGGATCGTTGGGCAAAGAGTCGAGATTTCATCTTTTCGAGGTGTCACATAGGACATAGGAGGAGTGGCGGGCAGGTGTTTACGGGTCTATGAGCTATGGTCGGTTTAAGGAATACGAGATTTAGGGTGGGCCATAGGTGTTGGATGTTGACCCCACGTGTCATAGGAGTTATTTTCATTTATTAATTTGTTATGGGTATCCATTGGGTTACCCATGGGCGTAATTTCATACCCGTACCTACCCACATATTTTGCGGGTATGGATACCCATTACCCGTGGGTACAAAATCTCTCCAAGTCTTACCCATACCCGTTGTTTTCGGGTAGGGTACCCACGGGTACCCATACCCATGGGCAAAACTGCCATCCCTATTAAGAAACGCGGTTGATGTAGTCGAACGTCTTCGCGATCCAAATCGCAAGTTGTCCCTCGATCCAATCACGATCTAGCGCCGAACGGACGGCACCTCCGCGTTCAACACACGTACTGCTTGATGACGCCTTCACCTCCTCGATCCAGCGAGCGATGGTGAAGTAGTAGATGAGTTTCGGCAGCACGACGGCGTGATGACGGTGGTGGTGAAGAACGATCTCCGCAGGGCTTCGCCAAACACTATGGAGATTATGACGGAGGAAGAAATAGAGGGTTAGGGTTGCCGGCACACGGCTTGGGGAAATCTTGATGTCTCCCGTGTGCTAGCCCTGCCCCTCTATTTATATGTTGAGCCCTATGGTCTAAACTTGGAGAGAAAACCTCCACAAGGTCGGTTTTGCCCGCACAAGGTCGGTTTGGCCCGCACGGAAAGAGTCCTACTCGGATTCCAGCAGTACCGCGCACAAGCGGTAGTACCGCTCACGAGCGGTAGTACCGCTTGAGCGGTAGTACCGCTTACGCGGTAGTACTGCCTTACTAGCGGTAGTACCGCTTAAGGCAGCAGCAAAACTTCCTTTTGCACTTTCCAATACCTCGTGGGCTTTACCCCTTTGGCCCATATAAAGTGTTGCTGCACCCGAACACTTCGGTAAACACCCGGAACCCCTTCCGGTGAATTCCGGAACCCTTCCGGAGATCAAAACACTATTATCACATATATCAATCTTTACCTCCGGACTCTTCTGGAGATCCTTGTCATGTCTGGGATCTTATCCGGGACTCCGAACAACCTTCGGTCACCAACACAATAACTCAACTATACTAATCGTCACCAAACGTTAAGTGTGTAGACCCTGCGGGTTCGAGAACTATGTAGACATGACCGAGACACCTCTACGGTCAATAACCAATAGCGGGACCTGGATGCCCATATTGGTTCCTACATATTCTACGAAGATCTATATCGGTCGAACCTCTATGTCAAGGATTCAGTTAATCCCGTATGCTGTTCCCTTTGTTCTTCGGTATGTTACTTGCCCGAGATTCGATCGTCGGTATCTCTATACCTAGTTCAATCTCGTTATCGGCAAGTCTCTTTACTCGTTCCGTAATACAAGATCTCGTGGCTAACACTTTAGTCACATTGCTTGCAAGGCTCATTGTGATGTTGTATTACCGAGTGGGCCCTGAGATACCTCTCCGTCACACGGAGTAACAAATCCCAGTCTTGATCCATGCCAACCCAACAGACACCCTCGGAGATACCTGTAGAGCACCTTTATAGTCACCCAGTTACGTTGTGACGTTTGATACACACAAGGCACTCCTACGGTGTCAGTGAATTGCATGATCTCATGGTCATAGGAACAGATACTTGACATGCAGAAAACAATAGCAATAAACTGACACGATCATATGCTACGTTTATAGTTTGGGTCTTGTCCATCACATCATTCTCCTAATGATGTGATCCCGTTATCAAATGACATCTCATGTCCATGGCTAGGAAACCTTCACCATCTTTTGATCAACGAGCTAGTTAACTAGAGGCTTACTAGGGACACAGTGTTGTCTATGTACCCACACATGTATTTGAGTTTCCAATCAATACAATTATAGCATGGATAATAAACGATTATCATGAACAAGGAAATATAATAATAACCAATTTATTATTGCCTCTAGGGCATATTTCCAACAGTCTCCCACTTGCACTAGAGTCAATAATCTAGTTCACATCACTATGTGATTTACATTGTAATCAATCGAACACCCATGCAGTTTTGGTGTTGTTCATGTTTAGCCCTTGGAAGAGGTTTAGTCATCGGATCTGCAACATTTAGATCCGTGTGTACTTTGCAAATATTTATGTCGTCCTCCTTGATGTAATAGCGGATGGAATTGAAACGTCGCTTTATGTGTCTGGTCCTCTTGTGAAATCTTGGTTCCTTGGCTAGAGCAATGGCACCAGTATTATCACAAAACAGAGTCATTGGGTTAAGCGCACTAGGCACTACTCCAAGATCTGTCATGAACTCCTTCATCCAGACACCTTCCTTCGCCGCCTCCGAGGCAGCGATGTACTCCGCTTCGCATGTAGAATCAGCTACCACGCTTTGCTTGGAACTGCACCAGCTAACCGGACCCCCATTAAGAATAAATACGTATCCGGTTTGTGACTTAGAGTCATCCAGATCAGTGTCAAAGCTTGCATCGACGTAACCCTTTACGACGAGCTCTTGATCACCTCCATAAACAAGAAACATGTCCTTAGTCCTTTTCAGGTACTTCAGGATATTCTTGACCGCCGTCCAGGGTTCCATTCCTGGATCACTTTGAAACCTTCCGACCATACTTATGGCAAGGCTGACATTGGGTCTTGTGCACAGCATTGCATACATGATAGAGCCTATGGATGAAGCATAGGGGATGACACTCATCTTTTCTCTATCTCCTGCAGTCACTGGGCATTGAGTCTTACTCAACTTCACACCTTGCAAAACAGGCAAGAACCCCTTCTTGGACTGATCCATTTTGAACTTCTTCAAAATCTTATCAAGGTATGTGCTTTGTGAAAGTCCTATTAAACGTCTTGATCTATCTCTATAGATCTTGATGCCTAATATGAAAGCAGCTTCTCCTAGGTCCTTCATTGAAAAACTCTTGTTCAAATATTCCTTCACGCTTTCCAACATTTCTATATTGTTTCCAATCAGTAATATGTCATCCACATATAATATTAGAAACGCTATAGAGCTCCCACTCACTTTCTTGTAAATACAAGCTTCTCCGTAAACTTGTATAAACTCGAACGCTTTGATCACCTCATCAAAGCGAAGATTCCAACTCCGAGATGCTTGCACCAGGTCATAAATGGATCGCTGGAGTTTGCAAACTTTGTCAGCATTCTCTGGATCGACAAAACCTTCTGGTTGCATCATATACAACTCTTCCTTAAGGAAACCGTTAAGGAACGCTGTTTTGACATCCATCTGCCAAATTTCATAATTGAAAAAGGCAGCTATTGCTAACATGATTCTGACGGACTTAAGCATCGCTACGGGTGAGAAGGTCTCATCGTAGTCAACTCCTTGAACTTGTGAAAAACCTTTTGCCACAAGTCGAGCTTTATAGATGGTGACATTACCGTCTGCGTCCGTCTTCCTCTTAAAGATCCATTTGTTCTGAATGGCCTTACGCCCTTTAGGTAATACTTCCAAAGTCCATACTTTGTTTTCATACATGGATCCCATCTCGGATTTCATGGCCTCTAACCACTTCTCGGAATCCGAGCCCATCATTGCTTCTCCATAGCTCATAGGTTCATCGTTATCCAACAACATGACTGTTGGAAATATGCCCTAGAGGCAATAATAAATTGGTTATTATTATATTTCCTTGTTCATGATAATCGTTTATTATCCATGCTATAACTGTATTGATTGGAAACTCAAATACATGTGTGGGTACATAGACAACACTATGTCCCTAGTAAGCCTCTAGTTGACTAGCTCGTTGATCAAAGATGGTTAAGGTTTCCTAGCCATTGACATGAGATGTCATTTGATAACGGGATCACATCATTAGGAGAATGATGTGATGGACAAGACCCAAACTACGAATGTAGCATATGATCGTGTCAGTTTATTGCTATTGTTTTCTGCATGTCAAGTATCTGTTCCTATGACCATGAGATCATGCAACTCCCTGACATCGAAGGAGTACCTTGTGTGTATCAAACGTCGCAACGTAACTGGGTGACTATAAAGGTGCTCTACAGGTATCTCCGAGGGTGTCTGTTGGGTTGGCATGGATCAAGACTGGGATTTGTTACTCCGTATGACAGAGAGGTATCTCAGGGCCCACTCGGTAATACAACATCACAATGAGCCTTGCAAGCAATGTGACTAAAGTGTTAGCCACGAGATCTTGTATTACGGAACGAGTAAAGAGACTTGCCGGTAACGAGATTGAACTAGGTATAGAGATACCGACGATCGAATCTCGGGCAAGTAACATACCGAAGAACAAAGGGAACAGCATACGGGATTAACTGAATCCTTGACATAGAGGTTCGACCGATAAAGATCTTCGTAGAATATGTAGGAGCCAATATGGGCATCCAGGTCCCGCTATTGGTTATTGATCATAGAGGTGTCTCGGTCATGTCTACATAGTTCTCGAACCCGCAGGGTCTACATACTTAACGTTTGGTGACGATTAGTATAGTTGAGTTATTGTGGTGGTGACCGAAGGTTGTTCGGAGTCCCGGATAAGATCCAGGACATGACGAGGGTCTCCGGAAGAGTCTGGAGGGAAAGATTAATATATGTGATAATAGTGTTTTGATCTCCGGAAAGGTTCCGGAATTCACCGGAAGGGGTTCCGGGTGTTACCGAAGTGTTCGGGTGCAGCAACACTTTATATGAGCCAAAGGGGTAAAGCCCACGAGGTATTGGAAAGTGCAAAAGGAAGTTTTGCTGCTGCCTTAAGCGGTACTACCGCTGGTAAAGGCAGTACTACCGCGTAAGCGGTACTACCGCGTAAGCGGTACTACCGCTTGTGTGAAGCGGTACTACCGCCCAAGCGGTACTACCCCTTGTGCGCGGTACTGCAGGGATCCGAGTTGGACTCTTTCCCTGCGGGCCAAACCGACCTTGTGCGGGCAAAACCGACCTGGAGGAGGCTTTTACTCCAAGTTTAGACCCCAAGGCTCAACATATAAATAGAGGGGCAGGGCTAGCACACGGGACACATTAAGATTTCCCAAGCCGTGTGTCGGCAACCCTAACCCTCTAGTTCTCCCGTCATAATCTCCGTAGTGCTTGGCGAAGCCCTGCAGAGATTGTTCCTCACCACCATCACCACGCCGTCATGCTGCCGGAACTCATCTACTACTTCACCATCTCTCGCTGGATCGAGGAGGTGAAGGCGTCATCAAGCCGTACATGTGTTGAACGCGGAGGTGCCGTCCGTTCGGCACTAGTTCGTGATCGGATAGAGGGACGACTTGCGATTTGGATCGCGGAGACGTTCGACTACATCAACCGTGTTTCTTAACGCTTCCGCTTAGCGATCTACAAGGGTATGTAGATTCACTCTCCCTCTCGTAGATGCTCATCACCATGGATAGATCTTGCGTGTGCGTAGGAATTTTTTTGTTTCCCATGCAACGTTCCCCAACAGTGGTATCAGAGCTAGGTCTATGCGTAGATGAGATCTCGAGTAGAACACAAACGAGTTGTGGGCATGGGTGTAGACATATTGCTTGACGTTACTAGTTGATACTTGATTCGGCGGTATTGTGAGATGAAGCGGCCCGGACCAACATTACTCGTACGCTTACGAGAGACCGGTTCCTTCAACTGACATGTAACTTCGTTGCATAAAGATGGCTAGCGGGTGTCTGTCTCTCTCACTTTAGTTGAATCGATTTCAATGAAGAGGGTTCTTTTAGAAGATCAAAAAGCAATCACTACACCACGTTGTGGTTTTGCGTAGGTAAGAACGGTTCTTGCAAACCCATAGCAGCCACGTAAAATTTGGAACAACAATTAGAGGACGTCTAACTTGTTTTTGCAGGGTATGTTGTGATGTGATATGGCCAATTACATGATGAGATATATGTGATGTATGAGATGATCATGTGTTGTATAGAATATCACGACTTGCATGTCGATGAGTACGGCAACTGGCAGGAGGCATAGAGTTGTCTTTAATTATTTTCGCCGTTTTTGCTTTACTTTATCGCTATGAGTTAGCTATAGTCGTGGAAGCAACAGTCGGCGCGACAACCTCATGGCGACACGTTGATGGAGATCAAGATGATGGAGATCATGGTGTCATGCCGGTGACGATGGAGATCATGCCGGTGCTTTGAAGATGGAGATCAAAAGCACAAGTTCATGGCCATATCATGTCACTTATGATTTGCATGTGATGTTAATCCTTTTATGCATCTTATTTTGCGTAGGACGACGGTAGCATTATAAGGTGATCCCTCACTTAAATTTCAATATAAAATTGTGTTCTCCCCGAGTGTGCACCGTTGCGAAAGTTCGTCGTTTCGAGACACGCCGTGATGATCGGGTGTGATAGACTCTACGTTCACATACAACGGGTGTAAGCCATGTTGCACGTGCGGAACACTCGGGTTAAACTTGACGAGCCTAGCATGTACAGACGTGGCCTCGGAACACAAGAGACCGAAAGGTCGAACATGAGTCATATAGTAGATATGATCAACATGAAGATGTTCACCATTGAAACCACCTCAACTCACGTGATGATCGGACTTGAGTTGGTAGATTTGGATCATGTTACACTCGAATGACCGGAGGGATGTCAATTTGAGTGGGAGTTTTTAAGTAATATGATTAACTAAACTCATTTTCTTGAACAATAGTCTAAGTTGTCTTTGCAATATTTACGTTGTAGATCATGGCTCGCACAGTAGCACCCCTGAATTTTAATGCGTTCCTAGAGAAAGCTAAATTGAAAGATGATGGAAGTAACTTTGTGGACTGGGCCCGTAATCTAAGGATTATCCTTACGGCTTCCCAGAAGGCTTATGTCCTTGATGCACCGCTTGGTGATCCGCCTGCTCCAGTTGAGTCTCTAGACGTTGTGAACGCCTGGCAGGCTCGTTCTGAAGATTACTCAATAGTTCAATGTGCAATATTGTATGGCTTAGAACCGGGACTTCAAAGACGTTTTGAACGTCATGGAGCATATGAGATGTTCCAGGAGTTGAAGTTTATCTTTCAGAAGAATGCCCGGATCGAGAGATATGAGATCTCCGATAAGTTCTATGCTTGCAAGATGGAGGAGAACGGGTCTATCAGTGATCACGTACTCAGAATGTCTGGGTACTCCACCCGTCTGGCTGAATTGGGGATGCCCCTTCCGCCAGAGGCTATCACTGACAGAGTTCTTCAATCATTGCCACCTAGCTACAAGAGCTTCGTGTTGAACTATAACATGCACGGGATGAACAAGTCAGTCGCCGAGCTGTTTGCGATGCTGAAAGCCGCTGAGTCTGAAATTCAGAAGGAGCATCAAGTGTTGATGGTCAATAAAACCACTAGTTTCAAGAAAAATGACAAGGGTAAGAAGGGTAACTCCAAGAAGAGTGGCAAAGCAGTTGCTCCTCTCGTGAAGAAACCCAAGGCTGGACCCAAACCAGAAACTGTGTGCTTTCATTGCAAGGGAACTGGACACTCGAAGCGGAACTGCCCCAAGTATTTGGCTGACAAGAAGGCGGCCACAACAAACAAGGTATATATGATATACATGTTATTGATGTGTACCTTACCAACTCTCGTTGTAGTGCCTGGGTATTTGATACCGGTGCGGTTGCTCATATTTGCAACTCAAAACAGGAACTGCGGAATAGACGAAGGCTGGCAAAAGACGAAGTGACGATGCGCGTGGGAAATGGTTCCAAGGTTGATGTGATCGCCGTCGGCACGCTCGCTCTTCGATTACCATCGGGATTAATGATGAACCTGAATAATTGTTATTTAGTGCATGCGTTAAGCATGAACATTATATCTGGATCTTGTTTATTGCGAGACGGTTACTCATTTAAATCAGAGAATAATGGTTGTTCTATTTATATGAGTAATATCTTTTATGGTCATGCACCCAATGTGAGGGCTTTATTCTTATTGAATCTCGATAGTAATGATACACATAACATTGATGCCAAAAGATGTAGAATTGATAATGATAATACCACTTTCTTGTGGCACTGCCGTTTAGGTCATATTGGCGTAAAACGCATGAGGAAGCTCCATGCTGATGGACTTTTGGAGTCACTTGATTTTGAATCACTTGACACATGCGAGCCATGCCTCATGGGCAAGATGACTAAAACGCCGTTCTCTGGAATAATGGAACGGGCAAGTGACTTATTGGAAATCATACATACTAATGTGTGCGGTCCGATGAGCATTGAGGCGCGCGGTGGTTATCGTTACTTTCTCACCTTCACTGATGACTTAAGTAGATATGGGTATATTTACTTAATGAAACACAAGTCTGAAACATTTGAAAAGTTCAAACAATTTCAGAGTGAAGTTGAGAATCATCGTAACAAGAAGATTAAATTCCTACGATCTGATCGAGGACGAGAATATCTGAGTTATGAGTTTGGCAGTCACTTAAGACAATATGGAATTGTTTCACAATTGACACCGCCTGGAACACCACAGCGTAATGGTGTGTCCGAACGTCGTAATCGAACCTTATTGGATATGGTGCGATCTATGATGTCTCTTGCCGATTTGCCACTATCGTTTTGGGGTTATGCATTAGAGACAGCTGCATTCACTTTAAATAGGGCACCATCGAAATACGTTGAGACGACGCCATATGAACTTTGGTTTGGCAAGAAGCCAAAGCTGTCGTTTCTTAAAGTTTGGGGATGTGATGCTTATGTCAAAAAGCTTCAGCCTGAAAAGCTGGAACCCAAAGCGGAGAAATGCGTCTTCATAGGATACCCAAAAGAGACAGTTGGGTATACCTTCTACCTCATATCCGAAGGCAAAGTGTTTGTCTCTAAAAACGGAACATTTCTTGAGAAAGAGTTTCTCTCGAAAGAATTGAGTGGGAGGAAGATAGAACTTGATGAGGTTGTTGAACCTTTACTTCAACCTGAGAGTAGCGCAGCGCAGAAAGATGTTTCTGTAGAGCCTACATCGGTTGAAGAGGAAGTTAATGATGATGATCATGAAGCTTTGGATCAAGTTGCTATCGAACCTCGTAGGTCGACAAGGACGCGTACTGCTCCTGAGTGGTACGGCAACCCTGTCTTAGAAGTCATGTTGTTGGACAACGACTAACCTACGAGCTATGGAGAAGCGATGATGGGCCTGGATTCCGAGAAGTGGTTAGAGGCCATGAAATCCGAGATGGGATCCATGTATGAAAACAAAGTGTGGACTTTGGAAGTATTACCTGAAGGGCGTAAGGCCATTCAGAACAAATGGATCTTTAAGAGGAAGACGAACGCGGATGGTAATGTAACCGTCTATAAAGCTCGACTTGTGGCAAAGAGTTTTTCACAAGTTCAAGGAGTTGACTACGATGAGACCTTCTCACCCGTAGCGATGCTTAAGTCCGTCAGAATCATGTTAGCAATAGCTGCCTTTTTCGATTATGAAATTTGGCAGATGGATGTCAAAACAGCGTTCCTTAACGGTTTCCTTAAGGAAGAGTTGTATATGATGCAACCAGAAGGTTTTGTCGATCCAGAGAATGCTGACAAAGTTTGCAAACTCCAGCGATCCATTTATGGACTGGTGCAAGCATCTCGGAGTTGGAATCTTCGCTTTGATGAGGTGATCAAAGCGTTCGAGTTTATACAAGTTTACGGAGAAGCTTGTATTTACAAGAAAGTGAGTGGGAGCTCTATAGCGTTTCTAATATTATATGTGGATGACATATTACTGATTGGAAACAATATAGAAATGTTGGAAAGCGTGAAGGAATATTTGAACAAGAGTTTTTCAATGAAGGACCTAGGAGAAGCTGCTTTCATATTAGGCATCAAGATCTATAGAGATAGATCGAGACGCTTAATAGGACTTTCACAAAGCACATACCTTGACAAAGTTTTGAAGAAGTTCAAAATGGATCAGTCCAAGAAGGGGTTCTTGCCTGTATTGCAAGGTGTGAAGTTGAGTAAGACTCAATGCCCAGTGACTGCAGAAGATAGAGAAAAGATGAGTGTCATCCCCTATGCTTCAGCCATAGGCTCTATCATGTATGCAATGCTGTGCACAAGACCCGATGTCAGCCTTGCCATAAGTATGGTCGGAAGGTTTCAAAGTGATCCAGGAATGGAACACTGGACGGCGGTCAAGAATATCCTGAAGTACCTGAAAAGGACTAAGGACATGTTTCTCGTTTATGGAGGTGATCAAGAGCTCGTCGTAAAGGGTTACGTCGATGCAAGCTTTGACACTGATCCGGATGACTCTAAGTCGCAAACCGGATACGTGTTTATTCTTAATGGGGGTGTGGTTAGCTGGTGCAGTTCCAAGCAAAGCGTGGTAGCTGATTCTACATGCGAAGCGGAGTACATCGCTGCCTCGGAGGCGGCGAAGGAAGGTGTCTGGATGAAGGAGTTCATGACAGATCTTGGAGTAGTGCCTAGTGCGCTTAACCCAATGACTCTGTTTTGTGATAATACTGGTGCCATTGCTCTAGCCAAGGAACCAAGATTTCACAAGAGGACCAGACACATAAAGCGACGTTTCAATTCCATCCGCGATTACATCAAGGAGGACGACATAAATATTTGCAAAGTACACACGGATCTGAATGTTGCGGATCCGATGACTAAACCTCTTCCAAGGGCTAAACATGAACAACACCAGAACTGCATGGGTGTTCGATTCATTACAATGTAAATCACATAGTGATGTGAACTAGATTATTGACTCTAGTGCAAGTGGGAGACTGTTGGAAATATGCCCTAGAGGCAATAATAAATTGGTTATTATTATATTTCCTTGTTCATGATAATCGTTTATTATCCATGCTATAATTGTATTGATTGGAAACTCAAATACATGTGTGGGTACATAGACAACACTGTGTCCCTAGTAAGCCTCTAGTTGACTAGCTCGTTGATCAAAGATGGTTAAGGTTTCCTAGCCATTGACATGAGATGTCATTTGATAACGGGATCACATCATTAGGAGAATGATGTGATGGACAAGACCCAAACTACGAACGTAGCATATGATCGTGTCAGTTTATTGCTATTGTTTTCTGCATGTCAAGTATCTGTTCCTATGACCATGAGATCATGCAACTCCCTGACATCGGAGGAGTACCTTGTGTGTATCAAACGTCGCAACGTAACTGGGTGACTATAAAGGTGCTCTACAGGTATCTCCGAGGGTGTCTGTTGGGTTGGCATGGATCAAGACTGGTATTTGTTACTCCGTATGACGGAGAGGTATCTCAGGGCCCACTCGGTAATACAACATCACAATGAGCCTTGCAAGCAATGTGACTAAAGTGTTAGCCACGAGATCTTGTATTACGGAACGAGTAAAGAGACTTGCCGGTAACGAGATTGAACTAGGTATAGAGATACCGACGATCAAATCTCGGGCAAGTAACATACTGAAGAACAAAGGGAACATCATACGGGATTAACCGAATCCTTGACATAGAGGTTCGACCGATAAAGATCTTCGTAGAATATGTAGGAGCCAATATGGGCATCCAGGTCCCGCTATTGGTTATTGATCGTAGAGGTGTCTCGGTCATGTCTACATAGTTCTCGAACCCGCAGGGTCTACACACTTAACGTTTGGTGACGATTAGTATAGTTGAGTTATTGTGTTGGTGACCGAAGGTTGTTCGGAGTCCCGGATAAGATCCAGGACATGACGAGGGTCTCCGGAAGAGTCCGGAGGGAAAGATTAATATATGTGATAATAGTGTTTTGATCTCCGGAAAGGTTCCGGAATTCACCGGAAGGGGTTCCGGGTGTTTACCGAAGTGTTCGGGTGCAGCAACACTTTATATGAGCCAAAGGGGTAAAGCCCACGAGGTATTGGAAAGTGCAAAAGGAAGTTGTGCTGCTGCCTTAAGCGGTACTACCGCTGGTAAAGGCAGTACTACCGCGTAAGCGGTACTACCGCTTGTGTGAAGCGGTACTACCGCCCAAGCGGTACTACCGCTTGTGTGAAGCGGTACTACCGCTCAAGCGGTACTACCGCTCGTGAGCGGTACTACCGCTTGTGCGCGGTACTGCAGGGATCCGAGTTGGACTCTTTCCCTGCGGGCCAAACCGACCTGGAGGAGGCTTTTACTCCAAGTTTAGACCCCAAGGCTCAACATATAAATAGAGGGGCAGGGCTAGCACACGGGACACATTAAGATTTCCCAAGCCGTGTGTCGGCAACCCTAACCCTCTAGTTCTCCCGTCATAATCTCCGTAGTGCTTGGCGAGGCCCTGCAGAGATTGTTCCTCACCACCATCACCACGCCGTCGTGCTGCCGGAACTCATCTACTACTTCACCATCGCTCGCTGGATCGAGGAGGTGAAGGCGTCATCAAGCCGTACGTGTGTTGAACGCGGAGGTGCCGTCCGTTCGGCACTAGTTCGTGATCGGATCGAGGGACGACTTGCGATTTGGATCGCGGAGACGTTCGACTACATCAACCGCGTTTCTTAACGCTTCCACTTAGCGATCTACAAGGGTATGTAGATTCACTCTCCCTCTCGTAGATGCTCATCACCATGGATAGATCTTGCGTGTGCGTAGGAAAATTTTTGTTTCCCATGCAACGTTCCCCAACAATGAGCTCTAAGACTGGGTTGCCGTACCACTCAGGAGCAGTACGCGTCCTTGTCGACCTACGAGGTTCGATAGCAACTTGATCCGAAGCTTTATGATCATCATCAGCTTCCTCTTCAACTGATGCAGGCTCTACAGAAACATCTTTCTGTACTGTGCTACTCTCAGGTTGAAGTAAAAGTTCAATAACCTCATCAAGTTCTATCTTCCTTCCACTCAATTCTTTCGAGAGAAACTCTTTCTCAAGAAATGTTCCGTTTTTAGCGACAAACACTTTGCCTTCGGATCTGAGGTAGAAGGTATACCCAACTGTCTCTTTTGGGTATCCTATGAAGACGCATTTCTCCGCTTTGGGTTCCAGCTTTTCAGGCTGAAGCTTTTTGACATAAGCACCACATCCCCAAACTTTAAGAAACGACAGCTTTGGCTTCTTGCCAAACCAAAGTTCATATGGCGTCGTCTCAACGGACTTCGATGGTGCCCTATTTAAAGTGAATGCAGCTGTCTCTAATGCATAACCCCAAAACGATAGTGGCAAATCGGCAAGAGACATCATAGATCGCACCATATCCAATAAGGTTCGATTACGACGTTCGGACACACCATTACGCTGTGGTGTTCCAGGCGGTGTCAGTTGTGAAACAATTCCACATTGTCTTAAGTGACTGCCAAACTCATAACTCAGATATTCTCCTCCTCGATCAGATCGTAGGAATTTAATCTTCTTGTTACGATGATTCTCAACTTCACTCTGAAATTGTTTGAACTTTTCAAACGTTTCAGACTTGTGTTTCATTAAGTAAATATACCCATATCTACTTAAGTCATCAGTGAAGGTGAGAAAGTAACGATAACCACCACGCGCCTCAATGCTCATCGGACTGCACACATCAGTATGTATGATTTCCAGCAAGTCACTTGCCCGTTCCATTGTTCCAGAGAACGGCGTTTTAGTCATCTTGCCCATGAGGCATGGCTCACATGTGTCAAGTGATTCAAAATCAAGTGACTCCAAAAGTCCATCAGCATTGAGCTTCCTCATGCGTTTTACGCCAATATGACCTAAACGGCAGTGCCACAAGAAAGTGGTATTATCATTATCAATTCTACATCTTTTGGCATCAATGTTATGAACATGTGTATCATTACTATCGAGATTCAATAAGAATAAACCCCTCACATCGGGTGCATGACCATAAAAGATATTACTCATATAAATAGAACAACCATTATTCTCTGATTTAAATGAGTAACCGTCTCGCAATAAACAAGATCCAGATATAATGTTCATGCTTAACGCAGGCACCAAATAACATTTATTCAGGTTCATCACTAATCCCGATGGTAATCGAAGAGCGAGCGTGCCGACGGCGATCACATCAACCTTGGAACCATTTCCCACGCGCATCGTCACTTCGTCCTTTGCCAGCCTCCGTCTATTCCGCTGTTCCTGTTTTGAGTTGCAAATATGAGCAACCGCACCGGTATCAAATACCCAGGCACTACAACGAGAGTTGGTAAGGTACACATCAATAACATGTATATCATATATACCTTGTTTGTTGTTGGCCGCCTTCTTGTCAGCCAAATACTTGGGGCAGTTCCGCTTCCAGTGTCCAGTTCCCTTGCAATGAAAGCACACAGTTTCTGGTTTGGGTCCAGCCTTGGGTTTCTTCACGGGAGGAGCAACTGCTTTGCCACTCTTCTTGGAGTTACCCTTCTTACCCTTGCCATTTTTCTTGAAACTAGTGGTTTTATTGACCATCAACACTTGATGCTCCTTCTGAATTTCAGACTCAGTGGCTTTCAGCATCGCAAACAGCTCGGCGACTGACTTGTTCATCCCGTGCATGTTATAGTTCAACACGAAGCTCTTGTAGCTAGGTGGAAATGATTGAAGAACTCTGTCAGTGATAGCCTCTGGCGGAAGAGGCATCCCCAATTCAGCCAGACGGGTGGAGTACCCAGACATTCTGAGTATGTGATCACTGATAGACCCGTTCTCCTCCATCTTGCAAGCATAGAACTTATCGGAGATCTCATACCTCTCGATCCGGGCATTCTTCTGAAAGATAAACTTCAACTCCTGGAACATCTCATATGCTCCATGACGTTCAAAACGTCTTTGAAGTCCCGGTTCTAAGCCATACAATATTGCACATTGAACTATTGAGTAATCTTCAGAACGAGCCTGCTAGGCATTCACAACGTCTAGAGACTCAACTGGAGCGGGTGGATCACCAAGCGGTGCATCAAGGACATAAGCCTTCTGGGAAGCCGTAAGGATAATCCTTAGATTACGGGCCCAGTCCACAAAGTTACTTCCATCATCTTTCAACTTAGCTTTCTCTAGGAACGCATTAAAATTCAGGGGTGCTACTGCGCGAGCCATGATCTACAACATAAATATTGCAAAGACAATTTAGACTATTGTTAAAGATAATGAGTTTAGTTAATCATATTACTTAAAACTCCCACTCAGATTGACATCCCTCCGGTCATTCGAGTGTAACATGATCCAAATCCACCAACTCAAGTCCGATCATCACGTGAGTTGAGGTGGTTTCAATGGTGAACATCTTCATGTTGATCATATCTACTATATGACTCATGTTCGACCTTTCGGTCTCTTGTGTTCCGAGGCCATGTCTGTACATGCTAGGCTCGTCAAGTTTAACCCGAGTGTTCCGCATGTGCAACACTGGCTTGCACCCGTTGTATGTGAATGTAGAGTCTATCACACCCGATCATCACGTGGTGTCTCGAAACGACGAACTTTCGCAACGGTGCACACTCGGGGAGAACACAATTTATCTTGAAATTTAAGTGAGGGATCACCTTATAATGCTACCGTCATCCTAAGCAAAACAAGATGCATAAAAGGATTAACATCACATGCAAATCATAAGTGACATGATATGGCCATGAACTTGTGCTTTCGATCTCCATCTCCAAAGCACCGGCATGGTCTCCATCGTCACCGGCATGACACCATGATCTCTATCATCTTGATCTCCATCAACGTGTCGCTATGAGGTTGTCGCGCCGACTGTTGCTTCCACGACTATTGCTAACTCATAGCGATAAAGTAAAGCAAAACGGCGAAAATAATAAAAGACAACTCTATGGCTCCTGCCAGTTGCCGTACTCATCGACATGCAAGTCGTGATATTCTATACAACACATGATCATCTCATACATCACATATATCTCATCATGTAATTGGCCATATCACATCACAACATACCCTGCAAAAACAAGTTAGACGTCCTCTAATTGTTGTTGCAAGTTTTACGTGGCTGCTACGGGTATCTAGCAAGAACGATTCTTACCTACGCAAAAACCACAACGGTGATATAAAAATTGCTTTTCAACCTTGTCAAGGACCGCCTTTGTCAAATCCGATCCGACTAAAGTGGGAGAAACAGACACCCGCTAGCCATCTTTATGCAACGAAGTTACATGTCAGTTGAAGGAACCGGTCTCTTGTAAGCGTACGAGTAATGTTGGTCCGAGCCGCTTCATCCTACAATACCGCCGAAACAAGAAAAGACCAAGGGAGGAAGCAATCTGAATATCAACGCCCACAAAACCCTTTTGTGTTCTACTCGAGATCTCATCTACGCATAGACCTAGCTCAGATGCCACTGCTGGGGAACGTTGCATGGGAAACAAAAATTTTCCTACGCACACGCAAGATCTATCCATGGTGATGAGCATCTACGAGAGGGAGAGTGAATCTACATACCCTTGTAGATCGCTAAGCGGAAGCGTTAAGAAACGCGGTTGATGTAGTTGAACGTCTTCGCGATCCAAATCGCAAGTTGTCCCTCGATCCAATCACGATCTAGCGCCGAACGGACGGCACCTCCGCGTTCAACACACGTACTGCTTGATGACGCCTTCACCTCCTCGATCCAGCGAGCGATGGTGAAGTAGTAGATGAGTTTCGGCAGCACGACGGCGTGATGACGGTGGTGGTGAAGAACGATCTCCGCAGGGCTTCGCCAAACACTATGGAGATTATGACGGAGGAAGAAATAGAGGGTTAGGGTTGCCGGCACACGCCTTGGGGAAATCTTGATGTCTCCCGTGTGCTAGCCCTGCCCCTCTATTTATATGTTGAGCCCTGGGGTCTAAACTTGGAGAGAAAACCTCCACAAGGTCGGTTTTGCCCGCACAAGGTCGGTTTGGCCCGCACGGAAAGAGTCCTACTCGGATTCCAGCAGTACCGCGCACAAGTGGTAGTACCGCTCACGAGCGGTAGTATCGCTTGAGCGGTAGTTCCGCTTCACACAAGCGGTAGTACCGCTAACGCGGTAGTACCGCTTCACACAAGCGGTAGTACCGCTTACGCGGTAGTACTGCGTTACTAGCGGTAGTACCGCTTAAGGCAGCAGCAAAACTTCCTTTTGCAGTTTCCAATACCTCGTGGGCTTTACCCCTTTGGCCCATATAAAGTGTTGCTGCACCCGAACACTTCGGTAAACACCCGGAACCCCTTCCGGTGAATTCCGGAACCCTTCCGGAGATCAAAACACTATTATCACATATATCAATCTTTACCTCCGGACTCTTCCGGAGATCCTTGTCATGTCTGGGATCTTATCCGGGACTCCGAACAACCTTCGGTCACCAACACAATAACTCAACTATACTAATCGTCACCAAACGTTAAGTGTGTAGACCCTGCGGGTTCGAGAACTATGTAGACATGACCGAGACACATCTACGGTCAATAACCAATAGCGGGACCTGGATGCCCATATTGGTTCCTACATATTCTACGAAGATCTATATCGGTCGAACCTCTATGTCAAGGATTCAGTTAATCCCGTATGTTGTTCCCTTTGTTCTTCGGTATGTTACTTGCCCGAGATTCGATCGTCGGTATCTCTATACCTAGTTCAATCTCGTTATCGGCAAGTCTCTTTACTCGTTCCGTAATACAAGATCTCGTGGCTAACACTTTAGTCACATTGCTTGCAAGGCTCATTGTGATGTTGTATTACCGAGTGGGCCCTGAGATACCTCTCCGTCACACGGAGTAACAAATCCCAGTCTTGATCCATGCCAACCCAACAGACACCCTCGGAGATACCTGTAGAGCACCTTTATAGTCACCCAGTTACGTTGTGACGTTTGATACACA
The DNA here is from genome assembly GCA_039707655.1 of Elymus sibiricus. NCBI lineage: Eukaryota > Viridiplantae > Streptophyta > Magnoliopsida > Poales > Poaceae > Elymus > Elymus sibiricus. The sequence continues at coordinate 525,850,552 of CM077666.1, read as the reverse complement.
CAAGGCACTCCTACGGTGTCAGTGAATTGCATGATCTCATGGTCATAGGAACAGATACTTGACATGCAGAAAACAATAGCAATAAACTGACACGATCATATGCTACGTTTATAGTTTGGGTCTTGTCCATCACATCATTCTCCTAATGATGTGATCCCGTTATCAAATGACATCTCATGTCCATGGCTAGGAAACCTTCACCATCTTTTGATCAACGAGCTAGTTAACTAGAGGCTTACTAGGGACACAGTGTTGTCTATGTACCCACACATGTATTTGAGTTTCCAATCAATACAATTATAGCATGGATAATAAACGATTATCATGAACAAGGAAATATAATAATAACCAATTTATTATTGCCTCTAGGGCATATTTCCAACACCCCCCCCCCCCCCAAAAAAAACCACGCGGTACTGTATAAGAACATGAGGTTGTTCCCACCGGTGAAATTCGACTCCAAGTTCTGAGTCGCTGCCGCTGTGCTCCGGGATGGCACATACGTGTACGACAGAGCGCACGTGATGTACCGCCCTACATCATGGGAGGCTGGCCCGCATTTGGGGCGACAACTACGAGAAGTTCCGGTGAGAGCGGTGGCTGACGGGCACCAGTGGGATTAACTATAATTTATCTACATATATGCATAAGTATATAGCCTTGACATCATTAGGTCTGACTCCTAGCGCCGCCACTGCGAGGTGCACGTGCCGGCACCAAGGAATCAAGGCTCTGGCTCGGCACCTTCCGCACCGCCGAGATGGCGGTGCGAGCGCACGACTCCGCCTTGCTCGCGCTCTCCGGAAGCGCCGCCTGCCTCAACTTCTCCGACTCCGCCCAGCGGGATGCTGCCCGTCCTCACAGCTGGGTCGTCCAGATTCAGCAGCGCGGGAGGACGCCGTCGTGGAGTTCCAGCGTCAGCGGTCGGTCTCGCTCCCGGTGGAAACAGCCGACCACGTGAACCAAGGCTCGCCGACGCCGAGCGAGCTATCCACGTCCAGCGATTTGTTGGACGAAGCACTGGTTTGCAAGGTTTTTTTTCTCGTTCTCGGTTTTTTTACTGGGGGCACCGGTAGAACCGGTTACCGAAAAATACCGAAAATTTCGATGTTTTACCGCCCGAAAAATTCAAACGAAAATTGAATTCAAATTCAAACAAAATTTGAATTCAATTTTTTTTGGGCGCGAACAAATATATTATTACCCCGAAGATCACCAAGAGCAGATATTGGAACGTTGCTTTGTAAGCGACCTTTCGTACGCGCTGGTCTCGGGTTCGAATTCTGAGGTCAGCAGCGAACTTTTTTGCATTTTTTACCTCGTAGGGCCCACTTAGTAGGGAGGTAAATAGCGAAAAAAAACGAGGTGCGCGAGTTCGATCCCATGAACTTGGTTCTTCTCCAAGGATGCACAACCACCAAAGAGCCCATACGTTGGAGTCTATATGGCAATAGTACTCTATTTGGCCTATATTTTCACGTTCAAATTCAAATTCATCTGGATTTTCCTGCCGGTAACAGTGTTTCTCGGGGGCCAACGGACTGTCCCGTAACCGACCGGTTACCGGAAATACCGACCGGAAAAAAACCTTGCTAGTTTGGCGGCATGGATGCCGGCTACTCGTACTACTCGCCGGGCATGTTTATGGAGCCACCGGAGCTGCGGGAAAACCGCGAGCTCGGTGCCGTCGAGACACCGCTATGGAGGAGAAATGCTAGTCTGATCCGGCGCATCATCTACGGCTGGTGACACTTGGGGCCTGTTTGGATTGTGACTATCTTTGTCATGTATTGCCATATTATTTTGCCACACTTGCCTTACTTGAGTTGCTCAAATTCTTAGCCACATTTTGGCTTGGCTTAGGGAATCTGGCCACACTTTTTGTGTCTATGACATGCGGGGCTTACTGCTCACAAAAAAGATTCTTGCCTTCCACCTAATTTGGTCAAACTTGCCTAAGGTGAGGTGTGGCAAAGTGTGGCAAGGTGTGGCTAAGAACCAAACAACCCCTTAATGATTCGGAACAGAACGAGGCAGGTCATATGTATTATTATTTTGATATACTCTGGTATATTGTAGTAATTCTGTCAGATAGCATGGGTCCGCTGTCAGAACCCACTCAGACTCCACGCGGTCACAGTAGATCACTGGGCCCACATGGCTCTTTATATTCCATGAATGACCCAATCGCCTTCCTCTCTTTTTCTAAACTCCCAGTGACCAACTATGATAAAAAAAAAAAACTCCCAGTGACCAACGACTTTCAGGAGCGGCTCAAAGAAAGAAAACGACTTTCAGGAGGGACGGTCGCTGGACCGTGAGAAGCCGGCGGCGTGGTGCCGGAACAAGGATGCGGCTAAAGCCTCAGGAAGGCGGCGACCCTCTTCACCCTTGACGCCGGTTCTAACTTGCCAGTGGCCCAGCCTGATCTAGCGTGCAGCCGTGGCTGGCGGCAGCAACCACAAGGAGGAGGCTGGTGTTTGGGGATTTCTTGTCCTTAATTATCTTATCTAGTTTATGTTAAAATCGTCTGGTATTTTTGCGAGCTGTGTTGATTTTCTCGTGAACAACTTGTGTAATAATTTTCTACATTTTATATACATACATTCAGTTCTTCCGGTTCTTGACACGCACACGCCTACTGTTCTCGTGCCTGTTTTTCATCCTTGGTCCTTGCCGACATTTCAAACACGCACGGACTCATATATGTCTCAAAGTTCATCCAGCTTTCGCTGTCCTCAAACAACGCCTCCACCGTTGCCACTGATCATGTGCCACAACTGCGTGGGCGTGAGGTACCGAAAGGACCCCAACCGTGCAGATGGCCTGCTTAGGAGCAAGCAAAATCCCCTGGGCAAAAACCTTTACGAGTCAAAAACGCACCAGATCACCAGAACCACGATCAACAACGTCCATAAGGAAGAAATTTTGAGAACCTCTTCCATACAAGATTAGCTCATCGCCAAGATTGGTGGTTGGGAGGAAAAGATTTGCCAATGGTGACTACAGTGGGTCCAGTACTAGCTAGCGGCATTAAAAGCAGCTGGTGGATGGTGCCAAGTGGCAAGTCAGAACATGTCACACGCGTCCTCCCTCTCGTTCTCTCCCCCAATACAGGTGGTCCCGACGCGTGTAGGTGGCACTGAGCCCATCCGTCCATAATAAGATATGCAGTGATAGGTCGGTCTGCACCAATAGTGTCGCTACTGTTTAATAATATCTACACACATGCGATTGGCGCGATCGGGCTCGGGATAAACTCTGTTAGAAGTACGCGATTTGATTGGTGCAGGAAAAAAAAAGTATATCCACGGATAGTGCATAGTCAACTCTATGTGAAATCGTGTCTTCCCCGCAGCAAAAAAAGGTATATCCAGCGTCCTGCTCTCCGTGCCTCCCTCGCTCTCCGATGACATGGCCGGCGTCTGGCGCGCGGCCGTCAATGCTGTTGCAGGATTCCAGCGCCGCCATGCCGTCCCCATCGACAAGACAACCACGAGCGTTTCTGCTCCGTCTTCTGCCAACATTGCTGGCCGGCGAGTGTAGAAGGAAGACGACATCGATAGACCCAATGACTTGTCTGTTATTTTCTGCTTTTATAAGGACATTCTTGTAAGAGTTAGACAATTTCAACATATGGCCTTGGCCTTCACGAGCCGATGGAACGTTTGAGGTTCCGACTGCACTGGGCAGCGATTTGTTCGAGTTCGGCGCGTTCAGGTAAACAGACTTGGGCACGAACCTCGCGGTGGTGCAGCTCCACGAGCCGCTGCCGCCGTCCGCCTGGTGCGTGCTGGGAGAACGGATCAGACTGCGGAGCCGAGGTCACGCTCTGGAGCTACTAATTGTCGATGTCAAAGCTGCTGATTCGGCGTAATAAAACTGTAATAGAACACTTGAACGCACATCAAATTTTATTTATGTCAACGGAACGTACATGCGAGGAAGACGACAAGTAAATTTTAATCAAGCAAAAATAGGCGGCATTCGTTCACGCGCGGTGACTATATCGGGATGCCTCCACTCCACTAGGTCGTTTTGACGTACGCTACTACGCTAAGGCTAATTAATCCAAAAGATGTGGTATGGAAGCCACCTGTCACTAGTCGGCAGGTTAAGGTCCTGGATCTGAGATCTTTTCATGGTTTCACGTTGGCCAGCTACTACTAGCCAAATACGATGAGCTGTCGCTGCACGCATGTCGCCAAGATGTTATGCGTTTGGCCCCACTTGGTTAGATATTTTTTTTGCGAGGACTTGGTTAGATATTTGTCTCCATTATGCTCTCCTTTATGCTAGTTGTTCTTCGAAACGAAAAAGGATATTCAAAACTTGCTTTTCTTCTTCGTGTTAGTCCGCAATTATGTGCGTGCAGCTTTTGGTGCTCGAGCTCCATGGAACCCCTTTTTTGAAAAATTCAAAAATCTCATTTCAAAAGTGTCAAAAAATTCTGAAAAAAAATCCACAGTGTCATATAGATGTATACTACATGTGTGCAAATTTTCATGAGAAAATTCAATGACACGCGAGCTACACAAAAATGACAAATTTGCGATTTTGAAAACAGTGTGCTAAGAACAGCTGTTCTCGCAGAGATTAAATAGCTCACGACTCATGAGGCTGGGAAGGAATATGATCTCCTTTGTAAAAGTAGATAGATCACATAATCGGGTGAGTCACAACCTAGCTCGATTTGCTAGGATAGTACAAGAACAGCTGTTTGGTTGTTGGGTTCGGTTCCATCGAGTGAGAAAAAATGGGAACCAAGATATATATGCATTTCACTTCTTCTCATCCCACTTCTTCTCATCCCGCCTCATTCCACTTCTTCTCATCCCAACTCCCCACCGCTCAAACCTGCAACTCTCGCCATGTGCATGCGTACCCACGCGACACAAAATCTGCAACTCTCAACACAGCAACTTTCCACTAGCTACCGATTTATGGACCCGTGTGATGGTCACAGGACGGTGTGCTCGGAGCCGCCCAAGAGGCCGGCAGGGCGGACCAAGTTCAAGGAGACGCGCCACCCGCTGTACCGCGGCGTGCGGCGCCGGGGCCAGCGCGGGCAGTGGGTGTGCGAGGTGCGCGTGCGAGGCACGCGAGGGTACAGGCTCTGGCTCGGCACCTTCACCACCGCCGAGATGGCGGCGCGAGCGCACGACTCCGCCTTGCTCGCGCTCTCCGGCAGCAGCAGCGCCTGCCTCAACTTCGCCGACTCCGCCTGGCGGATGATGCCCGTCCTCGCGGCTGGCTCGTCGAGATTCAGCAGCGCGCGGGAGATCAAGGACGCCGTCGCCATCGCCGTCGTGGAGTTCCAGCGTCAGCGGCCGGTCTCGCCCCCGGCGGAAACAGCCGACCACGAGAAGGACGTCCAAGCCTCGCCGACGCCGAGCGAGCTGTCCACGTCCAGCGACTTGTTGGACGAGCACTGGTTTGGCGGCATGGACGCCGGCTCGTACTACGCGAGCTTGGCGCAGGGGATGCTCGTGGAGCCGCCGGCCGACAGAGCGTGGAGCGAGGATGGCGGCGAATCCAGCGACACGCCGCTTTCGGACTACTTGTTCGACTAATTAAGCAATGTATACTACTAGTGGTTCTCTTCTTCCAAATATGGGAAGATACAGAGTAAGCATCGGGGGCAATTTTTTCCCATATTTGAAAGCTCGCAGTTTCTATTTCCGGTCGAACAAGTAGCTCCATAGTGGCGTCTCGACGCCGCTCTGCTCGCCGTCCTCCCGCCTCGCTCTGTCGTCGTCTGGCGGCGCCACGAGCATCCCCTGCGCCAAGCTCGCGTAGTACGAGCCGGCGTCCATGCCGCCGAACCACTGCTCGTCGTCGAGCTCCCGCAAGTCGCCGGACAACATGTAAAACAGCGCGCTGCTCGGGCCGGCGGCCGCCTCCGCCGCTGGGCAGGCGACTGGGCTCTGCTGCTGCTGGAGCGCCTCGACGGCGACGGCGACTGGGCTCTGCTGGGATCTGTTGCTGCTGGAGCGCCACGACGGCGATGGCGACTGGAATAATCTGCTATTTTACATGTATGGAAGAGAGGAGTTTTTCAGGACCATCGTCCACCTAGACCTACGCTCCAGCTCGTCAGATCACAAGTATACTGTTTCTTTGGATTTGAACCAGATCAAAGGGTGAACACTCCATCAGATTAACCAATACTTTCTCCATTTCTTTTTTCTCTGCGTACAACTTTTCCTCGTTTTTCCATAATTAGTCTGCGTATTGCCTTTTTCTTGCGCCTGTTTCCAACTGCTGCAGCAGTCACCGTGCATGCACATAGAAAAACTACATCCGCTTTCTCCGTGCATGCACAGGGGCAAACTAGTCCGAAACAGACACAGCGAGGCCCTGCTTGGTATCCGCGTTTTTACTTACGCACATAGAAACAAGGATCGGAGAGAGTAGCTTCCTTCTCGACGGGCGCTCGGCGGCGTAGAGGAGGGGCGACGGCCATGGCTGCGGTGGAGCATGAGGACCCAGGAGGGCTTATTTGTAATTTTCTTTTCCATGGGGTCCTTTTTGCTTTTGTACCTGGACAGGTGTCCTGTCTCGATGTTTCGCGAGGTGTCTGTGTGTGTGCCGTATCCTTTGTGTACTCATTAGTCATGACCTAGTAGGCCTGTGTAGAGAATCTGCTTTTAATTTTGTATGTGCTCAGTCCCCGAGGTACTACAGTACATAAGAAGCCGAGGCCATAAATTTAAACTAATATTATATCTTTTACTCGCAATATCATCTCAAGCTGCCTGCGTGACACGCTCGTTGCTGTTTCTCAAAAAATAAATAACTTATCAAATAAAGATCTTGTCATTACTAATGTGGCTACAGTAACATGCCTAAAGGGCAGCCTAGGCTGGGTTGCACGCTGCCACATTTTTTTTTATTTTTTTGCGGGAAGCACGCTGCAACTTAAAGTCCTAGTACTACCTCTAGGCTTATTAGCCCATCCTAGATCTATTATGCAATGAGGATCAGTTTAGTAAACCTAGTACAGCATAAAGATGCACATACATATCCCTGGGAAGATGAGTGGTGTGGCCCGCATAAAGGCTTGACACTCCACAAAGACGTGCTTTGCCGAGTGCCGCCACTAGTAGAAAACAGGCCTTTCGTTCGGAGCATTAGTCCCGGTCGGGTTTTGGATCGGGACTAATGTGACCACTAGTCCCGGTTCAAACGGCTAGGCTTTAGTCCCGGTTCATATGTGACCTCTAGTCCTGGTTGGTGTTACCAACCGAGACTAAAGGGGTGGTGGCAGGCTGGCGTCAGGCTGGGGCCCCTGCGAGCCCCTTTAGTCCCGGTTGGTATCACTATATATAGTGCTTCGTCCAGCTCGAGCCCAAGCTCTCCTTTCTCTGTTTTCTCCTTTCTCTCCTCTGTTCTATTCCCCTTGCTCGAGCTCATCCTCCATTTTTGCCAAGAATTGTCAAGATTTGAGACACCCCATCTATCCAAGTGTTCACAAAGGTTAGCAACTTTATCCTTTCATCTCTCATTGCTAGATTAGCTCGTGCAATGCTCTATAAGTATAGTGATTTGTGGGTTTTAGTTTGGGAGTAATTATGTGGGAGTTTATTTGATTTATATGCAATTTGAGCTCAAATTAACTTCTTAGTTTGCATATGTGTAGGTGTGGTTTACTTAGTGCCTTCCCGTCTCCGTCCTAACCACCGTAGATCGCCCGCACCGTCCCGTCGCCGGCACCACCTTGGTGAGCCTCTTGTTCTTATCTTTTTTATAAAAAAAAATCTTATTTGTATGATTTAGATAGTTACTTGTATAATTTTCTTACTTGTATGATTGTTTGTTATACATAGTGCCATGGTTTTGATATCCGTCCCCGTCGGCCCTCGTCCGGTTTATGATTCGGATGTGGTATATTCTCTTTTATAACTATTTGTTGCATTTTGTGTTTATGACAATTATGCCCATCAAGTTGACATAGAAATTTTTATCTAGGAGGTATGTGAACCGGAAATTGCAACCGACCTTCTTGTCGAGAAGTTAAATTTAGTTGAAAAAGAAAACGAGTATTTGAAAGAAAAATTGAAAAGAATTGAAGAAGAGAAGATGAAATTGGAGTTGTATGTTGCCGATGTCGTCGATGATGACAAGATCAAGATGGATGCAATGCGCTTGAAGATTAGAAAGATTAGAAAATATGCCGTTAATAAAGAGGCTTGGTATCATTATGCTGTTGGATCAATTATTACCTTAGTTGCGATTTTGATCGCATTTGTTGTTGCATTTAAATGCTTTAGCTAGATAGTTTTATGTTGTTTTATGATAATAAGTGTGTATGAACTTGTATTAATTTGGTCTTTTCGGTGTTGTGTAATGAAGATGAGTCGGCAATGGATGTACGATGACCGACGCTCTCCCCAGTTCATTAATGGCGTGCATAATTTTCTGCGTGCGGCTGAGGCAAACAAGCGGAATGGTTTTATTTGTTGTCCATGTGGTGTCTGTAAGAATGATAGGAATTACTCTAGCTCAAAAGTCATTCACGTCCACCTGTTTACGTCCGGTTTCATGTCCGGCTATAACTGTTGGACCAAGCACGAAGAAAGAGGGGTTCTAATGGAAGAGAATGAAGAAGAAGAGGATGATGACAACTATCCTGGGTTCCCTGAATACGATGGTACTACAATGGGGGAAGAGAATGAAGAAGAAGAAGCTGAAGAAGAGGCATCAGATGAGCCCGCTGATGATCTTGGTCGGGCCATTGCTGATGCAAAGAGAAACTGCGAAAGTGAAAAGGAGAAGTTGAAGTTGCAGCGCATGTTAGAGGATCGCAAAAAATTGTTGTACCCAAATTGCGAAGATGGCAACACAAAGCTCGGTACCACACTGGAATTGCTGTAATGGTAGGCAGAGAATGGTGTATCTGACAAGGGATTTGAAAAGTTGCTGAAAATAATGAAGAAGAAGCTTCCAAAGGACAATGAATTGCCCGACAGTACGTACGAAGCAAAGAAGGCTGTCTGCCCTATAGGATTAGAGGTGCAGAAGATACATGCATACCCTAATGACTGCATGCTCTACCGCGGTGAGGAGTACGAGAATTTGAATGCATGCCCGGTATGCGGTGCATTGCGCTATAAGATCAGCCGCGATGACCCTGGTGATGATGTTGAGGGCGAGCGCCCCAGGAAGAGGATTCCTGCCAAGGTGATGTGGTATGCTCCTATAATACCACGGTTGAAACGTTTGTTCCAAAACAAAGAGCATGCCAAGTTGTTGCGATGGCACAAACAAGACCGTAAGAAAGACGGGAAGTTGAGAGTACCCGCTGATGAGTCGCAGTGGAGAAAAACCGAGAGAAAGTGGCCGGAGTTTGCAGGTGACGCAAGGAACTTATGGTTTGGTATAAGTGCAGATGGCATTAATCCTTTTGGGGAGCAGAGCAGCAATCATAGCACCTGGCCTGTGACTCTATGTATCTATAACCTTCCTCCTTGGTTGTGCATGAAGCGGAAGTTCATTATGATGCCAGTGCTCATCCAAGGCCCTAAGCAACCCGGCAATGACATTGATGTGTACCTAAGGCCATTAGTTGAAGAACTTTTACAGCTGTGGGACATAAAAGGTGTATGTGTGTGGGATGAGCACAAACAGCAGGAATTTGACCTACGAGCGTTGCTGTTTGTAACCATCAATGATTGGCCTGCTCTTAGTAACCTTTCAGGACAGACAAACAAGGGATACCACGCATGCACGCACTGATTAGATGAGACCGAAAGTATATATTTGGATAAATGTAAGAAGAATGTGTACCTGGGACATCGTCGATTTCTTCCGATCAAGCATCTCTTAAGAAAGAAAGGCAAGCATTTCAAAGGTGAGGCAGATCACCGGAAGAAGCCTGACCACCATACTGGTGATCATATACTTGATATGGTCAAGGATTTAAAAGTAATCTTTGGAAAGGGTCCTGGTGGATAATCTGTTTCGAATGACGCTGACGGACACGCACCCATGTGGAAGAAGAAATCTATATTTTGGGACCTACCCTATTGGAAAGTCCTAGAGGTCCGCTCTGCAATCGACATGATGCACGTGACGAAGAATCTTTGCGTGAACCTGCTAGGCTTCTTGGGCGTGTATGTGAAGACAAAAGATACACCGGAGGCACGGGAGGACCAGCAACGTATGCACGAAAAAGACAGCATGCATCCAAAGCAGTATCAAGGTCCTGCCAGCTACGCTCTTACCAAAGAAGAGAAGGAAATCTACTTTGAATGCCTGCTCAGTATGAAGGTTCCGTCTGGCTTCTTGTCGAATATAAAGTGAATAATAAATATGGCAGAGAAAAAATTCCAAAACCTAAAGTCTCATGACTGCCACGTGATTATGACGCAATTACTTCCGGTTGCATTGAGGGGGCTTCTACCGGAAAATGTTCGATTAGCCATTGTGAAGCTATGTGCATTCCTCAATGCAATTTCGCAGAAGGTAATCGATCCAGAAATCCTACCAAGGTTACAGAATGATTTGGTGCAATGTCTTGTCAATTTCGAGTTGGTGTTCCCACCATCCTTCTTCAATATCACGACGCACGTCCTAGTTCACCTAGTCGAAGAGATTGCCATTGTGGGTCCTGTATTTCTACACAATATGTTCCCCTTTGAGAGGTTCATGGGAGTCTTAAAGAAATATGTTCATAACCGTGCTAGGCCAGAAGGAAGCATCTCCAAGGGCCATGAAACAGAGGAGGTTATTGAGTTTTGTGTTGACTTTATTCCTGACCTTAAGCCGATTGGTGTTCCTGAATCGCGGCATGAGGGGAGACTGAGTGGAAAAGGCACGCTAGGAAAGGATTCAGTAATATGTAGGGACGGGCATTCTTGGGCCCAAGCACACTACACAGTTCTACAAAATTCCACCTTGGTGGCTCCGTATATCGAGGAACACATGGATATTGTACGCTCCAAGAACCCGGAGCAGTCTGACCCCTGGATTAAACGTACACACATGGCGACTTTCGGCGGTTGGTTGCAAACACATCTCATGAATGACGACAGTGTTGGAGATGAGCTGTACTTGTTGGCCAAGTCACCATCTTCGACTATATTGACTTTCAAAGGGTACGAGATTAATGGGAATACATTTTACACGATCGCCCAAGATAAAAAGAGCACCAACCAAAATAGTGGTGTCCGCTTTGATGGAACAAACAACAATAGGGAAAAGGACACATATTATGGTTACATAGAGGAGATATGGGAACTTGACTATGGACGTGAGTTTAAGGTCCCTTTGTTTCGGTGCAAATGGGTCAATCTGACAGGAGGCGGGGTAAAGGTAGACCCGTAGTACGGAATGACAACAGTGGATCTCAACAATCTTGGGTACACAGACAAACCATTCGTCCTAGCCAATGATGTGGCGCAGGTTTTCTATTTGAAGGACATGTCTACCAAACCGAGAAAAAGGAAAGATAAGGAAGCGAATACATCATACGGTGAGCCAAAGCGCCACATAGTTCTTTCAGGGAAAAGAAACATCGTGGGAGTGGAGGACAAGACAGACATGTCAGAAGATTATGAAAAGTTTCATGAAATTCCTCCCTTCACAGTGAAGACTGACCCAAGCATCCTGTTAAATGATGAAGATTGTCCATGGTTACGGCGCAAAGGGACACACGCGAAGAAAACGTTTTATACCCCAAGATCCCACTCTGGGATGTGACCGGCTTCACCGTCATCACTTTCTTCTCTAGTGAGTAGCCGAGATAGGCCTGAGAGAGAAGTTAAGTGCTGGAGGTGTTGTCATGTCAGTCAAGTCGAGGGGGCTCTCTCCCGCCGCTTGGGCGACAGCTGGAAACCCAAGTGAGCTCCGTGGCACTTGCATGCACCGTGTTTAAAAAAATGAAATGCCTTTGTAACAGATGAGTTTTCGTCCGAAACCTTGATACTTCGAAAGAGATGGTCGAGTTTGTACATGAAGTGCATCCAGTTTTTGCCGTAACCCTCTCAACTTTTTAGCACATGCTATGTGGGTGAAATGATGATACCATGCCAAGTTTCAACCTTTTTAGAGTTCATTTGCAGTGCTTTTCAATTTCAGGGTCATTTAGCTCAAAAAAATCATTAAATGCATGAAAAATAGCAAATGAAGTTAGAAAGGGTTGAAATTTAAAGATGTGGCTTTGAATGGTGCATATTGAATGCACAAAAAGTCAGGAGTTGAAATAAGTTTAAAAAAATGAAATGCCTTTGTAACAGATGAGTTTTCGTCCGAAACCTTGATACTTCGAAAGAGATGGTCGAGTTTGTACACGAAGTGCATCCAGTTTTTGCCGTAACCCTCTCAACTTTTTAGCACATGCTATGTGGGTGAAATGATGATACCATGCCAAGTTTCAACCTTTTCAGAGTTCATTTGTAGTGCTTTTCAATTTCAGGGTCATTTAGCTCAAAAAAATCATTAAATGCATGAAAAATAGCAAATGAAGTTAGAAAGGGTTGAAATTTGAGGATGTGGCTTTGAATGGTGCATATTGAATGCACAAAAAGTCAGGAGTTGTATTATGTTTAAACAAATGAAATGCCTTTGTAACAGATGAGTTTTCGTCCGAAACCTTGATACTTCGAAAGAGATGGTCGAGTTTGTACACGAAGTGCATCCAGTTTTTGCCGTAACCCTCTCAACTTTTTAGCACATGCTATGTGGGTGAAATGATTATACCATGCCAAGTTTCAACCTTTTCAGAGTTCATTTGTAGTGCTTTTCAATTTCAGGGTCATTTAGCTCAAAAAAATCATTAAATGCATGAAAAATAGCAAATGAAGTTAGAAAGGGTTGAAATTTGAGGATGTGGCTTTGAAGGGTGCATATTGAATGCACAAAAAGTCGGGAGTTGAAATAAGTTTAAAAAAATGAAACGCCTTTGTAACAGATGAGTTTTCGTCCGAAACCTTGATACTTCGAAGGAGATGGTCCAGTTTGTACACGAAGTGCATCCAGTTTTTGCTGTAACCCTCTCAACTTTTTAGCACATGCTATGTGGGTGAAATGATGATACCATGCCAAGTTTCAACCTTTTCAGTGTTCATTTGTAGTGCTTTTCAATTTCAGGGTCATTTAGCTTAAAAAAATCATTAAATGCATGAAAAATAACAAATGAAGTAAGTAAGGGTTGAAAATTAAAACTCCTCATGCTGACTAACAGAAACATAATATAATTTGGCAAAAGAATAACAAGAAAACATATAAACTAAAATATTTAAAACAAATGAAGGTATAAAACTAAAAGAGCTAAACATAATCTGTTTTGATTAAAACACCTATTTAAAACACCTATTCAAATTTAAACTATTCAAATTTGAAAACTACTGGCACTAACAGAAAGTTTATAATTTTTGTGACCTAAAGCAAAAAGATTCACTCAAAAACTCTAAATATTTGGCTGTAAGTAGAAACAAAAGAAAAAAAATAAAGCAAAAACAGAAAAAATGAAAGAAAACCTTTAGTCCCGGTTGGCACAACCAGCCGGGACTAAAGGTCCTCCTCCCGCGCTTAATTTGGGCCCCGAAAACAGACCTTTAGTCCCGGCCCGTGGCTGTAACCGGGACTAAAGGCCTACCCTTTAGTCCCGGTTGCAGCCACGAACCGGGACTAAAGGTCCTTTAGTCCCGGGTCGTGGATTCAACCGGGACTAAAGGTCGATCCTATATAACTGACTTAGCGTTTTCCACCGCCCAGGAGACAGATCGAACACCACACGCCGCCAGGCCGCTCGTCTTCAACCTCCAACGCCGGAGATCGCCGACGCCGTCCCGCTCGCTCCGGCCCCTCCCCGAGCCCGCAGCCCGCTGCATCTTCCTCGACCACGGGAGCGAGCGAAGAGCCCCACAGCGCCTGCACCATCGTCTTCCTCCTCGCCGGTCGCCGCCACTGCCTCGACCTCGCCGGTCGCCGCCCTGCCATGACCTCCCTGAGCCCTCCCCGAGCTCGCGATCGACCTCGCTGTGAGCCCCCCTTGTCTTCCCCCGCTCTCCCCTGGCCCGCGCACGGCCTCTAACTACCCCCGCGCACACCCCGAGCTCAGCCGCCGCCATGGACGACCTCGCGATGTGATGATCTAATTTTTTTGTATGTGATGTGATGCAAAATGGATTGATGTTATGATGTGATGTGATGATAATTGTGATGCAAAAATGCAAAAAAATCTTTTTAACAAGAATGCAAGAATAATGCAAGAAATGCAAATGTATGATGTGATGATCTAATTTAACAAGAATGCAAGAAATGCAAATGGATTGATGTTATGAAGTATGGATAATGTGTCAATGTTGTATGTGATGTGATGATCTAATTTTTTTTCACTCGGTGGAATTTGCAGGCCGGTGAGCATGGATGTGATGTGATGATCTAATTTTTTTTCATGTTTTTTTTTCAGTTTCTTGCTACTGTTAACTATAGTTTGTTAGGTGGATGGATGCATGGATGAATTTGTGTTAGATGGATGCATGGATGTTGTTAGATTCATAGATGGATGGAATGTTGGTCAAAATTTTGGAGCTATTGTTCTCATGCGAATATGTAGTAAATAATTGATGATGAAGCTTATTTTGCAATTTGAGATGTTGTTAAAAGCTATATGATATGTGATGGTCTAAAATTTTAAATCGGTACAATTTACAGATTTGTGGTGTTGCATCTCCGAGGAGTGTTTATCAACGTCGGAGTTGTTGGTCCCCGATCTTCCCTCCGCTGATCAACTACTTCCTCTACAGCCGAGGGTGAGCTACGAATCCCCCTTCACCTCCTCATCTTTTTTTTGTCACTAGATTTCAAAAATGTGAATCGTGTATTTGATAGGTGTATAAAAAATATAGACATGTGGTGAGAGAAAAAAAGAAAAATATAGAAATCGTGTATTTATTTTCATAGGAATTTGTTCTCGTCGACGATGCCCGGCCTGCATCCTCGTCGTCGACTCGGCGGCGACAGCTAGTTTGAGAGGCGCCATGTCCGGGACTGGGCTCCGCCGGGCTGGCACTGGGAGGTGCTACCTTCCGGGGCGCGCAGCTTGGTGAGGAATCGGGGTCTCGTCGTCGACCCGGAGCTTCTTTGGTGGCGGTCGCGTGGGCCATTATCGGTGCAGAGGGAGCCGGCCCCCGAGAGGGTGGTACGTCGCCGTGTCAGGGAGGAGGACGAGCACGTCCGTCGCTACATGGTTGCGTTGGACGACAACTTCTCCAATACCTGGCAGTTTCTTCAGGGATCTCACCCGAGCTATGATCCTGTGATGGTTCCTTCTCTTTGGGTGTTCACAGCCCGCGGCTCAGGAACCGGGAGTCAACGTCCAGTTTGATTGGGCGAGATGTTTAGTGATATTATTGTTGCATTAACTGGATTATTCGAGATGTATTAGTGACGGAGGAACCGCGAGTCAACTGGATTATTCGATAATATTCGAGCTGTATTAGTGATGTTATATGATAATATTCGAGATGTATTAGTGATAATATTCGATAATATTCGATGATGCATTAACTGGATTATTCGAAATGTATTAGTTTTTGCTTATTGAATGCATTCTAGTTTGAATACTAAATTGTTTTATCTTTCTTTTGGATTAGTTAAGCTATGGACTATAGCGGCAGAGACGACCATGATCAAGAGGATATCATGTTCGACATGATACGCTCCCAAAACCCAGAGATTGAACCAGATGGCAGCTCACAATATCTGAACGAGTCCGGTGAGGGAATTGAGGAAGAACCAATAGACGAAGGGCACACAAACAGTGATGGCGAAGGAAATGTTCTTCAATTAACAAAGTCCGGTGAGGTATATATAAGGCCTCTGGTGATCATTACATGTATTAATTGATTTGTATATATATATATATATATTAACGAATCTTTCTTCTTTTAGCCCTCCGGATCGAGGCTCGGCCAAAAAGTTGCTCGATGGCATAAAGTACAACATCGATGAAATCAAAGAAGATGGCGAACCGATTGCTCCTAAAAAGAATGCGGACAAATTTATACGTCAATGCGGAGTTATTGTTAGGGACCAAATCCCGATCACCGTTCAAGAATGGAATAAGCCAAAGGAAGATCGAGGAGTTAGTTTTGTCGACGAAAGAGCAAAAAATCTGCTTTGGGATACGCTCATGTAACATTTCACCCTATCAGAGGGTTTCACAGATCTCCAATGGGAGAAAGTCAAGAAGTGTGCTCTTAAGAAGATGGCCATACAATTCCAGTCTTGGAAGAAAAGATTATGGGCCAACTACGTCAATGCAGAAAAGAAGACTCCAGAATTCACTGGACCACTCACTACTAGGGAAAACCCTAGCAGTAGCGCGGGGTTTTTTAATATCAGTAGCGCGGGTGGGCGCGCTACTGCTACGGCGCTACAGCTAACTATTAGCAGTAGCGCTGTTCCACCCGCGCTACTACTAACAGAGTTTAGCAGTAGCGCGTTTAGGTGAACCTCGCTACTGCTAAAAGCTGCAGCGCGCCTATTTAACATGCGCTATTGCTAAGGCAGCGCTACTGCTACACACATACCCCGCGCTACTGTTACTATTGTCTGTAAAAAAAATTTGCAGCGTTTTTTCTCTGTTTTTTAATAGGTTTATACAATAGCCTGGCATATCATACACACAATAGTCTCATCATATCATACACATGCAAATATTCTCATCAAATCATGCCATCATCATCCAACACAAATGATGTCTCTCATCATCATCGATCTCGAAATAGCGATACAAGTTATGATATGTCTCGAATACATGCAACTACATCGTCATCCCATACACATGTTTCATCATCCATCTAAAATGATGATATAGAAGAGAAGAGCTATCACTATGAGTAAGAGCGGAATTATGCAGTACATGAGGCGCCGGTTGTGATTCCTCTCTCGCGCTAGCGTGAACCTCAAGTAACTAGCTTCTGCTTCTTGTCTGCTATCAAACCCTTTATGGCTGCCGCCCGAGAACCATGACACTTGGGCCTGACACTCGGGCCACTCATCGTACACTCCCGGAACCCTCCCTATGTACACGGCATAGCACTTCTTCGCCATCAAGGACCTATGTACCTGTTAGAGATGCATCTTCATCAAGCGAATTCAACAATAATATGCAACATAATATATTTGAGCAACACGAAAAGAAAGAGTTAGCTAATAGATGCAACATATAGTAAACATAATTAATCAACGCAGGTTCACCGTACCCAAACTAATTAACTAGATGTACGCAGGTCATCGTACCCAAACTAACAAACTAGCGTTACGCAAGTTCAGCAGGACCGTTGACATCACAAAGTTTCATCGCTATAGAAACTACAAGTTCAACCGACACATCATCATCGACATCGTCAATCACTGGAAGTTCCACCCATCCATATCCGGGAGGATGCACCCTAGCTTCGTGAACGGCGTCAGGTCTTGACGTTGCATGCCTATGCGAGTTCTGATGTCAGCTCGCGATATAGGGCCGTGGTGGAACATCCCCTTCTCTTCGACAACTTCTTTCATGATGATCGTTGCAATGTCCTTCTGGATGCGAAAGAAGTCATCTCTGACTCTATAATCCAGTTCGTGTCCTAAGGATTCTGCCCATTTGCGGATATGTTCATCGTTTCTTGTTGTCATGCGAAGATGTTGGTGATCCCTTCTGAACTCCATCATGAGATGGAGGAGGTAGAATCCATCGTTCTTGCTTGTTGTCGGTTGATGGATGGAGCAGAAGGTAGTTTTATGCGAGAAACCCGGCTTGTTCTTCCTTTGTTTCCTGATCTCCATGTGGCCACCCCTCATGCTGAAGCCGTGGAGAGCATCATCCAGAATATCCATTATGTGGGTGTAGTCTTTCTTCTCGAAGTTTCTGAATGAGTCGAAATACACGGCGTGGGAGACTCGCGGGAAAAGAACGATAAGGACGGCGTGCCCGTTGGTGCGGAAAATAAAGACACCTCAAATTAGTCTCCATATGAGCGAAGGAATGATTGAAACGTACGAAAGGGTTGTCCGGCAATGACTTACATTGGATGATAAGGCAGGAGAATCGTTTCCTTGTCCTTATTCGTTACCATGAATTATTCGATGTAGTCCCTAGCAGCTTTACGTTCAAACTCACCGAGACTCAAGAAGGACTCATGCATGTAGTATGGACCCGCCACCGAGATTTGCGAGATTTGTTCTCTCCTGATGACAAAGTTCATATGTAGCGCAAAAAGGCGGACGATCATAAAATCGAGCCGCCTTGTGAGAAACATCTCAAAGATGTGATCAAACCGCAGGAAGCACACCTCCGCGGGCAGTGTGTCGACGTAGCACTTGGCCTGAGGCACATGAACCGCGTAAAGCGGATATCCTGGATCCTCCGAGGCGAGAAGGCTTTTCTCAGTCGACAGCACATGGTCGTGCAGTCTCCTGAGATCCCCTGATATGCCCTCTAGCGGTTTCAGCGGTAGGATTGGCTCGCCCGCGACATGGTACATCGCCGCACCTTTGACCGGTACACGGTCTGCAAAATCGGTCGGCTGGCTGCTAGAAGCTTTGGCAGCTTTGGCGGCAGTAGTGCCTCTCTTCGGCGGTCTCTTCCTCTCCTTTTTCTTGGGTTCACCGTCCAGACCCTTCCTTACCCCCACCCCCAGTGTCGTCGGGCTAAGCACTTTACGACCCTCGGCTAGATGACCCTGCGTTGAGGCCGCATCTGGAGGCGTGTCCTGTGAGGATTGCATGAAGAGAGACTTCTTGCAATCAACTCTAGGACGTTCCTGCCCGGGCACATCATCCATCTCCTCATCCGCATGCTCATAGCCCGAGTCATATGGCTGACTCATCATTTGTCCGTCGTCATAGGCGGCACCGGTATTGAGGAACCGGAGAGGGTCCTCCTCCTCCATCTCATCATACATTCCTTGTTCCACGGGGCCGACTACATCATCCACTATTGGACCCCCTTCCTCGCGTCGTCCGCCGCTCTCACCCGGCACGAGAGGCGCTGGTAATTGCATGGGCGGGGTGCTGGTGTTCATACCTTGCTGATGTGTGGTCATTGGTGTGCTCTCGGCCGCCTCCAAACGAAGAAGATTCTTCGGCCACAGCAGCATCCAACCCTTGCATTCTCCAAACCGCATCGGGGTCTCGTCCTCCTCTCCCCCGAGCCGTACTGGAGGAGTCAAATCCTCGTGGCCCGCTTTCACACTCGACAAGGTAACCCTGAAGGTGCCAACGGGAATCGGCTGGCCGTGGAACGTGAGTTCCAAGGGCTTCGTTATCACTGCCTTTCCCACGTCCACCTTCCGGCCGTTGATCATGTAGAGTATGGTGCACGGGGTTTCGTTGGCCTGCGAAGACATGTCTGCGGCGTAAGACATCTGTAAGGCAACGAAAAACGGAAGATTATATATATGTTGGGGCGACGTGTAATTACCTCCCTTTCCAGGCGGCCAAATCGTTGCTGAACATGCCCATGGCGTGGTTATTCATATCTTTCATGGCAGCATCATCCCACGGGTTTTCTATGCGGTCATCCCGGCCGGGGAACTGGAATCTCTTGTGCAGCTTCGTTAGGAGCAAGTGCTCCAGATGTCGTTTCTTCCTTAAGTCATTGTCGTTGATGCTCGCGGTTTCCCGTAGGATGCATCCAACTTGGTTGCCGTAGCACTTGCGAGGTTCATCCGGCGCTATTGGCTCGAATTTGCCAGGGTGCATCTCTGTGACAAGGATTCTTCCGATGCCGACTTTGTTAGGGCGTCGTGTCCTCTGCTTCTTCTGCTTCTTCTTTTCGTTACCGCCTTTGGCGCCGGTACCTTCGGCGCCGGTCTCGGCGCCGCCATCGGTGCCGGTGCCATCGGTGCCATCGGTGTCGATGTCGGCGGCAGTACCATCGTCCGCTATGACCAGGTCGCCCTGCAAACCTTCTGTTTGCTGATTGACAAAATTCGAGGTAATCATGTTCACGGTCATATTGTATGTCGTCGGCAGCGTGGTCAGAAGCCCCGGTCTCATCGTTGTTCGACATGTTTCCTACGATTAAGTCTGCTCGTTTAATTCTTAAACTATAATAAAATGAGTAATGACATAAAAAAAGGCCTATGGTTTGCCGGAATGCCGTTTCATTCCCGTCCAAGCAAATGCCGGGCACTCGATATGCCTACTTTCTAGCACAAGTCATGCCGAAATTCACGGGAAATTTCGGCATGACCTTTGCTAAAAAGTGGACATATCGAGCGCCTGAAATTCGCCGGAACAGAAATGAATCAACATTCCGGCAAAACATAGGCCACTCGGATCATTTCCCTGCAAACAAGAAAAGCCAACATAGGCAACAATAGCACATCATCTCCATCATTTGGCACATCATATGGCAACAACAACAGCCAACATCGTTTGGCACTTCAATTATTCAAAATATGTTCACCATCAACAGCCAACATCATGTATATCAAAGAAATTCATGCACTTTAATTATTCAAAGAAATTCACCATAAAGAACCCTAGTTAAATTCCTATCTACTAGGGTTAACTAAACAAAACAATAGCTACTTCTCAAAAAACCCTAGCTAACAATTGATTGATGCAAACAAGGAACTTCTGTTTTTTCTTTAAATAGCAACAATTGATTGAACTAAGATTTTTTAAATAGCAACAATTCTGTTTTAACTAGGGTTCATAATCTAGCACTAACCTAGCAATAATTCTGTTTTAACTAGCTAGGGTTCATAACCTAGCAATGATTTTTTTACTAGGGTTCATAACACTAACCTAGGGTTCAAATGGCACCTAGGTTTCATAATGTAGCACTAACCCTATGGTTCATATGGAACTAATCTAGCACTAAATAACCTAGGGTTCATACATATGGCAGGGAGAGAGAGAGAGAGAGCAGAGAGAGACAAGAGGGGAGGGGAGAGGAGGGGCATACAGGGCGGCGAGGTCGATGGAGGAGGAGGAGGTTGGACTTGCGACGACGTCGAGGAGGAGGAGGCAGGCGCGCGGCGACGTCCAGGAGAAGGCAGGCGCGGCAAGGTCGAGGAGGAGGAGGCTGGCGTGCGGCGACGTCGAGGAGGAGGCAGGCGCGGCGAGGACGGGCTCCGGCTACGGCACGAGGAGGCAAGGGCGACGAGGGCTCCGGCGACGGCGTGGAGGAGGGCAAGGGGATGGAATGGGGGGAATGGGGGAAATTGGGGAAGAAAGGCCCGCGCGGTGCAGTTAACTCAAACATAGCAGTACGCTACTGCTATAGCTAACTTAGCTGTAGCGCCGGTTTGGGTAGCCCGCGCTACAGATAAGTTAACTATAGCGTGGGTCCATAAACGCGCTACTGCTATTCCTTTGATTTTTCTTTTCATTTTCTCCTTTTGCTTTTTCTTTTCATTTTATTTTTCTTATTTCCTTTCTCCTTTTTCTTTTTCTTTTCATTTCCTTTTCTAATCCTTTCATTTTCTTCTTTCCTTTCTCATTTTTCTATTTCTTTTCATTTTATTTTCTTTTCCGAAAGACGACCGAGCCGGGAAGAAGGGGATCGGATACAATGTATATAACTCAGGCGACGATAGATATTACATATCATTTGACCGATAACGATTAAGTGCGTACACAAAATAAATACATATATATATAAATGATGGTTTCTCAGCGTCGATGTTTTCATTTCTGAGTGAGCTTCTTTCCCTTCTTGTTCGCTGTCGAATAATTGAGCCCCTCGTTGTGACTTTTCCTTTTCCATGGAGTACGATATTTCTTAGGTAATGTAGTATTGATTCTTCTTTTGACATATGCTTCATCGTCATCATCATCTTCCCTCATCGGGTTGCCGTACTGGTCGTAGTCTTCGTCGTTGGTGACTCCATCCATTCCGATGATGTTCCTTTTGCATATCCTCACGACAACATGGCTGGGATTGCTCGGGTCGGTTATGAAGATGCATTGTGTCACGTGCTTAGCGTGTACCCATGGCTCGTTTTTTGCGATGGCGTTCACGGTAGCGCTCTTGGCGTCGGGTATAGACATGGTAGTGAAATACCGGTTTTTCTTTCGACGTTCTTAGCCCATCTGACACGGAACATCGTCGCATCATACAGTCCTGAGTAGTCAAGCTCCCAGATCTCTTTGACCCTTCCGTAGAATCTTTCAGTTGCGGTGTTGTCGCCGGTCATGCATTCCATCGTCACCCCTGAGTTCTGAAAATCACTGTTTATATCTTTGGCCTCCGTGTAGAACGTGTATCCATTGATATCGTATGCCTGATAGGTCGCGAGGTTGGCCGCGGGGCCATGTGCTAAGGCATATATGAGCAATCCGTCTGTAGAGCCCTCTTCCGGGGGATTAGCAAGAACATGCTCTTTGAACCAAGGCAGGAAAGTGGAGTTGTGCCCTCTAATAACTTCGGCGTTCGTCTTGCATAGCCCCCGGTCACGGTACTTCTTTGCGATGGTTTCTTTGTGCAGTGTCGCGAAAGGATCTACCACGTCTAGGTGCTGTAGCACTACTAAGTTTGCTCTATCAAAGTCATTGCGTCGACCCGAGTGGTCCACATGCAGTTCCCTCCGGCCGTTGGTGTGACCTTCTCCTCCGAGCCTCCCAAGGTGCTTGTTAACGGGCAAACCAACAACAGGGTTTCCGCCATATAGATAATTCTCGCAGAAAGAGGTGCACTCTTGGGTCAGATAGCCCTGGATGATGCTTCCATCCGGACGGGACATGTTACGAACGAATCCTTTGATGACCCCATCCTCTCGAACGACATGATGTTGTGCAGGAATGTCGGCCCGAGGTCTATGATGTCGTCCACAATGTGGACACACAGATGCACCATGACGTAAAAGAACGCGGGCGGGAAGTACATCTCAAGCTCATTTAGTATCACAACGATCTCTTCCTATAGCCTTCGGAGCTGCTTCACAATGATCGACTTTCGAGAGATAACGTCGAAAAAGTTGCAGAGACTAATAAGCGTGTCATGGACGTGCTTGTCCATTATCCCTCTAAGGGCAACAGGAAGTATCTACGTCATCATCACATGACAGTCATGAGACTTCATCCCGCTGAACCTTTTCTTCTTGGTGTCTAGAAATCTGCTTATCTTCCCACAGTAACCGGAACTAACTTTGATTCCGGTAAGGCAGTTGAAGAATTGATCGATCTCCTTCGGACTTAAGGTAAAGCAAGAAGGGGGGCAATAATTCTCTTCCTTCTTGTTGACTTTTTTGCCCTGGTCCCGCGCCTCCGTCTCCGTCTCCTCCGACTTTTTATGGGGCGGCATGTGGAGATCTGCCCTGATGTTCAAATCTTCCAAGTCTCTTCTTGCCTTCGGCCCATCCTTGGCCTTATCCGGCATGTTCATCAGTGTTGCAAGCAAGCTCTCAAGGACATTCTTCGTGATATGCATTTGATCAAGGCAATGAGGCGTGTCGAGTTTGGGCCAGTACTCCAAGTCCCAGAAAACAGACCTCGTTTTCCATACCTTCAGCAGCGGCTCTGACACCTTTTTCAACTTTCCCGGCGCGGGGCACTGTTCCCAGTTTTTCAATAGCTCATCGATTTCGGCGCCGCTCCTCTTACTTGGAGGTCCTCGATGCTCAGCCTCACCATTGAATAGATCTCCACGGTTTCTCCACGGGTCGTCCTTCGCGAGCCATCTTCGATGCCCCATGTACATGATTTTCCCAGACCCGCCATCTTTCGTTAGCTGCTGAGACGTTGTATCATCCATGCACCGCGTGCATCTGCAATATCCGTGGCACACCTGGCCTGCCACATATCCGTAACCGAGATAGTCGTGCACCGTCGTCATCAGCGCGGATCTCATATAGAAATACTCGCCTTTGCTGGTGTCCCATGTCTTGGCCGGTGTTTTCCATAACGTGTCTAACTCCTCTTGAAGTAGCCCCAGATACAGATTAATATTATTTCCCGGTTGTTTCGGCCCTTGAATCAGCATGCTCATGTGTATGTACTTTGTCTTCATGCACTTCCAGGGGGGAAGGTTGTACATCCATACAAACACGGGCCATGTGCTATGGTTGGTGTTCTGGTTGCCAAACGGATTCATGCCATCGGTACTCGCGCCAAGCACGATGTTCCTTGGATCACCTGCGAAAAATCGATATTCGGCGTTGAACGCTCTCCACTGGCTTGCATCCGCGAGGTGTCTCAGCTTCGGATCATCTCCATCGTCGGGCTTCACCCTCTCCGCGTGCCAGCGCATGAGCTTTGCTTCCTTAGGATCTACGAAAAAACGCTGCATACGGGGAGTGATCGGTTGGTACCATACAACTTTCTGGGGAGATTTCTTTCGGGCCTTCTTGTATCGAGAAGCATTGCACACCGGACAGTTGTTTTTTTCCGCGTGCTCCTTCCGATAAATGATGCAATCGTTGATGCATGCATGGTATCTAATGTGCGGCAAATCAAGAGGGCACACGATCTTCTTGGCCTCATCGACACTAGTAGGACACAGGTTCCCCGCGGGATGAACCTTCTTTAGATACTTGAGAAGCTCATCGAGGCTTCTGTCGGTCCATTTGTTTTTAGCCTTTGTCTTTAGAAGTTCGAGCGTGAAACTCAAGCGGGTCACCTCGGGATCGCAACCATCATACAATGGAGTATGAGAGTCTACCTCCAGTTGCTCCAGCTTGGCCTCCTCTCTACAAGCAGCTCTGTCATTAGTCGTCTTCTTGCGAAGCAGGTCTCGAACATGAGGGTCCCGCACGACTGAACTTAGTAGCGACGAATGCTCCGGCGTGTCCGCGTCTTCTCTGTCATGTCCGGCCACTTCTCCGCCCCCATGTCCGGCCTCTTCTCCGCCCCCATGGCCGGCCTCTTCTCCGCCCCCATGTCCAGCCTCTTCTCCGCCGCCATGTCCGGCCTCCTCTCCGCCACCATTATCGGTCATCTCTTCGACTGGTCCAATGTCGTCATTGGCTGCCCCATCGACGTCATCATCTTCACTTATCCACCGAGTATAGCCATCCATGAAACCAGTCATGAGCAGGTGCGCTTTCAAACGGCCTTCCTTAAAGGGGTCGATCAAGACTCCTCCTTTGCATCTTCGACACGGACAGAAAATCTCCTTCCGGTTATTTTCATACATGTCGTGCACCGCGGATCGCAACCATCTTTCCACCATCGTTCCACGGACCTTCATGATCGCCTGTGTGGTATAATTAATAAGCAAAATGATTATAAATGCATCCATGCATGCATGCATCAAAGTCATACAAAAATTTGACATGACCTTCCCTAAAAAAAGGACATATAGAGTTTGCCCGAAATTCGTCGAAACGGAAATAAATCGACATTTCGGCTAAACATAAGCAACTATCATGTCACACACAATTCGGCAAATAAACATATAGGTGGCAACTCATGCCACACGCACAATTTCCATCATATCGCCCGATTCGGTCATATCGCACACATATTTTCCATTAATTCTTCCAAAAAGCACAATTTTTTACTCACCTAGCTATCTCGAGAGAGAAGCACGGTGACTAGATGGCTTTGCTCCATTAAAGAATAGATCTATTTGGGGACTTGATAGGTTCCACTAAATGGATAGATCTATAGCTAGTAGGGGAAGGAAATGGCTACCTCTAACTAGTGGAGGGAGAAGAGAAGAGTGAGGAAGCTAAGAGAGAAAAGTGGTGCATTAATGGAGATGGTGGAGGGGGCATTAAAGTAGAGAGAAGAGAGAAGAAAGCTAGCTAATGGGGAAAGCAAGTGAGGGAGAAGAAGTGAGGGAGAGAGGAGGGGGAGGGGGGAAAGGGGGCTGCAAAAGGTGCCAGCTGCGGCTTAGCAGTAGCGCGTGTCGGCGAACGGCGCTACTGCTAAGATCAATAGCAGCAGCGCTGGTCCGCAAACCGCGCTACTGCTAAGCGGGGACCACCACGTGGGACAGTGCAGCCATAGTTGCAGCGGTGGGTACCTGACCCGCGCTACTGCTAATAGC
Source organism: Elymus sibiricus (assembly GCA_039707655.1). NCBI lineage: Eukaryota > Viridiplantae > Streptophyta > Magnoliopsida > Poales > Poaceae > Elymus > Elymus sibiricus. The sequence goes on along the minus strand of CM077666.1, from coordinate 525,824,607 downwards.
AATAGCAGTAGCGCCTTTTCCCCAGCCCGCGCTGCTACTATTCGTGGCCTGGTGGGTACGGTGGGGCCCATTTACCAGCAGCGATGTCACGTACACCCGCGCTACTGCTAAGTTGATACCAGTAGCGCCTGTCCTTAGAACGCACTACTGTTAATTACCAGTAGCACCGGTGTTTGCCCCTCGCTACTGTTAAGCCTCCACCTATAAGGTATTTCCTAGTAGTGACTAGAGAAGGTAAAAGATCACTGCGACTTATTTGTGGAGTTCAAGGAATCGGAAGCAGCTAAGGAACGGTCGATGAAAAACAAGATAAATGCTGAGAAAAAAAGTTTCACCAGTTCTGGGGCCAGGTGGCTACAAGACTGGGTTGCCTAAGTGGGATGAATCTGAGAAAAAGATGATTGCTGGAGGGGTCACTCCACAAACAGTGGGTTGGCCCGACAGGTGCAGGACTTGGTTTTATGCGCATGGGGGAAAGTTGGACCCAAAGACAGGGGAGATTATTGAACAGGCAAGTCTTAAAGAAGCCTCATACGCTTTACTTGAAGCAATAGAAGAGGCTCGAACGGGGGCGTTCTAGCCCGAGAGAGAGAATGACGAGCTTACATGCGCCCTCAAGAATCCTAAACACCCGGGACGAACACGAGGCAAAGGCGTTGTTCCGTGGGTTGAGGGGTTTGTGGAGTGGAACGACACTTACAGAAGCCGCGCGAGAAAGAAGAAGAAGGATGCACACTAGAGGAAGCAGTATGCAGACCGGCTTCAAAAGGTAGAATCAAAGAACGCGGAGTTGGAACGCGCTTTCATGCGGCAGCAGGAGCAGATCGACACAATTAGCCAGCAAAGGGCGTCTCAGCAGCAGGAGCAACCAAATCCAGCATTGTATAGTACCATCCCATCTATGCCGAAAAGCAGCGTGGGTTCCACGGGGGTCCCAGCCAATAATGCACTGCTGGCTCGCTACCCCGTGGATGATATCCAAGAGATGACAACTTGTGAGCTACACATGAAAATGAAGAACATATCCATGAAGGTGGCGGACGGCTTTGCTTTACCGAATCCACCTGAAGCAACCATCCACGGCAATCCGATTCCACCTGGCTATGCTCGTGTCGGGGTGGATGAAGTTCTGTCGGGACATGACTCACTAGAGCTTGACTTTCCTGGAGGTCAAGGGGAGCAGACACTGGGAGAAGCCATACGTGGTCTCATTGTATGGAGAAAGGAATGCATCGTGTTTCCAAACTCGGTGCCAAGGCCACCGACTCCTCCTCCAAGTCCGCCGCGTCAGCCGACTCCAACCCACCTCGAGACGGAGCCCAGCGCTAGTACGCGATATCAATCTCTGCCGCGTGGGCCGACTACAAAGCGGAAGAGAGCTCCAAAGAAGAAACCTGAGCCTCCTGCCAAAAAGAAGTTAGCTTATGAGATGACTGAGGAGGAAAACAAACGGGTCGTGGATGCCCAAGTGAAGGCCCATTTTGCACCGGAACCGCCCCCGCCGCCGAAGAAGAAAAACCTGAGAAAGTCGTACAACACTTTGTGGATCTTGCTAAACCGGCTGTGGAGAAAAGGCGATCAGACTATGAACGCTCTATTAGCAAGTCATATCATCAACAAAAAAATCAGCAATTGAGCCTTACAGGTAGTAATAAAAGCGGGAAAACTGTTCCCCAGTTCGGAGAACAGGCAGTGCAATCGATCCCCCCACTCAAGGTGAGTACCGATAAGGCGGTAACCGACGCTGATAGAGAGATGGCGGCTAGAGAGATGGGTATCACTGTTGAAGAATTCCTAGGCATCGAGGAACTCCCCATGATGGATCCGAAGGAACTAGCATGGAAATATGTCCCCGGGAACCCTCTGGTCAAGCCTAACGAGGAGGAGCTTCTACCAACGCAAATGCGCAGATTGCATGACTGGTACCTGAGAGAAGTAAAGGCCGGGCGAGAGAGCCTCATGGTGAAAGTCAAGCCAGAGCATTACTTCCATGGAAATGATGTGTGGATTGAATTTCCAGAAAATTTTCACTTATTCAATCAAGACGCACTCGACAAATCTCTCGTCAGTTGCTATTGTCTGTAAGTGATTTCTTTCTATAATTTAATTCTCTAGCTCAGCTCGTTCATTGCCTGTAATTATCCTCACTATATTCTTTTGTGTGGTATTATATATGAAGAATGAAGATTTATGAATTGAAAAGAGATAGAGTCTATGGCATTGGGTTCATTGACCCAAATACCGTTAATGAAATTGTGTTAAATAACCACCACAAGACACAGAGAATAGCTTGCTAATGTTTTTGAAGGAACTAAATACCAGACCAGAAATACTTTTTCCTTACAACTTCAGGTGAGTGTTACTGTCTTGTACTACACATTCTTTTTTTGCTTACTCGATGTTAAGTGTAGTTGACGAGTTATGCATGCCCGCTTATACAAACGTGTGCGCAGATTCCACTGGATCCTGCTAATCATTAGAGTTGACGAGGGAACTGTTGAAGTACTGGACTCACTAGGTAAAAACGCTGAAGAATACAGGAGCCTGTTTTTGATGCTCGACAGGTAATTTCAATCATTATCGCACTATGTCGGCCTCTTTAGTTCATTTCCTGATATCAAGTAATTAATAACTCCTTTATTCATTTTCTTTGCCGGGCAGGGTTTGGAAAAAGTTCATCAAAGAGATTGTCGGTGAATGGGAACCACAGCTGAAATGGCGACGGTCCAAGGTAATTAAGTAGTACTAGCTACGTCCGCGCATCTCTTTAATTCTAGTTTCAATACCATTATCATGCTTGATTATTATCTGATTGAATTCTATTCTCGTAAAGTGTATGAGGCAGGAAAAGGGGACAAATTTATGTGCATACTATGTTTGCCAGAACATTCGCTTTATTATCGAAAGGAGCAGAGATGCAAGACATCTTTGGGTACGTAAACACTATTCACATTTTTTTTATCATGATCTAATATATATACACACAACTAATATATTCATATTGATCTCCTTCTTTAAAGATGGTGGAGATGCGGGATAGGCTCCTACCAAAGGACCGCATACGAGCACTTCAAGAGGAAATGGCGGGATTTTTGCTTGAGCAGGTCATATCTCCCGACGGAGAATACCATTTCACCTAATGCCTGCATGTAATGATCCGCAAATTGTAGGAGAAATTGTATATACCAAATTATATATATATATGTGTGTGTATGCATGGTCGTTCGAGAAATTCTATGATATATGATTGGTTCTACGAGAAATTCTATTATATATGCATAACGTGTATAGTATGCAGTAGCGTAAAATATGTTTGAAATGAAAAAAAATTAAATGGAAAACACAAAATGAAAAGGAAAAATAAACAATAAACCCTAAACCCCTAAAGCCCTAAACCTTTAGTCCCGGTTGGTGTCACCAACCGGGACTAAAGGTCCCCAGCCCTCGGCGCGCGCTACCGGCCACGTGGCGGGGATTTAGTCCCGGTTGGTGTCACCAACCGGGACTAAAGGTCCCCAGCCCCCAGCGCGCGCTGCCATCCATGTGGCAGGGATTTAGTCCCGGGTCGTGGCCAACCGGGACTAAAGGGTGGGTGCCTTTACTCTCGATTTATTAGTCCCGGTTGGTGAACCGGGACTAAAGGCCCTTCCCAACCGGGACTAAAGGCCATTTCTCCACTAGTGCGCACGCATAGCACTTTGGCATTTTCACCATTGGACTTGAACGAGATTTATATTCCTCTGCTGTTTCTAAGGGGACAGGCAAAGCATCGTCCAACCAGACCCCTCCGAAGAAAAAGTCGAAGAATATGGCAGAGTCAGTGAAGAAAAAACCCGCTGGTATTCAGATTGCGTCTGAGCCACCTGCTGCCCCAGCTCCTCCGAAGAAAAATGGTGGTAGGAAAAAGAGAACGGGCACTGCCACAGATATGCCACCCGGCTATGAAAGGCCTCCCGAAGAAAAAAAAGATCAGACTGCAGTACATCAAGAGACATTGGGCTAGGGACTGGTATTTCTTCAAATTTGTCACGAAGGAATACTCGGTCAAGTTTACCTTCAAGCAACTGTGGCAAGATCTCTATACCCTTGATACTGCTCCAAGAGGCCGGACTGAGCGTCCGCCTCTCCCCGAAGGAAAAACTCCTCATCCCATGTAAGGGTGGACACGGTCCGGGCCGGTCTGGTCCCTCACCGAGCCGCCGGTGATATGTCTCGAATACATGCAACTACATCGTCATCCCATACACATGTTTCATCATCCATCTAAAACGATGATATAGAAGAGAAGAGCTATCACTATGAGTAAGAGCGGAATTATGCAGTACATGAGGCGCCGGTTGTGATTCCTCTCTCGCGCTAGCGTGAACCTCAATTAACTAGCTTCTGCTTCTTGTCTGCTATCAAACCCTTTATGGCTGCCGCCCGAGAACCATGACACTTGGGCCTGACACTCGGGCCACTCATCGTACACTCCCGGAACCCTCCCTATGTACACGGCATAGCACTTCTTCGCCATCAAGGACCTATGTACCTGTTAGAGATGCATCTTCATCAAGCGAATTCAACAATAATATGCAACATAATATATTTGAGCAACACGAAAAGAAAGAGTTAGCTAATAGATGCAACATATAGTAAACATAATTAATCAACGCAGGTTCACCGTACCCAAACTAATTAACTAGATGTACGCAGGTCATCGTACCCAAACTAACAAACTAGCGTTACGCAAGTTCAGCAGGACCGTTGACATCACAAAGTTTCATCGCTACAGAAACTACAAGTTCAACCGACACATCATCATCGGCATCGTCAATCACTGGAAGTTCCACCCATCAATATCCGGGAGGATGCACCCTAGCTTCGTGAACGGCGTCAGGTCTTGACGTTGCATGCCTATGCGAGTTCTGATGTCAGCTCGCGATATAGGGCCGTGGTGGAACATCCCCTTCTCTTCGACAACTTCTTTCATGATGATCGTTGCAATGTCCTTCTGGATGCGAAAGAAGTCATCTCTGACTCTATAATCCAGTTCGTGTCCTAAGGATTCTGCCCATTTGCGGATATGTTCATCGTTTCTTGTTGTCATGCGAAGATGTTGGTGATCCCTTCTGAACTCCATCATGAGATGGAGGAGGTAGAATCCATCGTTCTTGCTTGTTGTCGGTTGATGGATGGAGCAGAAGGTAGTTTTATGCGAGAAACCCGGCTTGTTCTTCCTTTGTTTCCTGATCTCCATGTGGCCACCCCTCATGCTGAAGCCGTGGAGAGCATCATCCAGAATATCCATTATGTGGGTGTAGTCTTTCTTCTCGAAGTTTCTGAATGAGTCGAAATACACGGCGTGGGAGACTCGCGGGAAAAGAACGATAAGGACGGCATGCCCGTTGCTGCGGAAAATAAAGACACCTCAAATTAGTCTCCATATGAGCGAAGGAATGATTGAAACGTATGAAAGGGTTGTCCGGCAATGACTTACATTGGATGATAAGGCAGGAGAATCGTTTCCTTGTCCTTATTCGTTACCATGAAGTATTCGATGTAGTCCCTAGCAGCTTTACGTTCAAACTCGCCGAGACTCAAGAAGGACTCATGCATGTAGTATGGACCCGCCACCGAGATTTGCGAGATTTGTTCTCTCCTGATGACAAAGTTCATATGTAGCGCAAAAAGGCGGACGATCATAAAATCGAGCCGCCTCGTGAGAAACATCTCAAAGATGTGATCTAACCGCAGGAAGCACACCTCCGCGGGCAGTGTGTCGACGTAGCACTTTGCCTGAGGCATATGAACCGCGTAAAGCGGATATCCTGGATCCTCCGAGGCGAGAAGGCTTTTCTCAGTCGACAGCACATGGTCGTGCAGTCTCCTGAGATCCCCTGATATGCCCTCTAGCGGTTTCGGCGGTAGGATTGGCTCGCCCGCGACATGGTACATCGCCGCACCTTTGACCGGTACACGGTCTGCAAAATCGGTCGGCTGGCTGCTAGAAGCTTTGGCAGCTTTGGCGGCAGCAGTGCCTCTCTTCGGCGGTCTATTCCTCTCCTTTTTCTTGGGTTCACCGTCCAGACCCTTCCTTACCCCCACCCCCAGTGTCGTCGGGCTAAGCACTTTACGACCCTAGGCTAGATGACCCTGCGTTGAGGCCGCATCTGGAGGCGTGTCCTGTGAGGATTGCATGAAGAGAGACTTCTTGCAATCAACTCTAGGACGTTCCTGCCCGGGCACATCATCCATCTACTCATCCGCATGCTCATAGCCCGAGTCATATGGCTGACTCATCATTTGTCCGTCGTCATAGGTGGCACCGGTATTGAGGAACCGGAGAGGGTCCTCCTCCTCCATCTCATCATCCATTCCTTGTTCCACGGGGCCGACTACATCATCCACTATTGGACCCCCTTCCTCGCGTCGTCCGCCGCTCTCACCCGGCACGAGAGGCGCTGGTAATTGCGTGGGCAGGGTGCTGGTGTTCATACCTTGCTGATGTGTGGTCATTGGTGTGCTCTCGGCCGCCTCCAAACGAAGAAGATTCTTCGGCCACAGCAGCATCCAACCGTTGCATTCTCCAAGCCGCATCGGGGTCTCGTCCTCCTCTCCCCCGAGCCGTACTGGAGGAGTCAAATCCTCGTGGCCCGCTTTCACACTCGACAAGGTAACCCTGAAGGTGCCAACGGGAATCGGCTGGCCGTGGAACGTGAGTTCCAAGGGCTTCGTTATCACTGCCTTTCCCACGTCCACCTTCCGGCCGTTGATCATGTAGAGTATGGTGCACGGGGTTTCGTTGGCCTGCGAAGACATGTCTGCGGCGTAAGACATCTGAAAGGCAACGAAAAACGGGAGATTATATATATGTTGGGGCGACGTGTAATTACCTTCCTTTCCAGGCGGCCAAATCGTTGCTGAACATGCCCATGGCGTGGTTATTGATATCTTTCATGGCACCATCATCCCACGGGTTTTCTATGCGGTCATCCCGGCCAGGGAACTGGAATCTCTTGTGCAGCTTCGTTAGGAGCAAGTGCTCCAGATGTCGTTTCTTCCTTAAGTCATTGTCGTTGATGCTCGCGGTTTCCCGTAGGATGCATCCGACTTGGTTTCCGTAGCACTTGCGAGGTTCATCCTGCGCTATTGGCTTGAATTTGCCAGGGTGCATCTCTGTGACCAGGATTCTTCCGATGCCGAGTTTGTTAGGGCGTCGTGTCCTCTGCTTCTTCTGCTTCTTCTTTTCGTTACCGCCTTTGGCGCCGGTACCTTCGGCGCTAGTCTCGGTGCCGCCATCGGTGCCGGTGCCATCGGTGCCATCGGTGTCGATGTCGGCGGCAGTACCATCGTCCGCTATGACCAGGTCGCCCTGCAAACCTTCTGTTTGCTGACTAGACAAAAAGTCGAGGTAATCATGTTCACGGTCATATTGTATGTCGTCGGCAGCGTGGTCAGAAGCCCCGGTCTCGTCGTTGTTCGACATGTTTCCTACGATTAAGTCTGCTCGTTTAATTCTTAAACTATAATAAAATGAGTAATGACATAAAAAAAGGCCTATGGTTTGCCGGAATGCCGTTTCATTCCCGTCCAAGCAAATGCCGGGCACTCGATATGCCTACTTTCTAGCACAAGTCATGCCGAAATTCACGGGAAATTTCGGCATGACCTTTGCTAAAAAGTGGACATATCGAGCGCCTGAAATTTGCCGGAACAGAAATGAATCAACATTCCGGCAAAACATAGGCCACTCGGATCATTTCCCTGCAAACAAGAAAAGCCAACATAGGCAACAATAGCACATCATCTCCATCATTTGGCACATCATATGGCAACATTAGCAGCCAACATCATTTGGCACTTCAATTATTCAAAATATGTTCACCATCAACAGCCAACATCATGTATATCAAAGAAATTCATGCACTTTAATTATTCAAAGAAATTCACCATAAAGAACCCTAGTTAAATTCCTATCTACTAGGGTTAACTAAACAAAACAATAGCTACTTCTCAAAAAACCCTAGCTAACAATTGATTGATGCAAACAAGGAACTTCTGTTTTTTCTTTAAATAGCAACAATTGATTGAACTAAGATTTTTTAAATAGCAACAATTCTGTTTTAACTAGGGTTCATAATCTAGCACTAACCTAGCAATAATTCTGTTTTAACTAGCTAGGGTTCATAACCTAGCAATAATTTTTTTACTAGGGTTCATAACACTAACCTAGGGTTCAAATGGCACCTAGGTTTCATAATGTAGCACTAACCCTATGGTTCATATGGAACTAATCTAGCACTAAATAACCTAGGGTTCATACATATGGCAGAGAGAGAGAGAGAGAGCAGAGAGAGACAAGAGGGGAGGGGAGAGGAGGGGCATACAGGGCGGCGAGGTCGATGGAGGAGGAGGAGGTTGGACTTGCGACGACGTCGAGGAGGAGGAGGCAGGCGCGCGGCGACGTCCAGGAGAAGGCAGGCGCGGCAAGGTCGAGGAGGAGGAGGCTGGCGTGCGGCGACGTCGAGGAGGAGGCAGGCGCGGCGAGGACGGGCTCCGGCGACGGCGCGAGGAGGCAAGGGCGACGAGGGCTCCGGCGACGGCGTGGAGGAGGGCAAGGGGATGGAATGGGGGGAATGGGGGAAATTGGGGAAGAAAGGCCCGCGCGGTGCAGTTAACTCAAACATAGCAGTACGCTACTGCTATAGCTAACTTAGCTGTAGCGCCGGTTTGGGTAGCCCGCGCTACAGATAAGTTAACTATAGCGTGGGTCCATAAACGCGCTACTGCTATTCCTTTGATTTTTCTTTTCGTTTTCTCCTTTTGCTTTTTCTTTTCATTTTATTTTTCTTATTTCCTTTCTCCTTTTTCTTTTTTTTTCATTTCCTTTTCTAATCCTTTCATTTTCTTCTTTCCTTTCTCATTTTTCTATTTCTTTTCATTTTATTTTCTTTTCTGAAAGACGACCGAGCCGGGAAGAAGGGGATCGGATACAATGTATATAACTCAGGCGACGATAGATATTACATATCATTTGACCGATAACGATTAAGTGCGTACACAAAATAAATACATATATATAAATGATGGTTTCTCAGCGTCGATGTTTTCGTTTCTGAGTGAGCTTCTTTCCCTTCTTGTTCGCTGTCGAATAATTGAGCCCCTCGTTGTGACTTTTCCTTTTCCATGGAGTACGATCTTTCTTAGGTAATGTAGTATTGATTCTTCTTTTGACATATGCTTCATCGTCATCATCATCTTCCCTCTTCGGGTTGCCGTACTGGTCGTAGTCTTCCTCGTTGGCGACTCCATCCATTCCGATGATGTTCCTTTTGCATGTCATCACGACAACATGGCTGGGATTGCTCGGGTCGGTTATGAAGATGCATTGTGTCACGTGCTTAGCGTGTACCCATGGCTCGTTTTTTGCGATGGCGTTCACGGTAGCGCTCTTGGCGTCGGGTATAGACATGGTAGTGAAATACCGGTTTTCTCTTTCGACGTTCTTAGCCCATCTGACACGGAACATCGTCGCATCATACAGTCCTGAGTAGTCAAGCTCCCAGATCTCTTCGACCCTTCCGTAGAATCTTTCAGTTGCGGTGTTGTCGCCGGTCATGCATTCCATCGTCACCCCTGAGTTCTGAAAATCACTGTTTATATCTTTGGCCTCCGTGTAGAACGTGTATCCATTGATATCGTATGCCTAATAGGTCGCGAGGTTGGCCGCGGGGCCATGTGCTAAGGCATATATGAGCAATCCGTCTGTAGAGCCCTCTTCCGGGGGATTAGCAAGAACATGCTCTTTGAACCAAGGCAGGAAAGTGGAGTTGTGCCCTCTAATAACTTCGGCGTTCGTCTTGCATAGCCCCCGGTCACGGTACTTCTTTGCGATGGTTTCTTTGTGCAGTGTCGCGAAAGGATCTACCACGTCTAGGTGCTGTAGCACTACTAAGTTTGCTCTATCAAAGTCATTGCGTCGACCCGAGTGGTCCACATGCAGTTCCCTCTGGCCGTTGGTGTGACCTTCTCCTCCGAGCCTCCCAAGGTGCTTGTTAACGGGCAAACCAACAACAGGGTCTCCGCCATATAGATAATTCTCGCAGAAAGAGGTGCACTCTTGGGTCAGATAGCCCTGGATGATGCTTCCATCCGGACGGGACATGTTACGAACGAATCCTTTGATGACCCCATCCTCTCGAACGACATGATGTTGTGCAGGAATGTCGGCCCGAGGTCTATGATGTCGTCCACAATGTGGACACACAGATGCACCATGACGTAAAAGAACGCGGGCGGGAAGTACATCTCAAGCTCATTTAGTATCACAACGATCTCTTCCTATAGCCTTCGGAGCTGCTTCACACTGATCGACTTTCGAGAGATAACGTCGAAAAAGTTGCAGAGACTAATAAGCATGTCATGGACGTGCTTGTCCATTAGCCCTCTAAGGGCAACAGGAAGTATCTACGTCATCATCACATGACAGTCATGAGACTTCATCCCGCTGAACCTTTTCTTCTTGGTGTCTAGAAATCTGCTTATCTTCCCACAGTAACCGGAACTAACTTTGATTCCGGTAAGGCAGTTGAAGAATTGATCGATCTCCTTCGGACTTAAGGTAAAGCAAGAAGGGGGGCAATAATTCTCTTCCTTCTTGTTGACTTTTTTGCCCTGGTCCCGCGCCTCCGTCTCCGTCTCCTCCGACTTTTTATGGGGCGGCATGTGGAGATCTGCCCTGATGTTCAAATCTTCCAAGTCTCTTCTTGCCTTCGGCCCATCCTTGGCCTTATCCGGCATGTTCATCAGTGTTGCAAGCAAGCTCTCAAGGACACTCTTCGTGATATGCATTTGATCAAGGCAATGAGGCGTGTCAAGTTTGGGCCAGTACTCCAAGTCCCAGAAAACAGACCTCGTTTTCCATACCTTCAGCAGCGGCTCCGACACCTTTTTCATCTTTCCCGGCGCGGGGCACTGTTCCCAGTTTTCCAATAGCTCATCGATTTCGGCGCCGCTCCTCTTACGTGGAGGTCCTCGATGCTCAGCCTCACCATTGAATAGATCTCCATGGTTTCTCCACGGGTCGTCCTTCGCGAGCCATCTTCGATGCCCCATGTACATGATTTTCCCAGACCCGCCATCTTTCGTTAGCTGCTGAGACGTTGTATCATCCATGCACCGCGTGCATCTGCAATATCCGTGGCACACCTGGCCTGCCACATATCCGTAACCGAGATAGTCGTGCACCGTCGTCATCAGCGCGGCTCTCATATAGAAATACTCGCCTTTGCTAGCGTCCCATGTCTTGGCCGGTGTTTTCCATAACGTGTCTAACTCCTCTTGAAGTAGCCCCAGATACAGATTAATATTATTTCCCGGTTGTTTCGGCCCTTGAATCAGCATGCTCATGTGTATGTACTTTGTCTTCATGCACTTCCAGGGGGGAAGGTTGTACATCCATACAAACACGGGCCATGTGCTATGGTTGGTGTTCTGGTTGCCAAACGGATTCATGCCATCGGTACTCGCGCCAAGCACGATGTTCCTTGGATCACCTGTGAAAAATCGATATTTGGTGTTGAACGCTCTCCACTGGCTTGCATCCGCGAGGTGTCTCAGCTTCGGATCATCTCCATCGTCGGGCTTCACCCTCTCCGCGTGCTAGCGCATGAGCTTTGCTTCCTTAGGATCTACGAAATAACGCTGCAGACGGGGAGTGATCGGTAGGTACCATACAACTTTCTGGGGAGATTTCTTTCCGGCCTTCTTGTATCGAGAAGCATTGCACACCGGACAGTTGTTTTTTTCCGCGTGCTCCTTCCGATAAATGATGCAATCGTTGATGCATGCATGGTATCTAATGTGCGGCAGATCAAGAGGGCACACGATCTTCTTGGCCTCATCGACACTAGTAGGACACAGGTTCCCCGCGGGATGAACCTTCTTTAGATACTTGAGAAGCTCATCGAGGCTTCTGTCGGTCCATTTGTTTTTAGCCTTTGTCTTTAGAAGTTCGAGCGTGAAACTCAAGCGGGTCACCTCGGGATCGCAACCATCATACAATGGAGTATGAGAGTCTACCTCCAGTTGCTCCAGCTTGGCCTCCTCTCTACAAGCAGCTCTGTCATTAGTCGTCTTCTTGCGAAGCAGGTCTCGAACATGAGGGTCCCGCACGACTGAACTTAGTAGCGACGCATGCTCCGGTGTGTCCGCGTCTTCTCTGTCATGTCCGGCCACTTCTCCGCCCCCATGTCCGGCCTCTTCTTCGCCCCCATGGCCGGCCTCTTCTCCGCCCCCATGTCCAGCCTCTTCTCCGCCGCCATGTCCGGCCTCCTCTCCGCCACCATTATCGGTCATCTCTTCGTCTGGTCCAATGTCGTCATTGGCTGCCCCATCGACGTCATCATCTTCACTTATCCACCGAGTATAGCCATCCATGAAACCAGTCATGAGCAGGTGCGCTTTCAAACGGCCTTCCTTAAAGGGGTCGAGCAAGACTCCTCCTTTGCATCTTCGACACGGACAGAAAATCTCCTTCCGGTTATTTTCATACATGTCGTGCACCGCGGATCGCAACCATCTTTCGACCATCGTTCCACTGACCTTCATGATCGCCTGTGTGGTATAATTAATAAGCAAAAGGATTATAAATGCATCCATGCATGCATGCATCAAAGTCATACAAAAATTTGACATGACCTTCCCTAAAAAAAGGACATATAGAGTTTGCCCGAAATTCGTCGAAACAGAAATAAATCGACATTTCGGCTAAACATAAGCAACTATCATGTCACACACAATTCGGCAAATAAACATATAGGCGGCAACTCATGCCACACGCACAATTTCCATCATATCGCCCGATTCGGTCATATCGCACACATATTTTCCATTAATTCTTCCAAAAAGCACAATTTTTTACTCACCTAGCTATCTCGAGAGAGAAGCACGGTGACTAGATGGCTTTGCTCCATTAAAGAATAGATCTATTTGGGGAGTTGATAGGTTCCACTAAATGGATAGATCTATAGCTAGTAGGGGAAGGAAATGGCTACCTCTAACTAGTGGAGGGAGAAGAGAAGAGTGAGGAAGCTAAGAGAGAAAAGTGGTGCATTAATGGAGATGGTGGAGGGGGCATTAAAGTAGAGAGAAGAGAGAAGAAAGCTAGCTAATGGGGAAAGCAAGTGAGGGAGAAGAAGTGAGGGAGAGAGGAGGGGGAGGGGGGAAAGGGGGCTGCAAAAGGTGCCAGCTGCGGCTTAGCAGTAGCGCGTGTCGGCGAACGGCGCTACTGCTAAGATCAATAGCAGCAGCGCTGGTCCGCAAACCGCGCTACTGATAAGCGGGGACCACCACATGGGACAGTGCAGCCATAGTTGCAGCGGTGGGTACCTGACCCGCGCTACTGCTAATAGCAATAGCAGTAGCGCCTTTTCCCCAGCCCGCGCTGCTACTATTCGTGGCCTGGTTGGTACGGTGGGGCCCATTTACCAGCAGCGATGTCACGTACACCCGCGCTACTGCTAAGTTGATACCAGTAGCGCCTGTCCTTAGAACGCACTACTGTTAATTACCAGTAGCACCGGTGTTTGCCCCTCGCTACTGTTAAGCCTCCACCTATAAGGTATTTCCTAGTAGTGACTAGAGAAGGTAAAAGATCACTGGGACTTATTTGTGGAGTTCAAGGAATCGGAAGCAGCTAAGGAACGGTCGATGAAAAACAAGATAAATGCTGAGAAAAAAAGTTTCACCAGTTCTGGGGCCAGGTGGCTACAAGACTGGGTTGCCTAAGTGGGATGAATCTGAGAAAAAGATGATTGCTGGAGGGGTCACTCCACAAACAGTGGGTTGGCCCGACAGGTGCAGGACTTGGTTTTATGCGCATGGGGGAAAGTTGGACCCAAAGACAGGGGAGATTATTGAACAGGCAAGTCTTAAAGAAGCCTCATACGCTTTACTTGAAGCAATAGAAGAGGCTCGAACGGGGGCGTTCTAGCCCGAGAGAGAGAATGACGAGCTTACATGCGCCCTCAAGAATCCTGAACACCCGGGACGAACACGAGGCAAAGGCGTTGTTCCGTGGGTTGAGGGGTTTGTGGAGTGGAACGACACTTACAGAAGCCGTGCGAGAAAGAAGAAGAAGGATGCACACTAGAGGAAGCAGTATGCAGACCGGCTTCAAAAGGTAGAATCAAAGAACGCGGAGTTGGAATGCGCTTTCATGCGGCAGCAGGAGCAGATCGACACAATTAGCCAGCAAAGGGCGTCTCAGCGGCAGGAGCAACCAAATCCAGCATTGTATAGTACCATCCCATCTATGCCGAAAAGCAGCGTGGGTTCCACGGGGGTCCCGGCCAATGATGCACTGCTGGCTCGCTACCCCGTGGATGATATCCAAGAGATGACAACTTGTGAGCTACACATGAAAATGAAGAACATATCCATGAAGGTGGCGGACGGCTTTGCTTTACCGAATCCACCTGAAGCAACCATCCACGGCAATCCGATTCCACCTGGCTATGCTCGTGTCGGGGTGGATGAAGTTCTATCGGGATATGACTCACTAGAGCTTGACTTTCCTGGAGGTCAAGGGGAGCAGACACTGGGAGAAGCCATACGTGGTCTCATTGTATGGAGAAAGGAATGCATCGTGTTTCCAAACTCGGTGCCAAGGCCACCGACTCCTCCTCCAAGTTTGCCGCGTCAGCCGACTCCAACCCACCTCGAGACGGAGCGCAGCGCGAGTCTGCCATATCGATCTCCGCCGTGTCAGCCGAATCCACCCCACCTCGAGACGGAGCCCAGCGCTAGTACGCGATATCGATCTCCGCCGCGTGGGCCGACTACAAAGCGGAAGAGAGCACCAAAGAAGAAACCCGAGCCTCCTGCCAAAAACAAGTTAGCTTATGAGATGACTGAGGAGGAAAACAAACGGGTCGTGGATGCCCAAGTGAAGGCCCATTTTGCACCGAAACCGCCCCCGCCGCCGAAGAAGAAAAACCTGAGAAAGTCGTACAACACTTTGTGGATCTTGCTAAACCGGCTGTGGAGAAAAGGCGATCAGACTATGAACGCTCTATTAGCAAGTCATATCATCAACAAAAAAATCAGCAGTTGAGCCTTACAGGTAGTAATAAAAGCGGGAAAACTGTTCCCCAGTTCGGAGAACAGGCAGTGCAATCGATCCCCCACTCAAGGTGAGTACCGATAAGGCGGTAACCGACGCTGATAGAGAGATGGCGGCTAGAGAGATGGGTATCACTGTTGAACAATTCCTAGGCATCGAGGAACTCCCCATGATGGATCCGAAGGAACTAGCATGGAAATATGTCCCCGGGAACCCTCTGGTCAAGCCTGACGAGGAGGAGCTTCTACCAACGCAAATGCGCAGATTGCATGACTGCTACCTGAGAGAAGTAAAGGCCGGGCGAGAGAGCCTCATGGTGAAAGTCAAGCCAGAGCATTACTTCCATGGAAATGATGTGTGGATTAAATTTCCAGAAAATTTTCAGTTATTCAATCAAGACGCACTCGACAAATCTCTCGTCAGTTGCTATTGTCTGTAAGTGATTTCTTTCTATAATTTAAGTCTCTAGATCAGCTCGTTCATTGCCTGTAATTATCCTCACTATATTCTTTTGTGTGGTATTATATATGAAGAATGAAGATTTATGAATTGAAAAGAGATAGAGTCTATGGCATTGGGTTCATTGACCCAAATACCGTTAATGAAATTGTGTTAAATAACCACCACAAGACACAGAGAATAGCTTGCTAATGTTTTTGAAGGAACTAAATACCAGACCAGAAATACTTTTTCCTTACAACTTCAGGTGAGTGTTACTGTCTTGTACTACACATTCTTTTTTTGCTTACTCGATGTTAAGTGTAGTTGACGAGTTATGCATGCCCGCTTATACAAACGTGTGCGCAGATTCCACTGGATCCTGCTAATCATTAGAGTTGACGAGGGAACTGTTGAAGTACTGGACTCACTAGGTAAAAACGCTGAAGAATACAGGAGCCTGTTTTTGATGCTCGACAGGTAATTTCAATCATTATCGCACTATGTCGGCCTCTTTAGTTCATTTCCTCCTTTATTCATTTTCTTTGCCGGGCAGGGTTTGGAAAAAGTTCATCAAAGAGGTTGTCGGTGAATGGGAACCACAGCTGAAATGGCGACGGTCCAAGGTAATTAAGTAGTACTAGCTACGTCCGCGCATCTCTTTAATTCTAGTTTCAATACCATTATCATGCTTGATTATTATCTGATTGAATTCTATTCTCGTAAAGTGTATGAGGCAGGAAAAGGGGACAAATTTATGTGCATACTACGTTTGCCAGAACATTCGCTTTATTATCGAAAGGAGCAGAGATGCAAGACATCTTTGGGTACGTAAACACTATTCACATTTTTTTTAATCATGATCTAATATATATACACACAACTAATATATTCATATTGATCTCCTTCTTTAAAGATGGTGGAGATGCGGGATAGGCTCCTACCAAAGGACCGCATACGAGCACTTCAAGAGTAAATGGCGGGATTTTTGCTTGAGCAGGTCATATCTCCCGACGGAGAATACCATTTCACCTAATGCCTGCATGTAATGATCCGCAAATTGTAGGAGAAATTGTATATACCAAATTGTATATATATATGTGTGTATGCATGGTCGTTCGAGAAATTCTATGATATATGATTGGTTCTACGAGAAATTCTATTATATATGCATAACGTGTATAGTATGTAGTAGCGTAAAATATGTTTGAAATGAAAAAAAATTAAATGGAAAACACAAAATGAAAAGGAAAAATAAACAATAAACCCTAAACCCCTAAAGCCCTAAACCTTTAGTCCCGGTTGGTGTCACCAACCGGGACTAAAGGTCCCCAGCCCCCGGCGCGCGCTACCGGCCACGTGGCTGGGATTTAGTCCCGGTTGGTGTCACCAACCGGGACTAAAGGTCCCCAGCCCCCGGCGCGCGCTGCCAGCCATGTGGCAGGGATTTAGTCCCGGGTCGTGGCCAACCGGGACTAAAGGGTGGGTGCCTTTACTCTCGATTTATTAGTCCCGGTTGGTGAACCGGGACTAAAGGCCCTTCCCAACCGGGACTAAAGGCCATTTCTCCACTAGTGCGCACGCATAGCACTTTGGCATTTTCACCATTGGACTTGAACGAGATTTATATTCCTCTGCTGTTTCTAAGGGGACAGGCAAAGCATCGTCCAACCAGACCCCTCCGAAGAAAAAGTCAAAGAATATGGCAGAGTTAGTGAAGAAAAAACCCGCTGGTATTCAGATTGCGTCTGAGCCACCTGCTGCCCCAGCTCCTCCGAAGAAAAATGGTGGTAGGAAAAAGAGAACGGGCACTGCCACAGATATGCCACCCGGCTATGAAAGGCCTCCCGAAGAAAAAAAAGATCAGACTGCAGTACATCAAGAGACATTGGGCTAGGGACTGGTATTTCTTCAAATTTGTCACGAAGGAATACTCAGTCAAGTTTACCTTCAAGCAACTGTGGCAAGATCTCTATACCCTCGATACTGCTCCAAGAGGCCGGACTGAGCGTCCGCCTCTCCCCGAAGGAAAAACTCCTCATCCCATGTAAGGGTGGACACGGTCCGGGCCGGTCTGGTCCCTCACCGAGCCGCCGGCGGTCCGAACCGGACCTGATCGAGAAGCATGGCGGTCCTGTTTTCAGGGACCGGACCGGCGGCGGCGAAGCCCAGGCCGGACTGAGAGGACCGGTCATGGCGGCCATAGCGAGGTGGCGGTGACCATGGCGCCGGCAACGACGGCAAGTGGCGGCTACGGGTCCTAATCAGAGGGGGAAACAAAGGGGAAAGGTGCGGTGACTCACGACGAACACGATGGCAGGGTCGGGGAGGCCGGGGAAGAAGTGACGGTGAGGTAATCGACGACGAACGACGGTGGCCGGACTTGGGGTTGGAGAATGATGGCGATGGCTTTGGGGCAAATCCGGCCGAATCCTTGCGTGGTGAAGGAGATCTCAAGGTTGTGGACCTCCTGGACAAGGTGGTTCGTCGCAGGGAGGTGATACGTCTCCAACGTATCTATAATTTTTGATTGTTCCATGTTGTTATAATATCAATCTTGGATGTTTTTATAATCATTTACAGCAATTTTATATCATTTTTGGAGACTAACCTATTAACCTAGTGCCCAGTGCCAGTTGCTGTTTTCTGCCCTGTTTTTGTTTAACAGAAAATCAATATCAAACGAAGTCCAAATGCCACGAAACTCTTTGGAGATTTTTTATTGGCCAAGATAAACACTAGAAGCTTCAGGAGGAGGCCAGAAGACCCTGGTGGGGCCCACGAGCCACCAGGGCGCGCCTGGGGGGGCAGGAGCGCCCTGGTGCCTCGTGGGGCCCACAGAGCTCCGTTTGACCTAATTCTTCCACTATAAATTCAGAAAAAATCAGAAACCCTCAGGGGAGTCCACGAAATACTTTTTCCGCCGCCGCAAGTTTCTGTTCGAGAGAGATCCCTCAGGGGCTTCAGGCCTCCTCCCGAAGCTTCTAGTGTTTATCTTGTCCAGAAAAAAATCTCCAAAAAGTTTCGTGGCATTTGAACTTCGTTTGGTATTGATTTTCTGTAAAACAAAAACAGGGCAGAAAACAACAACTGGCACTGGGCACTAAGTTAATAGGTTAGTCTCCAAAAATGATATATAATTGCTGTAAATGTATATAAAAACATCCAAGATTGATAATATAACAGCATGGAACAATCAAAAATTATAGATACGTTGGAGACGTATCAGCATCCCCAAGCTTAATTCCTGCTCGTCCTCGAGTAGGTAAATGATAAAAACAGAATTTTTGATGTGGAATGCTGCCTAACATATTCATCACATATTCTTTTCTTTTATAGCATGGACTTTGGACTTGAATGATTCAAAGCGATAGTCTATAATTTGACACGAAGATATAAATACTCAAGCATGCTAACAAGCAACCATGTCTTTCAAAATATCAACGCTAAAGAAAGTTATCCCTAGCCCATTATGCTCAATCATTGATCCATTCATGAAACACACTCAAATATTAGCTACACACAATGCACAAGTATGACAATAGTGCTCTCTAATTGGTGCTTTTGTAAGAGATGATGGAGACTCAAATAAAAATAAAAATTGCATAAAAGTAAATAGATAGGCCCTTCGCAGAGGGAAGCAGAGATTTGTCAAATGTGCCAGAGCTCAAAGCTGAAATTAAAGAGGTAAAAATATTTTGAGAGGCATGCTTTTCCTGTCAACGAAAACGACTGAGAATTCCCAAAATTTTCCATGCAAGACACATCATAGGCGGTTCCCTAACAGAAAGTAAACTTTATTTCCTGTCCACCATTTCTTTCACAATCCATGGCTAGCCATATCCACGGGTGCCCTCCAAACCATCACTTTCCAAGGAATTTTGTTGTTATTAATTTTTGATTTCATTGTGGGACTGGGCATCCCTATTACCAGCCACTCTCTCGTGCAATGACAAGTGAATAAACACTCATCGTCAGAATAACACACCTAGCCTGGAAAATAATGGCCACCCCCTGCCGCTTCATGAGCGGTACGGGCACACAAACCGGAAAAAATATTTTGAAAATTAGAGTTGGCACACATAAATTTACTTGGAACGGCATTGAAATACCGCATATAGGTAGATATACTGGACTCATTTGGCACAACTTGGGTTTAAGGAGTTTGGATGCACAAGCAAAATTTCCGCTTAGTACAAATGAAGGCTAGCAAATAGATTGAGAAGCAACCAACCAAAAAACGAAAACGGCCATAAACATGCGTTGAACATAACTAACACCGAATAATGCACCATAAGTAGGATATAATTTCGTTGCATAACTATTGACTTAACGTGCATGCATAGGGAATCACAAACCTTAACACTAATATTCTTACTAAATCATAATTACTCACTAACATGACTCACATATTATCATTTCCATATCGCAAAATTATTGCAAGGAATCACACTTATCATATCCAATGATCTATATGAAAGTTTTTATTATATCCCTCTTGAATATTCATCACTTTGGGACCAAATTCATATCTTGTGCAAATTACCATTACTATTATCAACTCTCAAAAAGATTTAAGTGAAGCATGAGAGTGCGAATATTTCTTCAAAATTTTAATCTTATCAATTCTCAAAATAATATAAGGGAAGCATGAGAGTTTTTTTATTCAAAATATAGCCACCACCGTGCTCAAGTAGATTTAAGTGAAGCACTAGAGCAACTGCCTAGCTCAAAAAATTTAAGTGAAGCACATAGAGTCTTCTAACAAATGATGATGAACGTGTGGCTCTCTCAAGATAGGTGTGTTCAGCAAGGATGATTGTGACAAAATAAAAAGCAAACAAAGCAAAGACTCATATAATACACGACGCTCCAAGCAAAACTCATATCATGTGACGAATAAAAATATAGCTCCAAGTAAAATTACCGATGGTTGGTAGAAGAAAGAGGGGATGCCTTCCGGGGCATCCCCAAGCTTAGACGCTTGAGTCTTCCTTGAATATTACCTTGGGGTACCTCGGGCATCCCCAATCTTAGGCTCTTGCCACTCCTTATTCCTTCATCCATCGTGATCTCACCCAAAACTTGAAAACTTCAATCACACAAAACTCAACAAAACCTTCGTGAGATCCGTTAGTATAACAAAATAAATCACTACTTTAAGTACTGTTGCAAACCCATTCATATTTTATATTTGCGTTATACCTACTGTATTCTAACTTCTCCATGGCTTATACCCCCCGATACAATCCATAGTTTCATCAAAACAAGCAAGCAACACATCAAAAACAGAATCTGTCAAAAACAGAACAGTCTGTAGCAATCTATTTAAAAGCCATACTTCTGTAACTATAAAAATTAGGAAAAATTGGGACAACGTGGGCAATTCATATACCAATACTTTGTAAAAATTTCAGATTTTTCTAACACTCCAGTACATAAACAAAATTCGGGCACTGGACGCAAAACTTTCTGTTTTCCAAATAGCATCAATAATACTATCTTCCAAATCATCCCAAAGGCTTTACTTGGCACAAACACTAATTAAAAACACAAAAACACACTCATACCAGTAGCATAATTGTGAAAACACACAATAACAGAAAAAAAATTATTTTATTCATTGGGTTGCCTCCCAACAAGCGCTATTGTTTTATGCCCCTAGCTAGGCATGATGCATAGTTTCAAGTATTGTCATCTTTCAAGTTGATTCCATAAGTGGCCCTCATAATTGATTCATATGGTGC
Organism: Elymus sibiricus; assembly: GCA_039707655.1. Lineage (NCBI taxonomy): Eukaryota > Viridiplantae > Streptophyta > Magnoliopsida > Poales > Poaceae > Elymus > Elymus sibiricus. Next base: position 525,803,316 of record CM077666.1, on the reverse strand, counting down.
TTTAATTCTTTTCCTAGGGAAATGCTCCATACCCTTCTTTAATTGAAACTGAAATTTTATATTCCCTTCTTTCATATCAATAACGGCACCTATAGTTCGTAAGAACGGTCTACCAAGTATTATGGGGCAAGTAGAATTGCATTCAATATCAAGAACAATAAAATCAACAGGCACATAATTTCTATTTGCAAGAATAAGAACATCATTAATTCTACCCATTGGTTTTTTAATAGTAGAATCCGCCAAGTGCAAATTAAGAGAACATTCATCTATATTGGTGAAACCTAGCACATCACATAGAGATTTTGGAATTGTGGAAACGCAAGCACCCAAATCACATAAAGCATTGCACTCATAATTTTTAATTTTAACTTTGATGGTGGGTTCCCATTCATCATATAATTTTCTAGGAATTGAAATTTCTAGTTCTAGCTTTTCTTCTAACACTTTCATCATTGCTTGTACGATGTGTTTAGTAAAAGCCTTGTTTTGCTCATAAGCGTTGGGTGAATTTAACATGGATTGTAACAAAGAAATGCACTCAATCAAAGAACAATTATCATAATTAAAATCTTTGTAATCCAAGAGAGTGGGCACATCGCTATTTAAAGTTTTTACCTCTCCAAACCCACTTTTAGCAATTTTTTCATTAAGATTTCACCGTCCGAATTATGGGAACGCCTACTAGCTAAAGTTGACTCTTCTTCAGTCCCATTTTCCTCAAGTTTTATATTGCTAAACAAAGAATAAATAGATGAAACACCAATCATTTTAATAGCCTCATCATTACTACGATAAAAACCGGGAGGAATCGCTTTTTCTATAAATTCTCGTTTAGATTTTAGCATGGCGGTTCTTTTCTTACTCTCATCCATGGAGACATATAAAGCTTTAATTGATTCGCTAATATCAATTTTGGGTGGCAAAATTTTAGTCTTCAGATTTTCCACATCATGAATAATTCTATCAATGCTCCTTGACATATCATCAAGTTTACTCAATTTTTCTTCTATCGTAGTGTTGAAAACTTTTTGTGCATTAATAAATTCTTTAATACTACTTTCAAGATCAGAGGGAATCCTATTATTATTATTATAAGAATTACCATAAGGATTGTCATAATTATTAGAGGAATTTCCAGGAAACAGTCTAGCGTTGAAATTACCTCCATAAGCATTATTACTAAAATTGTTTCGCGAGACAAAATTCACTTCTACGGGATCATTATTTTGCTCAATCAAAGTGGACAATGGCACATCATTAGGATCAATATGAGCATTTTTACTAGCAACCAATTTCATAAGCGCATCAACTTTATCACTCGTAGTACTAATTTCTTCAATAGAATTCACCTTTTTACTAGTAGGAGTTCTTTCAGTATGCCATTGTGAATAATTTGCCATAATATTATCAAGCAATTTAGTAGCTTCTCCCAAAGTAATCTCCATAAAAGTACCACCCGCGGCGGAATCTAAAAGATTTCTAGAAACAAAATTCAATCCCGCATAAATTTTTTGTATGATCATCCATAAATTTAAACCATGAGTAGGGCAACTTCTTATCTTAATTTCATCCTCTCCCAAGATTGGGCAACATGTTCATGATCAAGTTGCTTAAAATTCATAATTTGATTTCTAAGAGATATAATTTTTGCGGGAGGAAAATACTTAGTAATAAAAGTATCTTTACACCTATCCCAAGAATCGATACTATTTCGTGGTAAAGATGAAAACAAATTTTTGCACGATCACGCAACGAGAATGGGAATAATTTTAATTTCACAATATCATTATCCACATTTTTTTATTTTGCATGTCATACAATTCTACGAAAGTGTTAAGATGGGATGCGGCATCTTCATTAGGACTACCGGAAAATTGATCTTTCATGACAAGATTTAGCAAAGCGGCATTAATATCACAAGTCTCCGCACTAGCGGCGGGAGCAGCAATCGGAGTGGCATTAATATCACAAGTCTCCGCACTACGCAAACAAGCAAACAAGAAAAAGGCAAACGAAAAATATTTCTGTATTTTTGTAAAAACATTTTAGAAGTGGGGGAGATGAAAACAAGAGCCAAATAAAGTAAATGCAAGGAGATGAGGGTTTATGCAAAGGTACTTGATAGATGTTGATGATGTTTCCCCGGCAACGGCGCCAAAAGTTCTTCCTGCGACTTGTAGCTTGCGTTCGTATTATCCCCGAAGAGGAAGGGATGATGCAGCACAACAGAGGTAAGTATTTCCCTCAGTTATGAAACCAAGGTTATCAATCCAGTAGGAGAACCACGCAACAACTCGTTAGCAGTACCTGCACACAAACAACAAATCCTTGCACGCAACGCAAACAAGGGGTTGTCAATCCCTCGGCGGTTAATTGCAAGATTAAATTGTATGTGATAGATAGATAGATTGAAACAAAAATACAAAATAAAATAAATAAAGAAAAAGTGCAGCACTATTTTTAGGGTTTTAGTAATTTGATTTAGATAAACCCGGGGGCCATAGTTTTCACTAAAGGCTTCTCTCAAGAAAATAGCATACGGTGGGTAGACAAACTACTGTTGGGCAATTGACAGAAAAGCAAATAATCATGACGATATCCAAGGCAATGATCATGTATATAGGCATCACGTCCGAGACAAGTAGACCGACTCCTGCCTGCATCTACTACTATTACTCCACACATCGACCGCTATCCAGCATGCATCTAGTGTATTAAGCCCATAAAGAACGGAGTAACGCCTTAAGAACGATGACATGATGTAGACAAGATAAACTCACATATGAATAAACCCCATCTTTTTACCCTTAATAGCAATGATACATACGTGTCATGTCCCTTTCTGTCACTGGGATTGAGCACTACAAGATCGAACCCATTACAAAGCACCTCTTCCCATGGCAAGATAAATCAATCTAGTTGACCAAACCAAATCAATAGATCGGAAAAGAAATACGAGGCTATAATAATCATGCATAAAAGAGATCAGAGAAGACTCAAATAATATTCACGGATAATCTGATCATAAACTCACAATTCATCCTATCCCAACAAACACACCGCAAAAAGAGATTACATCGGATAGAACTCCAAGAACATCGAGGAGAACATTGTATTGAAGATCAAAAAGAGAGAAGAAGCCATCTAGCTACTAACTATGGACCCGAAGGTCTGTGGTAAACTACTCACGCATCATCGGAAGGGCAGCAAGGTTGATGTAGAGCCCCTCCGTGATCGATTCCGCCTCCGGCGGAGTACCAGAGAAGGCCTCCAGATGGGATCTCTCGAGAACAGAAACTTGCAGCGGCGGAAAAAGTATTTCGTGGACTCCCTTGAGGGTTTCTGATTTTTCCTGAATTTATAGTGGAGGAATTAGGTCAAACGGAGATATGTGGGCCCCACGAGGTACCAGGGCGCGCCTGCCCCCCAGGCGCGCCCTGGTGCCTCGTGGGCACCCCCTGGTGCTTCTGGCCTCCTCCCGAAGCTTCTAGTGTTTATCTTGTCCAGAAATAAATCTCCAAAAAGTTTCGTGGCATTTGGACTTCGTTTCGTATTGATTTTCTGTAAAACAAAAACAGGGTAGAAAACAACAACTGGCACTGGGCACTAAGTTAATAGGTTACTCTCCAAAAATGATATATAATTGCTGTAAATGTATATAAAAACATCCAAGATTGATAATATAACAGCATGGAACAATCAAAAATTATAGATACGTTGGAGACGTATCATTTAGTTGAGGGAAAATCTTTAAAGGAGCATGCTTATTTTGTGCGTCACCGTTTGTCTGAGAAAGGGAGACTCTTGTGGCGTCAAATAAATTGTTTGCTATGCTATGCTTGGAATCTATGTGAAATTTATGATTTTACTTGTTGCTCTAAGAACGCTAAAAAACACCTTCCCTACCTATGTGAGTTTAATGATAATGAAATCTTGTCTTCTTATGCCAAGGGTGTTTATAATTACTATGATATCGAACAAATTGAAGAATTTGTTGCTTTTAAGGGTGCCCATGAAGTTGCTTCTTTTATTGAAAAGTATGATGTTACTCTCTACAAGTTTGAAAATTTTGACATACTTAAATATTGCTATGAAAACTATGCTCTAAATGCCTATGTTAAAGAATTTATTGAGAGAATGTCTGCTGCTTTGGAAGAGAATAATGATATGCATGAATCTATAGATAATTGTTATTCCGTTGAGTCAATTGAAATATCCCCTCTTAATGAATGTGATGCTTGCTATTGTTATGGCCATGATGCCAATATTAATGATGCTTGTAGAGATGAACTTGCTATAGTTCCTTATGTTAAAAATGAAATTATTGCTATAGCACCCATACTTGATAGCTCCTTCAATGAAAAGCATGATTGCAATGATGTTATTATAAATTCTGTTAATGTCAATTATGCTAATGATATGCAAAACTACAATCTTGGGGATGAAAATTTTGTTATGTGCACTACTTATTGCAATGATCATGATTGGGGTGATGATGCTTTTTATGATCTTGAAAATTTATTTAAGCCTCATGATGAATATGTTATTGATAATAAAATTTGCAATACTATTAAAAGTGGGTTTGGAAGAGCGTCAACTTTAGGTAATAATGATCCCACTACTTCGAAGAGTGTTCAATCTTATGAATTTTTTGCTAAAAGTGGGTTTGGAGAAGTCATGACTTTAGTTGATGTTAATCCCACTATTTTGGAAGATTATATGTTTTTTATGCATGTGGATCATAGAGAGAATATTATTTATGATAGCTATATTGTTGAGTTTGAGTATGATCCTACATGTAATTATTATGAGAGGGGAAAATATGGTTGTAGAAATTTTCATGTTACTAAATTACCTCTCGTTATGTTGAAATCATCAATGTTTTATTCATCTCCTTTGCATATGCTAGAAATTGATTGTCTTGATAATTTGTTTTCCTATAAAATGCCTATGCATAGGAAGTATGTTAGACTTAAATGTGTTTGTCACATGTTCTATGATGCTCTCTTTGTGTTTCACTTATTATCTTACATGTGAGCATCATTGAAATCTCAAGCCTATCTTAATGGCTATAAAGAAAGAGCTTGTTGGGAGACAACCCAATGAATAAAATAAATTTTTACATTTTTCTGTTATTGTGTGTTTTCACATTTATGCTACTGTTATGATTGTGTTTTTGTGTTTTTAATTAATGTTTGTGCCAAGTAAAGCCTTTAGGATGATTTGGAAGTAGTATAATTGATGCTGTTTGGAAAACAGAAAGTTTTGCGTCTAGTGCTGGAATTTTGGTTCTGTACTAGAACGTCAGAAAAATCTGAAATTTTTACACAGTATTGGTATATGAATTTGCCACGTTGTCCTAATTGTTCGGAATATTTAGAGTTACAGAGGTATGGATTTTAAATAGATTTCTACAGACTGTTCTGTTTTTGACAGATTCTGTTTTTGATGCACTACTTGGTTGTTTCGATGAAACTATGGATTGTATCGGGGGGTATAAGCCTTGGAGAAGTTAGAATACAGTAGGTATAATGCAAAAATAAAATATGAATGGGTTTGCAACAGTACTTAAAGTAGTGATTTGTTTTGTTATACTAACGGATCTCACGAAGGTTTTGTTGAGTTTTGTGTGATTGAAGTTTTCAAGTTTTGGGTGAGATCACGATGGATGAAGGAATAAGGAGTGGCAAGAGCCTAAGCTTGGGGATTCCCAAGGCACCCCAAGGTAATATTCAAGGAAGACTCAAGCGTCTAAGCTTGGGGATGCCCCGGAAGGCATCCCCTCTTTCTTCTACCAACCATCGGTAATTTTACTTGGAGCTATATTTTTATTCGTCACATGATATGTGTTTTGCTTGGAGCGTCATGTATTATATGAGTCTTTGATTTGTTTTCTTTTTAGTTTGTCAAAATCATCCTTGCTGGACACACCAATTTGAGAGAGCCACACGTTCATCATAATTTATTAGAATACTCTATGTGCTTCACTTCAATTTTTTGAGCTAGGCAGTTGCTCTAGTGCTTCACTTAAATCATTTTGAGCATGGCGGTGGCTAAATTTTGAAGAAATATTTGCACTCTCATGCTTCACTTATATCTTTTTGAGAGTTGATAATAGTAATGGTAATTTGCACAAGATATGAATTTGGTCCCAAAGTGATGAATATTCAAGAGGGATATAACAAAAACTTTCATATAGATCATTGGTTATGATGAGTGTGATTCCTTGCAATAGTTTTGCGATATGGAGATGATAATATGTGTGTCATGTTAGTGAGTAATTGTGATTTAGTAAGAATATTAGTGTTAAGTTTTGTGATTCCCTATGCATGCACGTTAAGTCAATAGTTATGCAACGAAATTATATCCTACTTATGGTGCATTATTCGGTGTTAGTTATTTTCAATGCATGTCATACTTGTGCATTGTGTGTAGCTAATATTGAGTGTGTTTCAGGAATGGATAAATGATGGAGCATAATGGGCTAGGGATAACTTTCTTTAGCGTTGATATTTTGAAAGACATGGTTGCTTGTTAGCAAGCTTGAGTATTTATATCTTCATGTCAAATTATAGACTATTGCTTTGAATCATTCAAGTCCAAATGTCCATGCTATAAAAGAAAAGAATATATGATGAATATGATAGGTAGCATTCCACATCAAAAATTCTGTTTTTACCATTTACCTACTCGAGGACGAGCAGGAATTAAGCTTGGGGATGCTGATACGTCTCCAATGTATCTATAATTTTTGATTGTTCAACGCTATTATATTGTCAAACTTGGATGTTTTTATATACATTTACAGCAATTATATATCATTTTTTGGAACTAACCTATTAACTTAGTTCCCAGTGCCTGTTGCTGTTTTTTGCCTGTTTTTGGTTTTCCAGAATATCAGTACCAAACGAAGTCCAAATGCCACGAAACTTTTTGGAGATTTTTTTCTGGACATAACAAACACTAGAAGCTTCGGGAGAAGGCCAGAAGACCCAAGAGGGTTGCCTCGTGGGCCCACCTCTGCCCCTTTTGACCTAATTCCACCACTATAAATTCCCAAAAATCGGGAAACCAATAGGGAAGTCTACGAAATACTTTTTCCGCCGCCGCAAGCTTCTGTTCTCGAGAGATCCCATCTGGAGGCCTTTTCCGGTACTCCGCCGGAGGGGGAATCGATCACGGAGGGGCTCTACATCAACCTTGCTACCCTTTCGACGATGCGTGAGTAGTTTACCACAGACCTTCGGGTCCATAGTTAGTAGCTAGATGGCTTCTTCTCTCTTTTTGATCTTCAATACAATGTTCTCCTCGATGTTCTTGGAGTTCTATCCGATGTAATCACTTTTTGCGGTGTGTTTGTTAGGATCCGATGAATTGTGAGTTTATGATCAGATTATCCATGAATATTATTTGAGTCTTCTCTGAACTCTTTTATGCATGATTATTGTAGCTTCATATTTCTTCTCCGATCTATTGATTTAGTTTGGCCAACTAGATTGATTTATCTTGCCATGGGAAGAGGTGCTTTGTAATGGGTTCGATCTTGCGGTGCTCAATCCCAGTGACAGAAAGGGACATGACACGTATGTATCGTTGCTATTAAGGTTGAAAAGATTGGGTTTGTTCATGCGTGAGTTTACTTTGTCTACATCATGTCATCTTGCTTAAGGCATTACTCCGTTCTTTATGGACTTAATACACTAGATGCATGCTGGATAGCGGTCGATGTGTGGAGTAATAGTAGTAGATACAGGCAGGAGTTGGTCTACTTGTCTCGGACGTGATTCCTATATACATGATCATTGCCATGGATATCGTCATGATTATTTGCTTTTCTATCAATTGCCCAACAGTAATTTGTCTACCCACCATATGCTATTTTTATGAGAAAAGCCTCTAGTGAAAACTGTGGCCCCCGGGTCTATCTAAATCATATATTAAAAACCCTAAAAATACCTAGCTGCACTTTTTCTTTATTTATTTTATTTTGTATTTTTGTTTCAATCAATCTATCTATCACATACAATTTAATCTTGCAACTTACCGCCGAGGGATTGACAACCCCTTGTTTGCGTTGGGTGCAAGGATTTGTTGTTTTGTGTGCAGGTGCTGCTAACGAGGTGTTGCGTGATTCTCCTACTGGATTGATAACCTTGGTTTCATAACTGAGGGAAATACTTATCTCTACTGTACTGCATCTCCCTTCCTCTTCAGGGAATTACCAACGCAGCTCACAAGTAGAAGATAGCAGGTAAGGTATCAACAGCAGTTAACAACAATAGGCTATGCATCAGAATAGGATCTACCCATAAAACAATAATTGCAATTGTACTCTAATGCAAGAAGTAGAGGGAAAGAATGGGCGATATCGGAATGATCAAGGGGGTTTGCTTGCCTAGAAGCTCTGCTGAGAAGGAGGGATCGTCGGCGACGTAGTCCTACTCGGGGTCAGCGGCAGTCTTGGGGTCTACCGGAAGGAAGAAGAGGAGGGGGAAAATAATAAATAATGGGCAAACAAATGCAACACGGATGCATGCCATGGCAATATGGGTTGATCATTTGCTCTAATGCATTACTACGCATTTTAAGTGCAGAGGGAAAATACCTGAATATTTTCCCAGCTCCAGGTATTATCTTCTGTATTGATCTGGATGCAAAAGTTCCATGTTCCTTATGTTAGGGGTGATGGTCAAGCATTTGGATGACATATTTGGATTCGTTATATTTTTCTGATCATTTTTCATATATAAATTATTTTCATCAGAATTACGGTTTATTTTATATGAATTTCCAAAGTTTAAATGATTTTCTGGATTTTTTGGATTATTTTTATTTCTAAAATTCAATTAACTAAATTGCTAAGCGCACACAGAAAGTGCACACAGTGAAGTCCTTAGAGGCTGACTGTTGGGGCCAGTTGACTGGGTCAATTGCCTAGTCAGCAGGTCAACCAGTCAGCATTGACTGGTCAACGGGCCCAGTGGGACCCAGTGTCAGCGACCCATGGGGTCCACTGGCAGGGCCACGTGGCGGTGGCACGCTGGCATTTAGCCGCCGGCGACCAAAATCACGGTGGAGCGCACTGGCCGCGTCGGAAATCGCACACAGGGTTTGTTTAAAGCGCGCTTGAACTCGTTCAAATGAGGACGACGAGGCGCATCAAGTGGTGATGGCGATTCGACCGGGGGTGGCCGGAAATAGCGCCGGCGACGAGCGAAGGCGGCGGCCAGAGCACGGGATGGACGGATTCGACGAGGCAGCGCGTGCGCGAGCGAGCTAAAGCTATGGGCAACCTCATATGGATGCCCTGTGCACGATGGCGTGCTCGGTTGGCCATGAAAGGGGCAGTAGCTACGGCAGCATCTACAATGGCGGTGATCAGCTTCGGTAGCAATGGCGCAAGGGGCTAGGGGACGAACTGGACAGCGGGGACATAGGGGAAAGGTGCGCCAGCTCACATCGTTGACGGGGAGCCGCTCGAGGAGGCGCGGGATCCAGTGACGGCGACATAATTGATGACGGCGTGCTGCGGGTCCCAAGGAAGAAGATGATGGAGATCCGGCGATGCAGCGTCGTCCGGCTTGCGCTGGTTGGTGCAGAAGACGCATCGGACGGCGGCGGAGCTCCAGGACACGGTCTGAGGGCACGGGGACGGCGGTGGCTACGCGGGCGAGGTGAGCCATGGCGGGGGAAGCATGAAGCGATACAAGGAGAAGGGGGAAAAGATCTCGCGCATGTCCAGGGCGTCGGTGCTGGCGTTCTTATCCTCTCCGCGGCGCCTGTAGCGATGCGGACGGCGTCTAGCGCTCGGGCACGTGCTGTGTGCGCATGGCGGGTGGAGTACGAAAGGCCTTGCGAGCTGGGCTGGGCTGCACTGTGCACGCATAGAGCCCAGCAGTGCAGTGGGTCTTTTTCTTTTTCTCTTTTTCTTTTCTGTTTTCTGTTTTTCTTTCTGTTTTGCATTTTGTTTTCATATCATTTGATTTTTGCTAAATGTGAAACTTGCTACATAAATACCTTGCATTATACTGGACTGGCACAAAAAGTTTGGGGTCAATTTGAATCCATTTAAATTATGCTTGTATTTAAATGGTGTAATTAAGTGCTGCTGAATCACTGTTTTAATATCTAGGGGCCTTTTGGGATTTTTTGTGATGTTATTTTCCTTAACACAATTTCTTAGGGATTATTTGCAACATAACCACAAATTTTGTTTCTAAGTTTGAAGAAGCAATTATTAGACTTGCATTTCAAATTGGAATTTGAATTGAATCCTGAGACAAGTGCCAATTGTGCTTTGCAAAACATGCTGACTTGGCAATGATCATGATGGATCACTGTATTTCATTACAAGGGGGTGTTACATAAACTCTATTCATACCTTAACTCAAAGGTCATGATCCGGATATTCATTCATCTTGTTGTGGCGAACTATGATATTATTGATATGATTCCGTTTTACTTGATCTTCATGTTTGGTTGTGATCCCTCTCTCATGCGTGAGTAATTCCCCTGGGCATGGGAGATGTAGGGGATTGGTAAGATGTGATTGTGCTTTACACTTATTTATAATTAAGTTTGGCTACTTTGACGATTGATTATTAGATTGATTATCCATGGCGTACGTAATGCTTGTTGTCTAATTTAAGGGCCGATGCAACATGATTCAGAGACCTACATGGGTAAGCACTTGTTGTCTAGTGAATCCACGACCTCCAGGTGATAGGTGTTGGTATCAATGAGGAGCGAAGACAATGCGAGGAGCACGAGAAGCCATGGCACCTAAAGCGTTGGTCCGATCTACCGACCTTAATTGGTGATCTGACCATTGATGATGGTAATGAAAGGCAGGACAATAGACTCGAACAATCCTGACGGGAGGAGTTTGGCTATTTAAGGGTGACTCGCCTACCGAACATTCAATACGAAGGGTAACACCACACTACCGCTGCACATGGCACTTTCACTATTTACCATGAACTGAACCTCTCCAGGCCTAACTTCTCTATTGCAGGAAACACCGATTACTTTTTGTTATTTACTTTATGTTATTTATTTGCAGTACTTTATTACTTTATTCTCCCATTATTTCACTCTCCTTTGCAATTGCCTGTTTCACCATAATGAACTCAAGTCTTACAGATACCATACTAGTCAATTCACTCTAGATTAGTGACACCTCGAGTACGACCGAAACACTCACCATAACACTCGCCTACGCTCTTCGTTGGACGATATACAAATTGGACAATCTATACCTAATATTAAAGGGAGGAAGGTTTGTTCCTCCCAAATTCTGGTACGTCTTCGTTCGTTGCTCGTGTATGGTGAACAATTCTTCATCCATCGCTCCGCTAGGCTCCGAGGGCCACGTCCACTTGGGCCTTCGCCGTGTCCAGCGTCATTAACGTTCATCACCAACTGAACCACAGTTTGGCTCAGACTTGAATCAATTACCAAGTAGGTTTGGTACGAGCAAAGTCTTGCGCTATATATATGTACATAGACCTCAAAACAGGCTTTCACCGGTAATCACTAATCAAACTAAGAAAACGCATTAAGAAAGCACACGGCCATGGATTCAATCAGCTGTACGTATATGTACACTCTGGTCGAAAGGAATCGATCCGGGAGGCCTCAGAAACTAATCGGTCGAAGCTTAGTGTGAGCATCTGATGACCCACAAGTATAGGAGATCTATCGTAGTCCTTTCGATAAGTAAGAGTGTCCAACCAAACGAGGAGTAGAAGGAATTGGTAGATAGATTTCAGCAAGGATTCACTGTAAAAATTGTTAGGATAATTTGGTAGGTTGTTTGATAGCAAGATAACTTGTAAAAAGATAAACAATAACAAAAGTGTAACGGTGCAGCAAGTGGCCCAATCCTTAATTGGGCTAAGGACAAGCCTGTTTTGTTTCTTATAGTGATTAAAACGCTCTTAAGGACACATGGGAATATCGCCAATTTACTTTCACCAAGTTCCATTGAGATTAACTTTCATCGTTTTGATAAGTGTTGTGTGGGTGAACCTGTGCTAATGTACTACCCTTCCTTGGACAAATACATACTTATGATTATACCCTCCATGCAAGCATCCGCAAATACAAGAGTGGGAATTAAGATAAATCTAACCATAGCATTAAACTTTGGGATCCAAACAGCCCCTTATACCATAATTCATAAACTAGGGATTAGGTATTTTTTCACTCCGGCAACCCATCATCTACAAACTAATCATACAATGCTTTCCCCTAGGCCCATGAAGGTGAAGTGTTATGTAGTCGACATTCACATAACACCACTAGAGGAAGAACACCACAACATAATATCAAAACATTTACCCTTATTTAGCTTCTCAAGATTACTAATAACAAGGCTTCTCCCATGTCCTCAAGAACTTAAAGAACTACTCACAAGACATCATATGGATCATGATCATTGGGTATGGATATGTGATAAACAATCTAAACATAACAATCTTTCGTCGATAAAACTTCTAAGCATCAACTACAAGATGTAATCAACACAAGAAAGCACTCTCAGCAACATATCTGAGTTTTTAGAACATAGATCGAATAGGGGGTGAAGTGGAGATGGCGGTGAAGATGGTGCTGGTGAAGATGTTGATGGAGATGATGATCCCGGTGATGAACGGAGTGTTGGTGATGATGATGGCTTCGATTTCCCCCTGTCGGAGGGAAGTTTCCTCGGTGCAATCTGTCCGCCGGAGAGCAAAAGTACTTCGCCTCTGTACCGCCTCGCAGATGGCGGCGGAAAGGTCCGATAATTTTCTGTGTTTTTTCTAGGGCAAACATGATTTTTATACCAAAGGGCGTCATAAGGCGGTGCACCAGGCCTTGGCGCAGCCCCACGGTGCGGCCAGGGGGGGCGCCATCACCCCGCGCCGTTGGTCTCACTTCTGGCTCTTGGTTTCATATATTCTGGAAATAATTCACAAAAATCCCTGTCCCTTTTGGTGCTCCGGAAAATTACTTTTTCTTCTGGTGTAAATTAGACCTGTTTTCTAGTTGTTCGGTAATTTTCCCTCCGTGTAATTCTTGCAAATTAAAGGGAAAAGGCATTAGAATTAGACCATAATGTGAAATATATCATTAAAAAAGAGTAAATTACAACATGAAATAGTGATGCAAAATGGACGTATCAGCTCCCCCAAGGTTAGACTCCGCTTGTCCCCAAGCGAATGCCGTGCTCGGTAAACATGACCACAAGTATATTGAGCGAGGTGTCGATAATAAATAATACGGACCTGACAGCATCAATATTTACTAACACCATTAAATATTATAAATAGCAATCCTCTCTCATAAAACTTCTCGTGAAGAAGTAATGATCTATTTACATGTTGAGGTTTAGCAACTAAAAACCTCTTGAGTTTAGCAAACTATGTTCTCAGTCATTAAACAATTACACTTCATCCTTATTCCTCTGAAAGGGTATTAGTTAGATCTTTTTATTTAGCAAATGTCACATGCTCAACTATCTCTTAGTCTTTAGATGATTTGCTAGCACTCAGGAGCATTTTTTAGAACAAAATGTTTCAGTCAGACACAAAGGAAGATGGAAGTTCAGCATAGCTTAACTTTCTAACTTATTTACCTTAGGGATAATGCCAACAATAATGAATCATGATCATACATATCTAGTAGGATATATGTGCCTGGATCTTTCCCCAACATGCAATGTTTACCAGGTGGAGAATAAAGATTGGAAAGGGAAGTTGACTCAACATAAAAAGTAAAAGATATGCCCTTCGCAGAGGGAAGCAGAGGTTGCCATGCGCTTATAAGGTTGGATGTAATAAGAATTTAATGAAAAGGAACATGAATTTAATATTGCCTGTGATGGTGCCCATTTTTTTAATTTTATGGTTTGCTTCCCATCACAAGCTCGTACAAAGCCTATTTCCCTTCCAATAAAAGTTCACACATATTTAAAGGACAATTTTTATTGTCTGTACCGATGAAAACTTACTTGGAAGGTTTTGCTCAACCCATAGGTAGGTATAGTGGACACTTGTGGTAGAAACTTGGCTCAGGATTTTTGGATGCACAAGCAGTACTTCCGCTTAGTACAGAAGTTTTAGGCTAGCAAAGGTTTTATGCAAACATGCAATGTTGGAGGATCCATGAGAATATAACTTCTATGTAAATATGCATAAACATAACCATTACATTGTCTTCCTTGTCCAGCCTCAACTATTTTGATCAAGTTTGAAAATATTCATTGAGAGTTCACAATCATAAAAGATATCCAAGATAGTGTATTTGCATGTGAAATTTCTCTTCCTTGTACTAAGTTTTCATGAATTGCTATAAGTGACCAATGCTTTGTTTGCTAAAACTCAAGAGATTTTATTTCCTAATCCCAATGTAAAGCCATGACTTCTCACAAGATCAGCATATGAGATCAATTTGCAATGCTAGGATAAATAGTAACAAGAAAAACAAAAGGGAGTCTTATGTAAACTATTTATTATAGAACCTTACACCAACGGATACATAGATAATTGCTCTAAAGGAATGATAGAACACATTGCAAATTATCATCTCATACTATAACTTCCCTAAACCATGATATAATTAAGGATCGAGGTATAAAAGATAAAAGATAAAGACAATGTAAAGATATAGTGGCACCTCCCCCAAGCTTGGAACAAGCCAAGGGGAGTGCCTTTATCCATATACTCATGCTTGGCCCTATGGTGGTGAAGGTGGCTTGTTGTCGCAGTCTTTGATAATTTTCAAAACCACCTCCCTTACTCCTTCAATCTAGTTAGCCAAGGATTGCAGCAATATGGTGTTGTGCCTCACTCCATCAATAATTTGATCATTGTTGGTTCCCCAACCTTCTTTCTTTCCTGCATCATTCTTACTAGGGCGCTGGATGTCCCAGTTTGATGGCATGTGTGCATGAGAGGTATTCTCAACTCCATAATTAGTAATAAAACTGCAAAATGAGTTTCTGTATAACCTAACTGAGGGCCAAAGGTCACCCCTTGGCACTTTACCACCTATATGCATCCTTGCGGTCCTATTCACAACTCCAGGTGAGGCTTGAGAGGTGAAGATGCTGGCAACGGTTGCTGACGGAGGTTCAGGTGTTGGAGCTTCCGGTTCCTCCTCAGGCTCAGCAACACCATCAATGGCCCCCATCTCTTCCTCCTTGATCTCCTCCTTCTTCTCTCGATCACCACTGCCCTCGTTGTTGACGCCGGAGGAGGACATGGCGATCTAGAACCTCGGAACCCTGGCAGAAACAGCTTAAAACAAAAACAGGATGGAAAAGTGTGATACACAGATCGGAACAATCTGGGGAATTTATAATAATTATTTTACGTGCAAATGAAGATATCGGGCAAAGGAAGGACCTGAGGCGATGTGCAGGGCCTTGACATGGCCCCACGGGCACCTCCTCAGCTACCTATTTTGCTCAATAATTTTTATTTAATTTAAAACTGCCAAATATAAATTTTCCAATTTTTTTAGAGTCGGTCCCCTTACCGTACCACATACCCACTCTTTTTCAGGATTTTGAAGCAATCCAGAATTTATTTTCGATGAACTCCTCTGCTGTAATTACTTGTATAACATCCGTATCTACCTCAAGAGGGTTACCGACAATATAATCCTTGAGTTTCTGCCATTCACCGCTCTCGGTTTATTACCTTTGGCATTGTTGATCTTTATAGCTCCGAACCGATAGACTTCTTCGATGATATATGGTCCTTCCCACTTGGGGAGATGCTTGCCTGCAAAATGTCTAAAATTAGACTTGTACAAGAGTACTTTGTCACCAATGTTAAGTTCACGTTTTTGAATTCTCTTGTCATGCCACCTTTTAACTTTTTCATTAAATAACTTATCATTCTCATAAGCTTCACTTCTCCATTCATCTAAAGAGCTCATATCATGATACCACTTTTCACCAGCAAGTTTAAAATCATGATTAAGTTCTTTAACAACCCAGTAAGCTTTATGTTCTAACACAAGAGGTAAATGACATGCTTTTCCATAAACCATTTTTTATGGAGACATCCCCATGGGATTTTTATAAGCAGTTCTATATGCCCACAAAGCATCATCAAGTTTCTTAGACCAATTCTTTCTAGATTTATTAACAGTCTTTTGCAAGATCAGTTTAATTTCTCTATTAGCTAATTCTACTTGCCCACTAGACTGAGGATGACAAGGTGATACTACTCTGTGCTTTACATCATACTTAGCTAAGACTTTCCTAAAAGCACCATGAATAAAATGTGAATCCCCATCAGTCATGAGGTATCTAGGATCACCAAACCTAGGAAAGATAACATCTTTGACCATTTTAATAGAAGTCTTATGATCATCACTTTTAGTTGGAATAGCTTCTACCCATTTAGTGACATAATTAACAGCAACTAGAATATGAGTGTTACCCTGAGAGGAAGGAAAGGGTCCCATATAATCAAATCCCCAAACATCAAATGGTTCAATAGCAAGTGAATAATTCATAGGCATTTCCTAGCGTCTACCAATATTACGAACTCTTTGACATTCATCACAAAATAGAATAAACTTTCAAGCATATTTAAAGAGAGTAAGCCAGTAGAAACCTAATTGTAATACCTTGTGTGCAGTTCTATCTCCGGCGTGACGTCCTCCATATGGACTGGAATGATACTTCCTCAAGATTTCTTCCTCCTCATGCTCAGGTATAGAACACCTAATAATACCATCTACTCTTTCTTTATATAAATGTGGGTCATCCCAGAAGTAATGTCTCAAATCAAAGAAGAATTTTTTTTCCTTTTGTTGATAGGTATAGTTAGGTGGCAAATATTTAGCAACAATGAAATTTGCATAATCAGCAAACCAAGGATTTTCATGAGAGGAAGCATTAACAACAGCTAGTTGCTCATCAGGGAAACTATCATTAACAGGAATAGGATAATCAATTATGTTTTCCATCCTAGATAAATTATCTGCTACTGGATTCTCAGCTCCCTTTCTATCAACAATATGCAAATCAAACTCTTGTAATAAAAGAACCCACCTAATCAATCTAGGCTTAGCATCTTTCTTATCGATATGGTATTTAATAGCAGCATGATTAGTATGGATAGTAACTTTAGAATCAATAATATATTGTCTAAACTTATCACAAGCAAAGACAACAGCTAAAAATTCCTTTTCAGTAGTAGCATAATTTCATTGGGCACTATCCAAGGTTTTACTAGCATAATAAATAACATTCAATTTCTTATCAACTCTTTGACCCAGAATAGCCCCTATAGCATAATCACTAGCAACACACATAATTTCAAAAGGCAAATTCCAATCAGGTGGTTGAACAATAGGTGCAGAAATTAAAGCTTTCTTAAGAATTTCAAAGGCTTCTTTGCAATCATCATCAAAAACAAAAGGAACATCTTTTTGCAAGAGATTAGTAAGAGGCCTAGAAATTTTAGAAAATTCTTTACTGAATCTCCTATAAAAACCAACTTGACCAAGAAAACTTCTTATACCTTTGATATCTCTACGACATGGCATTTTCTCAATAGCTTCTACCTTAGCTCTGTCGACTTCGATACCTCTTTCAGAAATTCTATGCCCAAGGACATACCTTCATTTCCCATAAAGTGGCACTTCTCCCAATTCAAGACAAGACTTGTTTCTTCACATCTCTGCAAGACTTTGTTAAGATTCTGCAAACAATCATCAAAGGAAGACTCATACACGGAGAAGTCATCCATGAAGACTTCAACAATTTTCTCACAAAAATCAGCAAAGATAGCAGTCATACATCTTTGAAAGGTAGCAGGTGCATTGCATAAACCAAAAGGCATACGTCTATAAGCATAAGTTCCATAGGGGCAAGTAAAGGTAGTTTTCTCTTGATCTTCAGGGTGAACAGGTATTTGAGAGAAACCAGAATAACCATCAAGATAGCAAAAGTGTGATTGCTTAGATAATCTTTCTAACATTTGATCAATAAAAGGCAAAGGATAATGATCTTTTCTAGTAGCCTTATTTAACTTCCTATAATCAGTGCACATTCTATAACCAATAATAGTTCTTTGAGGGATAAGTTCATTTTTATCATTAGGAACAACAGTAATACCGCCCTTCTTAGTGACACAATGCACATGACTTATCCATATACTATCAGATATAGGATAGATTATACCTGCTTCAAGTAGTTCTAATATCTCATTTCTTACCAAATCTTTCATCTTAGGGTTTAAGCGACGTTGATGATCTACAACAGGCTTAGCATTCGGTTCCATATGAATTTTAAGCATACACATAGTGGGGCTAATACCTTTGAGATCATCCAATGTATATCCAATGGCAGCATGGGGATTCCTTAGAACAGTTAACAATCTTTCTTCTTCATGCACTAAAAGGTTAGAATTGATAATAACAGGATATTTTTTTCATCCAGATAAGCATATTTCAGTGTATCAGGAAGTAGTTTAAGTTCAAACACATGATCACCCTTTGGAGGTGTAGGCTCTCCCAAAGTTTCAATAGGCAGATTATGTTTAAGAATAGGTATTGCCAAAAGAAAACATCATTTATTTCTTTCCTTTCATGCATATGATTCTGACTTTCATTTTCCAATAAATATAGTTCTAATGGATCACTTGGAGCTACAACTATTGAAGCAATTCTTTCAATCACATCTTCATGAAGTAAATCTTTATCATGATGTTGTTTAGTAACACATGAGGTTCTCCTCCAAAGTTAACAAAACCTTTTTCTCTTTTGCAATCAATAACATCACAAGAATGATTCAAGAAAGGTCTACCAAAGATTATGGTACAAAAATTATCTTGTGGAGTTCCAAGTATTAAGAAAGTAGGATACTTAACCTTACCACACAGAACTTCAACATCTCTAACAATGCCCACAGGTGAAATACTAGACCTATCTGCCAGCTTAATAGTCACATCAATATCTTCTATCTCACAAGGTGAAATATCATGCATAACTTCTTGATAGAGAGCAAAGGTGTAGGTTCGAAATCAACTATGGGGGGGGGAATAGGAGATTTCTAAACTTTTCAGATAACCGTCGGATGTTTTTCCAAAACACTCGAAGGGCACAGCGGAATATAACTCTAAGCAGAAACTGAACAGAGTAATAACTCGACAGAGTAAAAACTTAGATGAAAAACTAAGCGCATCTACTGAGAAATAACTATCAGAACTTTTGACTAAAGGAAAACTAAGTAGCAGAGGATATAAACAAGTCAAACAAACTAGCATGCAAACATAAGTATGGCTAGAGATAAAACTACTACTAGCATAGCGAGGGAAAACAAGTGAGAACTTAGCAATTTGCGAAGAACTGAACACAAAGGAAAAACTCAGTTGAAAAACTCTTCGCGAACAGCATGTAAATACTGAAAAATAACTGCGATAAGTAAAATAACCGTGTGGCTCGGGGACGATGAATTTGTTCACCCAGTTCACATAGTTGGCACAGTGCTATGTCTGGTTGGAGCAGCTACAACTTAATGTGGGAGCAAATCTCTCTGCACCGTATTCTCCTTGACCTAAAGTCCCTTGGACTCCGGCTAATCACTCGCCTAAGGCCTTAAGGTGACCTCCGAACCTTCACAAACTTGTCCGTGGCAAACCAAAATTACTCTTGGTTGCTCTTGGACCAACTCCTAACCGTCTAGAGGATGACAATCGTCAAGAGTAATAGGCTCAAGCAAAGCTTCAATCTAACTCCTCTATGATGCTCAATCACTTTTCTTCCTCACTGGGTTGTCTCACATTTCTCTTGGAGGAACAGGATGCTCAGACAAACTCTTTTCACTTCAAACGGAGCAGCCAACCAGCAACGGCTGGGGTGGGGTGGCTATTTATAACTGGAGGAATTCTGAGGTGTGAAATGACCAATAGGGGCAGGCCCACTCACTGGCCAACCGACACGTGGCATAACGGTCGGATTTTCAAACACTCACAACCCACTTCAATGGTAATACTTGAGGAACAAGTAATGACCGACTCAACTGCTGGTGAATTCTTTCTCGGAAACCAGAAGGACTTCATCTCTGTTTTGCGAGCAAATCACTTGGCACGATGAGATTTCTCTTGGCTTCACTCAGAGAAATAGGTTCGCGATTGAGCATACACTGAAGACCTAAATCTCAGCTTCACTTAAACCCCCCCCCCCCCTTGATAGTATGGTTTGCCCTACGACTCAAGCAGATGGAAATGAACTAGAAAACTAGCAAAACTCTCTAGTTCTTCATAGATCCAATTTCCAGTCTTCAGCTGGTTCTTCCTCGAACAGCAACACCGATGAACATCTCTTCTACAGATGATTTTTAGGTGTCGTCTTTCACATGCTTCCTCAATTCTTCCTCAACTCCTTCAACTTCCTCAGGGCCTTGCTTCCTATGTATACTCGCAAACACATTAGGCCCTTAACTGTTTTGTCCAACAATCTCCAAAACCATCAGGGGGTACATACTTGCACCAACAAAAGGGAATAGCACTTATACTAGCACCCATATCACATAAACATGATAGCAATGATCACCAATCTTAACAGAAGGAACAGGCATGAAAACAATTTTAGTAGATTTATCAGGTCTAACAATATTAGATGCTGCTTCAGAAAACTGGAAAACATATCCCTCAATATTTTCAGTTACAAGATCTTTAACCATAGCTATTTGAGGTTGTATTTCAATTTGATCTTCAGGTGTAGAATTTTTAATGTTACTTTTATTAACCACAGTTGTTACCATAGAGTGTTCCTTAATCCTAGCAGGAAAAGGTGGTTTCGCAACATAAGCGGTAGGTAACACAGGACTAACTATGTGAACTTGCAACTCCCTATTAGCAATTATATCTTCCTTACAAGTATCTTTAATGGGTTCATGATATTTAAACAACTTTTCTTTAGGGACATTAATATGGGTAGCAAAAAATTTACAAAAGTTGACAACTATCTTAGAATCAAGTCCAAACTTAGCACCAAGCTCATGAAAAACATCAGTTTCAACAAAAGACTTAATGCAATCATACTCAAAATTTATAGCTGACTCTTTACCTTTGTCGACCTCCAAATCTTCGGCATTATGATGGATTCTTTCAATAAGGTCCCATTTACTATTAAATTGTCTACTTGTAAAAGAACCCATAAAAGAAGCATCAAGCATTTCTTTATCATGACGAGGAAGTCTTGCATAAAAGTTATTAACAATTATCTCCTTGGTAAGCTCATGATTGGGGCATTTGAGCATTAATGTCTTAATTCTCCCCCAGGCTTGAGCCATACTCTCTCCATCATGAGGCCAAAAATTATAAATATAATTCCTATCCCGATGAAAAAAGTATAAAGGATAAAACTTTGAGTGAAACATTGATTTAAGCTGCTTCCATTCTAATGCATACGGATTATCCAAAAGCCTAAACCATTACAATGATTTTCCCTCCAAAGATAAAGGGAATAATTTCTTCTTAACTTCCTTCCTCGGTAAACCGGAAAGTTTAAAGAGTTCACATAATTCTTTAATTACGATCAAGTGTGAGTTCGGATGGACTGTTCCATCTCCTGCATAGCGGTTAGCCTTTACTTGCTCAAGTATGCCAATAGGTATTTTATAAGGAGCATGTTCAGTAGGTGGAGGTTCTCTTCTAACCACTTGGGCGGTATAGGAGACCCCTCCAAACAAGTTTGGAACAGTAGTAGCTTCCATACTAAAGAAAAAGAACAAATGAAAATAAAAAAAGTCAAGTACGACAATTGTTTTTGTTACCAAATTCCACTTACCAAGAGCGCTACGCTCCCTGGCAACGGCGCCAGAAAAGAGTCTTGATGACCCACAAGTATAGGGGATCTATCATAGTCCTTTTTATAAGTAAGAGTGTCGAACCCAATGAGGAGCAGAAGGAATTGGTAGATAGATTTCAGCAAGGATTCACTGTAAAAATTGTTAGGATAATTCGATAGGTTGTTTGATAGCGAGATCACTTGTAAAAAGATAAACAATAACAAAAGTGTAATGGTGCAGCAAGTGGCCCAATCCTTAATTGCGCTCAGGACAAGCCGGTTTTGTTTCTTACAGTGATTAAAACGCTCTTGAGGACACACGGGAATATCACCAAGTTACTTTCACCAAGTTCCATTGAGATTAACTTTCATCGTTTAGATAAGTGTTGTGTGGGTGAACCTGTGCTAATGTACTGCCCTTCCTTGGACAAATACATACTTATGATTATACCCTCCATGGAAGCATCCGCAAATACAAGAGTGGTAATTAAGATAAATCTAACCATAGAATTAAACTTTGGGATCCAAACAACCCCTTACGCAACAATTCATAAACTAGGGTTTAGGTATTCTGTCACTCCAGCAACCCATCATCTACAAACTAATCACACAATGCTTTCCCCTAGGCCCATGAAGGTGAAGTGTTATGTAGTCGACGTTCACAAAACAACACTAGAGGAAGAACACCACAACATAATATCAAAACATTGAACCTTATTCAACTTATCAAGATTACTAATAACATGGCTTCTCCCATGTCCTCAAGAACATAAAGAACTACTCAGAAGAATATCATATGGATAATGATCAGTGGGTATGGATATGTGATAAACAATCTGAACATAACAATCTTTCACCGATAAAACTTCTAAGCATCAATTATAAGATGTAATCAACACAAGAAAGTACTATCAACAACAGATCTGATGTTATAGAACATAGATTGAATAGGAGGTGAAGTGGCAATGGCGGTGAAGATGGTGCTGGTGAAGATGTTGATGGAGATGATGATCCCGGTGATGAACGGAGTGTTGGTGATGAAGATGGCTTCGATTTCCCCCTCCTGGTGGGAAGTTTCCCCGGCGGAATCTGCCCGCCGGGGAGCAAAAGTGCTCCGCCTCTGTTCCATCTCGCAGATGGTGGTGGAAAGGTCTGATAATTTTCTGTGTTTTTTCTAGGGCAAACGTGATTTTTATACCAAAGGGCGTCGTAAGGTGGTGCACCAGGCCTTGGCGTGGCCCTACGGCGCGGCCAGGGGGCGCTGTCACCCCGCGCCGGGGCCTGGAGGCTCCCCTATAGTCCAACTTCTGGCTCCTGGCTTCACATATTTTGGAAATAATTCACAAAAATCCCCATCCCTTTTGGAGCTCCGGAAAATTGCTTTTTTCTTCTAGTGTAAATTAGACCCTGTTTTCCAGCTATCCGGTAATTTTCCCTTCATGTAATTCTTGCAAGTTAAAGTTAAAAAGGCATTAGAATTAAACCATAATGTGAAATATATCATTAATAAAGAGTAAATTATAATAGGAAATAGTGATGCAAAATGGACGTATCAACCTCCGATGTAATACCCACCGTCGCAGCCTTAACGGCAGACGCGACCGCAGCCGCAAGCAGTGGGTCCCGTCAGAGACAAAGCTGTGGCTAGGTGCCACACGTGGAGGACTCGCCGCCATCTGTGCCTCTTGCGCAGGCTGCGCCATCGATGGCACCGCTGGCGCATGCAACGACTAGGTCTGCCGAACAGAACCACCGAGCGGTGCCCCACATCCTGTATAGGAAATGCCGCATGGTGGTGCTGGTGGCCCGGGTCGCGGCCGTAGGGCTTTGCCTAGCGGCGCTCGTGGTGCTGGCTGCAAACAACCGCAAGAGCTGGGCCCTCGACTCATACAGCAACTGCATCCAGTTACGGTAAGCAAAATAAGAAAAAAGTCTTTTAAAAATTCAGTTCACAAAATCCCCAGTGTTTTCGGTTAGGGTTCTTGAATGGGTGATTTCCTTTTTTACTGTATTCTGCTGCTGTGTAGGTATTCAGAGGTTGTGAACTTAATTGACTAGAATATCATTTCAAAGTTTTATTTCTTCATAATTGTTAATGCAAGCTTAGCCTCCTAGGTGATCATTGCATAGGTCTAATAACTAAAATCGATTCTAGATGCATCTGATAAGTTAAAGAAGGGGGCGTTCCCAGGAGTAGTGCTTAACATTGTTGAATGTTTTCTGCTGCCATGACATTCCCAAAATAGGACAGATGATAGCACAGCTATTGTCTAAAGGGGTGAAGGGATCTAATGATTAACAAGTGAATTGTATGTCACTGGAGAACTTTTGTTTGTTCACCTTCTAAAAGGCCTACTCACCTGCCGGTGAAAAGCCGGTTAAAAAAAATTAGACGTAGTGAAAAACTACCAAGCAACTCAAGCCTGCATCCCACTACGTCTGGGTTCCCCCTTCTTAAGGAGCTTCGCACTCAAGTAATGTATGCGTCTCTTATCAAACTAATTTTCTTCTATTTTATTCAACAGTTTCATCATCATGGGCTCATTTGGGCTGTTTATTCATCAACATGTATTAGAAAATTCATGGAATATAACTGTTTGTATAGAGAGATAAAATCAACAATTTATTGTTTGAACATTTGAAATATTTTATACTAATATAATCTATACATTATTTATAATCATTATAGGTACTATATTCTTCGTGGTTTGATTTAAAGGCCGCAATTTTGTCACCGCATTGCAATGCAGGGCTCTTTTGTTAGTACTCTAGTCCCGTGTACTTGCAGGATATCAGGCGAGAGCAGTGCATCACTACCTGGCGTGAAGGAAGAGGGTGAGAGTGAGAAAGAGGAGACAAGGGAGCTGCTCGGTGGAGGAAAATATCCTCCTAGAGATAAGGATAAGGGAGAGAGGGGGCATGCGGGGGCCTGAGGGGGCACGTGGCGAGCGACTGATGCGGGACTGGGGAGAGACTAGTGTAGAATCTGGGCTCACAGTGAAATAATAGAAAAAAGATCATGGGCCATTGGATTTGGGATGTAGGGCACAAATTAGAGAGGAGGGATCTTTACGGATTATTTGCAAAACTTTCCCTTTGCACCCCACAAATTTGCTTCAGGCCATTCTCCTCCAAATGACACAGCTACCTATCGCTCTCTTGTTCCCCTATCGCTCGCTTAACCTGGCGGCTGCCCAAATCCGGCGACTCCCTGGTGGAGGACAACTACTCCCATGACTGCTCCCTACCTCCTCCCCTCCCACTTCGGCATCCAGGTCGGTTGACTCCATCTCCCGGTCACCCCATCGCCACGCTGCACATCGTCTTCAGGGACCAAGCCGCCGCCGCCACGGTGTCCTCCTGCCCGATGGCCGTGGGTACCTCGCCCGCCAAGCTGCCCATTCTTACCTTTCCGGAGGCAACCTGGTAGTGCTTGCTACTTGTGAGCTACGTTGGGATTTTCCCCGAAGAGGAAGGGTGTAGCAATATAGTAGCGGATAAGTATTTCCCTCAGTGAGAACCAAGGTTATCGAACCAATAGGAGAATCACGCAAATGCCTAGTCAACAGCACCTACACACAGAAGAGCAAATACTTGCACCCAACGCGGGCAAGAGAGTTGTCAATCCCCTTGAACTCATTATTTGCAAGGATTAAATCTGATAATGGTAGATAGGTAAATTGCAAAGTAAAATAAAAGAAGTAAAATTGTAGCAAGGTAATTTTGGTTTTAGTAATATGATAAAAGTAGACCCGGGGGCCATAGTTTTCACTAGCGACTTCTCTCTCATAATAATAGCATACGGTGGGTAGACAAATTACTGTTGGGCAATTGATAGAAAAGCGCACAATTTTGATGTTATTCATGGCAATGATCATGTATATAGGCATTACATCCATGACAAGTAGACCGACTCCTGCCTGCATCTACTACTATTACTCCACTCCGAGAGCGCTTTTATGCTTGCCTCTCTACGTATTAAGTTCATAACAAACAGAGTAATGCATGAAGTATGATGACATAATGTAGACAGAATAAAACCAAGCAATATGATTGAACCCCGTCGTTTTACCCTTAGTAGCAACAATACAAATACATGACTAGCTACCCCTACTGTCACTGGGTGAGGACACCGCAAGATTGAACCCAATCCAAAGCACCTCTCCCGCTGAAGATAAATCAGTCTAGTTGGCCAAACCAAATGGATAGATCGGAGCGAAATACAAAGCTATAACAATCATGCATAATAAAGTTCAGAATTGACTCAATTACTTTCAATGAATAATATGATCATAAACCCACAATTCATCAGATCCCAACAAACACACCGCAAAAGAAGATTACATCGGATTGATCTCCGAGGAGAACATTGTATTGAAGATCGGAGAGAAAGAAGAAGCCATCTAGCTAATCACTATGGACCCGTTGGTCTGTGGTAGACTACTCACACATCATCGGAAGGGCAGCAAGGTTGATGTAGATGTTGGAAATATGCCCTAGAGGCAATAATAATTTAGTTATTATCATATTTCCTTGTTCGTGATAATCGTTTATTATCCATGCTATAATTGTATTGATTGGAAACTCAAATACATGTGTGGGTACATAGACAACACTGTGTCCCTAGTATGCCTCTAGTTAACTAGCTCGTTGATCAAAGATGGTTAAGGTTTCCTAGCCATAGACATGAGATGTCATTTGATAACGGGATCACATCATTAGGAGAATGATGTGATGGACAAGACCCAAACTACGAACATAGCATATGATCGTGTCAGTTTATTGCTATTGTTTTCTGCATGTCAAGTATCTGTTCCTATGACCATGAGATCATGCAACTCACTGACACCGGAGGAATACCTTGTGTGTATCAAACGTCACAACGTAACTGGGTGACTATAAAGGTGCTCTACAGGTATCTCCGAGGGTGTCTGTTCGGTTGGCATGGATCAAGACTGGGATTTGTTTCTCCATGTGACGGAGAGGTATCTCAGGGCCCACTCGGTAATACAACATCACAATGAGCCTTGCAAGCAAAGTGACTAAAGAGTTAGCCACAGGATCTTGTATTACGGAACGAGTAAAGAGACTTGCCGGTAACGAGATTGAACTAGGTATAGAGATACCGACGATCGAATCTCGGGCAAGTAACATACCGAAGAACAAAGGGAACAGTATACGGGATTAACTGAATCCTTGACATAGAGGTTCAACCGATGAAGATCTTCGTAGAATATGTAGGAACCAATATGGGCATCCAGGTCCCGCTATTGGTTATTGGCCGTAGAGGTGTCTCGATCATGTCTGCATAGTTCTCGAATCCGCAGGGTCTACACACTTAACGTTTGGTGGCGATATAAGTATAGTTGAGTTGTTATGATGGTGACCGAAGGTTGTTCAGAGTCCCGGATGAGATCCCGGACATTACGAGGATCTCCGAAAGAGTCCGGAGGTAAAGTTTGATATATGTGATAATAGTGTTTTGATCTCTGGAAGGGTTCCGGAATTCACCGGAAGGGGTTCCGGATGTTTACCGAAGTGTTCGGGTGCATCAACACTTTATATGGGCCAAAGGGGTAAATCCCACGAGGTATTGGAAAGTGCAAAAGGAAGTTTTGCTGCTGCCTTAAGCGGTACTACCGCTTGTAAGGCAGTACTACCGCGTAAGCGGTACTACCGCTTGCGTGCAGCGGTACTACCGCTCAGGCGGTACTACCGCTCGTGAGCGGTACTACCGCTTGTACGCGGTACTGCTGGAATCCGAGTGGGACTCTTTCCGTGCGGGCCAAACCGACCTTGTGTGGGCAAAACCGACCTTGTGGAGGCTTTCTCTCCAAGTTTAGACCCCAGGGCTCAACATATAAATAGAGGGGCAGGGCTAGCACACAAGATAGATCAAGATTTCCCAAGCCGTGTGCCGGCAACCCTAACCCTCTAGTTCCTCTCGTCATAATCTCCGTAGTGCTTGGTAAAGCCCTGCAGAGATTGTTCCTCACCACCATCACCACGCCGTCGTGCTGCCGGAACTCATCCACTACTTCACCATCGCTCGCTGGATCGAGGAGGTGAAGGCGTCATCAAGCCGTACGAGTGTTGAACGCGGAGGTGCCGTCCGTTCGGCGCTAGATCGTGTTTGGATCGAGGGACGACTTGTGATTTGGATCGCGAAGACGTTCGACTACATCAATCGCGTTTCTTAACGCTTCCGCTTAGCGATCTACAAGGGTATGTAGATTCACTCTCCCTCTCGTAGATGCTCATCACCATGGATAGATCTTGCGTGTGCGTAGGAAATTTTTTGTTTCCCATGCGACGTTCCCCAACAGTGGTATCAGAGCTAGGTTTATGTGTAGATGAGATCTCGAGTAGAACACAAAGGAGTTTGTGGGCGTTGATATTCAGATTGCTTCCTCCCTTGGTCTTTTCTTGTTTCGGCGGTATTGTGGGATGAAGCGGCCCGGACCAACATTACTCGTACACTTACGAGAGACCGGTTCCATCAACTGACATGTAACTTCGTTGCATAAAGATGGCTGGCGGGTGTCTGTTTCTCCCACTTTAGTCGGATCGGATTTGACAAAGGCGGTCCTTGAGAAGGTTGAATAGCAATTTTTGTATCACCGTTGTGGTTTTTGCGTAGGTAAGAATTGTTCTTGCTAGATACCCGTAGCAGCCACGTAAAACTTGCAACAACAATTAGAGGACGTCTAACTTGTTTTTGCAGGGTATGTTGTGATGTGATATGGACAATTACATGATGAGATATATGTGATGTATGAGATAATCATGTATTGTATAGAATATCACGACTTGCATGTCGATGAGTACGGCAACTGGCAGGAGCCATAGAGTTGTCTTTAATTATTTTCGCCGTTTTTGCTTTACTTTATCGCTATGAGTTAGCTATAGTCGTGGAAGCAACAGTCGACGCGACAACCTCATGGCGACACTTTGATGGAGATCAAGATGATGGAGATCATGGTGTCATGCCGGTGACGATGGAGATCATGCCGGTGCTTTGGAGATGGAGATCAAAAGCACGAGTTCATGGCCATATCATGTCACTTATGTTTTGCATGTGATGTTAATCCTTTTATGCATCTTATTTTGCTTAGGACGACGGTAGCATTATAAGGTGATCCCTCACTTAAATTTCAAGATAAAATTGTGTTCTCCCCGAGTGTGCACCGTTGCGAAAGTTCGTCGTTTCAAGACACCACGTGATGATCGGGTGTGATAGACTCTACGTTTGCATACAACGGGTGCAAGCCAGTGTTGCACGTGCGGAACACTCGGGTTAAACTTGACGAGCCTAGCATGTACAGACATGGCCTCGGAACACAAGAGACCAAAAGGTCGAACATGAGTCATATAGTAGGTATGATCAAACATGAAGATGTTCACCATTGAAACCACCTCAACTCACGTGATGATCGGATTTTAGTTGGTGGATTTGGATCATGTGACACTCGAATGACCGGAGGGATGTCAATTTGAGTGGGAGTTTTTTAAGTAATATGATTAACTAAACTCATTATCTTGAACAATAGTCTAAGTTGTCTTTGCTATATTTATGTTGTAGATCATGGCTCACGCAGTAGCACCCCTGAATTTTAATGCGTTCCTAGAGAAAGCAAGTTGAAAGATGATGGAAGTAACTTTGTGGACTGGGCCCGTAATCTAAGGATTATCCTTACGGCTTCCCAGAAGGCTTATGTCCTTGATGCACCGCTTGGTGATCCACCCGCTCCAGTTGAGTCTCTAGACGTTGTGAACGCCTGGCGGGCTCGCTCTGATGATTACTCAATAGTTCAATGTGCAATTTTGTATGGCTTAGAACCGGGACTTCAAAGACGTTTTGAACGTCATGGAGCATATGAGATGTTCCAGGAGTTGAGGTTTATCTTTCAGAAGAATGCCCGGATCGAGAGGTATGAGACCTCCGATAAGTTCTATACTTGCAAGATGGAGGAGAACGGGTCTGTTAGTGATCACATACTCAGAATATCTGGGTACTCCACCCGTCTGGCTGAATTAGGGATGCCCCTTCCGCCAGAGGCTATCACTGACAGAGTTCTTCAATCATTGCCACCTAGCTACAAGAGCTTCGTGTTGAACTATAACATGCACGGGATGAACAAGTCAGTCTCCGAGCTGTTTGCTATGCTGAAAGTCGCTGAGTCTGAAATTCAGACGGAGCATCAAGTGTTGATGGTCAATAAAACCACTAGTTTCAAGAAAAATGGCAAGGGTAAGAAGGGTAACTCCAAGAAGAGTGGCAAAGCAGTTGCTCCTCCCGTGAAGAAACCCAAGGCTGGACCCAAACCAGAAACTGCGTGCTTTCATTGCAAGGGAACTGGACATTGGAAGCGTAACTGCCCCAAGTATTTGGCTGACAAGAAGGCGGCCAACAACAAACAAGGTATATATGATATACATGTTATTGATGTGTACCTTACCAACTCTCGTTGTAGTGCCTGGGTATTTGATACCGGTGCGGTTGCTCACATTTTCAACTCTAAACAGGAACTGCGGAATAGACGGAGGCTGGCAAAGGATGAAGTGACGATGCGCGTGGGAAATGGTTCCAAGGTTGATGTGATCGCCGTCGGCACGCTCGCTCTTCAATTACCATCGGGATTAGTGATGAACCTGAATAATTGTTATTTAGTGCATGCGTTAAGCATGAACATTATATCTGGATCTTGTTTATTGCGAGACGGTTACTCATTTAAATCAGAGAATAATGGTTGTTCTATTTATATGAGTAATATCTTTTATGGTCATGCACCCGAAGTGAGGGGTTTATTCTTATTGAATCTCGATAGTAATGATACACATGTTCATAACATTGATGCCAAAAGATGTAGAATTGATAATGATAATACCACTTTCTTGTGGCACTGTCGTTTAGGTCATATTGGCGTAAAACGCATGAGGAAGCTCCATGCTGATGGACTTTTGGAGTCACTTGATTTTGAATCACTTAACACATGCGAGCCATGCCTCATGGGCAAGATGACTAAAACGCCGTTCTCTGGAACAATGGAACGGGCAAGTGACTTGTTGGAAATCATACATACTGATGTATGCGGTCCGATGAGCATTGAGGCGCGCGGTGGTTATCGTTACTTTCTCACCTTCACTGATGACTTAAGTAGATATGGGTATATTTACTTAATGAAACACAAGTCTGAAACGTTTGAAAAGTTCAAACAATTTCAGAGTGAAGTTGAGAATCATCGTAACAAGAAGATTAAATTCTTACGATCTGATCGAGGAGGAGAATATCTGAGTTATGAGTTTGGCAGTCACTTAAGACAGTGTGGAATTGTTTCACAATTAACACCGCCTGGAACACCACAGCGTAATGGTGTGTCCGAACGTCGTAATCGAACCTTATTAGATATGGTGCGATCTATGATGTCTCTTGCTGATTTGCCACTATCGTTTTGGGGTTATGCATTAGAGACAGCTGCATTCACTTTAAATAGGGCACCATCGAAATCCGTTGAGACGACGCCATATGAACTTTGGTTTGGCAAGAAGCCAAAGCTGTCGTTTCTTAAAGTTTGGGGATGTGATGCTTATGTCAAAAAGCTTCAGCCTGAAAAGCTGGAACCCAAAGCAGAGAAATGCGTCTTCATAGGATACCCAAAAGAGACAGCTGGGTATACCTTCTACCTCAGATCCGAAGGCAAAGTGTTTGTCGCTAAAAACGGAACATTTCTTGAGAAAGAGTTTCTCTCGAAAGAATTGAGTGGGAGGAAGATAGAACTTGATGAGGTTGTTGAACCTTTACTTCAACCTGAGAGTAGCGCAGCGCAGAAAGATGTTTCTGTAGAGCCTACATCAGCTGAAGAGGAAGTTGATGATAATCATAAAGCTTAGGATCAAGTTGCTATCGAACCTCGTAGGTCGACAAGGACGCGTACTGCTCCTGAGTGGTATGGCAACCCTGTCTTAGAGGTCATGTTGTTGGACAACGATGAACCTACGAGCTATGGAGAAGCGATGATGGGCCCGGATTTCGAGAAGTGGTTAGAGGCCATGAAATCCGAGATGGGATCCATGTATGAAAACAAAGTGTGTACTTTGGAAGTATTACCTGAAGGGCGTAAGGCCATTCAGAACAAATGGATCTTTAAGAGGAAGACGGACGCGGACGGTAATGTCACCGTCTATAAAGCTCGACTTGTGGCAAAGGGTTTTTCACAAGTTCAAGGAGTTGACTACGATGAGACCTTCTCACCCGTAGCGATGCTTAAGTCCTTCAGAATCATGTTAGCAATAGCTGCCTTTTTCGATTATGAAATTTGGCAGATGGATGTCAAAACAGCATTCCTTAACGGTTTCCTTAAGGAAGAGTTGTATATGATGCAACCAGAAGGTTTTGTCGATCCAGAGAATGCTGACAATGTTTGCAAACTCCAACGATCCATTTATGGACTGGTGCAAGCATCTCGGAGTTGGAATCTTCACTTTGATGAGGTGATCAAAGCGTTCGAGTTTATACAAGTTTACGGAGAAGCTTGTATTTACAAGAAAGTGAGTGGGAGCTCTATAGTGTTTCTAATATTATATGTGGATGACATATTACTGATTGGAAACAATATAGAAATGTTGGAAAGCGTGAAGGAATATTTGAACAAGAGTTTTTCAATGAAGGACCTAGGAGAAGCTGCTTTCATATTAGGCATCAAGATCTATAGAGATAGATCAAGACGTTTAATAGGACTTTCACAAAGCACATACCTTGATAAGATTTTGAAGAAGTTCAAAATGGATCAGTCCAAGAAGGGGTTCTTGCCTGTTTTGCAAGGTGTGAAGTTGAGTAAGACTCAATGCCCAGTGACTGCAGAAGATAGAGAAAAGATGAGTGTCATCCCCTATGCTTCAGCCATAGGCTCTATCATGTATGCAATGCTGTGCACAAGACCCGATGTCAGCCTTGCCATAAGTATGGTCGGAAGGTTTCAAAGTGATCCAGGAATGGAACACTGGACGGCGGTCAAGAATATCCTGAAGTACATGAAAAGGACTAAGGATATGTTTCTCGTTTATGGAGGTGATCAAGAGCTCGTCGTAAAGGGTTACGTCGAT
Source organism: Elymus sibiricus (assembly GCA_039707655.1). Classification (NCBI taxonomy): domain Eukaryota; kingdom Viridiplantae; phylum Streptophyta; class Magnoliopsida; order Poales; family Poaceae; genus Elymus; species Elymus sibiricus. The sequence continues at coordinate 525,770,412 of CM077666.1, read as the reverse complement.
GCAAGCTTTGACACTGATCCGGATGACTCTAAGTCGCAAACCGGATACGTATTTATTCTTAATGGGGTTGCGGTTAGCTGGTGCAGTTCCAAGCAAAGCGTGGTAGCTGATTCTACATGCGAAGCGGAGTACATCGCTGCCTCGGAGGCGGCGAAGGAAGGTGTCTGGATGAAGGAGTTCATGACAGATCTTGGAGTAGTGCCTAGTACGCTTAACCCAATGACTCTGTTTTGTGATAATACTGGTGCCATTGCTCTAGCCAAGGAACCAAGATTTCACAAGAGGACCAGACACATAAAGCGACGTTTCAATTCCATCCGCGATTACATCAAGGAGGACGACATAAATATTTGCAAAGTACACACGGATCTGAATGTTGCAGATCCGATGACTAAACCTCTTCCAAGGGCTAAACATGAACAACACCAGAACTGCATGGGTGTTCGATTCATTACAATGTAAATCACATGGTGATGTGAACTAGATTATTGACTCTAGTGCAAGTGGGAGACTGTTGGAAATATACCCTAGAGGCAATAATAATTTAGTTATTATCATATTTCCTTGTTCGTGATAATCGTTTATTATCCATGCTATAATTGTATTGATTGGAAACTCAAATACATGTGTGGGTACATAGACAACACTGTGTCCCTAGTATGCCTCTAGTTAACTAGCTCGTTGATCAAAGATGGTTAAGGTTTCCTAGCCATAGACATGAGATGTCATTTGATAACGGGATCACATCATTAGGAGAATGATGTGATGGACAAGACCCAAACTACGAACATAGCATATGATCGTGTCAGTTTATTGCTATTGTTTTCTGCATGTCAAGTATTTGTTCCTATGACCATGAGATCATGCAACTCACTGACACCGGAGGAATACCTTGTGTGTATCAAACGTTACAACGTAACTGGGTGACTATAAAGGTGTTCTACAGGTATCTCCGAGGGTGTCTGTTGGGTTGGCATGGATCAAGACTGGGATTTGTTACTCCGTGTGACGGAGAGGTATCTCAGGGCCCACTCGGTAATACAACATCACAATGAGCCTTGCAAGCAAAGTGACTAAAGAGTTAGCCACAGGATCTTGTATTACGGAACGAGTAAAGAGACTTGCCGGTAACGAGATTGAACTAGGTATAGAGATACCAACGATCGAATCTCGGGCAAGTAACATACCGAAGAACAAAGGGAACAGTATACGGGATTAACTGAATCCTTGACATAGAGGTTCAACCGATGAAGATCTTCGTAGAATATGTAGGAACCAATATGGGCATCCAGGTCCCGCTATTGGTTATTGGCCGTAGAGGTGTCTCGGTCATGTCTGCATAGTTCTCGAACCCGTAGGGTCTACACACTTAACGTTTGGTGGCGATATAAGTATAGTTGAGTTGTTATGTTGGTGACCGAAGGTTGTTCGGAGTCCCGGATGAGATCCCGGACATGACGAGGATCTCCGGAATCATTTTTAACCAATTTTTAACCATGAATCATTTTTTAAAAAGTAATGCTTGGTGTTCGATGGAATCAACCAGAATAACAATTTTGGTGTAATGAAGGATAAAGCATTTTTACTTGCACCTCCTCCCCGTGCTTGTGATGTCTTGGTCCATTATCTGTTAATTTCTTCATTTCAAATTGAAGTACTTCCCATTATGCTTAATATTTCATCTCTTTGGTTAGGCAATCATGGTGGTACATACAATTGAGGGAATAAGTACTTTTTATGCTACGCAACGTGCAGATTTGTTCTTGCTAGTACAATGATTTGTTCTTGTGCTCAAAATTGAATGATTTGTTTGGTTCATATTTTTCCAGCACATGAAGATTGATGAACAAGAAGCACTATCAATGGACGCAAAGGGAATAACTTTTCTTTCATGTGGTATCAAGGTAGCAAAGCCGATGCAAGCTTTGGTAGCGATGCTTATTCAGCGGGGATCACTTCAGTCCTTCATACTCGGGGTTCGCTGTTCATGTCGTAGAAAATGATATGTCATGTTATGTGCCAAGTAATATATGTATGTGTCTTGTGTACTCAAATTAGGATGGATGGCGTGCACTAAAATTTTCTGCCTAGGATGATCCACTTGGACATGTATTCAAAAATTCGTGCTGGACATATACTCCCAAATTTGTGTCTGGGTCCATCTTTGGATTTACTAGGAACAGAATGGTTGTGATGATTTGAAGTAGAAAATGATGATGCCATGATATGTACAGTACCAAGTTATGTATGTATGTGTATTGTGTACTCAAATTAGGATGGATGACATGCACTGAATTGTTTCTGCCTAGGATGATCCACTTGGAAATGCATTCAAAAATTTGTTCTTGACATAAACTCCCTACTATATTTGTGTCTGGGTTGGTCCAGCTTTTGATTTACTAGGAACAGAATGGTTGTGAAGATTTGAAGTTGTCCAGATTAAATATGAGAAAGTTGGGGTTCTTACTGCAAAAAGTCATGTTTATATCTGACTGTTAGTAGGGGGGGTTTCATCAAATGTACAATAAGTGGGCTGAGACGCCTCCGCTCCAATCTGTACCGACCATATTCAATCCAACAGCCAAGGTTGCTTTTTTCTATTCTTTCATTGTAAGCCCAGATTCTACACTAGTCTATCCCGACTGATGCGGCCGACGCGCGCGCCTCGGCGGATTAGTATCCTTTTCCATATATATATATATGGATGTGGGCCCAAGTACGCTAATTTGTCTGGAATATGTGGTCGACAGTCGACCCCCATCCCTCCACGTAAAGGGATCCCATCTCATGTCAAAATCCTCGTCGCTGAGCGAGGTATCGTGAGGAAGCAGGTGCCGCGGTGAACGCCGCTCTATGGGTCCACTCTTGTTAAATCCTATGGCCAAGTGGCAAGCTAGATGACAGGAAGATATTTGAGTGGCAGTGCTGGGTTCTCAATTCCGGTCGGACCGGTTTCCGGATTTTCCGGCCACCACCGGTAAACCAAATACCGGCCGGTATTTTTCATGTTTGACAAAATTTACTCAAATTCAACAAAATTTGATCAAAACTTTGAATTTTTTAAAATTTCTTTGAACGCTTTTGAACGAAAAGCAACCGAAATTTTTCCAAGATTTGCCGGAAACCGATAATTCCGGTCCATACTGGGAAAAACCGGAATCGAAAAAAAAAACTTGGTGCTGGCTATTCTCCGGAAAAGGACGCGCGCCATGAAGCTCCCGCGCTGCTTGCTTCATGTCAGCGTGAGTGTGTGAGTGACGCGCCTATATATGCTTCCCCCGCCGCACTCCCCTTCTTCTCACCCAAACACCGCCGCTAAAACCTCCAGCTCTCAGGCCAACTCCAACGCACGACCCCAAATGGTTCGGCCGCCTCCGTTTGGGGCTAAACGGACACAAAACGCGGCCCAACGCGCGGGAGCAAACGGACAAACGTCCATTTTTCGTCCGGTTTCGACCCATTCCCGGCCCAAATTTGGGCCGCGTTTGCGTCGAGACGGACAGCGCGCGGACGGGCGGGACGCGCGCCCTTGTCCTCCCCTGGTCTGCCTGTCGGTGGCACAGGCGTACCTTTTCTCTTCCACTACCCCTCCCTCCGCCACCCGCCATAGCCACCGTCACCCGTCCGCGCCCATTTTCCCAGCCGCCTTCCTCGCTTTCCTGCCAGGCCGCCCGAACCACGACCACGCCATGCCATAGCCGGCCCACGCCCGCGTTTCGGAGGACTTTTTTGCCGGCGTTCGTGGCTCTTTGTTGTTGCAGCCGGTGGGAGAGAAGCTACGGCCGCCGACGACGCCCATCGACCCCAACACCTTCCAGCAGGCGCTGCATAGCCGCAGGGCGCCGCCCGCCAACGGCAACCTTGCCTGCTGCCTGCGAGGGGAGCTCGAGGTGCTCTTCCCGGCCGCGTCTCCACCATGACAGCAAGGTGTTCAACACTTTGCTCACAAGGTACCATGGATAGTGGGGATGAGTATTTTTTCCACAACTTCTTTTGTTCATCGGATGATTCGTCCTCGGATGACGAAGACCTTGTGGTGGCTGCATTGGTCGTCAATGACCACATTGCTAGGCAGCGGCCTCGGTTCAGGGGATCAATCCCGGGTCATGCTCCGGCCTTGAACCGCAATAGGGAGAGCGGCCAAGCCCTACTCTATGCCGATTACTTTGAGAATGTCGCGCTCTTCAAACCACATCAATTCCGTCGCCGCTTCCGTATGAGGAGACATGTGTTCAATCGTATTCGGGAAGGAGTGGTAGCAGATGACCCATACTTTCAGTGCAAAGAGGATGCCTTTGGCAAGCTTGGCTTCTCCTCTTACCAGAAATGCACTGCGGCTATTCGCATGCTTGCATATGGAATTTCAGGCGATCTTGTGGATGAGTACGTGCGTATGAGTGAGTCCACATGTCTCCTATCAATGTACAGTTTCTGCAAGGCCGTGGTGGCAGTGTTTGGCCCTGAGTACCTGAGAGAGCCAACTGCCGCTGATACAGAAAGGTTGTTGGCGATCAATGCCGATGGGGCTTTCCTGGCATGCTTGGGAGCATGGATTGTATGCACTGGAAGTGGAAGAACTGTCCATTTGCTTGGCAGGGGCAGTACGAGGGGCATGTGAAAGGTGCCACTGTCATACTAGAAGCGGTGGCTTCACAAGATCTTTGGATATGGTCTTCTTTCTTCGACATGGCTGGTTCTCACAATGATATCAACGTGCTTCAACGTTCTCCAGTGTTCGCAAGGCTTGCTAAAGGCCACTCCCCAGAGGTCAACTTTGAGATCAATGACCATCATTACAACAAGGGATACTACCTAGCTGATGGTATCTATTCTCAGTGGTCAACTCTTGTGAAGACAATAGCCAATCCAAAAGGAGAGAAGAGATAGAGATTTGCCTAAATGCAAGAGAGTGCTAGGAAGGATGTGGAGCGTGCTTTTGGTGTGCTTCAATCTCGATGGGGTATCGTTCGAAACCCTGCACTGACATGGAGTACCCAGAAGCTTTGGGAGGTGATGACTGCTTGTGTGATCATGCACAACATGATCGTGGAGGATGAGCGTGATGACAGCATCTATGACCAAGGATTTGATTTTTAAGGTGAAAATATTGAGCCTGAGCACCAAGAACCGGCAACGTTTGAACAGTTCACCTAATTCCATCGTGAAATGCGTGATTGGCATCTCATATGCAGCTCCAAGATGACTTGGTTGAGCACATGTAGAATCACATTGGCAACCAGTAGATGTATCGGTTCATTTTCTTTTCGTCTATTCAAGACAATTTCGATTGGGTTGTAAAACTATTTGATTGTGTTTATATTTGGACGTGAAACTATTTGTTTTGTAAAACTATTTGCAATGTTTGATTTATTTGGTTATTTGCATAGTCATAAGGCCTCCAGCCGGCCGTGGCGGACCAGATGCGGCCGCACCTTAGGCGCACGACCGGCGCATCCAGAAAAACGGCCGGACGCCGTCTCCTCGCCATACCCAAACGGACAAAATCCGGATAAAACGGGCGTCCGTCGGAGCACACAACAACCTGCTCCACTAGCTCTCGACTTAGATGGACGTAGCCGACACCGGCTCCCCGTCTGGTCCGGGGGAGCAAGGGCACAGGACGGTGTCGTCGGAGCCGCCGAAGCGCCCCGCGGGGCGGATCAAGTTCCATGAGACGCGCCACCCGCACCGCGGCGTGCGGCAGCGGGGCCGGCGCGGGTGGGTGTGCGAGGTGCGCGAGCTTGGGATGAAGCACTTCAGGCTCTCGCTCGGTACCTTCACCACCGCCGAGATAGCGGCGCGCGCACGACTCCGCCGTGCTCGTGCTATCCGGTCGCGCCGCCTGCCTCAACTTCGTCGACTCCGCATGGCGGATGCTACCCGTGCTCGCGGCTGACTCGTCCCGCTTCAGCAGCACGCGAGAGATCAAGGATGCCGTCGCCGTCGCCGTCGCGGCGTTCCAGAAACAGCAAATTATTGCCGTCGCCATCGCCGTCGCGGCGTTCCAGAAGCAGCAGTTCCCAGTCGCCGTGGCCGTTGAGGCGCTCCCAGCAGCAGCAGATCCCAGTCGCCGTCGCCGTCGTGGCGCTCCAGCAGGAGCAGATCCCAGTCGCGTGCCCAGCGGCGGCGGCGGCCGCCGGCCCGAGCAGCGCGCTGTTTTACTTGTCGTCCGGCGACTTGCTGGAGCTCGACGACGAGCACTGGTTTGGCGGCATGGACGCCGGGTCGTACTACGCGAGCTTGGCGCAGGGGATGCTCGTGGCGCCGCCAGACGACGACAGAGCAAGGCGGGAGGACGGCGTCGAGACGCGACTATGGAGCTACTTGTTCGACCGGAAATAGAAACTGGAAGCTTTCAAATACGGGAAAAAATTGCTCCCGATGCTTACTCTGTATCTTCCCATAGTTGGAAGAACAGAACCACTAGTAGTATAGTTTCTAAAACTGTACATTGCTTAATTAGTCTAACAAGTAATTCCAAAGCGGCGTGTCGCCGTCGCCGCCGCTGGATTCGCCGCTATCCTCGCTCCACGCTCTGGCGGCCGGCGGCTCCACGAGCATCCCCTGCGCCAAGCTCGTGCAGTATGAGCCGGGGTCCATGCCGCAAAACCAGTGCTCGTCCAACAAGTCCTGGACGTGGACAGCTCGCTCGGCGTCGGCGAGCCTTGAACGTCCTTCTCGTGGTCGGCTGTTTCCGCCGGGAGCGAGACCGGCCGCTGACGTTGGAACTCCACGACGGCGACGGCGACGGCGTCCTTGATTTCCCGCGTGCTGTTGAAGCTGGACGAGCCAGCCGCGAGGACGGGCAGCATCCGCCAGGCGGAGTCGGCGAAGTTGAGGGAGGCGCTGCTTCCGGAGAGCGCGAGCACGGCAGAGTCGTGCGCTCGCGCCGCCATCTCGGCGGTGGTGAAGCTGCCGAGCCAGGGCCTGTACCCACGCGCGCCTCGCACGCGCACCTCGCACACCCACTGCCCGTGCCGGCCCCGGCGCCGCACGCCGCGGTACAGCGGGTGGCGCGTCCCCTGCCGGCCTCTTGGGCGGCTCCAAGTACACCGTCCTGTGCCCATCACACGGGTCCATAAATCGGTAGCTAGTGGAAAGCTGCTGTACGCGTTGAGAGTTGCAGGTTTGAGCGGTGGAGTTGGGATGAGAAGAAGGGGAAGCATAAATAGGTAAGTTGGTCACCGACATTGCTTTTGGAAGCCGAGCTCCATGAAGGTCTTCAAATGCAAATTTCAAAATTCATGAAAATTTATTTTTTTACATTTCAAAAAATCCAGAAAAAAAATACAGAGATAGATGAAGGTGTAGTGCACAAGTGTGTAAATTTTCAGGACGAAATACATTGAAATGAGGGCTGTGCAAAAAAGACAAATTTTGGCCTTTTTAACACATGATACTATTCATCCTCACAGACCCTGAATTTGTCTTTTTTGTACAGGTCACATTTCAACGTATTTCTCCTGAAATTTTACACACATACGCCTCACATCCTTGTTTACTTGTACAATTTTTTTTCAGATTTTTTTGAAACATAAATTTTCGATTTTTGAAATTTTCAAAAAATCGGCCTCCATGGAGGCCGAGAGCCAAAACGCCATTCTCGGTTGGTCACACTCTCAATCTTTATCTCCTTACTTCTGCTCTCGCTCGACCGTTCCTTACTTTTGCAAGCTAGCTAGCTTCGCTGTTGGACGTACAGCCACGGCTTACTTTTTTTTTTCGAATCATGCAAGAGGACTGCATGTGATCATTATAGAGGAAGAGAAACGACAAGGCCCGAATAGAACAGGGCAAAAAGAACAACCACACACGACACCAAGAAAAACTACAGCCCCCAACGACCAGACTTAGCGACTGTAGCTAAACACGGGCTTACTTTTGTTTGCTTCTAAGTTTTACTCAGTTGGTGAGCAGTAGATATATATGTCTTGGTTCCCTTTTTTCTCTCGATAAATCAGATATATTACGCAGCTGGGATTACAGTACAATCCTGGTGGCAACCAGACAGCTGTTCTTGCCACTATCCTAGCAAATCGAGCTAGGTAAAAAAAAAAAAAAAAAAAAAAAGGTTGTGACTCACCCGATTCTATGATCTATCTACTTCTACAAAGGATATCATATTCCTTCCCAGCCTCATGAGTCATGAGCTATTTAATCTCTGCAAGAACGTGAGCATACCTATAGAGGAATCATTTTTGAGTAGTGAAAGTGAAAATCGTTGGTTTTTACCCAGCAAACAGTACATATACTGTTCATTGTTTTCAAAATTGCAAAATTGTCATTTTTGTGTAGCTCACGTGTCAATGTATTTTCTCATGAAAATTTGCACACATGTAGTATACATCTATATGACTATGTGGATTTTTTTTCAGATTTTTTTGAAACTTTTGAAATGCAATTTTTGAATTTTTCAGAAAAGGGATTCCATGGAGCTCGAGCACCAAAAGCTGCACTCACATAATTGCGGACTAACATGAAGAAGAAAAGCAAGTTTTGAATATCATTTTTCGTTTAGAAGAACAACGTTCAGGATGAACAGTAAATTCAAAATAAATAGTAAAAAAATTAAAAAATTCTGATTTTTTTTTAGATGTTCATGTTAGTGTTCCAAGCGTGCTTGACAATTTTCATGCAATACGCGATTGCAGTGTTTCGTCGGTAAAAAAACAAAGTTTAAGGTAACATTTGGCGTTCGACTTTTTTTTTGCACAGGTCGAAATGCTTAAGTTTCTCCCCTAAAAAATTGCAGGTAACATTTGGATATGACCATGAACACATCCTAATTTTTTTCGAATTTTTTGACATTTGAATTTGACATTTTTTGCTCCCAGGAGCATATGTTTCTGGGAGCCGGATTGGATTGCCGGCCAAATATCTAAAAGTGGGGACAAACGCATCACTTCTGGGAGACGTGCGTGCAGCGACAGCTAGTGAGCGACAGCGATTTCTGACGTGAAACCATGAAAAGATCTCTGATCCATGGCCTTAACCGGCCGACTAGTGACAGGTGGCTTCAATACCACATCTTTTGGATTAATTAGCCTTAGCGTAGTAGCGTACGTCTAAACGAGCTAGTGGAGTGGAGGCATCCCGATATAGTCACCGCGCGTGAACGAATACCGCCTATTTTTGCTTGATTAAAATTTACTTGTCGTCTTCCTCGCATGTACGTTCCGTTGAAATAAATAAAATTTGATGTGCGTTCAAGTGTTCTACTACAGTTTTATTACGCCGAATCAGCAGCTTTGGTATCAACAATTAGTAGCTCCAGAGCGTGGCCTCGGCTCCGCCGTCGCCGCAGTCTGATCCGTTCTCCCAGCACGCACCAGGCGGACGGTGGTGACGGCTCGTGGAGCTGCACCACCGCGAGTCCGTGCACAAGTCTGTTTAGCTGAACACGCCGAACTCGAACAAGTCGCTGCCCAGTGCCACCGGAACCTCAAACGTTCTGTCGGCTCGAGAAGGCCAGGGCCATATATTGGAATTGTCCACCCCTTACAAGAACATCCTTACAAAAGCAAAAATTAACAGACAAGTCATTGGGTCAATCGATGTCGTGTTCCTTTTGCACTCGCCGGCTGGCATTGTTGGCAAAAGACGGAGCAGAAACGCCCGTGGTTGCCTTGTCGGCTGGGATGGCATTGACGGCCGCGCGCCGGACGCCGGCCAGGTCCATCAGAGAGCGAGGTAGGCACGGAGAGCAGCCACGCTGGATATACTTTTTTTATTTTTTTTGGCTGTGGGGAAGACACGATTTCACATAGAGTTGACTATGCAGTATGTGTACAGATATGCAGTATCCGTGGATATACTTTTTTTTCCTGCACCAATAAGATCTGATGCCATAGGCGCACGCAAGAGCGCATGCAGCTGGAGCCATCGCGTACTTCTAACAGAGTTTATCCCTAGCCCGATCGCGCCAATCGCACCGACCTATCACTGCATATCTTATTATTAATCCAATCGTTGTCAAGTTGTCTAATGTGTATTTTTTTTTCTGTTCTCTCATAAGACAAAGTCGTATCGCCATAAATAAAATATATAGTATATCTTATTTTTATGTGTTTTTTCTTTATTCTATTGACGTAAAATATTCTACTAGTATCTTATTTGAGATCATGGAGTGCTTAAGGTCCACAATAATTGAAGTATACAATGACATATTTTTATTCATAGAACACTCAAGTGCAAATACGTCCTCCCCAAAAGTAGAAACCGGAGGCTTTCACTATGAACGAACACATATGACCATATGGGGAAAAACATCGCCCTCTGTTTCTTCCCATATTTGGTGGAACAGAACCAACTATAAACTTTACAATGCTTAGTCGAACAAGTAACTCCATAGCGGTGTCTCGATGGCACCGAGATCGCGGTTTTCCCACCGCTCCGATGGCTCCATGAACATGCCCGGCGAGTAGTACGAGCCGGCGTCCATGCCGCCAAACCAGTGCTTGGGCATCAACCCTGCTCGGGGATTGCTCGTGCTCGGGAGGAGCACAACTCCTCAATGGGGAGCCCGGGGGGAGCTTGTCCATGTGCTAGTGTCAGTTAAGCACATGGGGCAGGTGGAATAGTGCCGGTATGACTGTCAAGTGTGACCGGCCATATCGTAGTAGGTAGTTGACGGACAAGACAGTACTATCTTGTCCCCGCGTCAGGGAGCAGTTGGCTCCCCTGTCCATAGTAGGTAGCTCCTGTATCTATAGTTGTATAGATAGAGGAAGAAATGTAATGGAAAAGCTCAGACGAGCAGAACACAAAAATCCCAGTCTCTCTCTCTCTCTCTCTCTCTCTCTCTCGCTCCCTTCTCTCTCGCTCGGTCATAAGCCCCAACCACCCCCCCTGGGACAGCCCTGAGCACTCACTCCAGCGAGATTGGGCTAACAATTGGCATCAGAGCTCCAGGTTGCGGCGGCCATGTCAGGAGGCGGAGAAGAGAAGGAGCGGTCTGGCTCGGGCGGGTCCATGACGCCAGCCGAGCAGCAGCAGCAGCGACAACGCTCGCTGAGCCGCGGGCGCAGCAAGATGCGGCACGGCGGCGGTGGTGAGATCGTGGTGAGGGAGGTTGTGCGCGAGACCGGCGGTGGCAGCGGCACCAACCTCTCGTTCGCGATGCTCACCCGCTGGAACTACAGCGACTGGGCGCTGGTGATGGAGGTCAATCTGCAGGTGGCAAGCCTGTGGGACGCCATCGAGAACGACACCGTCTCGTGGAGAGATGACATGCAAGCACTGGCTGCGCTGATCCGCTCCACCCCGCCGGAGATGCACAACATGCTCGCGGCTAAGGTGAGCGCCAAGGAGGCGTGGGCTTCGATCAAGACCCAGCGCCTCGGCAGCGATCGCGTGCGCGAGGTGAACGCGCAGCGGTTGCGGGCGGAGTTCGAATCCATCGCCTTAAGGGACGGCGAGCGGGTCGACGGCTTCACCATGAGGATCACCGGCCTGGTGACGTCCCTCTGCTCGCTCGGAGACACCGTCGACGACGCGAGCATCGTCCAGAAGTTTCTGCGCGTCGTCCCCTCCCGTTTTACGCAGGTAGCGATCTCTATCGAGACTCTGCTCGACCTGCACGCGCTCTCCATCGAGGAGCTCACGGGCCGGTTGCGGGTGGTCGAGGACTGCCTGGACGACGATCGCGAGAGCTCCGGCGGCTGAAGGCTCCTTCTCATGGAGAAGGAGTGGGTGGCGTGGAAGAAACTGCCACGGGGTGGCGGTGCCTCAAGCAGTGGCGACGGCCGCGCCCAGAGCGGTGGCGGCAACCGCGGGCGAAAGTCAGGCCAGCCCCAGCAGCAGGGCAGACCTGCACGCGGTACCGATAACGGTGACAACCGGGACAAGTGCCAGTACTGCGGCAACAAGGGTCACTGGACCCGCGAATGCTGCAAGATGCAGTGCAACGAGGCGGCCGCGGCTGTGAACCTTGTCCAGGTTGAGGAGGACGGTGGGCCAGCGATGATGATGGCGTGCATCGAGACCGTGCAGGAGGGCACAGTGCCTCCAGCAACCATCGAGTCCATGCAGGAGGGCACATCGCCTCCAGCGACCACAGTGCTGGCAACCATCAAGTCCGTGCAGGAGGCACGGTGCTCTCCTGCAGGTCCCCCCTCAACCATGGTAGGTGATGAAGAGACGGTCATGGGGCGGCCAGACCTCGACCATGATTCTGGCGACCATAGAGACCGTGCAGGAGGCACGGTGCCTCTGGTCGGTCACGCCACGACCCCGACGTACTCGGGGTCCATCATGTCTGTGCGGGAGGCATGACACTCTCTGGTCGGGCACACCCGACCATGATGCTAGCGACTGTCGAGTCCGTGCAGGAGGCACAGAGCTCTCTGGTCGGCCACACCCCAACCATGGCGTGCTTGGGGTCAATCATGTGCGTCCAGGAGGGCACAACATGGTTGGTCGGCCACGGCCCGACTACGAAGTGCATGGGCGGCCATGTCTTCCTCAACGAGGACAGAGTTATGATCACGCCCACGCACGACGACGCCAAGCGTGGTGAGGTATGGTTCCTTGACACCGGAGCGACGAACCACATCATTGGGTCGGTCGATACGTTCGCTGAGCTGGACCGCTCGGTCTCTGACAAGGTGCGGTTTGCGGACGGCTCGGTGGTGGACATGCATGGGCGCGGGACCGTCATTTTCGCCATCGACGGGGGTGACCATAGGGCGTTCATGGATGTCTTCTTCATCCTGGCGCTCAAGAACAGCGTCGTCAGTGTAGGCCAGCTCGACGAGAACTGGTACGACATCGCCATCCAGCGTGGGGTGCTCACCGTGCGCGACTAGCGCAGCCGGTTACTCATCAAGGAAACCCGAGCCACGAATCGTCTGTACAAGCTTTCGTTTTGCCCTGTTCGTCCAGCGTGCCTAGCCGTGGGCCACGTCTTCGACGCCTGGCGTTGGCATGCTCGGCTCGGGCATCTGCACTTCGACGGCATGCAGAGGATGGTGCGTGGCGGTCTCGTGCGGGGTTTGCCGCACATCCAGCAAGCAGACGAGCACTGCGAGGCTTGCCTTGCTGGGAAGCAGTGGGGCTTGCCGTTGCCGGAGAAGGCACGATTCACACTAGTACAGGAATGAACCCCTTACTAGCCGCGTGCGCAACTAACTACTAGCCGCGTGCAGCCCACACGCCGCTAGTACGACGCTGCTTGTAACCTGGTACCAGCCGCGTGCGCGACGCACGCGGTTGGTAACAGGTTACGAGCAGCATGCGAGGCGCACACGGCTGGTAACAGGTTACTAGCAGCGTGCGCGACGCACGCCGCTAGTAACCTAGTTACTAGCAGCGTGTTACTAGCGGCGTCCCCATTTCACGCACGTCACTAGTAATAAGAACACTAGTGGCGGCGTTGAACCTACGCGCCACTGGTAATATTTTTTGGATTTAAAAAAATAGCAATAGTGGATACTAGTGGCGTGCCACTAGTAACTAATTAAGATGTTTTTGAAATACACCATATAATCCGTGCACCCAAATGCATACATACATTTTATCCATATATCCAGTTCATCTATACATCGAAATCCATAATCCAGTTCATGCATCGCCGACGGTAGAGGCTGTTGTCGTCGCCCCATGTGGAAGTTGACATCGTCGTTGCAGCAGCCCTGTGTGGATGTCATCATTGCTGCAGCCTCGTGTGGATGTCGTGGTTGCCGCCACAGCCCCATGTATCCCTAGAACAAAACGACTAGCATGAGAGGGAAAGAAGGGGAGGGGGTTCACCTTGAAATAGAGCTCTGCCTAGTGTATATGGCTCTCTACTAGTTCTACTTGTTGATTGATGCCCTGCCTTGTCCGGGCCGAAGCATGGAATCACATCATCAAATCGAAGTGTGGGACTAAAGAAAAGCTTCAGTTGCAGCACAGTCGTGCACTTGCCGGCGACTGCTTCCGCTCCCTTGAACTACCTCTTGGGCAGAAAGCAACACAAGGAATGCAGCATGTATGAAATGGATGTCAACCTGCAGAGTAACAATCACCAGGATATACAAGCCTCAATTTATACGTAGTCCTAGAAGTGATATCATGCCAAGTTATTAGCAAACTTGCATAAATATCATGCCAACTTTCATAGATGTGAATGTGATACAACAAAACAAATAGCTACCTAATCGGGAACCTGCAGAGATATCAACGAACCACCACCCTAGGCAAATTACAGAATTTTGTTATGCTCCTACACAAAGAATCTGGGAGTCCAGTGGCATCAATACATAACCCATTTTCCCATCCAAACTTTTGATATAAGTGTTGTGACTGTAATCCCTCTTTCCAAATAACGGCAAACTCCTCACATGGCAAGAATGCAGCAAATAGAGAAAAACATGAAACAATAAACATGCTTGTCAACTCTGGGCCTTAAAACTGGTAACTACATAATTATCAGAAGTAGAGAGCTTTTCACAACTAGCCGGAATAGTCAAACTAGCAACCAGAGGCGGGGAGGAGCGCACCCAAGTGGCTGTTCTGTAGCCAATGCCGAACAACAGCTGGTCTTTCCAACGCAAGACGTCGAGGAGACCGGCCGTGCACCTTGCCTAGCACGGTGAGATGAAATGAACACCTGGTCCTCTTTCTGATGTACCGATGGATGAAATCGTGTTGCTGCACAAGAAGGACAAGAGACATAAGAAATGCTGAGCTCAAATCAGAGGAAAAAGAAAAGAAGAAATCATGTGAGTAGCTAGATGAGGCACAAACTGAAATAGCTAGGTAGCGTTTGTTCATTGAGTAGCAAGAAAACAACTTTGTTAGCTAGCTAGCCAGTACGTGAGCATGAGGAAGCAGTCATCATGCAGCAGGAGCAAGTATGATATGAGTGGGAACCAAAGCAACCAGAGAATGCTTCAGCCAAGCACCCTAGGCACACAAATATGACATGTACATCAGCAGCTCCTAGCTAGCACACAACTGGAACCTAGTGGTAGTGGCATGAATCAATCAATCAACCAATCAAGCAGCAGATCAAACCTTAACCCAGGACATTACAAATAAATTAGGTAGGTTGGTTTCAGAACTAGCCAGAGTAGAAACCTCACAGCCAGAGCACAGCAGCTACAATTAGCGAGGGAAAAAATTCAGAGTCGAGAGGCAGGGAGGGAGAGACGGATCGACCTTGTCTTCTCTGGTGGTTGGTCGGGGTCATAGTGCAGGTCGAGGTCGTCCTCCTTGTTGAATTCGTCCATGGCTGCAGCATCCAAATTGACCAAATAAGCAAAAACAATTAGTGAGGGGATTGGGAAGAGAAGGGCGGAGAGGAGAGGAGGGGATGTGGGTCGAGGCAGAGGAGAGCCCACCTTGGTTGTCGCCTCACCGAGGTTGGAGAAGCCCTTGGCCCGGCGACCTGCAGCTTAGGAAAGAGAGAGAAGACGAGGTGAGGAAGAGAGAAGGTGGGTTCCCGGTGAAGAAGAGGGGAGGGGAGGGACCTACCAGGGTCACCGGAGCCACATCGGAGTCAGAGGCGCTCGAAACCCTAGGCACGGGAAGGGTTGGGGGCGAGCAGCAGAGACCGCGAGGCGCGCTTGGTGGTATGCTGCACGCTGCCGGAAGTCGCAGGAAGGCACCGGAATCGGGCGCCGTGGGTGGCAGTGGCGAGGTGTCGCGGGGGAGAGAGGGGGGCTCGCCTGAGTAAGAGGGTGGCTGACTTCGTTCATTTTGGCTGGGCTCTCTCTCTCCCTTTTCTGTTTTTGATTTCATTTCATTTAGAATTGTAGAGCGGGCTGGCTGGGCCAAACTTATTCCATGCATGCCTACTTCACCAAATCTTTACTTCTTTACTAGTGGAATGTGCATATATGGGCATGCCGCTAGTAATCAAGTTACTGGTGGCGTGTGTATATATGGGTACGCCACTAGTAAGTGGTCCAGCTTATTTTATATTTTTGGACATATTTGTTTTTTAATTTTGAAAAAAGGTAAATGAAGTTAGAAAAATATAAAATTTGGCATGGCATCATGATATGACCTCAAGAGTTTGTGTTTACAATTTCAAAAAGTTTCACAAAAGTTTGGCTATACATTGCTTTTTAAGTGGAGCATCTCTGTGGAATTTGAAATGCACTTAATGATTTAAAGGTAGCAAACAAACTAAAAAAAATGCCTAATTTTGGCATGGAAGATTTAATGTTATATGTTGAGTGTGGAAAAAGTTTCAAGCCCAACCGATCAAGGCCACCATCACTTCGCCTTCAAATCTGACTTGTTCCCTCTCAAAACTATGATTCTTCCTTGGAGATGCTTCAGTTTCTATCCAGTGTACGTCACAAATTTTGCAAAACCTTCTCAAAATTTTACTACAGCCTCTAGGTGTCATATCACGACACCATGCCAAGTTTCATGTTTTTCAGATTTTGTTTGCATTTTTTAAAATTAAAAAATCAGTAAAGTCCATTTTGGTGGTTGAGTCTTGGCACCCTCATGTTTGGAATTCTTTTTCTTTTCTTGTACAAGTCCTAGACATAGACTCAATAAGACAAACAATATTTTCATCCCATTTGTGCCCATTATTTCCTGTACTTGCAGCTCAAATTGAATTATATCTATTAAATGCCAAAAAATGCACTTAATGACTTAAATATAGCAAACGAACCAAAAATGCCAACTTTCTACATAAATGATTTAACGGTGTATTTTAAGTGTATAAAAAGTTTCAAGGAAAACCTATGAAAAATAAATTCACATGTTTGCTTGAGCAAATTCAAATTTACCTTTATTTGCATATTATTGATATTTTATTTTTATAAAATGCAAATATGGTAAAAAAAATTAAAACTTATTCTATTGGATACATATATTTATTTTACAAATTTAGAAAAAAGAATCACTTCATTTGGACTTATATATCAAAAGGTATTGGTATTTAATGATGCAGAGGTTACTAGTGAAGTGTGTATATTTGTGCATTTTTGGGCACGCTGCTAGTAACTGGTCCAGCTTAATTTTTTTCCAAACGGATTGGTCAAGTTACTAGTAGCGTGTGCATATATGAGGACGTTGCTAGTAACTCAAGTACTTGTGGCGTGCAATTTGCTCGCACGCTGCTAGTTGTTGGTTTAGTTTTTTCATTGAACAGATTGATCCAATTACTAGTGGCGTGTCGTTAGCCGCACGCTGCTAATAAGCTCTTATTAGTAGCGTGTCGTTTTGTAGCGCACGCCACTGTTATTTCGGCCAGTTACCAGCAGCGTGTGAACTTTAGGGCACGTGGCTAATAACAAAATGCTATAAGGGGTTTTCCTACTAGTGTTAGGGTGGAGAAGCCCCTGAAGTTGGTCCATGGCGACCTCTGTGGCCGGATCACTCCGGCGATGCTGGGCGGACGGCGTTACAAGCTGCTGCTGGTCGACGACCGCAACCGGTACATGTGGGCGATGCTCCTCGCCTCAAAGGACGATGTGGATCGGGCCATCGTCAAGTTCCAAGCTGCAGTGGAGGTGAAGTGCGGCCACAAGCTGCGCGTGCTGCGTACTGATCATGGCGGCGAGTTTCACGTCGGCCACCTTCTACGAGCACTGCGCCCAGCAAGGGGTGCAACGTCACCTCACCGTCCCATACTCGCCGCAGCAGAACGGCGTCATCGAGCTGAGGAACGGTGTCGTCGTCGCCCATGCTCACGGCCGTCTTCATCCTCAACCGCTCCTTCACGAGAAGCGTCGATGGCAAGATGCCTTATGAGGCGTGGTACGGAGAGAAGCCAGACATGTGCTTCCCCCGAGTCTTCGGGTGCGTCGGGCATGTCAAGACGGCACGCCCACACCTGAAGAAGCTCGATGACAGGAGCACCCCGATGGTGTTCCTCGGTTGCGATACGGGCTCAAAGGCATACAAGATGAACGACCCCATCTCGAAGCGCGTACACGTCTCCCACGACGCCATCTTCGACGAGGAGACATGCTGGAACTGGGAGGTGCCGGGGGAGCAGCCAGCAAGCAGCTCCTTCACCGTGGAGTACCCGGTGTACTCCACAATCGCTGCTCAGGCAGTGAAATCGGGGTCCCCGAGCAAAGGGTCCCCGAGCTCCAAGTTCCCGAGCACCAGCATCCCGAGCAGAGCGGCCTCGAGCTCAATGAACCTGGGTATAGCGACCCCGGGCAGAGCGGCCCCGAGCTCAATAACTCCGAGCACAGAGGCTTCGGGCACCAGCTCCCCGACCACCAGCACCTCGGACACAGCGTCCCCGGGCAGCGTGACCAGCGCTGCGCCGGTGCAGCTCGTGACACCGCCGCCGACGCGGCCGGAACTGTTCGACGCCTACGACAGCATAGGTGCCCCACACCGATACCGCCGCATCGAGGACCTTTTGGGGGGGCCTGCCAAACCACCACAACTGGCAGAGCACCTATCCAAAGATGACGAGGTGTTGCATCTGATGGCCAATGAGGAACCGACCACGTTTGCTAAGGCGGAGCTCGAAGAATGCTAGCGCAGTGTGATGTTGTACGAGCTGTCATCAATCGATGACAACTCCCTGGACACTCACCACTCTGCTGGCAGGGCATCGAGCCATTGGGCTCAAGTGGGTGTTCAAGGTGAAGAAGTACGAGCATGGTGCCATCGTCAAGCACAAGGCCTGGCTCGTCGCAAAAGGGTATGTGTAGCGTGCAGGTGTGGACTTCGAGGAAGTTTTTGCGCCGGTGGCAAGGCTCGAGTCCGTGCGGATGATCCTTGCACTGGCGGCGCACCGTGGATGGGAGGTCCATCACTGGATGTCAAGTCGGCGTTTCTCAACGGCGACCTCAAGGAGGAGGTTTTTGTCTCGCAGCTACTGACGTGTCGTTGCCGAGAGTCATGAGCAGTGCGTGTACAGGCTACACAAGGCCCTGTACAGGCTCCGGCAAGCACCGAGGGCATGGAACGCCAAGCTGGACGCGA
Source organism: Elymus sibiricus (assembly GCA_039707655.1). Taxonomy (NCBI): domain Eukaryota; kingdom Viridiplantae; phylum Streptophyta; class Magnoliopsida; order Poales; family Poaceae; genus Elymus; species Elymus sibiricus. The sequence goes on along the minus strand of CM077666.1, from coordinate 525,751,515 downwards.
GCTTGGCCTCGCTCGGCTTCACTCGCAGCGCCTCGGAGCATGGCGTGTACTCGCGAGGGACCGGTGACGCGCTGCTCATCGTCAGCATCTACGTCAATGACCTCATCATCGCCGGAGTTGAGCCACACAAGGTGCGTTGCTTCAATTAAGAGATGAAAACGCTCTTCAGCATGAGCGACCTCGGGCTGCTGCAATACTACCTTGGGCTGGAGGTGAACTAGGAGCGTGGTCGCACCATGATCACTCAAGCAGCCTACACAGGCACACTGCTCGAGCGAGTGGGCATGGAGGACTACGACGCCACTCACTCCCCGATGGAGGCCTGCTGCAAGCTCAAAAAGGAGAGCAAGGAGACGCCGTTGGACGCAACCTTCTATCGAAGCGTCATCAGTAGCCTGAGGTATCTCGTGCACACCCAGACGGGCATCTCGTTCGCCGTCGGGTTCCTGAGCAGGTTCGTGTAGGCACCAGCCAGCGATCATCTCACGGCTGTCAAGCACCTGCTCCGTTACATCGCCAGCACACTCATGCATAGATGCATGTATCGCCACGGCGATGGCGAGACCTTGGTCGGCTACAGCGACTCCGACCACGCCGGCGATGTGGACTCCAGGAAAAGAACCTCAGGCGTGCTGTTCTTCCTAGGGAGCAGTCCAATCAGCTGGCAATCGCCGAAGCAGAATGTTGTCACCACCTCTTCGTGCGAGGCAGAATACATCATAGCGGCGACCGCGGTGTGCCAGGTGATTTGGCTGGCTCGCCTTCTCAGCAAGCTGCTAAACCGAGATGCTGCCCCTGCGATCCTATATGTCGATAACAAGTCAGCCATCTCGCTGTGCAAGAAACCGGTACTTCACGACCACAGCAAGCACATCGATCTCCGCTACCACTTCATACGTTATTGCGTCGAGAAGGCCACAATGACCATGGAGTTCATCGGAACCGGCGAGCAGAAGGCAGACATTCTGACCAAGGCCCTTGGTCACGTTCGCTTCCAGGAGCTACGAGGCATGGTCAGGATCATCAACATCTCACCCCTCCTACTAGGTTGAGGGGGAGATTGTGGGCATCAACCCTGCTCGAGGATTGCTCGTGCTCGGGAGGAGCACAACTCCTTAGTGGGGAGCATGGGGGGAGCCTGTCCATGTGCTATTGTCAGTCAAGCACATGGGGCAGGTGGAATAGTGCTGGTATGATTGTTAAGTGTGACTGGCCATACCATAGTAGGTAGTTGGCATAGAAGACAGTACCTATCTTGTCCCCGCGTCAGGGAGCAGTTGGCTCCCATGACCATAGTAGGTAGCTTCTGTACCTATAGTTGTATAGATAGAGGGAAAAATGAAATGGAAAAGCTCAGATGAGCAGAATACAAAAATCTCAGTGTGTGTCTCTCTCTCTCTCACTCCCTTCTCTCTCGCTCACTCATAAGCCCCGACCACCCCTGGGACAACCCCGAGCACTCACTCTGGCAAGATCGGGTAACAGGTGAGCCTTGGACGTCCTTCTTATGGTCGGCTGCTTCCGCAGGGGGCGAGACCAGCCGCTAACGATAGAATTGCACGACGGCGATGGCATCTTTGATCTCCCACGCGCTGCTGAATCTGGACGACCCAGCTGCGAGAACGGGCAGCATCCGCCAAGCATAGTCGGTGAAGTTGAGGCACGCGACACTTCTGGAGAGCACGAGCAAGGCAGAGTTGTGCACTCATGCCGCCATAATGGTGGTGCGGAAGACAAAAAGTGTCGAGCCAGAGCCTTGACTCCTTGGTGCCGCGCACGCGCACCTCGCACACCCATCGCCCGTACCGTCTCCGGCGCCACATGCCACCGTACAACGGGTGGCGCTTCTCCTTGTACTTAATCCGCCCTGCCGGCCTCTTCAGCGGCCCCTACTCTTGGTCCGACGGAGAGGCAGCGTCGGCGTCCATCTATGGGGACCGTAGAGCACCGAAGTGTGCAGTGTAACTAGTGGGGTAGCGCATGCCTCGACGCTATGGAAGAGGAACAAAGGGTGGTCACTCTCGTGGCAAACTGGTTTCTAATGGACAATCTGGGTTCTCACTCTCACTCACACTAGCGAGCGAGCAGCAGGAAGCTTCATACTTGTGCTCTCTTCTTCAATTTGCAAGCAATTCACTACTGGAAAAAAGGTCGTTGCCGAGTTCCAAGGCCTTTGCCGAGTTCCATTCCTCGGGCTCATGGCAAAACGAGCTGTTTGCCGAGAACAAAACTCGGCAAAGTTGAGTACTCGGTATAGACTACCCTTCACCGAGAGCCACGGAATTAGAACTCGGCAAAACAAAAAGACTCGGCTAACACGCCGTTTGCCGAGAACTCGCCACATGGGACTTGGCAAATAGCAGCCATGTGGCAGGTACGTTCAGTGTTGACGGCTCCATGACGTCAGGGACACTTTTGTTGAGATCCCCATACACGATACTCGGCAAAGATTTTCAAAATTCTTTTTTTACTTGTAGAAAACGTTTGCCGAGTCCTTTGACAAGAAACTCGGTATAGTTGTTATGGTGTTCCCACGTTTGGCCACGTGTCCCGTTTTGCCGAGTTTTGCGGCTCTCGGCAAACAATTATATTTTCTTTTTTTAAACTATGAAAGACCTTTGCCGAGTTCCACTGCTGCAAGCTTGCCAAACCACCTGTTTATGCTGGCAGGGGTAGTCAGGCGCCACAGCTACCAAGAGATGCACTTGGTAAAGGTTACCTTTTTCGAGTTCAGTACTCGGCAAAATCTACCAAAAGTGCCTTTTGTAGTTCAACTTCTCTTAAGCCCTGCAACTGAATTTTTTTTACAGGCATCACCATTTATACATCATATATAATCCTCACAAACTAGCAACCTAGTCACATCACATACCAACAAGTTCACAAACTAATACCAACAAGTTCACAAGTCCATACATAGTCCATACAACATAGAAAGTTCAACGCTTAACATCAACTCCATGGATGCTTAACATAGTGACATAACCAACACAAAAGCATCATACGAGTCACTAACATGACCTCTCGGCGCTGAACATCAACTCCGTGGACATGAGCTCTACGCTTGTGGAGGAGGAGGAGGGGGGGCATGCCTCATAGCCTTGAGAGTTTCCCGAAACACCTATAGGAGGAGGAGGAGGAACATGCCAGCATTGTATCACAGTGGTCGATCGGTTAATATTGGTGGCTATATGGGAAAGTACTAACCTTGAACTCTGCCTCGAGCCTCTCTCTAGCCGCCACTTCTTCCTGCAGCCGTGCCGCCTGTGCGGCCTCTGCTTCCTCCTGTGCGGCTTGTTCTGCCTCCAACGCGGCTTATAATATGTCATCGCAGTCTCAAATATAGGTTGCAATGCAAGAATGTAAAGACATTGGTATATATGAAAGCTACAAACCTGGAGCCGTGAAATCTCACACGAATCAGCCATTGGGCGACTCCTTATGAAGGGACTTTGAGCTTGTGCTTTGCGCCCGGATCTGAGATAGCTTGGGATGAGAGGAGGTTGCGATCGCGCCATTGAAAATGAGGTGGCGGCCACTCTTCTTCCCACCTCCTGCCCTCATGACCAACTCTGGATCGGGTGGCTACTCCATAGGATTAGCGTCCTCCCCATGCTTCTCCCGGTACATAGCTTTGTACGCTTCAAACCTCTATTTGGCCGAGTCATTGCAATACTCCTGGCCCTCCTTTCCCCTATGTCCATGTGCCCACACTTGCATGATGTTGACGTCGCCCCCAGGCTGTTCTCTCGCCTGCAAGAGAAAGAATCATGATTAATAAATGTAGATGCACCTAGAGACAAAATTGACCTTGGGGTTGCACGTACCATTTTTTTGGAGAGATGTCAGGTTGAGGCTCCCCTGGACATGTGACGGACCCTTCATCCGCAGCCGCTCCCCCCTTTTCAGAACGTTCCACGCCTGCCACTCGGGGTCGCACCACATATCCACCAACGCCGCCCAACAATCGGCTGGGATCCATGGCTCCCTCACCCACTCAGACAGAAGACAACATATGACGAATAAAAGGAACAAGCAGCTGCTGATGCAAGTAGTAGCAAGAAGTGACGTGACTTACCGATAAGTACTTGTCCCGGTCCATATTGGTGTGGCAAGCAACAGACTTTGTCATCTTGTTCCCATCTAGATCCAAGGGGCGAGCTCTCATCACGGCCAGGTACCGCACACTGTGCTTTATGTCGTAGAGACGCTGCCTGGCAACTTGCTCCACCATCAGGCATGCTTCATCCAGGTGCCCATCCTCGCAGGTAAAGTGCTCCTACAACAAAGCATATAGTAGTTAAATAATTACCAAGTGTCGGATATGGACCAGTGTAGTGCCAAAGGTACTTACCCATAGATCTCGCTGGATCCAGTTGGCCTTGCTGTCTCCTGGGCACTCATCATCTGGGACGCCTTTGTAGTGCTCCCAGGTGAAACCTGGTGATGGCGGCTTCTTGACCCTCGGCTTGACCAAGCCAGGGAAGTGCGCCTTCAGAAGAGGGCCAATGAGGTGGTTCACCTGGCACTTGTGTGAACCTGCTTGAACGAGGTGCCACTTACTGTACAACGAAAAGGAAAGCTATATGTCAGTGTTCAAATATTATATGCTAAATAACTTGTAAGATCGTCATTAACCTATCTCCGCAGGATCGAATGATAGGCCAGTGCTCGGCAGGCGTGGGGTTTGGGACCTCTGACGGACAACGCCCAGAGCGCTTACTCCTGCCTGTAGAGCCAGAGGCAGACCCCGAGTCATCCTCACGCACCATCTGCTCTGCCTCCTCCTCCTTGCTGGTAGCGAACGGATCATGGTCGTAGTGGTCTCCTGGGCCGCCTCCTCCTCGTCGGTAGCGTCAGATCGTGGTCATCCGTGATGGAGGGTGCAGAACCAGTCGAGGAAGAGTGGTCACGACCGCCGCTGCCGAAAAGCCTCTATGCTTTTCTAAATCGCTTCATGCGTGATGAAGCACCTGCTATAAGAAAGACAGAACAAACATGTTATAGAATTTGTAGTAAAAGCTCTATTCTGAAAGTAATGTCTATACATATGGTATTGACGATTCAGTTACAAGAAAAAAGTTGAAAGGCCTTTATGAATAGATGTATGTCCTTTTGTATGCACACATTCAAGATAGGCATGCTTTGAAGATTGAAAGAAATTAGAAACGATGCTTATTGTACTAGCAGGGCCAACCTAGCTACCTTACTACCTAGTAAAGGGAGATGATACATGCTATTCATCTTACATCATATATCCACCCTTTGCTAATACCTAGTTGTCTTCTATCAGACATCCGTCTCTCTAAGTAAATATTGTCTCTTTTATCATCCTACCCATAGTCATAGGAAAGTGTGGAAGTTCCCAACAAATTATGGAAGAGTAGTGGCAACAATGTTGTTTGACTTGATACCATGAAATCTCATTAGATTCTATTAGGTACATTTGTTTGTCCATATCCTTCCCATGATCACCTACATAGCTCTAAACTTTGTGTCCGAAAGTCACCTATCTCTGTAAGAAAATATCACTTAGCTCTAAACTGTTGATCCTAATTTCAGTCCTCACCTCATCAAACACTAGAGATGAATAGCTTTATAATCACTTATAAGAAGAATTAATTCCAAATTTATATGAATAAATTTATATGAACAGATTCGGTCTTGTTTTCAACATTAACTGAAAATTTCCAAATTTATATGAACAGATCACTCAGAGAGAGAGAGAGGAGAGAGACGAATTGCTTACCTAGTGGCTGGTGGTCGCCGGAGAAGATGCGCCGCCCGAAGCCGCCCCTCCTCTCCTTGTTCTTGCCTCCTGGACGAACATGAACGGAGGAGAGGCTCACGATGATGGCGGCTGGCGGCGGTGGGCGGCTGGGGGTTGCGGCGGCGGTGGGCGATCTGGATTAGAGAAGAGAAGTGAGAGAGAAAGAGAAAGGGGATCGCGCAGCTAGCGTGATCTAGGTTAGGGCTTTGCCGCGAATCGAAACTCGGGAACTCGCCAAATATGATGTTTACTGAGATTCGTCTATTAAGCTCTCGGAAAAGTCTACGTCCGCAGATCTAGGTGTAGGATCGAAAGTAGGTCTAGAGGGGGGTGATTAAACTACTTGACCAATAAAAACCTAGCCTTTTCCCAATTTTAGTTCTTTGCAGATTTTAGCAATTCTAGCAAGTTTACTAGCACCCTACACATGCAAGTCTAATATAGTGGCAGCATAAAGTAAAGACTTTCCACGTGAAAGTAGAGGAGGGGTTTGGAGATAATCAAACGCAATGAAGACACGATGATTTTTGGAGTCGTTCCGACAGGTGGTGCTATCGTACATTCACGTTGATGGAGACGTCAACCCACGGAGCGTAACGGTTGCGCGAGTCCATGGAAGGCTCCAAGCACGAAGGGTCCATGAAGAAGCACCTTGTCTATGCCATCACGGCTTACTCCCACTAGTACAAAACGGGCCTTTAGTCCCGGTTGGGAAGGGCCTCTAGTCCCGGGTCACCAACCGGGACAGCCCAGTCGGGACTAAAGGCTCCCACCCTTTAGTCCCGGTTGGTCACAAACCGCGACTAAAGGCCCTCCACGTGGCCGCGCTCGTGCGCTGGGGCTGGGGACCTTTAGTCCCGGTTGGTGACACCAACCGGGACTAAATCCCTGCCACTTTAGTCCCGGTTGGTGACACCAACCGGGACTAAAGGTTTAGGGGTTTAGGGTTTATTGTTTATTTTTCCTTTTCATTTTGTGTTTTCCATTTAATTCTTTTTCATTTCAAACATATTTTACGCTACTACGTACTCTACACGTTATGCATAGATAATAGAATTTCTCGTAGAACCAATCATATATCATAGAATTTCTCGTACGACCATGCATGCATACACATATATATATACAATTTGGTATATACAATTTCTCCTACAATTTGCAGATCATTACATGCAGGCATTAGGTGAAATGGTATACTCCGTCGGGAGATATGACCTGCTCAAGCAAAAATCCCGCCATTTCCTCTTGAAGTGCTCGTATGCGGTCCTTTGGTAGGAGCCTATCCCGCATCTCCATCATCTTTAAAGATGGAGATCAATATAAATATATTAGTTGTGTGTATATATATTAGATCATGATAAAAAAATGTGAATAGTGTTTACGTACCCAAAGATATCTTTCATCTTTGGTCTTTTCGGTAATAGAGCGAATGAACTCGAGAATGTAGTATGCACATAAATTTGTCCCCTTTTCCTGCCTCATACAGTACTTTACGAGAATAGAATTCAATCAGATAATAATCAAGCATGATAATGGTATTGAAACTAGAATTAAAGAGATGCGCGGACGTAGCTAGTACTACTTAATTACCTTGCCCCGTCGCCATTTCAGCTGTGGTTTCCATTGACCGACAACCTCTTGGATGAACTTTTTCCAAACCCTGCCCGGCAAAGAAAATGAATAAAGGAGTTATTAATTACTTGATATCAGGAAATGAACTAAAGAGGCCGACATAGTGCGATAATGATTGAAATTACCTGTCGAGCATCAACTTCAGGCTTCTGTATTCTTCAGGGTCTTTACCTAGTGAGTCCAGTACTTCAACAGTTCCCTCGTCAACTCTAATGATTAGCAGGATCCAGTGGAATCTGCGCACACGTTTGTATAAGCGCGCATGCATAACTCATCAACTACACTTAACATCGAGTAAGCAAAAATAGAATTTGTAGTACAAGACAGTAACACTCACCTAAAGTTGTAAGGAAAAAGTATTTCTGGTCTGGTATTTAGGTCCTTCAAAAACAATAGCAAGCTATTCTCTGTGTCTTGTGGGTAGTTATTTAACACAGTTTCATAAACGGTATTTGGGTCAATGAACCCAATGCCATAGACTCCATCTCTGTTCATTTAAAAAATCTTCATTCTGCATATATAATACCACACAAAAGAATATAGTGAGGATAATTACAGGCAATGAACGAGCTGAGCTAGAGACTTAAATTACAGAAAGAAATCACTTACAGACAATAGCAACTGACGAGAGATTTGTCGAGTGCGTCTTGATTGAATAACTGAAAAAATTCTGGAATTTCAATCCACACAGCATTTCCATGGAAGTAATGCTCTGGCTTGACTTTCACCATGAGGCTCTCTCGCCCGGCATTTACTTCTCTCCGGTACCACTGATGCAATTTGCGCATTTGCGTTGGTAGAAGCTCCTCCTCGTCAGGCCTGACCAGAGGCTTCCCGGGGACATATTTCCATGCTAGTTCCTTCGGATCCATCGTGGGAAATTCCTCGATGCCTAGGAGTTGTTCAAAAGTGACACCCATCTCTCTAGCCATCTCTCTTTCAGCGTCGGTTACCGCCTTATCGGTACTCACCTTGAGCGGGGGGATCGATTGCACTGCCTGTTCTCCGAGCTGGGGAACAGTTTTCCCGCTTTTATTACTACTTGTAAGGCTCGACTGCTGCTTTTTTTGTTGATAATATGACTTGCTAATAGAGCGTTCATAGTCTGATTGCCTTTTCTCCACAGCCGGTTTAGCATTATCCAAAAAGTGTTGTACGGCTTTCTCAGGTATTTTCTACTTTGGCGGCGGGGGCGGTTTCGGTGCAAAATGGGCCTGCAATTCGGAAGCCACTTGGGCTTTGGTTTCGTCCTCAGTCATCTCGTAAGCCAACTTCTTTTTGGCAGGAGGTTCGGGTTTCTTCTTTGGTGCTCTCTTCCGCTTTGGAGTCGGCCCACGCGGCGGAGATCGATATCGCGTACTCGCGCTGGGCTCCGTCTCGAGGTGGGGTGGATTCGGCTGACGCGGCGGAGATCGATATGGTGGCGGACTCGCGGTGTGCTCCGTCTTGAGTTGGGTTGGAGTCGGCTGACGCGGCGGACTTGGAGGAGGAGTCGGTGCCCTTGGCGTCGAGTTTGGAAAGACGATGCAATCCTTTCTCCATACAATGATACCACGTATCACTTCTCCCAGTGTCTGCTCCCCTTGACCTCCAGGAATGTCAAGCTGTAGTGAGTCATATGCCGACAGAACTTCATCCACCCCGACACGAGCATAGCCAGGTGGAATCGGATTGCCGTGGAAGGTTGCTTCAGGAGGATTTGGTAAAGCATAGCCGTCCGCCACCTTCATGGATATGTTCTTCAGTGGAAGGTGTAGCTCACAACTTGTCGTCTCTTCGATATCATCCACGGGGTAGCAAGCCAGCAGTGCATCATCGGCCGGGACCCCCATGCAACCCATGATGCTTTTCGGCATAGATGGGACGGTGCTATCCAATGTTGGATCTGCTTGCTGCTGCCGCTGAGACGCCCTTTCCAGGCTAAGTGTGTCGATCTGCTCCCGCTGCCGCATGAAAGCGCGTTCGAACTCCGCGTGCTTTGCTTCTAGTTGTTGAAACAGGGTTGCATCCTGCTTCTTCTTGTCTTCCTCCTGCTTCTTCTTTCTCGCACGACTTCTATAACTGGGGTTCCAGTCCGCAAACCCCTCAACCCACGGAACAACGCCTTTGCCTCGTGTTCGTCCCGGGTGTTCAGGATTCCCGAGGGCGCGTGTAAGCTCGTCGTTCTCTCTCTCGGGCTGGAACACCCCCGTTCGAGCCGCTTCTATTGCATCAAGTAAAGCGTCCGAGGCTTCTTTAAGACTTGCCTGCTCAATAATCTCCCCTGTCTTTGGGTCCAACTTTCCCCCATGCGCATAAAACCAAGTCCTGCACCTGTCGGGCCAACCCAATGTTTTTGGAGTGACCCCTGCAGCAATCATCTTTTCCTCGGATTCGTCCCACTTAGGCCGACCAGTCTTGTAGCCACCTGGCCCCAGAACATGGTGAAACTGTTTCTTCTCAGCATTGATCTTGTTTTTCCTCGACCTTTCCTTAGCTGCTTCCGATTCCTTGAACTCCACAAATAAGTCCCAGTGATCTTTGGCCTTGTCCAGTGCTCTAGTGAATTCTGGAGTCTGCTTTCCTGTTTCGACGTACCAGGCCCATAATCTTTTCTTGTGGTTGCGGAATTGTGTGGCCATCTTCTGAAGAGCACTCTTCTTGACTTTCTCCCGTTCTGCATCTGTTAAATGCTCTGGTAGGGTGAAATGTGACATGAGCAGTTCCCAAAGCAGATCTTTTGCTCTTTCGTCGACAAAACTAACTCCTGGATCTCCCTTTGGCTTATTCCATTCTTGAACGGAGATCGGGATTTGGTCCCTGACAATAACTCCGCACTGACGAGGAAATTTGTCCGCATTCTTTTTAGGAGCAAGCGGTTCGCCATTTGGTTTGATCTCATCGATGTTGTACTTTATGCCAGCCTGCAACTTTTTGGCCGGGCCTCGTACTGCCCTGCTTGTAGAAGATTTGCTCGATCCGGAGGGCTAAAAGAAGAAAGATTCCTTAATATATATATATATATATACAAATCAATTAATACATGTAATGATCACTAGAGGCCTTATATATACCTCGCCGGTCTTTGTTAATTGAAGATCATTGCCTTCGCCATCATTGTTTCTGTGGCCTTCGTCTGTTGGTTCTTCCTCAAATATTCCCTCTCCGGAATTGTTCAGATATTGTGAGCCGTCATCTTCAGGTTCACCCTCTGGGTTTCGAATCATGTCGAACATGATATGCTCTTGATCATGGTCGTCTTTGCCGCTAGCGTCCATAGCTTAACTAATCCAGAAGAAAGATAAAACAATTTAGTATTCAAATTAGAATGCATCTCGAATAATATCACTAATACATCTCGAATAATCCAATTAATGCATCATCGAATATTATCGAATATAATCTCGAATATTATCACTAATACATCTCGAATAATAATCCAGTTAATGCATCATCGAATATTATCGAATATAATCTTGAATACATCTCGAATATTATCACTAATGCATCATCGAATATTATCGAATATAATCTCGAATACATCTTGAGTATTATCACTAATACATCTCGAATATTATCATATAACATCACTAGCTAATACAGATCGAATACTATCGAATAATCCAGTTGACTCGCGGTTCCTGAGGCGCGGGCGGTGGACACCCAAAGAGAAGGAACCATCACAGGATCATAGCTCGGGTGAGATCCCTGAAGAATGTTCCAGGTATTGGAGAACCTGACGTCCAACACAACCATGTAGCGATGGACGTGCTCGACCTCCTCCCTGACACGGCGACGTACCACCTCCTCGGGGGCCGGCTGCCTCCGCACCGATAGTGGCCCACGTGACCGCCACCAAAGAAGCTCCGGGTCGACGATGGGAGCCCGGTTCCTCACCAAGCTGCGCGCCCCGGAAGGTAGCACCCCCCAGTGCCAGCCCGGCGGAGCCCAGTCCCGGACATGGCGCCTCTCAAGCAGGTTGTCGCCACCGAGTCGACGACGAGGATGCGGGCCGGGCATCGTCGACGCCAAAAATGTTTCTATGCAAATTTAACATTTTTTAAATGCTTGATTATGATTTTTGTAATTCTTGTTCACTTGATTTTAAAAATACATGACAAACTTTTGCAAATACAGCATTAAGATATTAACATTTTCCAAATAAGATATTAACATGTTTTTGATCAATATTTTTAAGATACAACATTAAAATATTTTTAATACATGGTCAACTTTTTTCTATGCAACTTTTTTCTATGCAAATTTTTTCTATACTATACATGATACAACATTAAAAGTATAAAAAACTAAAAAATAGAAGAAAAAAAACTAGCTAGTGAAAAAAAACTGTCTATGCAAATTCCACCGTCCATCTACATACAGAGCATTACTTCCAATACGAGCAAGCCAGGAGGGGATCGGGGCAGGGCGTCGGGGCCGGGCAACCTATATATATATATATATATATATATATATATATATATATATATATATATATATATATATATAGATATAGATATATATATCAATTCATCACATGCATATCCATATATCCATACATACACATACATCCATTCATCAAATTTCCATATATCCGTACATATACAAAAAAAAAATTTATTCATCCATACAAATTAAAAAAATTAACTACAACATATCCATACAATCTATCCATACATTCATCAACACACCTCTATTACTACCTCATATCCATACTAAACAAATTTAACATCACAAAATTTCAAACAAAGTGATGAACTAGGGTTCACCTACTGCCATCCATCCATGAATCCATCCATCCATCCATGAATCCATCGATCCATCCATTTGGGGAAGAGGGGGAGGAGGGGGAAAGGGTGCTCACCGTGGGGCAGCGACGACGAGGACGGGGCTCGATCGGGGGCGGCGACGAGGAGCGGGCTGGGGGGCGGCGATGCTCAGGGAGGACGGCGAGGAGGTCCGGCGACGGTCAGCGGGCTCGGGGACGGCTCGGGGCAGGGCGTTGCGGCAGCCTGGTGGCGGCGTGGCGGTGGTTCGGCGTCGGGGCAGAGGCGCGAAGAGAAAGAAGATTGGGGAGGAAGAAGGGCCGGGGCGGTTAATATATATACCTGGACCTTTAGTCCCGGTTGGTGGCTCCAACCGGGACTAAAGGCCTACCTTTAGTCCCGGTGCGAGCCACCAACCGGGACTAAAGGTGAATTTCACCAGGCCGAGTGGCGGGAAGCTCAGACCTTTAGTCCCAGTTGGTGGCTCGCACCGGGACTAAAGGGGGGCCTTTAGTCCCGGTTGGAGCCACCAACCGGGACTAAAGGGTTGGTCCTGGCGTGGTGGAAGTTTAGTCCCACCTCGCCAAGCGAGAGGCATTCGCACCTGTTTATAAGCCCCGCTGTGATAACCGTCTCAAGCTCCTCTCAAAAGCAGGCAGTATATGCCTAACGTTCCTCTCTGCCCTGTTGGGCCTACTTGTCCTGCGGGCCTGCATCCTGGCCCATATAAAGTTGGGTTTCTAGTCGTATGCAGGCCGTGGTGGCCTAGTAGGCGGGCATTTTTTTAGTTTTTGCAAATGTTTTAGTCCCGGTTGGTGGCTCCAACCGGGACTAAAGGTCTTTTCCAGTTTTTTTTTTGAAATTTCTGTGAATCACTAGTTTGTGAATAACTTTACTTTAAAAATAGATTTTTGAGTGATTCTTTTTCCTGCTGTTTAATATTAGTGTGTTTTATCAGTATGTTCAATTTGGTAATTTTTAGGTTATTTAAATAGGTGTTTTAATCAAAAACAGATTCTGTTTAGCTCTTTTAGTTTTATAGGTCAAAAAAATCATTAAATGCATGAAAAATAGCGAATGAAGTCAGAAAGGGTTGAAAATTTATGATGTGGCTTTGAATGGTGCATGTTGAATGCACAAAAAGTCTGGAGTTAAAATATGTTTAAAAAAATGAAATGCCGTTGTGACAGATGAGTTTTCGTCCGAAACCCTGATACTTCGAAAGAGATTGTCCAGTTTGTACACGAAGTGCATCCAAGTTTTGCCGTAACCCTCTCAACTTTTCAGCACATGCTATGTGGGTGAAATGATGATACCATGCCAAGTTTCAACCTTTTCAGAGTTCATTTGTAGTGCTTTTCAATTTCAGGGTCATTTAGCTCAAAAAAATCAATAAATGCATGAAAAATAGCAAATGAAGTCAGAAAGGGTTGAAAATTGATGATGTGGCTTTGAATGGTGCATATTGAACGCACAAAAAGTCTGGAGTTAAAATAAGTTTAGAAAAATAAAATGCCTTTGTAACAGATGAGTTTTCGTCCGAAACCCTGATACTTCGAAAGAGATTGTCCAGTTTGTCCACGAAGTGCATCCAGTTTTTGCCGTAACCCTCTCAACTTTTTAGCACATGCTATGTGGGTGAAATGATGATACCATGCCAAGTTTCAACCTTTTCAGAGTTCATTTGTAGTGCTTTTCAATTTCAGGGTCATTTAGCTCAAAAAAATCAATAAATGCATGAAAAATAGCGTTCCTTCGCGTTTCAAATGCCAAAAAACATATATATACCCTAACTACTACAAAGATTCCCTCCGGTTTGTCCGTAGTGGGACTTTCCAGATAAGTCCGGAAACTCACTAGAGAAGAAAGTGATGACGGTGAAGCCGGTCACATCCCAGAGTGGGATATTGGGGTATAAAACTTTTTCTTCGCGTGTGTCCCTTTGCGCCGTAACCATGGACAATCTTCATCATTTAACAGGATGCTTGGGTCAGTCTTCACTGTGAAGGGAGCAATTTCATGAAACTTTTCATAATCTTCTGACATGTCTGTCTTGTCCTCCACTCCCACGATGTTTCTTTTCCCTGAAAGAACTATGTGGCGCTTTGGCTCATCGTATGATATCTTCGCTTCCTTATCTTTTCTTTTTCTCGGCTTGGTAGACATGTCCTTCACATAGAAAACCTGCGCCACATCATTGGCTAGGACGATTGGTTCGTCTGTGTACCCAAGATTGTTGAGATCCACTGTTGTCATTTCGTACTGCGGGTCTTCCTTTACCCCGCCTCCAGTCAGATTGACCCATTTGCACCGAAACAAAGGGACCTTCAAATCACGTCCATAGTCAAGTTCCCATATCTCCTCTATGTAACCAGAATATGTGTCCTTTGGCCTATTGGTGTTTGCTGCATCAAAGCGGACACCACTGTTTTGGTTGGTGCTCTTTTTATCTTGGGCGATCGTGTAAAATGTATTCCCATTTATCTCGTACCCTTTGAAAGTCGATATAGTCGAAGATGGTGACTTGGCCAGCAAGTACAGCTCATCTCCAACAGCGCCGTCATGCATGAGACGTGTTTGCAACCAACCGCCGAATGACGCCATGTGTGTACGTTTGATCCAGGGCTCAGACTGCTCCGGGTTCTTGGAGCGTACACTATCCAGGTGTTCCTCGATATACGGAGCCACCAAGCTGGAATTTTGTAGAACTGTGTAGTGTCCTTGCGCCCAAGAATGCCCGTCCATACATATTACTGAATCCTTTCCTAGCGTGCCTTTTCCACCCAGTCTGCCCTCATGCCACGATTCGGGAACACCAATCGGCTTAAGGTCAGGAATAATGTCAACACAAAACTCAATGACCTCCTCTGTTTCATGGCCCTTGGAGATGCTTCCTTCTGGCCTAGCACGGTTATGAACATATTTCTTTAAGACTCCCATGAACCTCTCAAAGGGGAACATATTGTGTAGAAATACAGGACCCAGAATGGCAATCTCGTCGACTAGGTGAACTAGGACGTGCATCATGATATTGAAGAAGGATGGTGGGAACACCAACTCGAAACTGACAAGACATTGCACCAAATCATTCTGTAACCTTGGTAGGATTTCTGGATCAATTACCTTCTGAGAGATTGCATTGAGGAATGGACATAGCTTCACAATGGCTAATCGAACATTGTCCCGTAGAAGTCCCCTCAATGCAACCGAAAGCAATTGCGTCATAATCACGTGGCAGTCATGAGACTTTAGGTTCTGGAACTTTTTCTCTGCCATATTTAGTATTCCCTTTATATTCGACGAGAAGCCAGACGGGGCCTTCATACTGAGCAGGCATTCAAAGAAGATTTCCTTCTCTTCTTTGGTAAGAGCGTAGCTGGCAGGACCTTGATACTGCTTTGGATGCATGTCGTCTTTTCCGTGCATACGTTGCTGGTCCTCCCATGCCTCCGGTGTATCTTTTGTCTTCCCATACACGCCCAAGAAGCCTAGCAGGTTCACGCAAAGATTCTTCGTCACGTGCATCACGTCGATTGCAGAGCGGACCTCTAGGTCTTTCCAAATGGGTAGGTCCCAAAATATAGATTTCTTCTTCCACATGGGTGCGTGTCCGTCAGCGTCATTCGGAACAGATTGTCCGCCAGGACTCTTTCCAAAGATTACATTTAAATCCTTGACCATATCAAGTATATCATCACCAGTACGGTGGCGAGGCTTCTTCCGGTGATCTGCCTCACCTTTGAAATGCTTGCCTTTCTTTCTTAAGAGATGCTTGATCGGAAGAAATCGACGATGTCCCAGGTACACATTCTTCTTACATTTATCCAAATATATACTTTCGGTCTCATCTAAACAGTGCGTGCATGTGTGGTATCCCTTGTTTGTCTGTCCTGGAAGGTTGCTAAGAGCAGGCCAATCATTGATGGTTATAAACAGCAACGCTCGTAGGTCAAATTCCTGCTGTTTGTGCTCATCCCACACACGTACACCTTTTATGTCCCACAGCTATAAAAGTTCTTCAAGTAATGGCCTTAGGTACACATCAATGTCGTTGCCGGGTTGCTTGGGGCCTTGGATGAGCACTGGCATCATAATGAACTTCCGCTTCATGCACAACCAAGGAGGAAGGTTATAGATACATAGAGTCACAGGCCAGGTGCTATGATTGCTGCTCTGCTCCCCAAAAGGATTAATGCCATCTGCACTTAAACCAAACCATACGTTCCTTGCGTCATCTGCACAGTCCCACCACTTTCTCTCAATTTTTCTCCACTGCGACCCGTCAGCGAGTACTCTCAACTTCCCGTCTTTCTTACGGTCTTTGTGCATCGCATCAACTTGGCATGCTCTTTGTTTTGGAACAAATGTTTCAACCGTGGTATTATAGGAGCATACCACATCACCTTGGCAGGAATCCTCTTCCTGGGGCGCTCGCCCTCAACATCATCACCAGGGTCATCGCGGCTGATCTTATAGCGCAATGCACCGCATACCGGGCATGCATTCAGATTCTCATACTCCTCACCGCGGTAGAGGATGCAGTCATTAGGGCATGCATGTATCTTCTGCACCTCTAATCCTAGAGGGCAGACAGCCTTCTTTGCTTCGTACGTACTGTCGGGCAATTCGTTGTCCTTTGGAAGCATCTTCTTTAACATTTTCAGCAACTTTTCAAATCCCTTGTCAGCTACACCATTCTCTGCCTTCCATTGCAGCAATTCCAGTGTGGTACCCAGCTTTTTCTTGTCGTCTTCGCAATTTGGGTACAACAATTTTTTGTGAGCCTCTAACATGCGCTGCAACTTCAACTTCTCCTTTTCACTTTCGCAGTTTCTCTTTGCATCAGCAATGGCCCGACCAAGATCATCAGCGGGCTCATCTGATGCCTCTTCTTCAGCTTCTTCTTCTTCATTCTCTTCCCCCATTGTAGTACCATCGTATTCAGGGAACTCAACATAGTTGTCATCATCCTCTTCTTCTTCATTCTCTTCCATTAGAACCTCTCTTTCTCCGTGCGTGGTCCAACAGTTATATCCGGACATGAAACCAGACGTAAACAGGTGGACGTGAATGACTTTTGAGCTAGAATAATTCCTATCATTCTTACAGACACCACATGGACAACACATAAAACCATTCCGCATGTTTGCCTCAGCCGCACGTAGAAAACTATGCACACCATTAATGAACTGGGGAGAGCGTCGGTCATCCTACATCCATTGCCGACTCATCTTCATTACACAACACCGAAAAGACCAAATTAATACAAGTTCATACATAAAGTTCATACACACTTATTCTCATAAAACAACATAAAACTATCTAGCTAAAGCATTTAAATGCAACAACAAATGCGATCAAAATCGCAACTAAGGTAATAATTGATCCAACAGCATAATGATACCAAGCCTCTTTATTAATGGCATAGTTTCTAATCTTTCTAATCTTCAAGCGCATTGCATCCATCTTGATCTTGTGATCATCGACGACATCGGCAACATATAACTCCAATTTCATCTTCTCTTCTTCAATTCTTTTCAATTTTTCTTTCAAATACTCGTTTTCTTTTTCAACTAAATTTAACTTCTTGACAAGAGGGCCGGTTGCAATTTCCGGTTCACATACCTGCTAGATAAAAATATCTATTTCAACTTGATGGGCATAATTTTCATAAACGCAAAATGCAACAAATAGTTATAAAAGAGAATATATATACCACATCCGAATTATAAACCGAACGAGGGCCGACGGGGACGGATATCAAAGTCATGGCACTATGTATAACAAACAATCATACATGTAAGAAAATTATACAATTAACTATCTAAATCATACAAATAAGATTTTTTTATAAAATGGATAAGAACAAGATGCTCACCAAGGTGTGGTGCCGGCGACGGGACGGTGCGGGCGATCGACGGTGGTTAGGACGGGGACGGGAAGGCACTAAGTAAACCACACCTACACATATGCAAACTAAGAAGTTAATTTGAGCTCAAATTGCATATAAATCAAAATAACTCCCACATAATTACTCCCAAACTAGAACCCACAAATCACTATACTTATAGAGCATTGCACGAGCTAATCTAGCAATGAGAGATGAAAAGAAAAAGTTGCTAACCTTTGTGAACACTTGGATAGATGGGGTGCCTTCAAATCTTGACAAATCTTTGGCAAAAATGGAGGATGAGCTCGAGAGCAAGGGGAAGAACAGAGGAGAGAAAGGGGAAAACAGAGAGAATGGGCTCGGGCTGGACGAAGGGTTTATATAGGGACGTCTTTAGTCCCGGTTTGTATCACAAACCGGGACTATAGGGTCCACCTGTAGTCCCGGTTTGTGATACAAACCGGGACTAAAGGGGCTTGTGGGGCCCCAGCCTGACACCAGCCTGCCACCACCCCTTTAGTCCCGGTTTGTATCACAAACTGGGACTATAGGGTCCACCTCTAGTCCCGGTTTGTGATACAAACCGGGACTAAAGGGCTCGTGGGGGGCCCAGCCTGACACCAGCCTGCCACCACCCCTTTAGTCCCGGTTTGTATCACAAACCGGGACTATATGTAGAAAATGAACCGGGACTAATGATGCCCGTGCCCCCGACCGCTCCTAGCCGTTGGAACCGGGACTAATGGTCACAGTAGTCCCAGGCCGTAATCAAACCGGGACTAAAGGGGCTGACGAAAGGTCTGTTTTCTACTAGTGTCCCACGAAGGACTAGCTTCACTCGGGTAGATCTTCACGAAGTAGGCGATCTCCTTGCCCTTACAAACTCTTGGTTCAACTCCACAATCTTGGAGGCTCCCAAGTGACACCTAACCAATCTAGGAGACACCACTCTCCAAAAGGTAATAGATGTTGTTGTTGATGATGAACTCCTTACTCTTGTGCTTCAAAAGATAGTTTCCTCAACACTAAAACACTCTCTCACAGATTTTGGCTATGTGGTAGGAGAGGGATTGAACTGGAAAGCAACTTGGGGAAGCTAGAGATCAAGGATCAAAGGTTGGAGTGGAATCCTCTTGATCTCAACACAAGGGTAGGTGGTTCTCTCTCAGAAAATGGACATGGGAGGTGGTAGCTTCAAACTGGTTGCTCTCTAAGAGTTGGTGGAATTGGTGGGGGTATATATAGGCAGCACCAAAAATCCAACCGTTACACACCTTTATGAACTACTCGGTGGGACCGGGTTAAAACACTCGGTGAGACCGATTAGTACAAAGATTTGAACTTTAGGCTTTTCGATGAGACCAGATGAAACCTCTCGGTGGGACCGAGTGAAGTTGACCTAAGCACTTTCCACACTTCGGTCTGACCGATTGAAACCATTCAGAAATTCCGATGTGTGAACAATAGGTAACAGAAGGTTGGAAAGTGCTCTTCGATGGGACCGACGGGCCAACTCGGTGAGACCG
The DNA here is from genome assembly GCA_039707655.1 of Elymus sibiricus. Classification (NCBI taxonomy): domain Eukaryota; kingdom Viridiplantae; phylum Streptophyta; class Magnoliopsida; order Poales; family Poaceae; genus Elymus; species Elymus sibiricus. Next base: position 525,731,952 of record CM077666.1, on the reverse strand, counting down.
AGACGCTAGGGTTTAGGCAGTGGCTATGTCAAGTGTATCTCGGTGGGTCTGGCTATATGTGTTTCGGTGGGACCGAGATTGACTTTAGGGTTTTGGACATAGATGAATGTGAGAGTGTGACTGAGGATTTTGTAGCAATATCTCCAAGCACTTGAGCAGTTAGACCATGATCAAAACCTCATCCCCTTTTAATAGTATTGGCTTTCATATGGACTCAATGTGATCTTGGATCACTTAACCAAAAATGTAGAGTCTTGAAGCTTTGGCAACACATGTCCTTTGCATTTTGAGGGTCCACCTTCACATTCCATTGCCATACTTATATTGAACTTTCCTGAAATATTCTTTGAATAAGCATTAGTACAATGATGTAGATGTTGTTATGAATTACCAAAACCACATAGGGATTAGTTGCACTTTCAATCTCCCCCCTTTTGGTAATTGATAACAACATATAGATCAAAGCTTCGATATAAGATATAATATGAATAACATCGCTTTGAGAAGTATGTGATAAGCAAGAGCTCCCCCTAAATTCGTGCATTATTTAAGATTTGTGTTTGAATGCAAATGCACAATCGATTAGGTTCATGAGGTAACTCTTCCATGCCACATACATCTTGGTGGTGCGCACAAAAGAATATGAATGGAAAACAATAAGCATTCATCACCAAGACACACATGTGAATGACCACGATAACATGCATAAGCAAATGATAGGGAGCAGCATGAGTACGATAAGCAAACAAAGTACAGTCAAGCAAACGACATAAGAGTATTACAAACCAAACAAACTGAAGTATCTCAAATAAGAACCAAATGCAAGGCACTCTCTCACTTGAAACCGTAAGATCTATATCACTCTCCCCCTTTGGCAACAAGTTACCAAAAAGTTTGAATGACATATATCTAAGCGTCACTCTGGGCTCGATCCATAGCTGCAGGTGATGAAGAAGTCTTCTGGCTGGCAGCTCCTGTGTGGGTTGATGGAGTGGAGATGACAGCGTCTGCAAAAGCCTCTGACGAAGTCTGTGGAGCTGGTGATGTAGATACTGGAGGTGGCACAACTAAAGTTGGAACAACTATGGGAGCAGGTCTAGGTTGAGCCTGATACTGAGTGGTCGTCTGCTCATCAGAATCACTATTGATCCATGCCTCAAAGTCCTCCTTGAGCTTTCCAAGGTCCGTGGCCATCTCAGTCACTTTGACATCGAGATCATGGAACTTAGTCTCAACTATCCTCTCTAAGCTCTCCTCGTTCTTCACAAGGTTAGCTAGGCCCCGCTCAATCCTTTGGGTAGCTTGAAAAAGATATGCCATTTGATCACCCTTGGACTTAGGCATCTCAGCAATAGCAGCCCTAGCAGTAGATGAACTTGGCCCACTCGCCTGTGCAGCAGCCCTGCAGCCTCTACTTGCTCTTGAGCAGCAGCAGAACTAGGATAGCTGAATCCATAGTGACAATGCAGTCCTCTAGCTCTGGCTGAAGTGGCAAGTGCTTGTGCTCAAGAAGATATATGTCGCTACCAACTTTGGAGTTGATGAGCAACTGAATGTATGGGGCATAGCCTTAGGAGCGCTTCTGATCAGCAGCAGTCCTCTTCACAGTCTCTACTATCAAATCCATGACATTGAAGCTAGTAAGTTCATCAAGGTGGTGCAGCATGTCAATGGAGTAGCCTCTAATCATCCTGTGATCTCCAGACTTGGGCATCAATGTATGCCTGAGGATTGTGTTGATGGTGGCAAGTCCTGACAGAAGGAAGTACACTGAGCCTACTTTCTGCTTCTCAATCTCTGCGGGGGGAATAGGCTTGTACATATTCTTCGTTGAGTTTTGGTTCATGTGACTCTCAGCATACACATTAATGAAGCCTTCTCTATTCGGTGGCAAGCCAAGTATCTTGGTCCATTCATGAACTGAGGACTCAAATCTCTCACCTTCAGTCATCCACTTGATTCTGCCATCAGGATAGAAGTGTGCAGTGGAATAGAACTGCATGATCAGCTCCTCACACCAATCAGATCTAACCTCACACACAAACTTGTCGATGTTCAAAGTCTTGAAGTTCTCATGCACATTGGGAAAGTTGTCTGGATACTTATCAATGAATTTCTAGCCCACCCACTTCATCTCACTCACAGCTGGTTTCTTCTCTAGGAGAACAGTCTTATAGAAATCATGTTGCTCGATGCTATGGAACCTGTAATCCACAGCTATCTTCTTTGACCTAGGAAGATAGGGATAATTTGTTCTCCATTTTCTCAGACTCTTGTCCTTCCTCTTCTTCATGTCATCTGCCTCAGGATGAGTATCATTATGAGCAGGTAGGAAAGGTCTCAATTTCTTGAAATGAACTAGGGCTTCTTCTTCCTCCTCTTTAGGCACAACAGCCTTCTTCTTCTTCTTGGCAGCAGCAGTGCTCTTGCCATTGCCCTTGGGAGGTGGCTTAGGCTTGTAGGCAGGAGGTGTAGACCTTGGCATAACATCTATCATAAGTTTCTTTTTCTTGGCAGGGGGCTTGGACACCTGCACTTCCTCTTCTTCTTCCTCCTCATTGCTACTCTCAGCTACATCAGCATGGGGATCCACATACATGGTGGCCTTTCTGGATTTAACATATACAATCCTCTTTCTCTGTCTCTTGGGCTTTGACTGCCCAGCAACTGAACTGCCCTCAGCCTGGGGTCTTGCTAGACTCTTCACCTTTTCAGGAGCAGCATATACTTTGCTCACAACATTCTTCTTGGAAGAATAAACCTCTGGGACAAAGTCACTGTCCTCCTCATCAGAATTCTTCTTCCTCCTAGCATAGGTGGCGAGGCTATGGTCACTTGGAGAACCTGGATCAGAATCAGAACTCTCTGGATCAGTCCCTAAGCTCATGTCAACATCCACTTCCATCTCTCTATTCTGACTGTCCTCAGACCCTGACAACTTGCACACTGACCCTGTGAAATAGATAGATGCGAGTGGACAAGATGAGGATCACAAAATGTGGAAGTTTTTGTAAATAATTGAGTTCAAAAGTCAACTTTAGGTTTTCTCTGTTAGCATTTTGGTCTCACCGAGTGGAATGATTCAGAAATTTCGAGGCAACAACAGAGACTGTGCCAACACGTTTCGGTGACACCGATTGTGTGGCTCGGTCTCTTCAAAGTGCATATGGAAACCCTAGTCATCGTTTCGGTCACACCGAGTGAGTTCCTTTCGGTCGCACCGAAAAGTACTCTGTGCAATGGCTAAAGCCAACTCGGTGGCAACGAAGCAAATCCATTCGGTCAGTCTGATATGTTAACCGAAAAACCCTAAACCTAACTTTTTCGCTCTAATCCTATTCATCTACGATTTTTTGCGGTGGATGGATGTGCTATAGCTGTGGCAAGATAATGTGCAAGGTCTTGTGCAAAAAGAATGTAAAGGGGAGTGCATAAGAGTTCGAATCATACCCTAACTTGGTGACGATCCTCTACGGCGGCGACATTGGGGTTGAATGACGACGGCGGCAACGAATTCCGGTGGCGCGGGAATGCTGGAATGATGGGCGATGATCTAGCAATCGCAGGAGTGGCAGAGGCGAGGTGCGAGAATGGGTGTTTGAAGAAATTTCCAAAATGAACCGTCCACGTAATATATATACTCACGCACTGTCGGTCAGACCGATTGAAATTTTTTGGTGACACTGAAGTGAAGTAACTGCTCTGTGAAGAGTGCTTCGGTGAGACCGAAAGGTTTTAGTCAAGCTGTTTGAGGGGCAAATATGAGATCAATCTGTGTGATTTGGTGAGACCGATAGGGAATGATTCGGTCGGGCCGAAGTACACACAGAAGGTTTTAAAGTTCAGCCCTAGTCAGATCGGAGGCTCCGAATGCTCCTCACTCGGAGGGACCGAGTAGGAACTTGTTCAAATTTTGTGATCAGCAAGAATGAATTTGAGACAAGTTGAGATAGATAGCTAGGGAGGGTGCTTAGGCATTCTTGTCCATCCAATTGGTCAAAAGATCCAAATCAACCAAGCAACAATTGCGTGTCCTCGAATGAGAAAATATGCATGGCTACATGCTCAGCCAAAAAGATAGCAAATGAAATATGACAAACATGCACAACCAACCTAACAACTATCAAAACAATGGTCGGCGACAAAGTCACCTATATATGAGTATCTTGACTTAGGAGCCAAATGAGAGTCATTTGATAATAGGTCATACTCATCGTTTAAGCACAAATGGGGTTACCATTTTTACAAAAAGCATTGATATGTTCACATCACTAGAGTTGCTTTAGCTCAAGTCTTAGAGCAAAGCTCCCCCTAATTGTGAGATCCCCCCTAAGAGGGACAAAACCAACCTTGGGTTTTGTCGTTGAAGACTTCATGTGGTTGTTGTTGTAGTTGTTGAAGCTCAATGTTGATGATGATCATCATGAGTTGGGAGCTTTCCATGGGATTTGTAGCACTTTCAACCTACACGGGTTAGTCCCACAAGGAACAACAAGGATATCCAAAGACATAGAGTGAAACACACATATGATGATGTCCATGAATGCATTGATTACCTTGTTCCTTGACTTACCAACAAGAGGGTTTGTGAATCCATGAATTAGTGCATGATGTGGAAGTGGTTTGCACTAACTCCTTGCCATGAATGAGTATGAGTGAAGTTTGTTGGTGGAGTCACCCTCAAGAACTCTCTAGTTCTTCTTCTTTGGGACCCACATCAACTTGATGGGAATCCTTGGAGTTGTAGTAGCACTTGATGAAGTGAAACTTGAAGTAGTCTTGGGAACCCAATTGACCAAAGCTTGAGAAGGTTCTTCATATGAGTCTTGATCATCTTGTAGCTTGTCCTTCCCTTTTTGCTTTTGGTCTTGTGGTGGAAGATCATCTTGAGCTTGAGTTCCCTTGAAGGAAGTGGGGTCATACTTCTCCTTTTGGGGAACAAACTTCGTCTTAGGATATTGATCTTCTTCCCACTCAACTCCATTGGCATTGAACTTTCGTTCAAAACCAACACATTGGTTCTTCCGGTGCCGTCCTTGCTTGCGTACAATTTCCCCAAATTGCTTACTTCCGGCAAAACTTTTGTAGACACCTTTCTCTATGATTCCTTTCAATAAATTTTTTTCTTTCTGAAGTGTAACTTGGCTAAGAGAATCGTTAGTGGAATCAATAGAACTACTAGGAGCAACAACATTAGATTTAGCATTGTTATTGTTATCACTAGAAGTACAACCTTTCTTGCTCTTGTCATGTGATTGCTTAGATTTAACTTGTGGCATAAAGGTAGACAAGAGAAGTTGTTTGGCAATATAACAAGAACTCTTCTTTTGAAGGTCGTCATTGATAGCTTTTAAGAACTCATGATCTTGCTCTAAAGTTAGCTTCTCGAAGCGTAGCTTCTCATGATTTTTTATGAGCTCTCTATGACCTTCTTGTTGAGTTTCATGAGCTAACTTAAGAGTGTTTAGTTCTTGAGTTAAACACTCAATCTCCCTCATTGCATTGACAAGCAACTCATCTTGACTTTCATGATTACTAGCAAGTTCATTATAGCTAACATCACTAGTTTCATCATTTAGCAAGTCATCTTCACCTAGCAAGTCATCCTCATCACTATTAAAGTCAATGAACTTGGGGTGAGTTACCTTAGGACCTTTGGCCATGAAGCATCTTCCAATTCCTTCGTTTGGTGAATCAAAAAGATCATAGGACTTGGAGGACATAAGAGCTAGTCCGGCAACACCTTCATCTTGACTATAGTCGGAGTTGGAGTGATAGCTTCTCTCGGATTGATTGTCAGAGTCGGAGCCGGATACCCATTCACCAACATGAGCTTGGGGTCTTATTCTTGAGTATCTCTTGGTGGACTTGTCTCTCCTCTCTGAATCCTTGCTTCTCTGAGAAGGTATTCATTCATATCTATCTTCTCGACGCCTTCTCTCTCTATGAGGTGACTCATCTCTTCTACTCTTTCTTCTTGGTGACTCATCTCTTTTCTTGGGAGGTGTCGTGCACTCATTTGAGAAGTGTCTGGGTGTTCCACAATTGTAGCAATTTCGGTCATGACTTGAAGATCTATTCTCATTGTATCTTGAGTTGGAGCTTCTCTCTTTGCCTCTACTCTTGTAGAATTTGTTGAAGTTCTTCACCATAAGGCTAATCTCTTCACTGGACACAAGCTTGTCACTTGAAGTTGTTGGACCGTCACTTGAAGCCTTGTAAGCACCACTAGACTTGTTGTGGAGCTCCTCTTTGTCCTTGAGTGACATTTTGTGAGCGACAATCCTTCCAATGACTTCTGTTGGTTTGAGATCTTTGTAATTTGGCATCATTTGGATCCATGTGCACACTGTGTCGTATTTTCCATCCAAGGCTCTAAGAATCTTCTTGATGATGAATTTGTCGGCCATCTCTTCACTTCCTAAGCCGGCAATCTCATTTGTGATGAGAGCTAGCCGAGAGTACATCTCGGCAACTCCTTCACCATCATTCATCTTGAACTTCTCAAGTTGACTTTGGAGCACATCCAACTTGCATTCCTTGACGGACTCGGTACCTTCGTGCATATCAACCAAAGTATCCCAAATTTCCTTTGCATTCTCAAGGCGGCTAATCTTGTTGAACTCTTAGGGACACAAACCGTTGAAGTGTATGTCACATGTTTGAGCATTGTATTGCAACATCTTCAACTCTTCGGTGGTTGCTTCACGATCCGGTTCTTTCCCATCCTCAAAGTAGCCACCTTGCAAGCCAACACGAACAACGGCCCATACGGCAGGGTTATGACCAATAATATGCATTTTGATCTTATGCTTCCAACTAGCAAAGTTTGTACCATCAAAGTAAGGACCTCTACGGTGATAATTACCCTCACTAGACGCCATACTCTCCTTGGTGTTTATAAACCAAAGCAATGGACACCAAAGCTCTGATACCACTTGTAGGATCGAAAGTAGGTCTAGAGGGTGTGATTAGACTACTTGACCAATAAAAACTAGCCTTTTCCCAATTTTAGTTCCTTGCCGATTTTAGCAATTCTAGTAAGTCTACTAGCACCCTACACATGCGAGTCTAATATAGTGGCAGCAGAAAGTAAAGACTTTGCACATGAAAGTAGAGGAGGGGTTTGGAGATAATCAAACACAATGAAGCCACGGAGATTTTTGGCGTGGTTCCGATAGGTGGTGCTATCGTACGTCCATGTTGATGGAGACATCAACCCACGGAGGGTAATGGCTACGCGAGTCCACGGAGGGCTCCACCCACAAAGGGTCCATGAAGAAGCAACCTTGTCTATGCCATCACGGTTTATGCCCACGAAGGACTAGCCTCACTCGGGTAGATCTTCACGAAGTAGGCGATCTCCTTGCCCTTACAAACTCTTGGTTCAACTCCACAATCTTGGAGGCTCCCAAGTGACACCTAACCAATCTAGGAGACACCACTCTCCAAAAGGAAATATATGTTGTTGTTGATGATGAACTCCTTGCTCTTGTGCTTCAAAAGATAGTCTCCTCAACACTCAAATATTCTCTCATAGATTTTGGCTATGTAGTAGGAGAGGGATTGAAGTGGAAAGCAACTTGGGGAGACTAGAGATCAAGGATCAAAGGTTGGAGTGGAATCCTCTTGATCTCTACATAAGGGTAGGCGGTTCTCTCTCAGAAAAGGGATATGGGAAGTGGTAGCTTCGAACTGGTTGCTCTCTAAGAGTTGGTGGAATGGGTGGGGGTATATATAGGAAGCACCAAAATTCCAACCGTTACACACCTTTATGCACTACTTGGTGGGACCGGGTTGAAACACTCGGTGAGACCGATTAGTATGAAAGATTTGAACTTTAGGCTTTTCGGTGAGACCGGATGAAACCTCTCAGTGGGATCGAGTGAAGTTGACCTAAGCACTTTCCACACTTCGGTGTGACTGATTGAAACCATTCGGAAATTCTGAAGTGAAAACAATAGGTAACAGAAGGTTGGCAAGTGCTCTTCGGTGGGACTGAAGGGCCAACCCGGTGAGACCGAGACGCTAGGGTTTAGGCAGTGGCTATGTCAAGTGTATCTCGGTGGGTCCGGCTATATGTGTTTCGGTGGGACCGAGATTGACTTTAGGGTTTTGGACATAGATGAATGTGAGAGTGTGACTGAGGATTTTGGAGCAATATCTCTAAGCACTTGAGCAGTTAGACCATGATCAAAACCTCATCCCCTTTTAATAGTATTGGCTTTCCTATGGACTCAATGTGATCTTGGATCACTTAACCAAAAATGTAGAGTCTTGAAGCTTTGGCAACACATGTCCTTTGCATTTTGAGGGGTCCACCTTCACATTCCATTTCCATACCTATATCGAACTTTCCTGACATATTCTTTGAATCGACATTAGTTCAACGATGTATATGTTGTTATGAATTAAAAAAACCACCCGGGGACTAGTTGCACTTTCACTAGGTCAAGGACATTTCCCAAGAGACGTATACTAGGAGCTCGGTAAACATATTATTTTCCTTCCATTGTTTTCTTTGTTCTTTGTTTCTTTTTAATTTTCTTATTTCTTTCTTACATTATCTGTCAGGGATAAACCTAGTAGATACCAAACCCTACATCTGCTCTCACATCTCTCCTCTCTCTCCCAGCTATTATAGTAACACCCTCGTTCCTTCCGGTGCCGCCGAGCCAAATCCTTCTTGGACTTGGCATCTATTTGTGTTTGTCATGATCCTACGACCCAATCCAACACAAACAAGGACTACAAGTAACATGGGGTGGCCCCTACCGAAGAAACGCTTGGTGTAGACGCCGCGGGACCCGCCGGAGAGGTGGGCGCACGAAATCGCGCGTTGAAGTGTTGGAACCACTCCTCCTTTTGCATGGGGTCCTAACATGGGTATACTAGGGTGGTTCGATAATGGAAAAGCCAATGCATAACTTTGAGGTGGCACCTCCTTTCCAAACCGGACCATCCCACAGGAAGATCCAGGGCTTCAGTGCGAACCTCCCCCTTCCGGTGGTGCCGGGAGACTCCTGCTTGGACTTGGCCTCTATTTGTGTTTGTTATGACCCTACAACCCAATCCAACACAAACAAGGACTACAAGTAACATGGGGTGGTCCCTGCCGAAGAAACGCTAGGTGTAGACGCCGCGGGGCCCATCGGAGAGGGGGCGCATGAAATTGCGCGTTGAAGTGTCAAAACCACTACTCCGTTTGCATGGGGTCCGAACATGGGTATACTAGGGTGGTTTGATGACACAAAAGCCAATGCACAACCTTGTGGTGGCACATCCTTCACAAACCAGACCATCTCGCAGGAAGATCCAGGGCTTCCGTGCGAACCTACCCCCTTCCGGTGACGCCGAGCCAACTCCTGCTTGGACTTGGCTTCTCTTTGGGTTTTTCATTATCCTATGACCCAGTACAACACAAACCAGGACTACAAGTAAAATAGGGTGGCCCCTGCCGAAGAAACGATATGGATAGACACCGCGGGGCCCGCCGGAGAGGGTGGCGCTCGAAACTGTGCGTTGAAGTGTCGGAACCACTCCTCCCATTGCATGTGTCCAAACATGGGTATACTAGGGTGGTTTGATGAGGGAAAAAACCAGTGCACAACCTTGAGGTGGCACCTCTTTCACAAACCGAACCATGCCGCAGGAAGATCCAGAGCTTCGGTGCGAACCTTCCGCCTTCCGGTGCCGCCGACCCAATTCATGCTTGGACTTTGCCTCTCTTTGGGTTTGTCATGATCCTATGACCCAGTCCAACACAAACAAGGACTACAAGTAACATGGGGTCGCCCCTGCCGAAGAAACGCTAGGGGTAGATGCCGCAGGGCCCACCGGAAAGGAGGCCGCTCGAAACCGCGCGTTGAAGTGTGATACGTCTCCAACGTATGTATAATTTTTGATTGTTCCATGCTGTTATATTATCAATCTTGGATGTTTTTTATATGAATTTACAGCAATTATATATCATTTTTGGAGACTAACCTATTAACTTTGTGCCCAGTGCCAGTTGCTGTTTTCTGCCCTGTTTTTGTTTTACAGAAAATTAATACCAAACAAAGTCCAAATGCCACGAAACTTTTTGGAGATTTTTTTCTGGACAAGATAAACACTAGAAGCTTCGGGAGAAGACCAGACGCCGGAGGACGTGGCCACGAGCCACCAGGGCACGCCTGGGGGGGCAGGCGCGCCCTGGTGCCTCGTGGGCCCACCTCAGCTCCGTTTGACCTAATTCCACCACTATAAATTCAGGAAAAATCAGAAACCCTTAGGGGAGTCCACGAAATACTTTTTACGCCGCCGCAAGTTTCTGTTCTCGAGAGATCCCATCTGGAGGCCTTCTTCGGTACTCCGCCGGAGGGGGAATCGATCACGGAGGGGCTCTACATCAACCTTGCTGCCCTTCCGATGATGTGTGAGTAGTTTACCACAAACCTTCGGGTCCATAGGCAGTAGCTAGATGGCTTCTTCTCTCTTTTTGATCTTCAATACAATGTTCTCCTCGATGTTCTTGGAATTCTATCCGATGTAATCACTTTTTGCGGTGTGTTTATTGGGATCCGATGAATTGTGAGTTTATGATCAGATTATCCATGAATATTATTTGAGTCTTTGCTGCACTCTTTTATGCATGATTATTATATCTTCGTATTTCTTCACCGATCTATTGATTTGGTTTGGCCAACTGAGTTCATTTATCTTGCCATGGGAAGAGGTGCTTTGTAATGGGTTCGATCTTGCGGTGCTCAATCCCAGTGACAGAAAGGGACATGACACGTATGTATCATTGCTATTAAGGGTAAAAATATGGGGTTTATTCATGCGTGAGTTTATCTTGTCTACATCATGTCATCGTTCTTAAGGCGTTACTCCGTTCATTACGGACTTAATACACTATATGCATGCTGGATAGCGGTCGATGTGTGGAGTAATAGTAGTAGATGCAGGCAGGAGTCGGTCTACTTGTCTCGGACGTGATGCCTATATACATGATCATTGCCTTTGATATCATGATTATTTGCTTTTCTATCAATTGCCCAACAGTAATTTGTCTACCCACCGTATGCTATTTTCTTGAGAGAAGCCTCTAGTGAAAACTATGGCCCCCGGGTCTATCTAAATCATATTACTAAAACCCTAAAAATATTGCTGCCATTTTCTTTTATTTATTTTATTTTTTATTTTTGTTTCAATCTATCTATCTATCACATACAATTTAATCTTGCAATTGACCACCGAGGGATTGACAACCACTCGTTTGCGTTGGGTGCAAGGATTTGTTGTTTGTGTGCAGGTGCTGCTAACGAGGTGTTGCGTGATTCTCCTACTGGTTCAATAACCTTGGTTTCATAACTAAGGGAAATACTTATCTCTAATGTGCTGCATCATCCCTTCCTCTTCGAGGATAATACCAACGCAAGCTACAAGTAGCAGGAAGAATTTCTGGCGTCGTTGTCGGGGAGACATCATCAACATCTATCAAGTACCTATGCATAAACATTCATCTCCTTGCATTTATTTTATTTGCCTTTGCCTCTCATTTTCATCTCCCCCACTTCTAAAAAGTTTTTACAAAAATACAAAAATATTTTCCATTTGCCTTTTTGCTTGTTTGCTATCTTTGCTTGTGTTGCCATGTGCCTTTTATTTGCTTGCATCTTCGCTTGCTAAAAATTTATTAATATGGATCCTCATCCAATTGCTAATCTTTTCAAAAGACCCAATTATGATGAACCAATTGCTAGTGAGTTGAGTGCACTTGATTTCCTCTATGAAGTTTTGCTTGAAAATCATGAATCTGAAAATTGTGATGAAGTGTTAGAAGAAGAAATTTATAAAGTGATTCATGATAGCTCCTTGATTGAAAAGCATGATTGCAATGATGTTACTATAAATTCTATTAATGTGAATTGTGCTAATAATATGCAAAACCACAAGCTTGGGGATGATAATTTTGTCATGTCCACTACTTATTGCAATGATCATGATTGGGGTGATAATGCTTTTTATGATCTTGAAAATTTATTTAAGCATCATGATGAATATTATATTGATAATAATGCTTGCAATAAAATTAAAAGTGGGTTTGGAGAGGTCATGACTTTAGTTGATGTTAATCCCACTATTTTGGAAGACTATAAGAATTTTATGCATGTGGATCATGGAGAGAAAATTTTATATGATAGCTACATTGTTTAATTTGTTTATGATTCTACATGTAATTATTATAAGAGAGGAAAATATGGTTGTAGAAATTTTCATGTTACTCAATTACCTCTCGTTATGTTGAGATTGTCAATGTTTTACTCCTCTCCTTTGCATATGCTAGATATTTCTCGTCTTGATAATTTGTTTTCATATAAAATGCCTATGCATAGGAAGTATGTTAGACTTAAATGTGTTTGTCACATGTATTATGATGCTCTCTTTGTGCTTCACTTCTTATCTTTCATGTGAGCATCAATAAAATCTCAAGCCTATCTTAATGGCTATAAAGAAAGAGCTTGTTGGGAGGCAACCCAATGAATAAAATAATTTTTTATTATTTGTTTCTGTTATTGTGAGTTTTCACTCTCATGTTACTGTTATGATTGTGTTTTTGTGTTTTTAATTAGTGTTTGTGCCAAGTAATACCTTTACGATGATTTAGAAGATAATATAATTGATGCTGTTTGGAAAACAGAAAGTCGTCCAGTGCCCGAATTTTGTTTCTGTACTGGAGCGTCAGAAAACTCTGAATTTTGTAGAAAGTATTGGTATATGAATTGCCCACGTTGTCCTAATTTTTCAGAATTTTTGGAGTTACAAAAGTATGGCTTTTAAATAGATTGCTACAAACTGTTCTGTTTTTGACAGATTCTGTTTTTGATGCACTACTTGCTTGTTTTGATGAATCTATGGATTGTATCGGGGGGTATAAGCCATGGTGAAGTTAGAGTACAGTAGGTATAATGAAAAAATAAAATATGAATGGGTTTGCAACAGTACTTAGAGTAGTGATTTATTTTGTTATGCCAACGGATCTAACGAAAGTTTTGTTGAGTTTTGTGTGATTGAAGTTTTCAAATTTTGGGTGAGATCACGATGGACGAAGGAATAAGGAGTAGCAAAAGCCTAAGCTTGGGGATGCCCGAGGCACCCGAAGGTAATATTCAAGGAAGACTCAAGCGTCTAAGCTTGGGGATGCCCCGGAAGGCATCCCCTCTTTCTTCTACCAACCATCGGTAATTTTACTTGGAGCTATATTTTTATTCGTCACATGATATGTGTTTTGCTTGGAGCGTCTTGTATTATATGAGTCTTTGCTTTGTTTGTTTTTTTAGTTTGTCACAATCATCTTTGCTGAACACACCAATCTTGAGAGAGCCACTCGTTTATCATCATACTCTATGTGCTTCACTTAAAAATTTTGAGCTAGGCAGTTGCTCTAGTGCTTCACTTAAATCTTTTTGAGCACGGTGGTGGCTATATTTTGAAGAAATAAACTCTCATGGTTCACTTATATTATTTTGAGAGTTGATTGAAATTTTGAAGAAATGAATTCTCATGCTTCACTTATATTATTTTGAGAATTAATAAGATTGAAATTTTGAAGAAATATTTGCACTCTCATGCTTCACTTAAATATTTTTGAGAGTTGATAATAGTAACAGTAATTTGCACAAGATATGAATTTAGTCCCAAAGTGATGAATATTCAAGAGGGATATAATAAAAACTTTCATATAGATCGTTGGATATGATAAGTGTGATTCCTTGCAATAGTTTTGCGATATGGAAATGATAATATGTGAGTCATGTTAGTGAGTAATTGTGATTTAGTAAAGAATATTAGTGTTAAGGTTTGTGATTCCCTATGCATGCACATCAAGTCAATAGTTATGCAAAGAAATTATATCCTACTTATGGTGCATTATTCGGTGTTAGTTATGTTCAATGCATGTTTATGACCGTTTTCATTTTTTGGTTGGTTGCTTCTCAATCTATTTGCTAGCCTTCATTTGTACTAAGCGGAAATACTACTTGTGCATCCAAAATCCTTAAACCCAAGTTGTGCCAAATGAGTCCACTATATCTACTTATATGAGGTATTTCAATGCCGTTCCAAGTAAATTTGTGTGTGCCAACTCTAATTTTCAAAATATTTTTTCCATTTTGTGTGCCCGTACCGCTCATGAAGCGGCAGGGGGTGGCCATTATTTTCCATGCTAGGTGTGTTATTATCACGATGAGTGTTTATTCACTTGTCATTGCACGAGAGGATGGTTGGTAATAGGGATGCCCAGTCCCACAATGAAATCAAAATTAATAACAACAAAATTCCTTGGAAAGTGTTGGTTTGGAGGGCACCCGTGGATACGGCTAGCCATGGATTGTGAAAGAATGGTGGAAAGGAAATAAACTTTACTTTCCGTTTGGGAACCGCCTATGATGTGTCTAGCATGGAAAATAATGGGAATTCTCGATCGTTTTCGTTGACAGGAAAAGCATGCCTCTTAAAATATTTTATCTCTTTAATTTCAGCCTTGAGCTCTGGCACATATGACTAATCTCTGCTTCCCTCTGCGAAGGGCCTATCTATTTACTTTTATGCAATTTTTATTTTTACTTGAGTCTCCATCTTCTCTTATAAAGCACCAACTAGAGAGCACTATTGTCATACTTGTGCATTGGATGTAGCTAATATTTGAGTGTGTTTCATGAATGGATCGATGATTGAGCATAATGGGCTAGGGATAACTTTCTTTAGCATTGATATTTTGAAAGACAAGGTTGCTTGTTAGCATGCTTGAGTATTTATATCTTCATGTCAAATTATAGACTATTGCTTTGAATCATTCAAGTCCAATGTCCATGCTACAAAAGAAAAGAATATGTGATGAATATGATAGGCAGCATTCCACATCAAAAATTATGTTTTTATCATTTACCTACTCGAGGACGAGCAGGAATTAAGCTTGGGGATGCTGATACGTCTCCAACGTATCTAATTTTTTATTGTTCCATGCTGTTATATTATCAGTCTTGGACGTTTTTATATGCATTTACAGCAATTATATATCATTTTTGGAGACTAACCTATTAACTTAGTGCCCAGTGCCAGTTGCTGTTTTCTGCCCTGTTTTTGTCTTACAGAAAATCAATACCAAACGAAGTCCAAATGCCACGAAACTTTTTGAAGATTTTTTTTCTGGACAAGATAAACACTAGAAGCTTCGGGAGAAGACCAGACGCCAGAGGAGGTGGCCACAAGCCACCAGGGCGTGCCTGGGGGGGCAGGCTCGCCCTGGTACCTCATGGGCCCACCTCAGCTCCGTTTGACCTAATTCCACCACTATAAATTCAGGAAAAATCAGAAACCCTTAGGGGAGTCCACGAAATACTTTTTCCGCCGCCGCAAGTTTCTGTTCTCGAGAGATCCCATCTGGAGGCCTTCTTCGGTACTCCGCCGGAGGGGGGATCGATCATGGAGGGGCTCTACATCAACCTTGCTGCCCTTCCGATGATGCGTGAGTAGTTTACCACAGACCTTTGGGTCCATAGGCAGTAGCTAGATGGCTTCTTCTCTCTTTTTGATCTTCAATACAATGTTCTCCTCGATGTTCTTGGAGTTCTATCCGATGTAATCACTTTTTGCGGTGTGTTTGTTGGGATCCGATGAATTGTGAGTTTATGATCAGATTATCCATGAATATTATTTGAGTCTTTGCTGCACTCTTTTATGCATGATTATTATAACTTCGTATTTCTTCTCCGATCTATTGATTTGGTTTGGCCAACTGAGTTGATTTATCTTGCCATGGGAAGAGGTGCTTTGTAATGGGTTCGATCTTGCGGTGCTCAATCCCAGTGACAGAAAGGGACATGACACGTATGTATCGTTGCTATTAAGGGTAAAAATATGGGGTTTATTCATGCGTGAGTTTATCTTGTCTACATCATGTCATCGTTCTTAAGGCGTTACTCCGTTCATTATGGACTTAATACACTAGATGCATGCTGGATAGCGGTCGATGTGTGGAGTAATAGTAGTAGATGCAGGTAGGAGTCGGTCTACTTGTCTCGGACGTGATGCCTATATACATGATCATTGCCTTTGATATCGTCATGATTATTTGCTTTTCTATCAATTGCCCAACAGTAATTTGTCTACCCACCGTATGCTAATTTCTTGAGAGAAGCCTCTAGTGAAAACTATGGCCCCCAGTTCTATCTAAATCATATTACTAAAACCCTAAAAATATTGCTGCCATTTTCTTTTAGTTATTTTATTTTGTATTTTTGTTTCAATCTATCTATATATCACATACAATTTAATCTTGCAATTGACCACCGAGGGATTGACAACCCCTCGTTTGCGTTGGGTGCAAGGATTTGTTGTTTGTGTGCAGGTGCTGCTAACGAGGTGTTGCGTGATTCTCCTACTGGTTCGATAACCTTGGTTTCAAAACTGAGGGAAATACTTATCTCTACTGTGCTGCATCATCCCTTCCTCTTCGGGGATAATACCAACGCAAGCTACAAGTAGCAAAGTGTCGGAACCACTCCTCCTTTTGCATGGGGGTCCAAACATGGGTATACTAGGGTGGTTTGATGAGGGAAAAGACATTGCACAACCTTGAGGTGGCACGTCCTTCACAAACCGGACCATCCCGCAGGAAGGTCCAGGGCTTCAATGCGAATCTCCCCCCTTCCGGTGCCGCCGACCCAACTCATGCTTGGACTTGGCCTTTCTTTGGGTTTGTCATGAGCCTATGACCCAGTCCAACACAAACAAGGACTACAAGTAACATGGGGTCACCCCTGCTAAAGAAACACTAGGGTAGACGCCGCGGGGCCCGCTAGAGAGGGGGACGCTCGAAACCACGCGTTGAATTGTTAGAACCACTCCTCTTTTTGCATGGGGTCCAAACATGGGTATACTAGGGTGGTTTGATGAGGGAAAATCCAGTGCACAACCTTGAGGTGGCACCTCCTTCACAAACAGAACCATCGCGCAGGAAGGTCCAGGGCTTCAGTGCGAACGTCCCCCCTTCCGGTGCTGCCGACCCAACTCATGCTTGGACTTGGCCTCTCTTTGGGTTTGTCTTGATCCTATGACCCAGTCCAACACAAACAAGGACTACAAGTAACATGGGGTGACCCCTGCCGAAGAAAAGCTAGGGGTAGACCCCGCGGGGCCTGCCGGAGAGGGGGGTGCTTGAAACCGCGAATTGAAGTGTCGGAACCACTCCTCCTTCTGCATGGGATCCAAACATAGGTATACTAGGGTGGTTTGCTGAGGGAAAAACCAGTGCACAACCATGAGGTGGCACCTCCTTCACAAACCGGACCATGGCGCGGGAAGATTCAGGGCTTCAATGCGAACCTACCCCCTTCCGGTGCCGCCAACCCAACTCATGCTTGGACTTGGCCTCTCTTTGGGTTTGTCATGATCCTATGACCCAGTCTAACACAAACAAGGTCTACAAGTAACATGGGGTGGCCCCTGCCGAAGAAACACTAGGGGTAGATGCCGTGGGGCCCGCCAAAGAGGGGGCGCACGAAATCACGCGCGGAAGTGTCGGATGCAAGCACATTGAGTTTGGCATTTAGTAGTTTTTTCCCTGACAAATAATGTAAGAAAGAATGTATAAGAAAATAAAGAATAAGAAAACTTTTCCGAGTTTCCGATATCCTGCACTCGGCAAAGGTCCTTGACCTAGATTCGGGAGGCAGAAGTTTCCGAGTTCCCGATATCCGGCTCTCAGCAAGGGTCCTTGACCTAGATCCGGGGGTAGACTTTTCTGAGTTCCCGATATCCGGCTCTCGGGAAAGGTCCTTGACCTAGATCCGGGCGGCATACTTTTCCGAGTTCCCGTTATCCAGCTCATGGGAAAGGCCTTCTTTTCTGATTTTTCTTGTAATAGCTCTCGGAAAACGTTGGGTGGGGGGACTTAACAAAAATTTCCCCCCGGCGCATGCTTTTTCTCTTCTCCAAATTTCCCCACACATGGTCCCGCTTCCCTCTGTCCCCGCCGCATGCACCGCACCCCTCTCCTTCAGCCACCGACAGCCCAATCGCGAGCTCGGGGAGGAGGCCCCATCCCTTCCTCCTCCACTACACATCATGGCCTCCTCTGCCGCCCATCTCCTCCTTCACCGCCGCCCATCCCCTCCTCGTCCGTCTACATCCTGGCCTCTTATGTTGCCCATCCCCTCCTCCTCCACCACCGATCGCCTCCTCCTCTCCTGGCCCATCCACTCCTCCTCTGCCCGACCCACCCCTCCCTCTCTCAATCTTCCCCTTCCCTGCCCCTCCTCCCCTACCCTGCCACTGCCTCCTCTCTCCTCGCCGGTCACCGGAGGTGAGCCTCTCCTCTTTTTTTTCTTTCCAATTTTAGCTAGTGTAATTGTTTAGTTTAGTTTAGCTAGTGTATTTTTTAGTTTATCTAATGTACTAGTGAGTGTGTGTGTGCTGGTGGGGTGTGTGAGTGTGTGTGTTGTCGGTGTGTGTGTTTGTGTGTGTTGGTGTTTTTGTTTGTGCTGGTGGTGGTGGTGTGCGTGTGTGTGTGTGTTGGGGTGTGTGTGTGTGTGTGTGTGAGGCATGAAAGAAACAAAATGTTAAGAAAAGTAAAAGGCATGAATTTTGAGAAAGAGAGGATAGATTGAGATGCTTGTATCAATGGAATGTCATGGTCATATGCTTGTGTGAATTTTTGCTAGTGTGTGTGCTCGGCAATGTGCAAGGTGTTTGCGAGAGTTACATACATATGGTTGATGCTATGCTTGACACCACTCTGTTCCATCGTGCAGGATAGGCACCGAGGTTGATAACTGGGAAGTCAGCATCGTTGCCACTGCCACACCCCTCTGCTCCTTCCGTCGTCCCCGACCACGCTTCGAGGGTAAAAATCTCGAGCCGCTCTTCAAATATTCTATGTAGGGTTTATTTATTTGTAAATCACCTAACTAGTCACATAACCTAGGCGTCTCCCATTCGAAAGGGTTATATTTATAAATATGCAAGCCTTTGCATATTTATAACTGTAACTCTTTCGAATTGTCCATGTTTTCCATGGACAGCCCGACGATGTGTAGGCTGGGTTCATTTTCATGTTGTACTTTGATCCGAGACAGAATTTCGGGAGCGTCTCCCTGTTGTTTTCTGGATACACATTCTCTCAGCTTGTATTTGGAGAACAGCGGGGAGGCGCTGCCAAAATTTTGTCTCGGATCGGAGTACAACATGAAAACGAACCCAGCCTATACATCCTCGGGTGGGATTAGGACCTATCCTTACCTATTAGATAGCTCAGTGCATGCCGTAAAACTTGAAGGAAACCACTTGTTGCATAAAAAACATTATATGTGTGTTTTCCAATATATCAGAGGATGGAAGATCATGAGTGGATGTACACTGGCCATCCTAGTATGGATGGTATGACTCCTTAGTAGATCTTGAAGGTGGATGAGTTCTTAGAACATGCATTTGCTGGAGAAATGGCAGCTAGTGGAATTTGGTGCCCCTGCAAACAGTGAGATAACTAGAGTCAAAAAGATAAGATTACTATGAGTGTACACCTAGGCACGCATGGGTTTACGCTAGGCTATTACCGGTGGGTCTTCCACGGTGATCCAGAATAGCCCAGAGTGAAGGTGGCGCGACAGCGCACCGACAAATATGATACTGGGCTTCACAACATGTTAGAAGACATCTGTAATGCACATGCGCTTGAAACCCCACCTTTGGGGGAAGAGGCACAAGAGGAGCCGGAGCAAAGCACGATGGAGTTTCATGAAGCTTTGTTTGCGGCACAGAAACCCCTTCACAGGCATACAGAGATTACTCAACTGGATGCCATCACACACCTAATGGCCATCAAGGCCAAGTTTAGCCTGAGTAGATCTGCATTCGATGCATTTTTTACCATTATTGCCACCTTTCTGCCGAAAGGACACATTTTTCCAAATAACATGTATGAGACGAACAAAATCCTCGGTTCACTTAAGATGCCGTATGAGCATATACATGTTTGTCCAAAGGGATGCATTTTATTTAGAAAAGAACATGCGGATGCAAAGTACAGTGTCCAGTGTAATTCCTCTAGGTATATCAAGGTCGATGCCCGTGATGGTCAGAAGAGCTAGATCACAGTCGCCATCAAGATCCTTTGGTATCTTCCATTCATACTAAGGATCCAATGACTTTATATGAATGAGGAACCTGCCTAACAGATGAAATGGGTTGCAGAAGGGAAGAAATACTGTCCTAAGAACATAATACATCCGGCGGATGCTGAAGCATGGAAGAAGTTCATTCAAATTCATAAAAATAAAGTGGGCGACCTGAAGAGTGTAACAGTTAGGATAACAACTAATGGGTTCAATCCATATTGTATGATGGCTGCCACATACAGTTGTTGGCCCGTGTTTGTTATTCCCCTAAATCTCCCCCCCCCCCCGGCGTCTGCATGCAACGACATAACATGTTCCTGTCACTGATAATTCCAGGGCCTGACTACCCGGGGAAGAATATGAGTGTGTACATGGAGCCGGTGGTGGATGACTTGCTCGTTGCCTGATCCGATGGGGTATGAACATATGACGCCGTAACAAAGAAGCACTTCAATATGCATGTTTGGTACCACACATCCTTGCATGACTTGCTGGCACGTATGATATTCTGCGGCTGGTGTGTACATGGGAAGTTGCCTTTCCCAATGTGCCGGCAGGCTGTGACTTTCAGTTGGCTGAGGAAGGGTCGCAAATATTCCTGCTTTGACCAACATCAACAGTTCCTTCCTCTTGATCATCCATTCAGAGAAGACATTGTGAACTTCCAGAAAGGTGTTGTTGTCGATGCTCCACCACCACATGTGATGACCGGTGCCCAGATTAAGGATCAGTTAGGTGGTCTCCAGCCCAAAACCGATGGACCTAGTTTTGTGGGATATGGAGAGACACACAACTGGACTCACCTTCCAAGCTTCTGGAGGCTCGCTTATTTTAAGGATCTCATCCTTCCACATAACATTGATGTAATGCGCACTGAACATAATATCGCTGAGGCCCTTCTTGGCACACTCCTCGAAACTGACAAGACGATGGATAACGTTAAGGCTAGAATCGAATAAGCAGAGCTGTGCGATAGAAAAAAAATCTAAATATAGTTCCTCCTGGACCCAGAAAAACTTAGTACAAGCCACCGGGCCCATTTTGCCCTACAAGGAAGCAAAGGAAGAAAATACTATAGTGGGTCATGGCCAAATTGTTCTTCCCTGATGGGTACACAGCTAATCTAATTAGGGGAGTGAATCTTGGTACACAGGGAATAGGAGGGCTCAAGAGTCATGACTATCACGTATGGATTGAGCGGATAATGCATGTGATGATTCGAGGCTATGTCAAGGAGGATACTTGGCGAGTGCTGGTGGAGTTAAGCTATTTCTTCCACCAACTTTGTGCTAAAGAATAAGATATTGTACTGGTTGCAAAGTTGGAGAAACATGCACCCGAGTTTCTATGCGAGTTAGAGAAGACATTTCCGTCAGGATTCTTTAATCTGATACAACATATGATCTTGCATCTCTCGTACGACGCATGAATGGGGGGGGGGCTGTGTAGTACCATTGGCAGTATCCAGCTGAGAGAGAATAGAAGAATCTTCATGGAAAACGTAAGAATAAAGCCTGTATCGAAGCCTCCATAGCTGAGCCATACCTGGACGAGGAGGTGTCAAACTACATGACAAAGTACCATCATGCCAGTCTTCACACTAAGCATAATCCTATTCGTCATTACCATGACGACAACCCAGATGATGAACCCGAGCTTAGCCTTTTCATAGGGCAAGGTGGCAAAGCAAGTGGCTCGAGTCCCAAGAACTTTTCAAATGAAGAGTGGTCGACTATTACGATGTATGTCTTGACCAACACGGGTGAAGTGCAGCCATACATACAGTAAGTGCACAACATATTATTTCACAACTACTCACTAGTTTGTGTCTAACTCTTCTTCTTCTCATTGCTATAAGGAATTCACGACCGAATTCTGGAAGCTACCAAGGCCACCCATCGACGATGAAGTAGTGGACCTTCTTAAATATGCTGGTGGCAGTTTCATTTCTTAGTTCTCGGCAAAAGTAATTTTTCTAACTTGGCTTCTAGTGCCCACATTTCAAGTTGGTCTTACTTGCAACTAATGCACCAGACCATCTCTTCCCTTAAACTTGTAGGCACACACAGAGGTTGATATGTGAGCCGACTTGAGACAAGTAGCCAAAGGTTTTGAATAAGAGGGCAGGTCATTTAAGGCTTACGACGTGAATGGGTATCGCTTCCACACCGAGACTCACATGCGTGATCGACCCAATCGAAGGACAATAAATAGTGGGGTCTATTGTCGAGGGATAGATGGCCTCGACTACTATGGAAGAGTCGAGAAAATATACAAACTGGAGTACAATGGGATCGAGCATCTGAAGCCCGTCGTATTCAGATGTAGTTGGCTCGATCCAAACAAAGTGAGATGAACCCCTGATATTGGCTGGGTCGAAGTTGAACGCGCATCCATCTATAAAGGAGATGATGTCTATAATATGGATCAATAGGCCAAGCAAGTGTTTTTTCTCAACTACGTGTGCACATCTACAAAGCATATCAATCTCAAGAAATGGAATGTTGTGTTTAGGGTACCGCCGCATAGCAAAGTACCTACCCCAAATGATGAAGATTGCCACATAAACCCCAACACATACGAGGGAGAGTTCTTTCAAAAACCCGGCAATGAGTCAGAAGAAGATGAGGGCATGGAAGATGAAGATGAGGGCATGGAAGACAAAGATGAGGGCATGGAAGACAAAGATGAGCAAGAGAAACATGAGGATGTTGAGGACCCTGAAGACTTGGAATTACTTACCCGACTACAATTGGGCCTAAAAGATGATGATGCCGGTCCACCTCAAGGCTTCCAGGATGAATGTATGAACGGGCATGATAGCGATGATGGCACTCTTGATCCAAATGATGATCCCAATAATGATGACTATTTCTGACAACTCTATGTACTCATGTGACAATCCATGTATTCGTGTGTGTAACAACTCCACGTATTCGTGTAACAACTCCATGCCAAAATATATGTTAAGGAGTATGGATTGGTTGCATATTGCTTTATTCGGGGCATTCTTCTTTATTTACACTGTATTGTTGCTTACGCATTATTGCTTTACTCTTTTGTTTTGTTATGATTCATCTATTTACATCAAGTTGTATCATTTGTACTAATTGGTTTACTCTTTCTCATATCAGGTGATTGAAACATGCCACGCGGCGGCAGCAGCAAGATCCTTGGCAAGATTGTGCAGAAAAGCATGTCCACTCTATACGATACTACTCCAATGGTTGCTCCTCCACCGATTGGCACGGCCGCGAAGAAGGGCAAACAGACGGTGGCTATAGACGATGCTACTGCCCCCTAGAGGGGCAAACGGGCGGTGGCTGCAGAACCATCCACGTAGAAAGGATGAGGGAAATGAGCAGCAGGCTCGCGCAGAGACCGGGGAAGACCACGTGCTCAGTCTCATCCTATACCCTCCGCTCCAGTCGGTGGTGATCCTGCTGAGGAGGAGGAGCCTTCTGAGGAGGAGGAGGAGGATTGGCGGCGGTTGGAAGCGGAGGAGGATAGGGAGGAGTAGGAGGATAGGGAGGAGGAGGAGGATATGGAGGAGGAGGGGAAGGATGAGCGGCAACTGGTTGTTCGTCAGGATCCGCATGGTGGGCATGTGCCATCACAAGTGGCGGCTGATGAGGACCACGAGGTGGAGGTGGCCGAGCAGGGGGGGTTCGTCCGTCACCACTACTACGACGATGAAAGTGTGGTTGCATGGGCCTTCAAGGCTGCCTAGGCGACCATATGCGCATAAGCGTCTCGTACTAGCGCTCGTACCAGGTGGCACCGCCACCTCCTTGTCGACTACTTCTACCCTGTGTCTTCGGATCGAAGAACAGACGCACACAGAGAGCAGAACACCCACAAGAACCAAGAACCCTAGCCTCCGAAAGGGATCCGGAGGGGGAATCGGCAAAAAGGGCACCGCCATGCCATCAACCCATTCAAGGAGACTTCGGCATCAACCCTCGTTATCATCACCATCACCATCCCTCTATTCATCTCGTTGTAATAACAAACCCTAGGTGGATTCCTATGTGTATTACTTTGATCGTTCATCTATGATTACCATGATTATCCCTATGATGCTTGTTGTCTCTATGTCCGAGTAAACCCCCTAGTTCTCGGGGATATGGAGGAACCCTAGTACGTTTAGGTGCTGAACGCCGATAGGATACAAAATCCTCTTTTGAATGTTTATGTTAATATTCTTCCCGATGTTGGGTGAAGTCGACCACCCAACATTTTGCCTCTATGGATGTGAAGGATATTAATATCTATGTGAAGGTGGGATGCGTAAGTATAGAGTTGACAGTAACTACTTCCCTTCCATCCCTGATGATTTGATAGGGGAATAACGGAGACCGCCCATTGGCCACGTCCACGGGGAAACCCTTAATCATCGTTACCGTAACCTGAATGTGGGGAGGAACGGTGGTGGCGTGTGTGATACGGAGCTACGCATGTATGCCCGTATGATGTACCTGGCTCCGCCCACTTGTAGAAACATATGAGGTGGCGAACCTAGAATTATGCTTCTGCATAATTACGTTAGATACATACTAGTGATGAATCCAGACTCCCTGAGAACGCCTTAGCCCTATTGTTGATTTCATCATTTTCATTACTATCTTGCTCTTTTACTTTACTCTTGCACACTTAGTTTCAATCACAACACCCTTGCAATATTTCAATTACCGTTTCCGCTTTTACTTTGGACCACAACTAATTCACATGCACATTCCAGTAATCCTCTATGAGAGGCAAAGACCACTTCCTGTGCCCCCTGTGGGATCGATACTCTTACTTCTAAGAAGCTACAACTAAACCCTATGCACTTGTAGGACATCAAGAAGCCACGGCACCTAAAGCCTTGGTCCGATCTACCGATCTTAATTGCTGAGCCGACCATTGATGATGGTAACGGAAGGCAGGACAATAGAGTCGAACAATCCTGTCAGGAGGAGTTTGGCTATTCAAGGGTGACTCGCCTACCGAACATTCAATACGAAGGGTAACAGCACACTACCACTACACAAGACACTTTCACTATTTACCATGAACTGAACCTCTCCGCGTCTAACTTCTCTATTGCAGGAAACACCGATTACTTTCTTTTATTTACTTTATGTTATTTACTTGCACTACTTTATTCTCCAGTTATTTCACTCTCCTTTGCAATCGCCTATTTTACCATAACCATCTCATGTCTTGCAGATACCATACTTGTGGGGGGGGGGGGGGGGGGGGGGGGGGGGGCAGGAGGGGCGGCCGCCTCGGGCACCCAAATTCCAGGGGCCCCCACCCAGGTATGTAGATAGCCCAGGACGCGAGATCGGTAGGGGGCGTAGCGTGCAGCCAACTATGCTAGCCCACGCACCCAGCCATGTAGCCTCGCAGCCAGCTTGCTCACGCATGCAGCATCGTAGCTACGGAATGGCCCTGGGCTAGGCACGCACACGCAGGCAGCTAGGCTAGCCCACGCACACAGCTGCTCGTTCAGTCATCAGGGCTCCTGTAGGTCATCCTCGACTCTTTTTCCGCTAGCTTGTAGTCGTTGTAGCCTGGTACGTGCTGATCGCCTGACGCCTGTTTAGTTTCCCTAATTCCCTTCTTAGATCCGATCACAAGTTTGCGTCTTCGCGACGATCGTGATCATGTCCCGACCCCATACCCTAGCTCTGATCACGAGTTGCCGTTTCACTGACGAACTCCGCTCTCCGGTCTCCACTCCAGGCGCCAGTTCACATTGCGTCATTGCTAAGCACACGCGCACTGATGCACCCACGCACATCATTGAGCGCCTCCCGCAGATGCCCGTCCACATCGTGTCGTAGCCGAGCGCACAATCAAAAGATCACCTACGCCGATCCGACCAATTCGAGGTACACCATATTATCATTCCTTCTTTATATATGTATATTGCTAATTAAGTAATTTACCCTCGCATATATGATGCATAGCTTGCGCTGATCAATTTTTGATGCCAATTCCTTTATTTTCAGCATTGTGTGTATAAACTATTTCATATCAATATTATTTTTGGATGGATTTAAATGTTTATTGGTAATAATATACATTATGATTTTTATATTAAATGCGCTGAGTACTAGTTTCGCCCCGGGCCCGAAATCTCAAGACCAGGCATGTGTACCTGCAGGCTATCAGGCGCGAGCAGGGCATAGCCGCCTGGTGTGAAGGAGATGGAGGGTGAGAGAGAGACAGAAGAGAGAAGGGAGTT
This sequence comes from Elymus sibiricus, assembly GCA_039707655.1. Lineage (NCBI taxonomy): Eukaryota > Viridiplantae > Streptophyta > Magnoliopsida > Poales > Poaceae > Elymus > Elymus sibiricus. Next base: position 525,705,558 of record CM077666.1, on the reverse strand, counting down.
GCTCGGTGGAGAAAAATATCCTCCTAGAGATAAGGAAGAGAGAGAGAGGGGCATGCGTGGTCCTGAGGGGGCACGTGGCGAGCATTGATGCTGTCGACGCCGGCGGATTAGTATCCTTTTCCATATATATATGGATGTGGGCCCAAGTACGCTAATTTGTCAGGAATATGTCTAAATCCTCGTCGCTAATTAAGAGAGCTATCGTGAGTGAGATGACAGGAGGATATTTGAGTGTCAGTGCCGGAAAAGGACACGCGCCATGAAGTTGCAGCGCTGCTTGCTTCATGTCAGCGTGAGCGTGTGAGTGACGCGCCTATATATGCTTGCCCCGCCGCACTCCCCTTCTTCTCACCCGAACACCGCTGCTAAAACCTCCAGCTCTCAACACACAACAACCTGCGCAACTAGCGCTCGAGTCTCGACTTAGATGGACGTAGCCGACACCGGCTCCCCGTCTGGTCCGGGGGAGCAAGGGCACAGGACGGTGTCGTCGGAGCCGCCGAAGTGCCCCGCGGGGCGGACCAAGTTCCATGAGGCGCGCCACCACCGCGGCGTGCGGCAGCGGGCCGGCGCGGGCAGTGGGTGTGCGAGGTGCGCGAGCTCGGGATGAAGCACTCCAGGCTCTGGCTCGGCACCTTCACCACCGCCGAGATGGCGGCGCGCGCACGACACCGCCGTGCTCACGCTCTCCGGCCACGCCGCCTGCCTCAACTTCGCCTACACCGCATGGTGGATGCTGCCCGTGCTCGCGGCCGGGTCGTTCGGCTTTGGCAGCGCGCGCGAGATCAAGGCCGCCGTCGCCGTCGCGGCGTTCCAGAAGCAGCAGTTCCCAGTCGCCGTCGCCGTCGAGGCGCTCCAGCAGCAGCAGATCCCAGTCGCCGTCGCCGTCGTGGCGCTCCAGCAGCAGCAGATCCCAGTCGCGTGCCCAGCGGCGGAGGGGGCCGCCGGCCCGAGCAGCGCGCTGTTTTACATGTCGTCCGGTGACTTGCTGGAGAGCGGCATGGACGCCGGGTCGTACTACACGAGCTTGGCGCAGGGGATGCTCGTGGCGCCGCCAGACGATGACAGAGCGAGGCGGGAGGACGGCGAGCAGAGCGGCGTCGAGACGCCACTATGGAGCTACTTGTTCGACCGGAAATAGAAACTGGAAGCCTTCAAATACGGGAAATAAAGGCTCCCGATGCTTACCCTGTGTCTTCCCATATTTGGAAGAACAAAACCACCAGTAGTATAGTTTCTAAAACTGTACATTGCTTAATTAGTCGAACAAGTAGTTCCAAAGCGGCGTGTCGTCGTTGCCGCCGCTGGATCCAGCGACACGCCGATTTGGAACTACTTGTTCAACTAATTAAGCAATGTACAGTTTTACAAACTATACTACTAGTGGTTTTGTTCTTCCAAATATGGGAAGACACAGGGTAAGCATCGGGAGCCTTTATTTCCCGTATTTGAAGGCTTCCAGTTTCTATTTCCGGTCGAACAAGTAGCTCCATAGTGGCGTCTCGACGCCGCTTTGGAATTACTTGTTAGACTAATTAAGCAATGTACACTTTTAGAAACTATACTACTAGTGGTTCTGTTCTTCCAAATATGGGAAGATACAGAGTAAGCATCGGGAGCAATTTTTCCCCGTATTTGAAAGCTTCCAGTTTCTATAGATCAGTAGTGGAGGCAGCCCGATATAGTCACCGCGCGTGAACGAATACCGCCTATTTTTAGAACCATTTCGTGAGTATGTTGGCCTGTCGTTTTACTTTCCTTTTTTGCTTGATTAAAATTTACTTGTCGTCTTCCTCGCATGTATGTTCCGTTGACATAAAATTTGATGTGCGCTCAAGTGTTCTACTACAGTTTTATTATGCCGAATCAGCAGCTTTGATATCAACAATTAGTAGCTCCAGAGCGTGGCCTCGGCTCCCCCGTCGCTGCAGTCTGATCCGTTCTGCCCGCACCAGGCACGGCGGCGGCTCGTGGAGCTGCACCACCGTGTGGTCCGTGCCCAAGTCTGTTTACCTGAAGACCCCGTACTCGAACAAGTCGCTGCCCAGTGCAGTCGGAACCTCAAACGTTCCGTCGGCAGAATGTTGGGCGTTTTTTTCCTTGAGAAGGCTAGGGGGGGCTAAATTTCAAAAACAATCTTAAATAGTGCACATCTCAGGGGGAGCTAACTTTATATCGTAGAATTCAAAATCTTCAATTCTATATTCTTCAATGAAGCTTTAATTGTGTTGTCATCAATCATAAAAAATGGGGAGATTGTAAGCGCATCTAGTGCCCCCTGGTGGGTTTTGATGATTCATAATAGACGATTAATGGACTAATATGTTTACTGAGTGTACACAGATGAAATAGTCTGTGAAGAATTGGTTTAATCGAAGGATGTCGGCCCCCAAAAATGTTGAGGAAACATTGAAGATTTCGGTCAGCCGATTGAAGAACCAGAAGATGTAGTGTAGAATTTATTTTCAGGTTCTTCTGTTTCTTCATTTGAGTCATAGGGAAAATCGTACTATTAACAGGGGTTGGATATCGAAGCAAGAAGGTGAATCTTGTGTGATGCTCAGGCAGAACCCATTTTTTAACACAGAAGCCTTTGAAATCTCCTTCCAGATGAATCTGCTAGCTTCAGTGACTAGCTGAATACGACTGAAGAATCAGCGTGGCTCAGGACTTAGGAGCGTAGTTCTTCGGTGTCACTGGGATTAGCTTCTTCATTGAGTTAGGGAACTCGGTTTTTGGAGTTGCCCTAGGATCTTCCGAGAACCGTTGCCCGCGCCACCAGTTTGAAATGTAACTGTTGGGTTTCTTTAGTGGCCAGCAAGTTGGTCGGCAACGGCTAGTTTCTAGCGACTGGCTATAAATAGCCCCCGACCCCCGCCTATTTCGGGCGGTTGCTCATTCGTTTTTTCTACTAAGTGCGCAACGAGCTTCCCCATTCCTTTGCATTCGTGAGCAATCCTAAGAGAGGAAAATCACGTGAGCGAGACAGTGAGTTGTGATTGAGCATTGATCACTGAAGAACACAATCGTGCCTAGCCATCCAGCTTGTAACTCTTGAGGAATTGACATCCTCTAGATGGTTAGGCATCGTTTTGTGAGCATCCAACGTGTGGATTTGCCCAATAACAAGTTTGTACCGGTCCGGAGATCACCGCAAGATCTACCACGGGTGTTGGGCGAGTTCTAAGGAACTTAGCTCAAGGAGAACAAGGTGAGGTCTGGTGTGACCTCAGAGCAGTGTGCTCAGCCTCTCCAACCAAAACGTATAGTTGTTGCCAACAACTTGAACTTAGGTAAACAAATCCCATGTCTTCATCAGCTTTACGATTCTGATTCCTCACTCTTTACATTTCTGCATCTGTACTGTTCTGAGGAATTACATTCTACACTGTCTGTGACTTAGCCATATTTCTGCTCTGTTTACGCTCTGTGCCAAGTCTTTGCTCTAGTACTTCACTTATTGTATCTGCTGCTAAGTTAGTTCGCATCAGTGTCATCATGTATGCCTTTATGTATTGACACATTTGTTTTCATCTCTATCAAGAACTGCTACTGTTTCTTCAGTATATCTGCCATGTCTCTGTTCTAGTGTAGGAGATATGCCCTAGAGGCAATAATAAATGTTATTATTTATCTCCATGTTCAAAATTAAGTTTATATTCCGTGCTATAACTGCTATTGTTCTCGAGTCTACAATAACCATGAGGCTCGGAGGAAAACTCATATGCACGTGCGGAATAATAAACGGTAAAATGTAGTCCTAGTCATACCTCTAAGACTAGCTCAAGTGATTGCATGATGATTATGTTTTCCTGATCATGGGCATGTCTATGCCGGCAACTTTGAGGACACAATGTTAGAAGAACACTTGTGATTGAATTGACCGAATATTGATGTTATGCTATGAGATACATTCGTCACAAGTTAATGGTATATAGCACAGAGAAAGTTAACGTTTGCATAATTCCTTAGACCATGAGAATATCGAGTTTCTTCATGCTTGCTTCATGAACTTTGGGGTTTGTTAAATGTCATCCGTAAAAGGGTGGGTATTACGACGGCTTATGGGTTCATGGAAAAGTATGACAAGGGACTTGATAGTTCAAGATTGGGATTTGCTCCTCCGACGATGGAAAGATATTCTTTGGTCCCTCTCGGTGTTACGGTATCCATCATCGTCTGGCCAGACACAATGTGATTTGATCACAGGGATGCCGGAACGCGGAAACGAGAAAAGAGAACAAAACTGGTAAACGAGGTAACTGGCATAGTGGACAAGTTGTTGATTCACGGGGATGCCGATAAGTCTCACCTTGGGTGTTTGTAACATATCGCAAAGCAACAGGAATAGCACACAGAAACTACAGGTTCACTCGAATGTTCATTCGTGTGGGTATAGGGATCAATATGGATGTCCACGGTTCCGCTATTGATCATTGATCGAAAAGTGTTCCGGTCATGTCTATACTTCACCGAACCTACAGGGTCACACGCTTAAGGATCATCTATCTGCTGAATACTAGACAGGGAGTCTGAGAGAAAGTCACCGGAAAAGTTTCGGAGACGACGGAAAAGTTCCGGAGAGATAACCGGAAATGTTTCGGAGTTACCGGAAATGTTTCGGAGATGAAAATCATTAATCCAGAAATGTTTCGGAACGCGTCCAGAATTAGTTTAGGGGGTAATGGAAATGTTCTGGACCTACAGAAATATTTTCGGATTTAACGGTCGCGGAAAAATAGTTTCATGAATAGTGGAAACACTATTTGGTTGCTTTTTGGCAAACCACCTTTTTGGGCTTTTCCCAAAAGATCTTGAGGAAATTTTGGTATTTCCAAGTGTCCTGTACCCCTTGGGCTTGGCCTATAAATAGAGGTGGAGGGGTGCTCTCCATACTCACTCAAATCTCTCATACAAATGCCATGCATGATCTGGCTTTCATTCTCCCTCCCACGAAATAGTTTCGTAGAGCTGAAAGGCTGTCTGGGTTCTGGTAGGAACTAGTTCCGGACGGCGAAGCCCTGCCGGATAGCTGACACCGTATGTGTGCAACCCCGTAGAGAGGTCATAGGTTCGATCTTTTGCCCGAGGGGCTGTTCGAGGGTCCTCCCAAAGGGCTGTCCGAGGATCCGTAAGTGGGACTATCCGAGGGACTGTCCAAAGGCCTCCCGAAGGGCTGTCCGAGGATCCGTCTGGTGGGACTATCCGAGGGACTGTCCAGAGGCCTCCCGAAGGGCTGTCCGAGGATCCGTCTGGTGGGACTATCCGAGGGAATGTCCAGAGGCCTCCCAAAGGGTTGTCCGAGGATCCGTCCGGTGGGACTATTCGAGGGACTGTCCAGAGGCCTCCCGAAGGGCTGTCCGAGGATCCGTCTGGTCAGCTGGCAAGGGAGAACATCCTCGCGGTTGGGAGGTTGTAAAATCCTAGCTGCGGGGATTTGCACCAATGATCTTGATCGACTCTACTTTCGCTACGCTACGAGTCGGTAATGATCAGATCAAAACCTTGTATGCATCTCCTTAGTGATCCTGGGCGTGTTCGTAGTGCGGAAATTTTTTGTTTTCTGCTACGTTCCCCTACAGTGGCATCAAGAGCCGTGCTATGCGTAGATGCAGGTTACGATCTAGAATACATGAGATGTATGGGTGTTTCACAATATAATTTTGTAGTGGATGAGTTCTATTGCTGAAAATTATTTGTGCGGGTAGCAGATGAAATCTATTACCCAATGTTCTTGTTGCTTCCCTTGAATTTGTGTAGTCCTGATCTTGACGGCATGGTGGAATCTTACAAAGTTCTGGCAATCCGCGATCCTTCCCTGCTGCTCCTGAGTATGCTGGTTGACAGATCAACGAAGTGCTAACAGTACTTTGGGTTCTACCATAGTTAAAGAAAGATGGATGTTTCGCAGACTAAAGAGCAATGCAGATATGATCTGCACGGGGTTCTTGCGTATGAAGAAGTTCAGTATGGGGCTCGAGATTTTATTATCTCGTGTTTCATACGCCCCGCAAAGTTAATATAGCGACTAGAATAATCATACTTGATGATAAACGTTGGTAGCTGCGGTTTAAGTCAAAACCATAGAAGCCACGTAAAATAAAATTTTGCATAAACCGATTAGAGGCGTCTAACTTGGTTTTGCAGGATGGCATGTGATGTGGTATAGCAATTCTCATATTAATTTGATTATGTTTGAGATGACTATATGATGTAAAATTAATTAAACATGATCTGCGTGTCATGATTCGGCATGATGGCTGAAGCCATATGATTGTCATTTTAAATGACCTGCATGTCAACCTTGTTGTAATGCATTATTTTATTAGCTATAGAGATAGCAATATTATTTGATGCATCCACAAGGCGGTGACAAGATTTGCGAAGGTAGACACCGGCGCACAAGCCGAAGACGAAGATAATAAAGACTTCTTCGTCAGAAAGGGCTATACCATATCATGCTATTATGAGTTGCCTGAGATGTTCATCCCTTTTGAGGCACCCTTTTGATTGTGCGGTAGTCACTTTTATTAGGGTGATCTCTCACTTTAAATATCAAGTAGTTAGTGTTCTCCCAAGTGTAGCACCGTCTGAAATACGTATCTTTTCGGGGTGCGCCATGTCAACATGGGTACGAACGAATTGAGAGGTATGAGGCAGGTGATGGTCAGACCTCGCAGCGAGATCACTCGGTTGTCTTGACGTTCTGGCTTGATCGTCCTGAGCTCAGAACACACCCATCGAAAGATGAACAAGAGTCACATAGAGATGTGATCGACAAGTTGGCCTACCGATTGAAATTCTCGTCATCTGTGATGTCCACATCAATGGCGTTGAATTGCAATACGGGTCTTGGATCACTCACAATCAATTATGAGAGATATTGATTTGAGTGGGAGCGCACTTTAGAATTAATTTGTTTAATTCTAAGTGCAATTAATTATGAACATAGTCTAATTGTGATTTGTATAATAGTTATAGAATATTGACTCGCATTTCCACCTTCCCTATTAAAATTGAATAAGTTGTTATTTATCTGGTTAAAAACTTTACGATCGGTAACGTAATGTGAGGATTGTCCTCAAGAGTGCCGAGAAGAACTTTGTCCTATCGCATGCTTTCGGTATTATCCCGCTAATGCTATGGGTGATGTGACTCTCGTCCTTCGATCCAAAAGCTAGAATTCTGTTACGGTCAAGTGCAATATGTTTGCTTCCATAAGACCCAAACTTCAAAAGTTTGGAATAGTTATGTGATATTCATGGAACTAAAAATTAGTTTCAGATACAAACAAAGGCTAAAAGATATGAGATATCCAAAGCAATGTTGGTTTGCAAAATATTAGTAAAGTGTTTACTATGCATTAGACTAATAAGAGAGGGATCCAGAAGAACGCCTGTCATGTGATGATGGTGAATAAAACAACAACATAAAGAGAAAGGAAAAGTCCGAAGGGTGTTAGTAAGACTTACACACCTAGGAAGTCCGCGGCTGACGCCACTCTTAAAGTTGGGTGCTTCTTCTGAGAGTAGGAGAAATATTGGAAGTAAAACTGTTAGAAGTATAAAGGCAAAAAAAAAAGACTGGAATGTCCAGCTCATGTATGAAAGTCATACAAGTTATTGATGTTTGGAAGGCTGGTCAAAGAAATAGTTCTTGGGAATTGTGATGTAACATCCCCAGATTTTAACCCTGTCATTAAGCTAATTAATTAGCCATGTCATCATGATCATCCTAAATAAATTGCATTTAGAAAATAATCCAACTTCAAATTTAAATTCCAAACACAAGTCAAATTATTAATTCTTCAAATTGCAAAACTAAAGTGTTCATAATTTTGCAAATATTCACTAAGTAATTGTCAAGTTGAAACCAACTTCTTTTGACTCGCAATTGAATTCCTAGGAAATTAATAAATGGTCCAACAGACAATAAAATGGCCTTTTAAAAAATAAACAAATATTTGAACTTTCCCAAATATGTGGATAGCTCCAAAGTATTGCCTTGCATTTATGTGTGAAGCTTCATCATTGAACAAAATTCATTTGCTGGCAAAAGAAAATACAAAACGGGAGCTATATTGATTAACACAAAAGAAAATAAGAAAAAGCACTATGCACTTTGGCCCAATTGCACAGGAACAAGTCCAGCTCAACAGCCGCTACAGTCGTCTTCCACCTCGCAGTCGGCAGCACACGCACCCGAGCGCGATGTCGCCGGCCGATGTGCGACGCGTGCCGCTGCAGGCGTCCGTGGAGAGGTGGATAAGAACGCCCGCACGCCCCTGGATCGAACCCTAGGCCTCTCCATTCCCCCTCGCGCCCCCACGCTCTCTCTCCCGAGTTCGATCGCCCGCTGCCGTCGCCATGTCGTCGTCGATGCCGCGGCCACCGTGCTCCCCGGCGCGTGAGAACACGTCTAGGAGGACCGCCACTGTCGACTTCGTCCATCCCGGGCATCAAATCGAGTGGAGCTGCCCCGTACGGTCGCCATCGACCTCGTTTCCACCGCGTACATCGTCGTCGTCCGCCATCGATTGCCACCGCTCCGGTCCGTCCCCGACCTCCCCGAGCGCGCCTACGGCTCCGCGGTGAGCTCCTCCTCTGAATCCCTCTCACACCGGTCTCGATCCTTTGCCGATGTCGCCTGAACGAGCCGGCGGCCGCCATGGCCGAAGCTCGGCGTCCGCGTACGCGCGCCTCCTGCACCTTGGCGCTGTTGCTGCTCATTGCGCTGCTGCTCTCTAATGCTGCTGCTCCTAGCCGCTGCTAGTGCTGCCCCTGCCTACTGCTACTACCGCTGGCTGCTGCTGTTTTGCTACTGCTGCTGCTGCTCCATTGCTGCTGCTGCTCGTTGCCTACTACTGCTGCTTGCCGCGCTGCTGCTGCTCAGCTGCCGCTGCTCCTAGGTCCTGCTGCTCACTGCTGCTGCCGCCTGCTACTCGCTGCTGCTTGCTGCTCCCCTGCTGCCTGCTGCCGCTGCTGCCATGGCCATGGCCATGGCTAGGTGTGTGCGTGCTGTGTGTGAGTGTGTGTAGGACCGGCCCTGTTCAATTAATTAGTGTTAGGTAGATTTAGTTTAGGGGCTAATTTGTTAGTTAGGTTAATCGGTGTGTAGTTAGGCTAATTAATAGTTAGGATAATTGCTACCCTATGACATGTGGCCCCTAGTTTAAATTAGTTTAGACTAAATAATCTACCCCCTATGACACTTACATGTGGGTCCATTGACCCTGTTGACCAGTCAACCTTTGACTGGGTTAACCCAACCCCATTGGCCCCACTGTCAGTCACACAGCTCACTGCTGTGTACATTTCAGTGGGTGCACTTAGCATTTTACTGTTCTGGATAATTCGAATTTAATAATTAAAGAAATTCCAGAAATTATTTAAAACTTTGAAAATTAATAGAAAAATAACCGTAACTCAGATGAAAATAATTTATATATGAAAGATGATCAGAAAAATCAGACGAATTCGAATATGCTACCCTCATACCTGCCACACCCCTCCAACACTGCAAACATGGAACCTTACCCTTCGGTTCATCTGACCGATAATTGCCTGGAGCTGGTAAAATACCTCCGGATATTTCCCGCTCCGACTAACGTACGTAGTACTGTATTAGGTCACCCCTGCATTGTGTATTGCCATGTCATGCTGTGTGAGTGCATTTGTTTGCTATGTATTTATCTGTTTCGTCCCCCTCTTCTCTCCGGTAGACCCCGAGACCGACGTTACCCTCGAGGACTGCTACTCCACCGAAGACCCCTCTTTCCCTGCAGAGCTTCTAGGCAAGCAAACCCCCTTGATCATTCCTATATCACCTATTCCTTCTTCCCCGTGCTTGCATTAGAATTTGCTACCGTATTTGATTGTTCCTATTCTGATGCATAGCCTGATTTTGTAACTGCTGATGATACCTTGCATGCTATCCTAAATGCTTAGTATAGGTTGGTTAGCGATCCATCAGTGGCCCCACACCCTTGTCCGTGTTGCCCTGCTTTACTACCAGAAGACTCGATCAACGTGATCGATGTGCATAGACCGACACAGCACCGCACACCCCCTTAGTTGTACGACTCTGCAGAGCTACTATCGAGTGTCGAGGGTGATACCTCCTATCTCACTCCTGATGTTATCTCTGTAGCGTAGCTAGTCGGATGTGGGACATCGAGGGTGATTCCTCTTTCACCACCGTCCATGATGCCTCTGTCGTGCAACCCCTCAAGTGTGAACCCATCGAGGGTGATTCCTCCTTGTTCACCTTGACGGTTACATCGAGTGAGAATCCATCGAGGGTGATTCCTCGGATTCCCCGCGATGTTAAGGACACACAGGTACTTTGACTTCACATCAGTCCTTTGGGAAGTCAGGTTGGCCATGAGGGCACCCGCGAGAGATTATTGTGGCAGAACGACAGGGCAGGCGGAGACCACCTAGGAGAGAGGTGGGCCTGGTTCCTGGTCGTTGGACCGCGGATTACCAAGTCGGTGCGACAGGGTGTCGGAGGTGAGCCTTGAGTCATGTTCGTGTACGCGAGTTACTAATAACACGCCTAACGGATTTGGGGTATTTGATCTGAGTTGGCCACTGGCCTATACGCACTACCACCACGCGGGATAATGGTTTAATGGGGCCCTCGGCGCCGTATGTGTCAGCTGAAAGCTCTGTCAGACGTCCATTTCAGCATTGTGAGCCGGTCGGGACAAGGCCATCCAGGACTGAGGTGGTGCTTGGACTCCGACCCGTGACACAACAACCCGGAGTGCAAAGGGCGATGGGCCCAAGACCCCTGAGCACTTAGGATGTAGACCGGCGGGGACCTCTCTGCTGAACCTAGGTAGGACTACGTCGTGTCGATCAGCCAAGGCCGGGCATGACCTGGAAAAGTGTGTTCGGCCAGAGTTAATCGAGCGTGTTGGGTAACAGTAGTGCACCCCTGCAGGGAAGTTATCTATTCGAATAGCCGTGTCCACGGTAACAGGACGCTCAGTGTTGTATCCCGATTTACTACAACTTGAACTGGATACATGTTACTTTAATTGTAAGCTCCGGGATCGCTCTCTCGCAGGGAGTCGAGGAAGGATCTCTGGGCTTTGCTACTACATGCTTGTTGCTTTGTTATATGCTACTAATCTGCACTCTTCTAATGCTGCAAGACGCTGCAAGATGCTAGTCTTCGATAGGCTAGTCCTTTATCTATTCTGGCATTTCTGCAGTATAGTCCACAGATATAGCCCCTTCATTTGATACCGATGCATAAATAGAATAGTTCTGATGTAAGTCTTACGAGTACTTTGGATGAGTACTCACGATTGCTTTGCTACCTCTTTTACCCATACCCAATTGTTGCGATCAGATGACGGAGCCCCGGAGACAGCTGTTCCCGCCGACGACTACTACTACCCGACGGAGCCTACTGCTACGTGGAGACAGACGACCAGGAGTAGTTTAGGAGGCTCCCAGGCAGGAGGCCTGCGCCTTTTCGATCTAGATGTCGTTGTTTTGCTCAGCCTTCTTAAGGCAACCTTTGTCTAGTTATGTCTGTACTCAGATACTAATGCTTCCGCTGACTCTTGTGTAACTCGAGCTTATGTATTCGAGCCCTCGAGGCCCCTGGCTTGTAATATAAAGCTTGTATTATTTTATTTTGTGTCTAGAGTTGTGTTGTGATATCTTCCCGTGAGTCCCTGGGCTTGATCGTGCGCATTTGCGTGTATGATTAGTGCATGGTCGAGTCGGGGGCGTCATAAGTGATTAAACTGTTAGTCACTAATTCTTGGGTATTGTGATTAAAAGTTGATCACAGGAATACCCGTTCGATTGCATTCTCTTGCAACTCGATACAAGAACTACTACAGCCTAAAAGACTTGCCAGAAATGAGGTTTAGATACGCGCTGGGAACATAGTAAAAGTTACTACACCTTCCATCAGCGTATTACCTCTGTATTTATTTTCATAATTCATTTTAGAGTTTTATACAATCTAGCCCATTGCATAAAGTATGTTGCAAGAAAGTTGTTCATAAGAGAACAATTGTTGTTCAGTGTTATGAATAACATGAGGGCCATACTTTCATTATGAATGAGATGTATGTTATGAATATTGATAATAATATAATACATCCATGACACTGACGCTAAATGTCGCAAGACAAAAAGAATACCACATATGTGTGGCACTGCATTTCATCACATAGGAGAAACCCGCATGGAGAAATTTCATAATGATGGATTTTGAAGTCATTTGATTATGAATCAGCTGACACTTGCAACTTTCGTCCGAAAAGTGAAATGACTGAAATACCGTTCACAGGCCATAAGGAACGAGTAACGAACTTATTGGTGATCATACATTTTGATGTGTGTAGTCCGATAAATGTTGTTGCTTGCAGTGGATTTGTCTATCTTCAGTAATGACTAAAGTATATATATATGGATATTTACTTAATGAGACATAAGTCTGGATCTTTTAAAATCATTCAAAAGGTTTTCAAAATGAAGTAGAAATTATTGTAACAAGAAAATTATGTTTCTGCAATTAGATTGCGGAAAAGAATATTTGAGTTACAAGTTTAGCGAATGTCTGATGAGTTGTGAAAAGAGTTTCATAACTTACACCTCCCGGAACACCACTGTGAGTGGAATGTCCATGAAGATGTAATCAAACCATTTATGACATGGTAAGATCAAAGATGACATAAATCAAGTTTTCATTATCCTTTTTAAAGTAATGCTTTAGAGACTGCGGCTTTTACACTGGAAAGAGCGCCATCAGATCTGTTGAAATGACGCCATCGTATGGTACGCCCAACCATTTTATGTCTTTTCTTAACATTTGAAATATGGGGCTTGTGTAAAATGTTTACACACCTATTCCAAATCAGACAAGTGCTACTTTGTAGGTTATCCCAAATTATTGGGCATTTCTCCATCACTATACCAAGGCAAAAGGTTTGCCACAAAGAACGGTATGATTTTGAAGAAAATTTTCTTGCAAAAGGGTGAGTGGGAGGACAATGCAACTCAACAAGATAACAGTATCTTCATCGTCAGCTCATGGGAAAGAAACCTTAGAAGTAATTCAGAGTTTCCTAATACGACTGATACGGAAGCCTGTACATAAGATGTATGGACTTCGGTAGATCTTGCAGCTGAACCACATAGGCAGAACTAGTGCAAACCTCTCAGGTGCACAAACGAGATATTGTTGTTAGACACCAGTATACCTACGATACACAAGGAAGCGTTGATGGGCCCTGACTCCGGAATTGGCTAAATGCCAATATAATCCGAGATAATATCCATATAAATGATTCAAGATTAGATCTTGATAAACCCTTCGGAAGACTTAGAGTCTAACGAATATTAATGGAACTATAAACTGATGTGGATAAAAATGTTTTATCCATAAAGCTCGACTTGTTACAATAACAAATTCAAGGAGTTGACTACGATGAGATTGTCTCACCGTAGCGATGCTTAAAGTCGGTTCGGGTTAAACTAGCAATTAATACATATTTCAATCATGAGATATGATACATGTATGTCAAAAGGATTTCCATGAGATGAAAATACAACCTAGGACTTGCATGTGATACAGTCCAAAGTATTTTGTCAATCCAGAGGATGCTAGTGAGTGTGCAAATTTCAGAGATCCAGCAATGGACAGAAGAGAGATAAATGGAGTTGAAATCTTCGTTTTGATGAAATAGTCAAAAAAGTTTGATTTCATCAATGGATAGCGAAGATGCTTGTGGTTAGAAGAAAGTAAGTGGGAGCATAATAATATTTCTAAAAACCTTGTGTGCTTGACACATTGTTGATTGGAAATAAATATAAATTTCTTGACACGAATTAGGACTTCATTGAGAAATAGTTTTTCGATGAAGTGCTTGGGCTAGGTAGCCTCGATATTAGGCATCATTATCTATGGAGATCAAATTGCCTAATAGGGCTAAACCAAAATACATATTGACAAGATGCTAAAACAGTTTAGCATAAGAACGCCAAGGAGTAATTCTTGCCGAAGTCACATGGAAAGTGTTTTAGCAAGACTCGGTGTCCTAAAACACTGATGAGCAAAATACATGATGGAGATTTCACACACTTTTGTGTTTGGATTAATCATGTATTCTATGGTATGTAAAAGAACCAGATATGTCCAGTACTCCCAAGAAGTTGCGAGTAAAGATACCAACGTGATCAAAATATTGATCATATGACAGCAATGAAAAATGTCGTTGAGTACTAAAGTAGCACTGATGACATGTTTTCTCGCAAGCGGAGATTATGAAGTGCTTATTGTAAGTAGTTACATCGATACAGTCTTCATCAATGCTTCAAGCGACTTTCGATTTAAGTTAAGCGTTTTGTGTAATACACGATATGGTGGCACGGTAAGTTGGAATTGTTCCAAACAGGTTACTATGGCGAATTCTATAACGAAGCCTGAATATGTTGACGCTTTAGAAGCAACAAAGAAAATGTTGAATCATATAGTTCATTCATGAACTTAGTATAGTTTTAAGATGGTTTTGGTCAATGAAACACTATTATAAATAGTTGCTCCATAGCTCAGTCTGAGGAATCAAGATTTGACCAGTGATTCACGTATATATAAAGTCAAGTCCACACAAAATATGAATTTTGTGAAAGCGTGAAAACGCGAGCATATGCAAATATACACACGAACCTGAAGTTGTCAGATCCGTTGGAAAGGGACTATACCACAAGCGAAGCATTTTTTACACCGGTATACCATAGGTGTAAAGTGCATTAGCATTGACTAGAGCGTGAATCAAGTTTGTTAATATTACCATCAAGTTTGTGAATCTCATTGTTCCACTATCAATGTATTAGTAAGTTTAGTTTTGGCCTTGTCTTTAGCAGTAGTTTTGACATTTTGGGTGTTAGTCCTAGGGAGCAAATTCAAAACTGAAAGTTTTTTGCTGACCCTGTTTCATTATCTAGGTCAGGATAACGGTCCCAAGGAGTCTCAGGCGGGCTTCTTGCGGAGCAATCGGCACGAGCGCGACGTCAGCCTTGCTTGTGCGGCTCTTCAGCCCGGAGTGTGAACCGTAGAACATAGCAGCTTTCGACAGACCTGAATATAAGCCTGCGTAGTATCATGGAAATGCAGCCAGGTCTACCAAGTCCTATGCGAATTTGCTGATTCAGCCCATAGTATCTGCCTTCTTGTAAGGTATTTATGCATAAACCTGCCCCGAACTTGGACACCTCTATGTTTGCTACGCTGCCTGCCGCCGTCATTTTGTCTCTGAAACCAGGAGCTGGTACCATTAGCGTCAAATTTGGTTTCCGTTGCTCGCAAAGTGAGTGTTGTATTACTGGCTACATTTTGAATGCTAATAAGTTACATTCAATTAATCTGATGACTTCTGTCGTCGAACCCGACTTCCTCTGCTCGCTGTTCGCCGATGACGACGACGTACGGAATTTTTGGCATAAAGGACCACCTGCGTGAACGATTTAGCAGAAAGGACCACCTACGAACGCTATTCGCAAAAATACCGTGGCGGCAGGTCTGACAGCTGACACGTGGCACCTGCCACCACGGTGCGAGGTGGCAGCCTTGGATAACCAGAATCCGGCTCCGTACGAGGGAAGACCGTAATGGGTTCGGCCACGTGGCACCTGCCGCCGTTGTGCGTGGCGGCACCTTTGTACTGTTTCCATTGACGAGACAGGGCTGTCGGTTGGTGGCACGTGTAGGGTAACGCAGCAGAAAACAAAAAATTTCCGACCTACGTACTAGCCCAGGATCACTATGGAGACTGCATACAAGGTTTGATCTGTTTCGTTACCGACTCGTAGCGCAGCGGAAGTAGAGTCGATGACGATCGGCGGTGCAGATCCCCGCAGCTAGGATTTACAACCTCCCAACCGCGAGGATGTATACCCTCATCCGCCCCCGGACAGCCCTCCGGGAGGCGGTCGGACAGTCCCTCGGACGGTGTCACGGACAGCCCTTCGGGAGGACCATCGAAACTCGGACAGTCACTCGGACAGCCCTTCGGGAGGACCATCGAAACTCGGACAGTCACTCGGACAGCCCTTCGGGAGGACCATCGAAACTCGGACAGTCACTCGGACAGCCCTTCGGGAGGCACTCTCAAACTAAGACCGAAACTACGATCTCTCTACAGAGTTGCACACATACGGTCTCAACTATCCGGTAGGGCTTTGCCGTCCAGAACTAGTTCCTGCCGGAACCCAGACAGTCTTTCGGCTCTACGAAACTATTTCGCTGGGAGGGAGAGAGAAGCCAGACAAGTCTATGGCATGTGTATGAGAGCAAGGATGAGCTTCGGGCTGCCCCCTCCACCTCTATTTATAGGAGAAGGAGGGGTGGAGGGGCTGAAATTTCAGCCACATCCATCCATGTCATCTCCAAGATATTTTGGAGCAAAAGCCCAAAAAGGTGGCTTTCCAAAAAGTAATCCAAAAAGCACTTTCACTATTCACGACGACATATTTCAGCGTCCGTTCGAACTGAAAATATTCATGTGGGCTTAGAACATTTCCAGTACCCACTAAAATAATTTTCAACGCGATCCGAAACAATTCCGGTTTAGTGATTTTCATCTGCGAAAAGCATCTGAATCGGTTCCGGCAGCTCCGGAACATTTCCGGTTTTCATCCCGGAAAATTCCAGAAAGTTTCCAGAACGATTCTGGCACCCTCCAAGAATTATCAGGCATGTGCCGAAACCATTTTGACTTTATGGTGTACTCCGAAACAACTTTTCGGTTTAGTGATTTTCATCTGTGAAAAGCAACTAAAGCGGTTCCGGCAGTCCGGAACATTTCCGGTTTTTGTCTCTGAAAAATCTCAGAAGTTACCGGAACAATTCTGGTACCTTCCAATAATTTCCAGGCATGTGCCGAAACCAATTTGTCTTTATGGAATACCCTGAAACAACTTTTCAGTTTCACCGGAACTATTCCGATATCCTCTCCGGAACGTTTCCGTTTCGTCCGAAACTTTTTCGGTGATTTTCTCTCAGACTCCCCGTCTAGTATTCAGCAGATAGATGACCCTTAAGCGTGTGACCCTATAGGTTCGGTGAAGTATAGACATGATCCGGAACCCCTTCCGATCAATGATCAACATCGGAGCCGTGGACACCCATATTGACCCCTATACCCACACGAATGAATATTCGAGTGAACCTCCAGTTGCCGTGTGCTATTCCTGTTGCTTCGCGATATGTTACAAATACCCGAGGTGAGACATGTTGGCATCCCCGCGGATCAACAACTTGTCCACTATGCCAGTTACCTCGTTACCGGTATTGTTCTCTTTTCTCGTTCCCGTGTTCCGGCATCCCCGTGATCAAATCACAAAGTGTCTGGCCAGACGATGATGGATACCGTAACACCGAGAGGGCCCAGAGATATCTCTCCATCGTCGGAGGAGCAAATCCCAATCTTGAGCTATCAAGTTACTTGACATACTTTTCCGTGAACCCGTAAGCCGCCGTAATAGCCACCCAGTAACGGATGACGTTTAACAAACCCCAAAGTTCACGAAGCAAGCACGAAGGAACTTGATACTCTCATGGTCTAAGGAATTATGCAAACGTTAACCATCTCTGTGTTATTAACCATTAACTTATGACGAATGAATCTCATAGCATAACATCAATTCGGGTCGATTCAACACAAATGTTCTTCTAACATTGTGCCCTCAAAATTGCCGGCATAGCCATGCCCATGATCAGGAAAACAGGATCATCATGCAATACTTGAGCCAGTCTTAGAGGCCAGACCAGGAATACATTTTACCGTTTATTATTCCACACGTGCATATGAGTCTTCCTCCGAGCCTCGTGGTTATTGCAGACTCGAGAACCATAGCAGTTATAGCATGGAACATAAACCTAATTATGAACAGGGAGATAATCAATAACATTTATTATTGCCTCTAGAGCATATCTCCTACAGACTCCCACTTGCACTAGAGTCAATAATCTAGTCAATGCTAATGCACTTTACACCTATGGCATACTGGTGTAAAAAATGCTTTGCATGTGGTATAGCCTGATGTCCAACGGATCTGACGACGTCAGCTCCGTGTGTAACTTTGCATATCCTCGCGTTTTCACGCTTTCACAAAATTCATATTTTGTGTGGACTTGGCTTTGCATATGTGTGAATCATTGGTCGAAACCTGATTCCTCAGACTGAGCTATGGAGCAACTATCTGCAATAGTGTCCCATAGACCAAAGCCATCTTGGAACCATACTAAGTTCATGAATGAACTATATGATTCAACAACTTCTTTGTCGCTTCTTAAGTGTCAACATACTTAGCCTTTGTTATAGAATTCGCCACAGTATCTTGTTTGGAACAATTTCCAACTACCGTGCCATCATATTGTGTATTACACAAAACCCTTAACTTAAATCGAAAATCGCATGGAGCATTGATGAAGACTGTATCGATGTAATTACTTACAACGAGCACTTCA
This sequence comes from Elymus sibiricus, assembly GCA_039707655.1. NCBI lineage: Eukaryota > Viridiplantae > Streptophyta > Magnoliopsida > Poales > Poaceae > Elymus > Elymus sibiricus. The sequence goes on along the minus strand of CM077666.1, from coordinate 525,687,060 downwards.
TAATCTCTGCTTGCGAGAAAACATGTCATCACTACTACTCTAGTACTCAATGACATCTTTCACTGTTGTCCTATGATCAGTACTTTGATCACTTTGGTATCCATACTCGCAACAACTTTTGGAGTATCGGACATATCTGGTTGTTTTACATACCATGGAATACATGATTAATCCAAACACAAGAGTGTGTGGAATCTCCATCATGTATTTTACTCATCAGTGTTTTGGGACACCGAGTCTTCCAAAAACTCTTTCCATGTGACTTCGGCAAGAATCACTCCTTGGCGTTTTAAATGCTAAAAAGTTTTAGCATCTTGTCAATATGTATTCATTGCTTAGCCCCATTAGGTAAATCTATCTCCATAGATCATCATGCCTAATATTGAGGCTATTTAGCCCAAGCACTTCATCGGAAAAACTATTTTCAAATGAAGTCCTAATTCGTGTCAAGAAATTTATTTCCAATTAACAATGTGTCAAGTACACAAGGTTTTTAGAAATATTATTATGCTCCCACTTACTTTCTTGAATCACAAGCATCTTCGATACTCATTTGATGAAGTCAAAACCCTTTTGACCATTCCATCAAAAACGAAGATTCCAACTCCACTTTGCTCTCTTCTGTCCATCGCTGGAACTCTGAAGTTTGCATACTTACTAGCATCCTCTGGATCGACAAATTACTTTGGACTGTATCACATACAAGTCCTAGGTTTCATTTCCATCACATGGAAATCCTTTTGTCATCCATGTTTCATATCTCATGATTGAAATATGTATTAATTGCTAGTTCAACCCGAACCGACTTTAAGCATCGCTACGGTGAGACAATCTCATCGTAGTCAACTCCTTGAACTTGTTATTGCAACAAGTCGAGCTTTATGGATAAAACATTTTATCCGTATCAGTTTTTAGTTCCATAAATATTCGTTAGACTCTAAGTCTTCCGAAAGGTGTATCAAGATCTTAATCTTGAATCACTTATATGGAAACTATCTCGGATTGTATTGGCATTTAGCCAATTCCGGAGTCAGGGCCCATCAACGCTTCCTTGTGAATCGTAGGTATACTGTTGTCTAACAACAATATCTCGTTTGCGCACCTGATAGGTTTGCACGAGCTTTGCCTACGTGGTTCAGCTGCAAGTTCGACCGAAGTCCATACATTTTATTGTAGAGACTTCCGTATCAGTCGCAGTAAGAAACTCCGGAATTACTTCCAAGGTCTCTTTCCTTTGATCTGATGACGATGATATTGTTTATCTCGTCGAGTTGCACTGTTCTCCCACTCACCTTTTTGAAAGAACCATTTTCTTCAAAAAAGCATACCGTTCTTTGTGGCAAACCTATTTGCCTCGGTATTGTGGTGGGGAAATACCCAATGACTTGGGATAACCTACAAAGTAGCACTTGTCTGATTTGGAATAGGTTTGTAACCTTTTACACAAGCCCCATATTCCAAATGTTAAGAAAAGATATAACATGGTTGGGCGTACCACACCATGGCGTCATTTCAACAGACCTGATGGAGCTCTTTTTAGTGTAAAAGCCGCAGTCTCTAAAGCATCACTCTATAAAAGGGATAATGGCAAATTTATTTATGTCATCTTTGATCTTACCATTTCATAAATGGTTCGATTACATCTTCACGGACTTTTCACTTGCAGTGGTGTTCCGGGAGGTGCAAGTTATGAAACCCCTTTCATAACTCATCAGACATTCGCTAAACTTGTAACTCAAATATTCCTTTCTGCAATCGAATTGTAGAAACATAATTTTCTTGTTACAATAACTTCTACTTCATTTTTGAAAACCTTATGAATGAATTCAAAAGATCCAGACTTACGTCTCATCAAGTAAATATCAATATATCTACTTGAGTCATTTCTGAAGATAGATAAATCCACTACTTGCAACAACATTTATTGAACTACACACATCACAATGTATGATCACCAATATGATCTTTGCTCGTTCCTTATGGCCTGTGAACGGTATTTCAGTCACTTCACTTTTTAGAGGAAAGTTGCAAGTGTCAGATGATTCAAAATCAAACGACTTCAAAATCCATCATAATGGAATTTTCCATGCGGGTTTCTCCAATGTGACCAAATGCAGTGCCACACTTGTGTGGTATTCTTTTAGTCTTGCGACATTTAGCGTCAGTGTTATGGATGTATCATATTTTCCATCAATATTCATAACATACATCCCATCTAGGATGGAAGCATGGCCCTTCATGTTATTCATAACACCGAACATCAAAAGTTCTCTTATGAATAACCTCCTTGCAAGATACCTTATGCAAAGGGCTAGAGTGTATGAAACACTAAATGAATTATGAAAGTAAATACAGAGGTAATGTATTATTATCAATATTCATAACATACTTCTCATTCATAATGAAAGTATGGCCCTTTTGTTATTCATAACTCCGAACATTAAAAGTTCTCTTATGAACAACCTTCTTGCAAGATACTTTATGCAATGGGCTAGAGTGTGTAAAACTCTAAAATGATTTATGAAAGTAAATACATAGGGAATACACCTATGGAAGGCATAGTAACATTTACTATGTTCCCTGCGTGTATCTAAACCTCATTCCTGGCTAGTCTTTCAGGCCATAGTAGTTCTTACATCGAGTTGCAACAGAATGCAATCGAGCGGGTATCTTTGTGATTAACTCAGAATACCCAAGAATTAGTGATTAACATGTTTAACCATAATTCCCAAGAACTATATCTTTGACCAGCCTTCTATACATCAAAAACCTGTATGACATTCATACATGAGCTGGATATTCCAGTCTTCTATCCTTTTGCCTTTATACTTCTAACAGTTTAACTTTTAGTATTTCTCCTACTCTCAGAAGAAGCATCCAACTTAAGAGTGGTGTTACCCCCGGACTTCCTAGGCGTGAAAGTCTCACTAACACCCTTCGGACACTTCCTTTCTCTTTAAGTTGTTGTTTTATTCACCTTTCATCATATGATAGGCGTTCTCCTGGATCCCTCTCTTATCAGTCTAATGCATAGTAAACTCCTTTACTAATAGTTTGCAAACAAACATTGCTTTGGATATCTCATATCTTTTAGCCTTTGTCTGTCTCTGAAAATGATTTTCAGATTCCATGAATATCACATAACTATCCAAACTTTCGAAGTTCGGGTCTCATGGAAGCAAATATATTGCACTTGACTGAAACGGAATTCTAGCTTTTGGATCGATGGACGAGAGTCACATGATCCATAGCATTAGCGGGAGAATACCGAAAGCATGCGATAGGACAAGTCCTTCTCGGCACTCTAGAGGACAATCCTCTCATTACGTTACCAACCGAAAAGTTTTAACCAGATATTTAACAGCTATTCAATTTTAATTGGGAAGGTGGAAACGCGAGCCATTATTCTACAACTATTATGCAAATAACACTTAGACAGTGTTCATAATTAATTGCACTGAGAATTAAAAGAATTAATTCTACAGTGCGCTCCCACTCAAATCAATATCTCTCATAATTGATTGTGAGTGATACAAGACCCGCATTTAAATTGTTCGCCATTGGTGTAACACCACTGATGACGAAAATCTCAACCGGTAGGCCAACTTGCCAATCACATCTCTATGTGATTCTTGTTCATCTTTCGATGCGCGTGTTCCGAGCTCATGACGGTCATGCCTGAACGTCAAGACAACCAAGTGATCTTGCTGCGAGGTCTCAACTCACCCGCCTCACACTTCCCTAATCGTTTGTACCCGTGTGACACGGCGCACTCCGAGAAGTTAGGTGCCATGACGGTGCTACACTTGGGAGAACACTAACCACTTGATATTTTTGTGAGAGATCACCCTAATAAAAAGCGACTACCGCGCAATCAAGAAGGGTGCATCATAAGGGATAAACATCTCAGGCAATTCATAATAGCATGATATGGTATAGCCCTTTCTGACGGAGAAGTCTTTCATTTCTTCGTCTTCGGCATTCGCGTTGGTGTTCACCTTCGCGAAGATTGCCACCACCTTGTCGATGCACCAGATAATATTGCTATCTCTATAGCTAATAAAATAAGTGCATTACTGAAGGTTGACACGCAGGTCATTAAAGTGACAATCATATGGCTCCAGCCATCATGCCGAATCATGACACGCAGGTCATGTTAATCAATTTACATTATATAGTCATCTCATACATAATCAAATTATAATGAGCACTGCTATACCACATCACATGCACATGCAAACCATCCTGCAAAACCAAGTTAGACGCCTCTAATCGGTTCATGCAAAATTTATTTTTTGTGGCTTCTAAGGTTTCGAAACAAACCGAAGCTACCAACGTCCATCATCAAGCATGATAATCCAAGTCGCTAGATTAACATTGCGGGGTGTATGAAACACGAGATAATAAAATCTCGAGCCCCATACTAAACTTCGTCATACGCGTGACCCCCGTGCAGATCATATCTGCATTGCCCTTTCGTCTGCGAAATTTCATCTTTCTTTTTAACTACGGTGGAATTCAATGAACTGTTAGCACTTCGTTGATCAATCAGGATCGCGGATTGCCAGAACATTGAAACTCCACCATACTGTTATCAAGATCAGAAATATGCAAATTCCAGGGAAGCAACAAGAACATCGGGTAACAGATTTCATCTGCTACCCGCACAAATAATTTTCAGTAATATAACTCATCTACTACCTAATTATATTGTGCAATACCCATACATCTCTATGTATTCTAGATCGCAACCTGCATCTACGCATAGCACGGCTCTGATACCACTGTAGGGTAACGCAGCAGAAAACAAAAAATTTCCGACCTACGTACCAGCCCAGGATCACTATGGAGACTGCATACAAGGTTTGATCTGTTTCGTTACCGACTCGTAGCGCAGCGGAAGTAGAGTCGATGACGATCGGCGGTGCAGATCCCCGCAGCTAGGATTTACAACCTCCCAACCGCGAGGATGTATACCCTCATCCGCCCCCGGACAGCCCTCCGGGAGGCGGTCGGACAGTCCCTCGGACGGTGTCACGGACAGCCCTTCGGGAGGACCATCGAAACTCGGACAGTCACTCGGACAGCCCTTCGGGAGGACCATCGAAACTCGGACAGTCACTCGGACAGCCCTTCGGGAGGACCATCGAAACTCGGACAGTCACTCGGACAGCCCTTCGGGAGGCACTCTCAAACTAAGACCGAAACTACGATCTCTCTACAGAGTTGCACACATACGGTCTCAACTATCCGGCAGGGCTTCGCCGTCCAGAACTAGTTCCTGCCGGAACCCAGACAGCCTTTCGGCTCTACGAAACTATTTCGCTGGGAGGGAGAGAGAAGCCAGACAAGTCTATGGCATGTGTATGAGAGCAAGGATGAGCTTTGGGCTGCCCCCTCCACCTCTATTTATAGGAGAAGGAGGGGTGGAGGGGCTGAAATTTCAGCCACATCCATCCATGTCATCTCCAAGATATTTTGGAGCAAAAGCCCAAAAAGGTGGCTTTCCAAAAAGTAATCCAAAAAGCACTTTCACTATTCACGACGACATATTTCAGCGTCCGTTCGAACTGAAAATATTCATGTGGGCTTAGAACATTTCCAGTACCCACTAAAATAATTTTCAACGCGATCCGAAACAATTCCGGTTTAGTGATTTTCATCTGCGAAAAGCATCTGAAGCGGTTCCGGCAGCTCCGGAACATTTCCGGTTTTCATCCCGGAAAATTCCAGAAAGTTTCCAGAACGATTCTGGCACCCTCCAAGAATTATCAGGCATGTGCCGAAACCATTTTGACTTTATGGTGTACTCCGAAACAACTTTTCGGTTTAGTGATTTTCATCTGTGAAAAGCAACTAAAGCGGTTCCGGCAGTCCGGAACATTTCCGGTTTTTGTCTCTGAAAAATCTCAGAAGTTACCGGAACAATTCTGGTACCTTCCAATAATTTCCAGGCATGTGCCGAAACCAATTTGACTTTATGGAATACCCTGAAACAACTTTTCAGTTTCACCGGAACTATTCCGATATCCTCTCCGGAACGTTTCCGTTTCGTCCGAAACTTTTTCGGTGATTTTCTCTCAGACTCCCCGTCTAGTATTCAGCAGATAGATGACCCTTAAGCGTGTGACCCTATAGGTTCGGTGAAGTATAGACATGATCCGGAACCCCTTCCGATCAATGATCAACATCGGAGCCGTGGACACCCATATTGACCCCTATACCCACACGAATGAATATTCGAGTGAACCTCCAGTTGCCGTGTGCTATTCCTGTTGCTTCGCGATATGTTACAAATACCCGAGGTGAGACATGTTGGCATCCCCGCGGATCAACAACTTGTCCACTATGCCAGTTACCTCGTTACCGGTATTGTTTTCTTTTCTCGTTCCCGTGTTCCGGCATCCCCGTGATCAAATCACAAAGTGTCTGGCCAGACGATGATGGATACCGTAACACCGAGAGGGCCCAGAGATATCTCTCCATCGTCGGAGGAGCAAATCCCAATCTTGAGCTATCAAGTTACTTGACATACTTTTCCGTGAACCCGTAAGCCGCCGTAATAGCCACCCAGTAACGGATGACGTTTAACAAACCCCAAAGTTCACGAAGCAAGCACGAAGGAACTTGATACTCTCATGGTCTAAGGAATTATGCAAACGTTAACCATCTCTGTGTTATTAACCATTAACTTATGACGAATGAATCTCATAGCATAACATCAATTCGGGTCGATTCAACACAAATGTTCTTCTAACATTGTGCCCTCAAAATTGCCGGCATAGCCATGCCCATGATCAGGAAAACAGGATCATCATGCAATACTTGAGCCAGTCTTAGAGGCCAGACCAGGAATACATTTTACCGTTTATTATTCCACACGTGCATATGAGTCTTCCTCCGAGCCTCGTGGTTATTGCAGACTCGAGAACCATAGCAGTTATAGCATGGAACATAAACCTAATTATGAACAGGGAGATAATCAATAACATTTATTATTGCCTCTAGGGCATATCTCTTACAGCACGGACCGCATGCACTTTAGCTTTTTGTGCCGATAGCCTGCCAGTGCCTCCTGCTCGTCCTAGTGCAGCTTGCAGCCTCCCTCTCTCTCACACAAGCACAGCGCACCCTCTCTGGTTCTTTCCTTTGTTCATCTTCTGTTAGCACAGAGAAAAGTAGACACATTTGACTGGGATTTCAACCAATTTGGAAGCAGATATTGAAGATGTTCTAGTTGAAGAAAAGACAAAATTAGGTATGACCGACATGCCGGACCTTTTGCAGAGGATACATAATTAGGAGCTAATCAAACGGAACAAAAATAGCGTGCATGTGAACGAAAAACACAAAAATGGATAGATCTTACCTGGATCTATCTTTTCCTTAACTACAACATCTTCTGAATCAGCCTTCAAATCGATCAAAATCGCAATCAAATGTAGGTATTTCTCACTTGCACATATGCTAAAATAGAGAGAACAGAGCAGAGAGAGCAGAACCGGAGAGTGAGCGTGAGTGCGCTAATGCTGCTCAAGAGGCAGCAATTTAAAACGAGAGAGAGCGAGCTGTCCGCACAAAATGCCAAGCCCCACTGGAAACGTTTCATTTTTTATTCTTTCATCTCTTTCCTCCTCCACAAGAAAAGCTTTTCTCCTCCCGTCGGCGCCGCCGCCGGTCCGCCCCATCTCCGATGGCCTCTAGGCCATGGAGGTGCGGAGGATCTCGGGCCCCCGTCGGCGGGAGGGACCCCGTTCTCGTTCTTGTTAGATTCAGCGTCTTGGTTGGGGCTGTGTGGCCGCGGCGATATCCCTTAGTAGGAATAATGTCTCCCACGTTCTATCCCCGTCCCAATGGTGTGTCTAGCATCGTCGGAGGGCGTGTGGAGGTTTGTCTCCGTCGGATCTCGCGGGATTCGGTCGGTGCTGGTCTTCGGTGGATCTATTTGGATCCGGTCTTCGTTCGCCTTTGTTTGGGTGTTTACATGTTTGATCCTTCTGATCTACGACTTTCTTCATCGGCGATGGTTGCTACTCTGGTGCGCTGGTCATATGGGGCCTTAGCACGACGACGACTGTCTACTACAACAAGGTTTGCCCGGCTCCGGTGAGGGAGGGGCGATGACGGCGGCGCGCCTTCGGCTCGCTCCAGTGCTTGTAGTCGTCGCTAGGTGGTCCACGGACATGGTTGTAATTTTTATTACCTTTGTTGTTCTTTGTACTGGCATGATTGAAGATGAATAGATTGGAAGTTTCTCGCAAAAAAAAAATGCCAAGCCCCACCAACGGACAGGCATGCAGCCCGCTGTCGCGTGCATCTGCTCAGGCTGCCGCCACGTGGTGTGGCGGCAGGCTGCACGTGGTCTGGCTGCGGGGCCCACAAGCCCACCGTGCGGCCGGGGAAACCTGTTACGCCCGAGCTGCCGCCACGGGCTGGGGCGGCAGGTGTCACGTGTCGGCTGCCGGACCTGCCGTCAGGGTAGTTTTGTCAATAGCACTCGCAGGTGATCTCTTCTGTCAATAGCGCTCGGCAGGTAGTCCTTTATGCCAAAAAATTCCGACGCACGACGTAGCCTTCTACTAACGCCAAGAATTCAATGGTATAATTTTTGCTCCCGCCGCAGTCGCCGACGTTGGTTAAATTTATGGTCAAACTTAAATCTCGAAAAGCGTGGGTTTTCAATGGTATAGTTTTTGCTCCCGCCGCAGTCGCCGACGTTGGTTAAATTTATGGTCAAACTTAATTCTCGAAAAGCGTGGGTTTTCAATGGTATAATTTTTGCTCCCGCTGCAGTCGCCGACGTTGGTTAAATTTATAGTCAAACTTAAATCTCGAAAAGCGTGAACGCACTACATTGTGGAATGGAGGAAATATCTCACTTCCTGTAGGTTTCCTATTCCTACGATAATGCTATGAACCAAAGAGGCCTAAAAGCTAAAAGCCAGCATCGAGCTAGCTAGCTAGCTAGTCATCGATCAATCGGCAGCGATGGACATGAGCAGCGAGCAATGGTGCTCCCCTTCCACATCGACGCCCTCGCACGATCCGCACGCGGCGGCCGGGTGCGCGTCCCCGGGAAGCGCGGCGAGCGGCCTAGCTCTGGACCTACGTCACCGCCGAGTTGACCGCGCGCGCACGACGCCGCCATGCTCGCGCTGGGAGGTCGCTCCGCCGCGTGCCTCAACTTCCCGGACTCCGTGTGGCTGCTCGCCGTGCCGTCCGTGCTCGCCGACCTGGCCGCCGTCGCGGACTTCCAGCCGGTCACCGGGGCGTGCTACTTGGTACGGGGAGATGGACCTGGGCTCGTACTTGGTACTTCCATGTTCGACTTCGATCTGGACATGTCCGGGGAGATGGTCACCGGGGCGTGCTGGGAGAACAGGGATTACTACGGCGACGGCGGAGGTGACGCCGCGCTCTGGAGCTACTACTGAACGAAATTGCCCTGATTTGACTCCATGGAGGAACGAACTTTTTTTTTTTGCGGGGCCATGGAGGAACGAACTGAATCTGGTTCCAGCATAATAAAATTCATGGAACCCTTAAACGCATAAGAAAATCCTACAGACGACTTTGCACAAAATCAAACGTACGTTGTTGTAGGAAAAGAGGAACAAGGAAAAGGACATGCTGCTGGTTGAATAGTCAATGACAGACTGTGAGGGAGGATTAATTAATTCCTTCCAAGAACGGGTAGGATGGCTTCATGTGTGGTGACTACAACGGGTAAAGGAACGACAAAGATTAACTCTGGGTCCAAAAATAGGTCCTATCCGTTCATGTTAAGGGCGCAGGTTAATGTGACGGAGGGGAGGGAGGTGGTCCAAAGTACGCTAATAAATCTCGGAAATTGCTTTTGGATCCCGGGCTCCATGGAGCCCAGATTTTTGAAAAATACAAAAACCATATTTTAAAGTTTCAAAAAAATCTGAAAAAAAAATTACACATAAACCTAGGGATGTATACTACATCTCCATAAATTTTCATGATGAAATACATTGTGGTTCAAGCTACACACAAAAAAATCATGTCTTTCTAGCACATGCACTATTCACTATAAAAGTCTATGCTTTTTTTTTATACAGAACACGCCAAATCGTATTTGATCATGAAACTTTACAGAAATGTAGTATACATTTCAATGTTCATGTGTATTTGTTTTCAGAATTCTTTGAAATTTTAAAATATGATTTTCGAATTTTTCAAAAACAGGGCTCCATGGAGCTCGGGAGCCAAAAATCTGCACTTTGTCTCGACTATAAGAAGATGTGTGGAGGCACAACCAGATCAGATCAGCTGGTGAAAACTACCGGGATCTTTTCCCGGTCCCATTTCAAAAGTCTTGTCGCTACGCTAGCTCACTCAGTGGAGGCCGGTGAGTGAGGACCTCCTTCCTAAATTAATCCTGTGGCCAAGTGGCAAGATGCCAGGATATTCTTTCCTTTTTTTTTTTGTAACAACTGATGATGCCAGGATGGCAACAAGTGATGTGTCACTTGAGTTAGATATTTAGCTGAGGGTGGTTAGGATTAGGCTAGTTTTGTGTTGGGGGTGTTCGCTTAAGCCGAAAGAAGATAGGCCGGAAACAACATTAAGGCACCCGCGGTGTGGAAAGATTAAGGTCAGTTCTTTGTAGCTTTTAGGGGAAACTTACAGGTGGAGCTAAACACAACCCAATAAGAACTGTGCAGCTTAATTTCTAAGCCCTCATCCCTCCGCCGTTGATTGAAAATAAGCTAAGGAGAGTGAGCTTCCCGAGCTTCTTTTTAAGTGCGACCCATCTTTTCCGAAAAAATAACCCTCCACCGAAACGTTATTATATGCCAAAATGCCAATAAAAACATTTTGACTCCACCTGAAAATGGCCCTCCACCGCTCCCTAGATCTGTTGCCGAATTCCTCCCTTTTTGGGAGACATGCCACCTTAGATATTTAGATCAGTAAGCATGTAAATATTGTCGCACTCATTTTTACACGTTGCCGGAATTTTTTACACGGCCGTAGGTTCTCAATTCAACATGATATATGAACGGAGTATTTATCATCTGCCTGCGGGAACAAACGAGGCAAATTCGTTTCTTTCACCCGGACCGTTTCTTTTTTTAAGCAGCAAAAAAGGATCATCAACGACCACTTGAGAAAGAAATAATGGTTGCCGATGATTCCAAAAGTAGGTCCTATCCGTTCATGTGTTGTGACCATATAAGGGGCAATTTTGATTGGTTCGTGTGACGGAGGGAGGTGGTCCAACGTACGCTAATTAGTCGAGGCCCCACCAGATTAAGCTACCGGGAGCCCTGGGATCTTTTCCCGGTCTCATGTCAAAATCCTCGTCGCTATGCTACGTGAGCTCACTCAGTGGAGGCCGTGAGCTCACTCATCAGTGTAATAAAATTCATGGAACCCTTAAACGCATTAAAAATCTAATAAGTCTAAAGGATGATGTGTCGAGGCCCAACCAGATCAGATCAGCTGGTTAAAGCTTACGGGATCTTTTCCCGGTCCCACGTCAACAAAAAGCCTTGTCGCTACGCGAGCTCGCTCAGTGGAGTGTGAGAAACACTCTCACGCACGCGGGAACCGTGGCGGCAGCCGACACGTGGAACCTGCCGCCACAGCTGCAGGCAGCAGCACCTGCCGCCACAGGTTTTCCCGGTCGCGTGGCTTAGTTCAACGTAACGGTGGGCTTGTGGGCCCCGCAGCCAGACCACGTGCAGCCTGCCGCCACACCCAGCCTGAGCAGATGCACGCAACAGCGGGCTGCATGCCTGTCGGTTGGTGGTGCTTGGCATTTTGTGCCGACAGCTCGCTCTCTCTCGTTTTAAATTGCTGCCTCTCGAGCAGCAGCAGCGCACTCACGCTCACTCTCCGGCTCTGCTCTCTCTACTCTGTTCTTCTCTCTCTTTTTTTTTTAGGTAATGGGCAGCTGCACCCTATTATTCATTCATAACTAGTTCATTACAGATAATGGTCCTGATTACATCAGGGAACTCATTAATCCAACAGGACCAAACATCATGCTCTGCCGATTTAGCCAGAACATGTGCTGCCTCATTACAAGAACGACTGACATGAATAAAAGTACAAGATACAAACTTTGTGGCCCATTTTCTAATATCATGGACTATGGCTCCAATAGGGGACCTATGAAAACCTAAACCCTTGACCTTGTTGATCGATGATAGGCAATCAGATGCTACCATGATCTTCCGTATGCCAGTGTCATTGGCAAGGATTAAGGCTTGACGAAGTGCCATGGCTTCTGCCACTTCAGGAATTTGAACTCGTTCAAAGTAACCTCTGTTCGCCGCCTGCACCCTTCCCCGGTGATCACGTATTACCACACCAAAGCCCGCTCTTGCAGATTGGGAGAAGATCGCTGCATCCACATTGACGAGCATCGACCCATCCGGCGGCGGAGACCATTTTTTGTTTGACTTCGAGGTCTCGCGTCTAATGGAAGTGGTGGAACTAAAAGAATGCATATTGATAAATTCAACATAAGCTTTGAGCTTTCCCACCACACGAAGAGGATGAGTTAAAGCCTCGCCGTTACGGTAGGCATTTTCTATTTTCCCATATGTGCCATATTGACACTGCCATAATCATAGAGTGAAAATCTGTAGCGTTTTGTATCCACTCTAAAACCCATTGTCTGACGTGAGTAAAACTTTTCAAATTCAAGCAAATGGCATACTCTTTCTCACTGTTCAAAAAATCTTCTGATTCAACGATTTATCGTCCGATTTATCGCTACTCGGGGGGTGACCGATAAGATTATGCCTTATCTTCACCGTTTATCGTTTGGGACGATTTATCGCTCTGACAAGCGATTTATCGGGAATCTACCGATAAATCAGCTCTATTCCTAGCACTATGTTTGGAAAAATTATGTTTATTTGTGTTTTGTGGACCCTGTTACGCAATATGCACTATTGTCCTATTTTGTCTGTCATTATACGAGGATTCAAAGGCTTGGAATCAAGGTAACACTTCTGTCTAATATTTTTTTTGGTGTTGAATATAAGATATTTTAGTGTTGGGAAGCTGGGATTTGCAAAAAATGGCCGATTAATAGTCGACCGATAAAATCGATTAATCGGCCGATTTCTGATTAATCTCTAATTCCCAGCTGACCGAGACGCTAACGATAAGCGATATCCTCAACATTGCTCTTTCTTAAGTTCTTTCCAGATTTCTTTAACATAGTGGCACTGTAAAAAGCAATGTTCAACGGTTTCCTCCCTATTGCAGAAATGACAATCATACCTTGTGGGGATTGATCTCACTTGAAGTTGAGCGCCTGTTGGGAGACAGTTATGGGCGAACCTCCACATAATTACTTTCATTTTATTTGGGCATTGGATTGCCCAAAGTTTCCTCCAGCTTTTCTCCATGATCTTCTGATCTGAAATAGCCCCCTTGCCATCTGTACTCCTGTCTCTCCAGAAATTTAGTGTTCTCACAAAATTATATGCCGACCTCACTGTGTAAACACCTTCTTTTGTGTGGGGCCATGAAACAAAATCTGGGCATCTTTCCGTACTCAACGGTAAGCTAAGGATTTTCTCTGCTATATCCTCTGAGAAAATGTTTCTAATGGTTGCTTCATTCCACTTTTGTTCGCCTTTGATTATCAAAGAACTCACCATATCATTACCACTTCTAGGGGAAATATGTTGTAGAGTTGTAGGGGTAATATCAGAGATCCAATTATCTTCATATGTATGTATTTTGTTGCCATCTCCCACTCTCCATAGTAGGCCCTTCTGCAACACTTGTCTCCCATACATCAGTCTGCGCCAAGTATAAGAAGATGACCTCGGGCATTTAGCTGTCCAAAAGTCCCCTTCCGGATAGTATCTTCCTTTTAATACCTTGGCACACAATGAGTTAGCATTTATTAAAAGGCGCCAACATTGTTTTCCCAACATGGCTTGGTTGAATATTGCCATGTCTCTAAATCCCATGCCACCTAAATATTTCGGTGAGGACAACCACTTCCAAGATCTCCAATGCAATTTCCTTCTTCCATCTTCTACACCCCACTAGAAGTTGGAAATAGGCTTTCTCATCTTTTCACAGACACCAATAGGGATCTGAAAACAACTCATTACATAAGTTGGTATTGCTTGTGCGACTGATTTTAGTAGAACTTCTTTCCCAGCCCTTGAGAGAGGTCTATCGCTCCAACCGTTGAGTCTTTTCCAGAGTCGACCAGTGAGAAAGTTAAAGTTGTATTTTAGCATATGTGCAAGTGAGAAATACCTACATTTGACTGCGATTTTGATCGATTTGAAGGCTGATTCAGAAGATGTTGTAGTCAAGGAAAAGATAGATCAAGGTAAGATCTATCCATTTTTGTGTTTTTCGTTCACATGCACCCTATTTTTGTTCCATTTGATTAGCTCCTAATTATGTATCCTCTGCAAAAGGTCCGGCATGTCGGTCATACCTAATTTTGTCTTTTCTTCAACTAGAACATCTTCAATATCTGCTTCCAAATTGGTTGAAATCCCAGTCAAATGTGTCTACTTTTCTCTGTGCTAACAGAAGATGAACAAAGGAAAGAACCAGAGAGGGTGCGCTGTGCTTGTGAAAGGGAGGGAGGCCGCAAGCTGCACTTTAAAGAGGACGAGCAGGAGGCACTGGCGTGCTATCGGCACGAAAAGCCAAAGTGCATGCGGTCCGTGCCACCAACCGACAGCCCTGTCTCGTCAATGGAAACAGTACAAAGGTGCCGCCACGCACAACGGCGGCAGGTGCCACATGGCCGAACCCGTTACGATCGGCCAAAATTACTATTCTGACCTTGTCAGCAAATGTGGGCACAAAATGACCTCTCCAGGAAAATATTTCACAATCTGATCCTTTGAGACACGCCAGAAGCCGTGGCATTTCTGATACACATAGAAACGCCATGTGCTTTGGCGTTGCAGGACTGTCAGGCCTGGCCCACCGTCAGGCCCCGCTGATGATGCTGGCCTACGTGGCAGGTCGGCAACGCCATGTGCTTTGGCGTTTCCAGAAACGCCATGTACAATGGCGTTGCAGGCCTGATATTTATTTGGCCGCGGGACCATGGTGGGCCTCTCACCCACCACTCACCCCTCCTCCTCTTCCTCCTCATTGGGCAACCCGAGCTCAACTCCTTTCCCCCATTGCCTCCTCCACTCAATCCTCCTTCAAATCCTTCCAAATCACTTGCATTGGTCCGTGGATCCGGTGTCTTTTCCGTTCCTTGAGGTAATCTCCTTCATCTCCCAAGTTGTTATTGGTTGCATTTTTGTATTTGGATGGATTTGTTCATGTGGATCCTAACCCTAGTTTTGAACATTTTTCCCTAATATGATGTTTGTGGTGTGGATGAACAAGGCTTAGGGTTTGAGTTTGGCTAGATGTTAGGATTTAGGGTTAGGGTTTGGGTTAGGCTTAATGTGGATGAAAAAAATTGTTGTAGCTTGTTTTGCAGTACTTATCTTGCCATTGTTTTGTAGTAACTTGTTTTGTAGGCAATGTGTTAGATTTGTCATTGCTTCTTTGTAGTACTTATCTTGCCATTGTTTTTTAGATGGAGAGGATTGTGAATGTTCATTATGTTGACAAGGCGGCATTTATGAATGTTGAGATTGTTGACAATAATGAGGAGGTGTTGACATTTCTTGAAAG
Source organism: Elymus sibiricus (assembly GCA_039707655.1). Taxonomy (NCBI): domain Eukaryota; kingdom Viridiplantae; phylum Streptophyta; class Magnoliopsida; order Poales; family Poaceae; genus Elymus; species Elymus sibiricus. The sequence goes on along the minus strand of CM077666.1, from coordinate 525,671,391 downwards.
TCCTAGTTATGATGAGGTTGTGGAAGAAACACGGATTAGATTGAAATGGATGGATCCAAGTGACCAAGTTGAACTAGTAGGAAGATATGATGTTGGGACGGGACACAAGTACGAATGAAGACGATGCCTATCAAGTCCAATTTGCAATGGGGTGCTTATAAGGAGGTGGTTGCATCCTCAGAAGTCAAATCACTCGAAGTGTTTGCCACTAAGGTGGTCAATCCTCGCATTCATGTTGACTTGAACCAAACCTTAGTTGATGATATGAGCTCGATTTGTATTGTGCCGCCAATTGTTGAGCAAATAGTTGAAGTGCAAGATGCCAATGCAATGAGCCAACCTCCTGTTAGCCAATCAAATGAAGTTGATACTCAACATGGCAATGACGAAGTTGATTATGTCAATGTGGATCCCCAATATGAGTTTGAGGGTGGTGCACCGATGAATCAGGATGGTCATGAGTCCGAGCAAGAGGATGAGAGGCACCACAACGAACTTGGTGACATAGAGGCTCAAGTCAACCATAACGACATGGACCCTGACATCATCTATCAGCATGCATGTGTGGATGACTCGGATGATGATGTCCCGGTGAATGATTTGGACGAGGATGGATTCACGGAGAAAGAAGCAGAGTGGTACACAAAAATCACCGGTCGGGATCATCAAGTGCCATTGTTTCGTGATGTTAGTCTTGCCCATAAGGCTATAGTTGATGGTGGCATGAGTAAGACAATTGAGGCTAGACCGTTCCCAAGTAGTACATCCGACGAGTCCACTATGTCTTACCTAAGGAAAGGTTTGATATTCGAGCACATGCTAGAATTCAAGATGTGGTTGTGTGAGTATGCTGTTAAGCACCATAGGCCTTTCATTGTTGTTCACTCGGACTGCAAGAAGCGATACACCGTGAAATGTGAGGCAGAAAGATGCTCATGGAAAGTTAATGGAAGACTCACGAAATATGAATGGTGGAAGATAAGTAATTGCAAAGCCACTCACCAATGCAAACTGCCATCCGTAGAAGCACGCAAGACACACCGTCAGCTAACCTCGGAATTCATCGGTTATAAAATACCAGAAACATATAGCCAAGGATCCAACCATTAAGGTGAAGTTAATGATGAGTTGGGTAGACGATAAGTTTGGATATAAGGTCAAGTACGGGAAGACATGGAAGGCCAAGCAAGTCGCTCTTAGAATGTTGTATGGTGAATGGGAAGAGGCGTACAACATGCTCCCCAGGTTGTTGGGAGCGATGTCATATAGAAACCCGGGAATGTATCACTATGTCCAGGATATTGATGGAGTGTTCGATCGTGCCTTTTGGACGTTCGGCCCATGCATTGCAGCTTTTGAGCATTGTCGTCCGGTTTTGTCTATAGATGGAACATTCTTGACAGGCAAATACAAGGGCATGCTCATGATAGCGATGGCACATGATGCTAATATCAGGTGTTGCCTGTGGTATTTGCTTTGGTGTCAATTGAGAACCAAGGCAACTGGGAATGGTTCATGAGACTTGTGAGGAGCACGGTCATTCCTCCGGATAGGGAGGTATGCATCATATCGGACCGGCACCAAGGCATACTCAAGGCTGTGGATATTCACATTCTAGGGCATGCAAGGCTGCACCACCGATGGTGCATGAGGCACTTCGTGGCAAACTTTTCCAGAGCTTGTAAGAACAAGGATCTTTGCAAGGATCTGACCGCCGCGTGTGTGGCCTTCTCCGTTGAGTCGTTCAAGAAACGCTTGGACAAAATCTACGAGAAGGCGAACGAAGGTGGGAAAGATTTCCTAGAAAGGAATATTGATGAGAGACACAAGTGGTCATGGGCATGCGACGAAGGAGGCATGAGATATGGTGACATGACAAGCAACCTGGTTGAATGCTTCAACTTTGTGCTGAAGGGTGCCCGTCAGTTACCGGTGATGGCAATAGCAAAATATACCTTTTACATGCTAAATGAGTATTTCCTGAAGCACTCCGAAGAAATCGACAAATGGATCAGTGATAGTGAGAAGCCTCCCAATGAGGTTTATCCGAAGAAGGTTGCTGAGTGGCTTGAGTTTCAGATAGACAAATCAGCCGTACAGTGAGCCACTTGTTTCGACAATGTTGAGATGAAATACCAAGTGGACGAGCCAGGTGGGATAACGAGAGATGGGCAATCATATGGTGGTCGCTCATTTAAGGTGTCTCTTAGTACCATTGGCCATGCTCGCACGTGATGACGGCGGCAAACATGAGGAATTTGCCTATTTCCGATGGAGTAACCGTGAGGTTGCACCAATTCAATTTGCAAACTCATAGGTTAACATGGGCGTCTAGATTCCACCCTTTTTCTTGACCATTCACAGTGGCCTGAGTATCACGGCCCCAACATTAGACCGGATCCGGAGTTGATGGTACAATCCAAGGGTAGAAGGAGAACAAAGCGATGCCGGAATGATATGGATGAACTCATGAGCACCAGAGAGTTTGGTAGTGGACATTTCATGGAGCCACGTGATAGGAACCAATGCGGTGATTGCAATGATCCGGGACAGAATACAAGGACTTGCAAAACAAAGAAAACTTCGAAAGGGCAAAATCTTACTACTAGCCAAGCCGGTGATATAGGTGGTTCAAGTGGTGGTGGTAGAGGAGGTTCCTGTGGTGGTGGAAATGGTGGGAGAGGTGCCGGTAGCGATGCCGATGGTGGTAGGGGTGGTGCGAGAGGTGCCGGTAGCGATGTCGGTGGTGGTAGGGGTGGTGGGAGAGGTGCCGATAGCGATGCCGGTGGTCGTAGTAGTGGGGGTAGAGGTTCCGGTCGTGGTAGTGGTGGTGGTCGTGGTAGAGGCCGAGTTACCGGTGGTGGTGGTCGTGGCAGAGGTAGAGGTTCGGGTGGTCGTGCTGGAGGAGGTAGAGGTTCGGTTGGTCGTGGTGGAGGAGGTTTCATGGGTAGAGGGGGTTTCATGGGTGGTGGTGGTGGGAGGGGTAACCATACTTCTATGTTTGGTTACTTAAATAATCCAGACGGATGATTCTATATGGTAACTATTTGCTATTGTTTAACACATGCATGTTATATTGTAATGACTATTGTCTTGTGCTAACACTCGGCTTCATCCGTTGTTTTTTTTCGACATGGCTTCATCCGGTTCCATGACGAGGCCCCCGTGCGCCGACAAGTGGATATGCCTAACAAACGGGGTTGGGCTAGCTTGAACAATTACCCAAAGAAAGATGTGAAGATACCAACATGTTGGTGTGAAGATGATTGTATTGTGAAGGTCTCTAGGGACCGAGAGAAGGCCTGGACAGAAGGACGAAGGTTTTTCGTATGATAAGAAGCATCCATATGCAGTAGGCCGTGATCGCTCACCGGTATGTTAAATACAATGTCATCATCGCCTCTCAATGTAGATTACATATGACTAACACATGTACGAAAATTTTGTAGTCACCTCCTCTTTGCGGGTACTTCTCGTGGATAGATGACAAGGTGCCAAAAGACGTCAAAGATGCTCAAGATTTGGAGCGTTTCAAGAAGCAGTTTCAGCTTGAACGAAACCGCCTTCTCAACGAGAAGTATGAGGCAAAAGAGAAGGAGGCGGAGGAGCGACGGAAGCGCCAGATGGACAGGGAGCGCAAAGAGGCGGAGGCACGAGAGGCGGACAGGGCAAGAAAGCTCGCAAGGGCTCGTGCTGCACGGGCGGAAGATGAAGCACGCGACAAGAAGGGAAAAGGACCGATCTTCCCTAAGTGATCTTATCATTTGAGCCTACTCATTCGAGAGTTATCGTGAACTTGTTGCTTGAGACTATTTGATGCTTGAGACTTCGTATGCTTGAGACTATCTATGAACTTGTATGAGGAGACTTTGCATTTGTTTGCTTGAGACTATTATTATCTATGTGCTTGTCAATACTTATGTATTTGTGTGCTTGAGACCGAGTTATGCATTTATCTGTTTGAGACTACTATGAGTGCAAAAAGTGTAGGTAAAGAGTGCAAAATTTGTCAAGTTTCAGTGTAGGCAGAGACCTTCCTGGGCAGTTTCTATGCAGGCCTGAAACGCCATGGCCCATGGCGTTTCAGGCCTGCATAGAAACTGCCCAGCAAGGTCGTTCACATGCGTTCTGTAATGCAGCAACGCCAGCGTTTCAATGTAGATCAGAAACGTGAACGACCTTGCTGGGCAGTTTCTATGCAGGCCTGAAACATCATGGCCCATGGCATTTCAGACCTGCATAGAAACTGCCCAGGAAGGTCTCTGCCCTGCACTGAAACTTGACAAATTTTTGCATTTCTCCATCAATCAACACATATTATCACAGACAAACTTGACAAATATTATCAGCACATACTCAATTTGACAACTTCAAGTGCACAACAACTAACTTAACAAGTCCACAACATGAGCCTAAGAATTTAACAAGTCCACTACAACAAACTTGACAAGTCCACAACATAAGTCTAAGAATTTAACAAGTTCATCTTCACCACATCATTCGACAACCACACCACAACTTCATAAGTTCACCACATCAAACTTGAGTTCACTTCTTTCCTCTTTTGGCTAGCATCTTCCCTTTGTTGCCGTAGCCCTCAGGAGTATTCTGCCATTTTGGACGTTGAACGGTTCTTGTGCTTGCCCAGCGTACTTCCTGTGATGGCTGAGATGGCGGCGGGGCATCCTCCATCTGTGAAGCCCCAAGCTCCGTGAAGTCTGGATCATTTCTCTCGTCCTCTTTCGTCTCCTCTTCCTCTTCCTGTGGATCCACATTCCGTGCACGCCTTGTAGAGGGACGTGCTCGGCTCGAAGAACCACGTGCTCTGTCGGAAGAAGCACGTGCTCGGCTCGAAGAAAGAATACCCACCCTTAAAGGCGCACGTGCTCGGACGTCCGTGGATGAAGCACCGTGGCAAGAAAGCAGAGCGGCAAGTGTGCGGCAACGAGTCAGGACCTTCTGCACGAGCAACAAGATTGACATGTTAATATGCAACGAGAGCAACTAGAAAACAAAAGTGCATAAATGACAAGTCCTCAAACCTCAAGAGTAGTCCTAACAAGTCCATCCACCTCCGGACCAAGGGCATGTGAGAGCGCTACGTTACCATCATTAATACAACTCCATAGCTCCATGCCCTGCAAAGAACACACGTCACACATCATTCATTCTATATACACATGTTTGGATTTCAATAGTGAGACAAACCACTCGGTCATGCATAGGGGCATATTCGAGGTGCCCTCCAGTGGTCTCCCTAACAGAGTTGTTGAATGCACCATCAGCAGCATCACTTGGCATTAGGTCCAGGAAATCGGCCCGAGTCCAAGCACCCTTGTGGATGAGACGGTACTCTCGGCGAAGCCACTCCAGATGCCTCATGTATGCCTGCTCGTCGTAGTCGGGTGTGTGATCCATTTCGATCTTTTCTCTTCACATTCCACATGTCCACCCACGTCATGTGGTGCTCCTCCCAATTCGTGATATTCATGCTGTGTTGCCGATTAGTCCTACAAACCATGAGAAGAATAAATCAGTTACATGGTTGTGTATTTATCATGCCTCCACCTGTGCTAAAAAGTTTTCTCACCTATGAAGCTTCACACTTGTCTCCACGTAATCCGGCGGTGTTTGTTGTTGTACTCCAAATTGTTTTGCCACACGATGCGGGAGATGCCATTCGACCGCATAAAAGCATATCATGGGACATCGCACATGCCAAAGGTGCCGGTCACGTAGGCACATATTGTTTAAAGAAAACTGCCTCATGACCATGTATGGCCTCTAGTTGACCTACATCACAACATGTTACTCACGCACAAAACATTTTAAGCAATGAGGCAATGCTTCATGAAGAAATACCTGATTGTAAGTCAACATATCGAGCTCGCTGATGTACGCCTTGTATCGCCCCATTGAGGGCACACTCGACACTTCGACGGAAGCCCAGGTGTACGCGATAGTGGGATAGCGCTCCCCATCCCCGTTGAAAGGCCACTGCCAAGGTTCCGGTGGAGCATAGGTGATTGAACGGCCAACAGGGATACACTCCCACATCCAAATATGCAGGGCCCACACAAAGCCACCAAGACAGGATCTCGGCTTACTCCTCCTGCATGCTCCGTCCAGCTGCACATTCATAAACAAGTTAGATAATCACACGCAAACATTAAGTTCATACAATGAAAATGGATCCTTCTAAGCATTACCTGACGGTACAAGAAAGCTAGTGCCGCTGACCCCCAACTCAAGTTAACATCCCAGTTACGTAGAGGGTCCAAGAACATCCAAGAGGTGGTGTCCCCTGTGCCATCTGGAAACACCACTTGGGTTAAGAGGTTCCACAAATAAGCCCTGGCATACTTCTCCACAAGCGCCGGACTGGCATTCTCCGGGCACTCATAAAAATATTCTCGTATCCACGAGAACAACACACCGGATGGCCTAGGATCCTTCTGGGTTTCATCAGTCCACGGTTCAGGTTCATCACCAACCAATCCTGTCACTCGTTGTCGCCACCCCTGAGACTTCACCTTCCCAGTTAGAGCCCTACTCTCGATCGGAAGGCCAGAGATCATCGCAATATCCTCCAAAGTGATTGTCATCTCGCCAAGGGGCAAGTGGAAAGAGTGCGTCTCCGGCCTCCAACGGTCCGTAAGGGCGGTAATGGCCGTGGAGTTCATCCATGGCGGTGTTCCTTTGAAGTTGAGCACGAACTGGAGAAGATCCATTCTTCTGTAATAGGGCTCGTAGCGACGGTCATATTTCAGGGTTTCACTAGGATTGTGACCCCTCAAACGAAGTAGTGGAGGAACCTACAATAAGCAAATGAACAACTTGTTACTTGTTACTTCTTTCAACTTGTAAACAATACCAAGAAATCCACAAATAGAGATAGTTACCTCCCCTCTTTCCACAAGCACTGCACGGTGACTCTCTTCGTAGAAATCATCAAGGCCAGGATATTTATCCGGCTCAAACATCCTACATAATACATTATAGACTAGTTAATATCAATGCTTAAAACTTTGACCACATTATAAGATACTTTCTAAATCCACTTGCATTTTACACAATCAGTATATATTCTTTCATGAGGGCCATGACTACACAATACTAATAAACATTTCACCACATTCACTATAAAACCTTTCACCACATTAACATACATACATACACAATCACTATAAAATTCCTCATTAAGGCTATTGGTCTACATTAGAAACTAAACACATTTGAAAACATTCTATCTAAAGTCACAACCATAGACACACTCCACATACAAATTATATCTAAAGTCACATGCATATATATACCTACTTAATTAATAAAGCACGGATTGCTTCTGTCGGTTCACCGTCGCGCCATTTTACAAAAAACCCCCTCTGTTTTCTGTAAATTAACCCGCAGTACACGTTTAAGTCGCGGCCGAACCGTTTTTTTGCATTTTCTCAGAAAACCCCCTGACGTTTCAGGTAATCAACCCGCGGTCCATATTTAAGTCAGCCGAATCGTTTTTTTTTGTTTTAACAGAAAACCCCCTGACTTTTCGGTTAATCAATCCGCAGTTTATCTAAAACAAAATTATCCATATCTTTTAAACCGTAACTCCGATTTTAACATGTTATATATAAAATTTGATTAGAAAAATGTGTAGAATCTAAATATGATGTTATTTTTAGCTGTTAAATATTTCTAAAATATTATTTTTAGTGCACACTTAATCTATAGTGCACGGTAAAAAATTAAGCTCGGTAAATTGTGCATGTGCCTACACGTGACAGTAAAAAAAGAGAGACCCAAAATAAGAGGAGACCTGGGCTGATGAGACGCTCGGGAAGATGAACGAATGCGGGCTCGTGGGGATGCATGCGTGCGCATGGCTGGGTTGGTTGTGTTGTGGCTGGTGATGGATGGCTTTGAATATATAGGTGTAAACGTATACCTGATGAGGACAACTAGCTTCAAGAGCTCTTTATACGGGCAGATGCATATAGAGGCAGGGAAGAGAGCATAGATACAGATACAGAGCTAAACCGTGTGACGCCCGATGAAGGAGGAGCACCTGGAGTTGTGCGCGATTTGTGGCCAGATGTGTTGCTACCCCGCTCCTCCCCTCATGCCACACGTGATGAGGAAGAGAGAAATAGGAAGATTTTCTTGTGTGATGTGTTGTTTCTACTAATGCGTATACAGAGAGGGCAGGAATGATGTTGCTGCTATGTGATGAGCCAGAGAGATGTGTTCATTTATTTGTTGCAGATTGTTGTGATGAAAAAAAACAATATTATGTCCTCATACCGGAACCCAACGACAGATATCGAGGGTTTCACACTAGAACACCAGAGGAAGGATAGGGAAGAGTGAGCCGGTCTGGAGAGCACCCATAGGGGGCGTGCGTTCACTTGCCTCCCCACCTCAGAGTTGGTCTCGCTGCTAGAGCCTAGAGTGGTGAGACATTTCGAGCTCCCCCACTCGGGCCCCATGGAGCCAAGCCCCTGCCTGCGGTCCATGGCGACGACGGCAATGCTGATATGATCTTACATGGCACCGCTTACACCTTAACGAGAATTGAAAAGTCCAGTTGTTCGAAAATGTAGGTCTTTTTACTTTTACCATTAATGTATATGCCAATAATCTTTTATAAAAATAATAATTATATAGTATAAGAATATATTTCACACTAATCTATTGACATAAATTTGTCCGGCCATCGTCAGCGTGGGTAAGAAGGAGGATAAGCAGCGACACGAGTGGGGCAACATGAGTCTTGATCAATGCTTATTGAGACCAGGGGCGTGTAAAATTTCACCCGTTGCAACGCACGGGCATGTTTGCTAGTTTCACCAAAAAAACACATGCCACTAGTAGAAAACGGGCCTTTAGTCCCGGTTGGGAAGGGCCTCTAGTCCCGGTTTTCCAACCGGGACAGCGCAATCGGGACTAAAGCCCCCCCCCCCCCTTTAGTCCCGGTTGGGTCACAAACCGGGACTAAAGGCCCTCCACGTGGCTGCGCTCGTGCGCTGGGGCTGGAGGACCTTTAGTCCCGGTTGGTAACCGGGACTAAATGACCTTTTTTTTGAAATATTTTTTTTTGAATTTTTTTCTATATTTCAAATGTTTGAATTATTTGTCAGCTTAATCTCTAATCGCCCCTAATCTCAAGTCAAAGTGCATACTCGTGGTCAAACTTCCCAGTCGGTCACCCATCCTCACACTACTCCACCCCCAGCACGCTTAACTTTTGAGTTCCATCCCAACTAGCTTCCAAGATTGCATTGATAACATCTTGATAATACTATGCTATCAATCTTATTATCCCCTAGACTTTGATGTCACATGATATTATTTTTTGAATTCCAAACCTATATTAACATAAACATTAATGATTAAGTAATAATAATTATTAATTCAAATAACAAAAAAATGAATTTTACATTATTATTGCCATTTTCAATTTAATATGGAAAAATTCATATCTTTACATTCGTAAATCGAAATTCGACAAATAATATGTATAAATCGATCAGAAAAATGATAGGAATCCAAAAATATTGCATCCATATCATCTTTTGCATAATGTATTATGTCTTTTAAATAATGTACTGCTATGTGTGCTTATTTTTTTTGATTTTGTAGGAAAAAATCTTCTTTTTGAAATAATTTTTTTTACTTTTGGAATTTTGAGAATCTGAGAAAAGTTCACCGGGTAAACCCGGGTGAAATCGAGTCCCAATTTTTCTCTAGTTTTTTTTGATATATTAAACTTTTTTTTTCGACGTCGTATGCAAAAGTTATGGCCGTTTTAATTTTTTTTCTGTTTTTTGCAAAAACGGTCAAAATTCATATTTCAAAATTTCTATACCAACTAGACACTAAAACCTAACTACATCTCAAAGGATTTTATTTTTTGAAGATTTTATCATTTTCGTTTATTTTCTACAAAACTAAAAAAGGCGGTCCACCGGGGGGAGGGGGGTGGTAGGCATGAGAGAGAAAAAAAACCTTTAGTCCCGGTTGGTGTCTCCAACCGGGACTAAAGATAGACCTTTAGTCCCGGTTGGAGACACCAACCGGGACTAAAGGGTTTAGTCCCGGTTGGTGTCTCCAACCGGGACTAAAGGTCCCATTCGAACCGGGACTGATGCCTGCCGAGCCCCGGCCGGCTTCCTAGCCGCTCGAACTGGGACTGATGCTCACATTAGTCCCGGTTCGTAATGCGACCGGGACTATTGCTCCCATCCGGCTAGAACGAAAGCCCTGTTTTCTACTAGTGTGCATACACAATGATAAAAAAATGACTCTCCATATTCATTTGTACATAATACAATATGTATTACCACAACAACTAAATATTGCATTACAACCTAACATACCACACAAACAATCACTTTAAACCAATTACAAAATCAAATCCTAGGGTTCCACCAAGTACCAAAAAATGCAACTAACAAAGCAAGTTTTGACAGAAAAAAATTGGAGGAATAGGGGGAGAATACCTCAACCAACCTGGGGAAGTCCAGATCCACGAATTTTAGCGGTCAAACATGAAGATTTGAGGAGGATTTGGTGAAGAGGGGAGAGAGGGTGCCGCCCCTGTTCTTCAGTTCGAGACAGAGAAGAAAACCCGAGTGGGGCTGCGGGTGGGCTGGCGCCACCGCGGCCCCGCGGCCACTACTTAATCCAGGCCTGCAACACCATTGTACATGGCGTTTTTGGAAACGCCAAAGCGCATGGCGTTGCCGACCTGCCACGTAGGCCAACATCACCAACGGGCCGGACGGTGGGCCAGGCCTGACAGCAACGCCAAAGCACATGGCGTTTCTATGTGTGTCAGAAACGCCACGGCTTCTGGCGTGTCTAAAAGGGTCAGATTGTGAAATATTTTCCTGGAGATGTCATTTTGTGCCCACATTTGCTGACAAAGTCAGATCAGTAATTTTTGCCGTTACGATCTTCCCACGTCCGGAGCCGGATTCCGGTTATCCCAGGGCTGCCGCCTCAGCCCGTGGTGGCAGGTCCTACCGCCTCGCACCGTGGCGGCAGGTGCCACGTGTCGGCTGTCGGACCTGCCGCCACGGTATTTTTGCCAGTAGCGTTCGCAGGTGGTCCTTTCTGCTAAATCGTTCACGCAGGTGGTCCTTTATGCCAAAACTTCGGGTGTCTGGGCCTCCTTCCTAAATTAATCCTGTGGCCAAGTGGCAAGATGCCAGGATATTTTTTCCTTCTTTTGCAACAACTGTTTTTTTACAGTAGTAGGGTCTCGAAGGACCCAAACATCCATTAGATAAGCATGAGACTACATCTTACATCAGGGCCCTCAAAGAAAGGAAAATTACAGACCAGTCTCGACATTTTACAAAAAGGAACCAAAATCACGAAGCTAGATTGCAATTCTGTCCTTGTACCAGGCCGCAGCACCGACCAGAGCCCATCGTCGCCGGGGACGAAACCACTTGGTACGATGGGTTGGCTTCCGCTCCACCACCGACAGCAAACCGGACATAAGAGAAGAAAACGTCGGACTGCGCCCAAACCACCTCCCCTTTGGCACAACGGCCGGGAGGAATGACTGGAGGCTGCCGTGCAGAACGCCGGCGCTCCAAACGGTCGCCATTCGACCAAAAAGTACAGCATCGGGCCGCCAGAGACTGGCAACCGACCACAAGAGTAGGGCTCTCCCCAATGGGAATGGTGCTCCTGCCGGCGCCAAGTCCCTGACGCGCACACTGATGGGATTGAGCTCCAAGGACGAGAAAATTCATTAGCTCGTCGACCACTTGCTTCTTCCGCATCCACCTCTCCTCCTCCACCCCACGGTAGCTAGAAGAAAGCAAAGAGGGAGAAAAAGCAAACACCAGATCTGGGTGACCTGCGAGCTTATTGACGAAGCTACCACCAGATCCCTCCTCCTCAACCGCCGTCTACCATGGAGAGCAGCTAGAAGGAGTAGCAACCGGGCCACCGATGCTACTCGAGTGCACCGGGACAGGGCTCCAACGCGGCTTCACACCAGTCGCCATGAAGGCCAAACAACACCTACAACTACTATGTACATGGCAGCCCTGCGCACCTCTCCCTCTTCCACGCCGACGAACACCCCCGCCGGCGAAGAAAAGGGATCGGGCCGGGCGGATCTCACGAGGGACTCTCAAGGGGGAGAAGCGGTGGGAGAGAGAGAGATGGGGAGGGGGAGGAAATGACTCTTTTGCAACAACTGATGATGCCAGGATTGCAACAAGTGATGTGTCACTTGAGTTAGATATTTAGTCGAGGGTGGTTAGGATTAGGCTAGTTTTGTGTCGGGGGTGTTCGCTTAAGCCGAGAGAAGATATGCCGAAAACAACATTAAGGCACCCGCGGCATGGAAAGATTAAGGCCAGTTCTTTGTAGCTTCTAGGGGAAACTTACAGGTGGAACTAAACACAACCCAATAAGAACTGTGCAGCTTAATTTCTAAGCCCCCATCCCTCCGCCGTTGATTGAAAATAAGCTAAGGAGAGTGAGCTTCCCGAGCTTCTCTTTTAAGTGCAACCCATCTTTTCCGAGAAAATAGCCCTCCACCAAAACGTTATTATATGCCAAAATGCCACTAAAACATTTTGACTCCACCCGAAAAGCATTTCGATCCACCTGCAGCCTGCCTTCCCCGACCCCTTCGCCCGCCATGCCTCCCCTCGCGAGTAGAGCTACGATTCATCGTCGCCATTGCCTTCCACATCCCCGTCTCCTTCGCCCGCCTCCTCATGTGCATGCCAGGAGTTCGACGAGCTTCGCGGCGGCCATGATGCGACATTGCTTGAAGCTGGGCGTCAACGGTACCCACGACCACCTGTCCCGGTTCATGGCCTAGGAGGCGCATGGCGCAGCCATGGACAACAAGTACCTCTGTGACATCGTGGTCAACTTTCTCCTCGTAGGACACGGCACGTTGTCTTCCTCGTTCACAACGATCTTCATGATCATCTCCAAGAACCCCGCGACAGTGGATGCCATACGCGTGGAGGCCACCGCCGGCGAGATGACAATGACAGTGCCGTGAACCACATACGAGCAACTCAAGTCCCCCCTCCCCAAACCATGCGGTACTGTATAAGAACATGATGTTGTTCCCACCGGTGAAATTCGACTCCAAGTTCTGACTCGCTGCCGCTGTGCTCCGGGATGGCACATACGTGTACGACGGAGCGCATGTGATGTACCGCCCTACATCATGGGAGGCTGGCCCCGCATTTGGGGCGACAACTACGAGAAGTTCCGGTGAGAGCGGTGGCTGACGGGCACCAGCGGGATTAACTATAGTTAATCTACATATATGCATAAGTATATAGCCTTGACATCATTAGGTCTGACTCCTAGCGCCGCCACTGCGAGGAGCACGTGCCGGCACCAAGGAATCAAGGCTCTGGCTCGGCACCTTCCGCACCGCCGAGATGGCGGTGCGAGCGCACGACTCCGCCTTGCTCGCGCTCTCCGGAAGCGCCGCCTGCCTCAACTTCGCCGACTCCGCCTAGCAGATGCTGCCCGTCCTCGCAGCTGGGTCGTCCAGATTCAGCAGCGCAGGAGATCAAGGACGCCGTCATGGAGTTCTAGCGTCAGCGGTCGGTCTCGCTCCCGGTGGAAACAGCGGACGACAAGAAGGACGTCCAAGGCTCGCCGACGCCGAGCGAGCTATCCATGTCCAGCGATTTGTTGGACGAAGCACTGGTTTGCAAGGTTTTTTTTTCTCGTTCTCGGTTTTTTACTAGGGGCACCGGTAGAACCGGTTACCGGAAAATACCGAAAATTTCGGTGTTTTACCGCCCGAAAAATTCAAACGAAAATTGAATTCAAATTCAAACAAAATTTGAATTCAAAATTTTTTGGGCTCGAACAAATATATTCTTACCCCAAAGATCACCAAGAGCAGATATTGGAACGTTGCTTTGTAAGCGACCTTTCTTACGCGCTGGTCTCGGGTTCGAATTCTCAGGTCAGCAGTGAACTTTTTTGCATTTTTTTACCTCGTAGGGCCCACTTAACAGGGAGGTAAATACATAGCGGAAAAATACGAGGTGCGGGAGTTCGATCCCACGAACTTGGTTCTTCTCCAAGGATGCACAACCACCAAAGAGCCCATACGTTGGAATCTATATGGCAATAGTACTCTATTTGGCCTGTATTTTCACGTTCAAATTCAAATTCATCGGATTTTCCTGCCGATAACAGTGTTTCTCGGGGGCCAACGGAATGTCCGGTAACCGACCGGTTACCGGAAATACCGATCGGAAAAAAAAACTTGCTAGTTTGGTGGCATGGATGCCGGCTCGTACTACTCGCCGGGCATGTTCATGGAGCCACCGGAGCTGCGGGAAAACCGCGAGCTCGGTGCCGTCGAAACACCGCTATGGAGGAGAAATGCTAGTCTAATCCGGCGCATCCTCTATGGCTGGTGAGACTTAGGGCCTGTTTGGATTGTGACTATCTTAGCCACATATTGCCATATTATTTTGCCACAATTGCCTTACTTGAGTTGCTCAAATTCTTAGCCACACTTTGGTTTCGCTTAGGGAATCTTGCCACACTTTTTGTGTCTATGACATGTAGGGCTTACTGCTCACAAAAAAGATTCTTGCCTTAGGTGTGGCTAGAACCAAACACCCACCTAACTTGGTCAAACTTGCCTAAGGTGAGGTGTGGCAAAGTGTGGCTAGGATCCAAACAGCCCCTTAATGATTCGGAACAGAAGGAGGCAGGTCATATGTATTATTATTTTGATACTCTGGTATATGGCTAGATTATATGGATTGTAGTGAGTCACTTTCGATCGTCCCTTTTGTGAAAAACCTCGTAACCCTCCCACGCCGCTCCCGTGGGCGACGGGGAAGGCGTTCCTGCCACCGCCACCAGCACCCTCCTCTCCTTCCCTCCTCCCTCGCCGCCGCCAGAGGACGCGGCCGGGCAAAGCCTGGCCGGCGGCGGGGCGTTTCGCCTTCTCGCGCAGGGCCTCCGCCACGGGGCGGCGCGGCTGGGCCGGGACACCGCGAAGGCGAGGGTCGCGGTGGTGCGGTGCCGGATCCCCACGGCGGCACATGGCGGGCTTCGAGATGGCGGATCGTGCAGGTGAGGAGGTGGCGGCGGATCGGGATCCGCCCCGATCTGGCGTCCGTCTTCAGCCGGCGGCGCGGGCCGGTGTCCTCCGCCGTGGCGGCGATGGCGTCGGCGTGGTGGAGGCAGCGGTGTGGTGGCGGTCCTAGTGCTCTTATCGCATCACAGCAACGATCTGCATAATCGGTACTCCTTGATCTGGCCGTCGATGTGTTCCGGAACTGCGGCCGGAGATCTTGCCCAAGGATATCTGGATCGGGTAGAATCCGGTCGTGCGCATCCATATCAGCCTACACGGCTCCATGAGGTCGCGGCGCGAAGCTTTGTTGTTTGTTGACACCATGGGACATGTCGGTATCTCGATTTCCATGGCGTAGACAGCGGTGGAGAAAGTCATGGTGGCTGAGATCGGAGGATCAGTAAGGCGGAGGGGGCCTTGGTGGCGATGGAGTCAGCCAGGTGTTTGATAACTTTCAGAAGCAGCAGTCTCAAGTGGGGGCGGCAGCACTGGAGGATTACATTTTTGGTGGTGCTCCTCGGGTGCCGAGTCGTGACTTTCAGGGTGAAAACCCAAGGTCTGACCTTCATTGGTTGTGCCTGACAATTGCCTTGCTGAAGGTATTGTTTTGGGAGCTCAGACTTTCTACAGGGTGAAAACCTAAGATCTTGGATCGGGCGACGACGGCGCTTGTGCACTGTTTCCTTCTTGAAGGCGTCGCTTTTGGAGACCTTTTATGTTTTTCGGGTGTTGTCTTTGGTGGTGGTTTGTGTGAGGAGTTGATCACTGTGGCGAGGCCTTGTGTTTTTCCTTTCTTTTTTGTTTTCTTTTCGGGCTGTGTGCATCCTGTATGTCTTCGTGACATCTTGTTGGTGCAGAGGCTGGGTGTAATTTGTATCTTCGCGATATTAATATATTTCCTTTTTCAAAATAAATAAAAATATAGATTTACTCCCTCCATTCCACAATGTAGTGCACCCACGATTTTCGAGATTTAAGTTTGACCATAAATTTAAGGGTGTGGCTAGGTCTCAGTCGACTGAGACTTAACCAAGTCTCAGTCAAGTGATATAGTATGTAAGAAGAAGAAAAAAAACTAAAAAATTTTGTTTGCACGAATCTCCATGCAAAATCAAAGGAAGATAGTATCGACTGAGACATAACGAAGTCTCAGTCGACTGAGACTTAGCAAAACTGTAAATTTAACCAACGCCGGCGACTGCGGCGGGAGCAAAAATTATACCATTGAAGGAGTAGTAATTCTGTCAGATAGCATGGGTCCGCTGTCAGAACCCACCCAGACTCCACGCGGTCACAGTAGATCACTGGGCCCACATGGCTCTTTATATCCCATGAAGGACCCAATCAATCCCCTTCCTCTCTTTTTCTAAACTCCCAGTGACCAACGACTTTCAGGAGCGGCTCAAAGAAAGAAAACGACTTTCAGGATGGACGGTCGCTGGACCGTGAGAAGCCGGCGGCGTGGTGCCGGAACAAGGATGCGGCTAAAGCCTCAGGAAGGCGGCGACCCTCTTCACCCTTGACGCCGGTTCTAACTTGCCAGTGGCCCAGCCTGATCTAGCGTGCAGCCGTGGCTGGCGGCAGCAACCGCAAGGAGGAGGCTGGTGTTTGGGGATTTCTTGTCCTTAAT
This sequence comes from Elymus sibiricus, assembly GCA_039707655.1. Taxonomy (NCBI): domain Eukaryota; kingdom Viridiplantae; phylum Streptophyta; class Magnoliopsida; order Poales; family Poaceae; genus Elymus; species Elymus sibiricus. The sequence goes on along the minus strand of CM077666.1, from coordinate 525,654,655 downwards.
TATCTTATCTAGTTTATGTTAAAATCGTCTGGTATTTTTGCGAGCTGTGTTGATTTTCTCGTGAACAACTTGTGTAATAATTTTCTACATTTTATATACATACATTCAGTTGTTCCGGTTCTTGACACGCACACGCCTACTGTTCTCGTGCCTGTTCTTCATCCTTTGTCCTTGCCGACATTTCAAACACGCGCGGACTCATATATGTGTCAAAGTTCATCCAGCTTTCGCTGTCCTCAAACAACGCCTCCACCGTTGCCACTGATCATGTGCCACAAATTCTGAGGTAACCTCTTCCATACAAGATTAGCTCATCGCCAAGATTGGTGGTTGGGAGGAAAAGATTTGCCAATGGTGACTGCAGTGGGTCCAGTACTAGCGAGCGGAATTAAAAGCAGCCGGTGAACATGTCACACGCGTCCTCCCTCTCGTTCTCTCCCCCCATACAGGTGGTCCCAACGCGTGTAGGTGGCACTGAGCCCATCCGTCCATAATAAGATACGCAGTGATAGGTCAGTCTGCACCAATAATGTCGCTACTGTTTAATAATATCTACACACATGCGATTGGCGCGATCGGGCTCGGGATAAACTCTATTGCGTGCGCCTGTGGCATCAGATTTTATTGGTGCAGGAAAAAAAAAGTATATCCACGTACTGCATATCTGTACACATACTGCATAGTCAACTCTATGTGAAATCGTGTCTTCCCCGCAGCAAAAAAAAAGTATATCCAGCGTGCTGCTCTCGCGGTGGTGCAGCTCCACGAGCCGCCGCCGCCGTCCGCCTGGTGCGTGCTGGGAGAACGGATCAGACTGCGGCGACGGCGGAGCCGAGATGGTGCGTGCTGGGAGAACGGATCAGGCTGCGGCGACGGCGGAGCCGAGGTGGTGCGTGCTGGGAGAACGGATCAGACTGCGGTGACGGCGGAGCCGAGGTCACGCTCTGGAGCTACTAATTGTCGATGTCAAAGTCTTGCACCGAAGCCAATTCTAGCCTCCTGTAGCACTCCAGCCCCCGCGCCGCTCCCTCCCCGGGGCGACACGGGCGGCGACCTCCGCCCCCCCCCCCACCCCCACCCCCGCAGCCTCCCCCCCTCCAGGCTCCTCTCTCCCTCGCCGTCGCCGGTGGCCTCCGGCAGGCAAAGCCTGTGCGGAGCCGGCGGCGGCGGGGCGCGCTCTCTGGCCGCTGTCGCTCGGGAAAAGGGGATCTCGCGCGCGATATGCGGCTGTCCGGCGCTCGGCTCTGGGGCGGCGTCCTGGCGCGCGGCGGAGGTGGTCTTCGGCGCTCGGCGCGGCGGCTGGTCGCGGCGGTGGGTGCGCGGTCGCGGGCGCGCGGTCGCGGGCGTTCGCGCTCGGGCGGTCCCGATCTGGGACCTCGCGGGCGGCGGCTGGCGCGGACGGGCGGCCGGCGTTCGGCTTGGCGTCGGCTGCGGGCGGAGGTTTGGGGCGCCGGGGCGGCGGCCTTGGTCCGGGCTCCGGCCGTGACCTGGGCGTGGACGGCGCGCGTGGGCGGGCCGGCTCTCGGCTCTGGATGTGTGCGCGGGGCACAGATCCTTGGTCGGGCGCGGCGGTGGCTGCGCGCGGCGGGCGCGGTGGCTGGCGGGGCGCGGCGGGCGTGACATCTCCGGAGCTCGAGGTGTGCTGCGGTGCAGGGCCTGCTTGTCTGCCCTGCTGCTTCGCTGGAGCTGCTCCGATCTGGATCTGGCCTTGGTGGTTCGCTGATCTTGGTGCTGCTCCTTGCGATGCGATGGTTGCTGCGGTGGTGGTGGTCACGATGGTGCTGCGGTGGTGGACGGCGGCTTCGGCCAGGGGGTGGTGCGTGCCTGGGCGCGGTGGATCGTGGGATCCCGCGGCTAGGGTGAGGTCGGCCTCAGCCGAGGTGGTGATTGGTGGGCGGCGGTCGGTGGGGGCGGTGGTCTCCGGGAGAAATCCTTGCTCCGGTCTTCGTCGGAGCCGGCGACGGCGGCGCCCGCGGGTGCCGTGATCTTTCTTGGAAGCGTCGCCGTGGAGGTGCTCCTCCTTCCCACGGCTTTGGCTTCGGAGGGAAACCTCAGATCCGCTGGATCGGACGATGGAGGCGTCTTCGCGTCTTTCTCCTCCTTGGGGGCATCGTCTCGGAGCCGGCTACGGACCGAGAGACTGGTGGATTGCGGCATCTTCGCTGTGGATGGCGGCATCTTCGCCGTGTGGTTTGCTGAGGCGGGGCGCTGGTTTCTGGTTGGCAACGATGATGGCGTCGAGAGGAGCTCGGGTCGCGGCGTGGACTTCGGTAGTCGGTTCTTCCCGACGTGTCCGAGGTGCTCTTCCGTGGCAGCGGCGATTCCATGCATAAGCTGTGGGGTCAACTGACCCCACAGCTTTTAGGGAAAATAGGCTTAATTACTGTACAGTTACTGTAGAGTATGAAGAAAATAATCCAGATTTTTTGCAATGACCCCACAGTTTTTTTCGGCTGGCACCGCCACTGTTCCGTGGGTTGCTTGGTTTGCTTTGAAGTCGGAGCTGCGGTGGAGCGGGTCCAGGTGGTGACGATGACAGGCGCTCGGTGGTCGTTTGCGGAGGGCACGGTCGGCGCAAGTCCTGCATATTTTCCTTGTGAGGCTCGTCGTCAAAGTCGGAGCTGTCGGTTGCTTGCGCGTGTGGCCATCTGGTGGCATGTGCCGTCGTTGTTGTGTCCCATGTCGGTGGCCAGGATGGCCGGTGGTGCCCATGTCGTGTGGGTTGGGTTGTATCGGTTTTAGCCCAGTTTTCCGTCAATTAACCGGGCAATTCTCTTCTCCTTAATCAATGAAAATGGCAAATATTTTGCCTCGTTTCAAAAAAAGCTGCTGATTCGGTGTAATAAAACTATAGTACTCCCTCCTTTCCGGTTTATTGGACTCAATTCAAAAATCTCACCAACCAAGGTAGATGATGAGTGGTGGAATAATTTTTGTAGTTTGCAAAAGTACTCAATTAATGCGCTCGTTTTCCTCAAAAAATTGTGTTTACCAATGCATTAATTGCAATGCATGCATGCGTGACCAATAAATAACCAATAACTTTTACATGCATTGGTGAGTTTTCTCTTAATCCTCGCATGCAGTGATTTAATGCACCTTGATATCTGAGCGTGTGATGGGAGCAATAGAAATGAGACTTATAAAACGGAAAAACGAAAATTTTGAGATAAGCCCTGTAAACCGGAAAGGAGGTAGTAGAACACTTGAACGCACATTCAATTTTATTTATGTCAACGGGAGGAAGACGACAAGTAAATTTTAATTAAGCAAAAATAGGCGGTATTCGTTCATGCGCGGTGGCTATATCGGGATGCCTCCACTCCACGTTTAGACGTACGCTACTACGCTAAGGCTAATTAATCCAAAAGATGTGGTATGGAAGCCACCTGTCACTAGTCGGCCGGTTAAGGCCATGGCGGGGCCCTGATCTGAGATCTTTTCATGGTTTCACGTTAATGTCAGCTACTGCTGCCAAATACGATGAGCTGTCGCTGCACGGATGTCGCCAAGATGTGATGCGTTTGTCCCCACTTGGTTAGATATTTGTCTCCATTATGCTCTCCTTTATGCTAGTTGTTCTTCGAAACGAAAAAGGATATTCAAAACTTGCTTTTCTTCTTCGTGTTAGTCCGCAATTATGTGCGTGCAGCTTTTGGTGCTCGAGCTCCATGAAATCCCTTTTTAGAAAAATTCAAAAATAGCATTTCAAAAGAGTCAAAAAATTCTGAAAAAAAATCCACAGTGTCATATAGATGTATACTACATGTGTGCAAATTTTCATGAGAAAATACATTGACACGCGAGCTACACAAAAATGACAAATTTGCGATTTTGAAAACAGCGTGGGAAGAACAGCTGTTCTCGCAGAGATTAAATAGCTCACGACTCATGAGGCAGGGAAGGAATATGATCTCCTTTCTAAAAGTAGATAGATCATAGAATCGGGTGAGTCACAACCTAGCTCGATTTGCTAGGATAGTACAAGAACAGCTGCCTGGTTGCCACCAGGATTGTACTGTAATCCGAGCTGCGTAATATATCTGTAATCCGAGCTGCGTAATATATCTGTTTTATCGAGAGAGAAAAAATGGGAACCGAGAACAACAGTCTTAATTACTAGTGTCAACAACGACGAGTAAAACGTAGAAGCCCGGCCGTGGCTGTACGTCCGACCGAAGCTAGCTGGCTTGCAAAAGTAATAAGGAGATAAAGATTGAGAGTGTGACCCTAGTTTTGCAAACCGTCTCCTGATACCGGTATGGAGCCGACGTTCCTTCGGACATGCCTTTTCAGGCGGCTCGAGTTTTGCTTGAACCAACCCTGAACACTGATCCGGATATGCGTTCTCCTTCCCTGGCGCAACCACTGGACCAACTTGCCTATTTATACTTCCCCGCCTCATTCCACTTCTTCTCATCCCAACTCCCCACCGCTCAAACCTGCAACTCTCGCCATGTGCATGCGTACCCACGCGACACAAAATCTGCAACTCTCAACACAGCAACTTTCCACTAGCTACCGATTTATGGACCCGTGTGATGGTCACAGGACGGTGTGCTCGGAGCCGCCCAAGAGGCCGGCAGGGCGGACCAAGTTCAAGGAGACGCGCCACCCGCTGTACCGCGGCGTGCGGCGCCGGGGCCAGCGCGGGCAGTGGGTGTGCGAGGTGCGCGTGCGAGGCACGCGAGGGTACAGGCTCTGGCTCGGCACCTTCACCACCGCCGAGATGGCGGCGCGAGCGCACGACTCCGCCTTGCTCGCGCTCTCCGGCAGCAGCAGCGCCTGCCTCAACTTCGCCGACTCCGCCTGGCGGATGATGCCCGTCCTCGCGGCTGGCTCGTCGAGATTCAGCAGCGCGCGGGAGATCAAGGACGCCGTCGCCATCGCCGTCGCGGAGTTCCAGCGTCAGCGGCCGGTCTCGCGCCCGGCGGAAACAGCCGACCACGAGAAGGACGTCCAAGCCTCGCCGACGCCGAGCGAGCTGTCCACGTCTAGCGACTTGTTGGACGAGCACTGGTTTGGCGGCATGGACGCCGGGTCGTACTACGCGAGCTTGGCGCAGGGGATGCTCGTGGAGCCGCCGGCCGCCGGAGCGTGGAGCGAGGATGGCGGCGAATCCAGCGACACGCCGCTTTGGAACTACTTGTTCGACTAATTAAGCAATGTACAGTTTTAGAATGTATACTACTAGTGGTTCTTTTCTTCCAAATATGGGAATATACAGAGTAAGCATCGGGAGCAATTTTTTCCCATATTTGAAAGCTTCCAGTTTCTATTTCGGGACGAACAAGTAGCTCCATAGTGACGTCTCGACGCCGCTCTGCTCGCCGTCCTCCCGCCTCGTTCTGTCGTCGTCTGGCGGCGCCACGAGCATCCCCTGCGCCAAGCTCGCGTAGTACGAGCCGGCGTCCATGCCGCCGAACCACTGCTCGTCGTCGAGCTCCAGCAAGTCGCCGGACAACATGTAAAACAGCGCGCTGCTCGGGCCGGCGGCCGCCTCCGCCGCTGGGCAGGCGACTGGGCTCTGCTGCTGCTGGAGCGCCTCGACGGCGACGGCGACTGGGCTCTGCTGGGATCTGTTGCTGCTGGAGCGCCACGACGGCGATGGCGACTGGAATAATCTGCTATTTTACATGTATGGAAGAGAGGAGTTTTTCAGGACCATCGTCCACCTAGACCTACGCTCCAGCTCGTCAGATCACAAGTATACTGTTTCTTTGGATTTGAACCAGATCAAAGGGTGAACACTCCATCAGATTAACCAATACTTTCTCCATTTCTTTTTTCTCTGCGTACAACTTTTCCTCGTTTTTCCATAATTAGTCTGCGTATTGCCTTTTTCTTGCGCCTGTTTCCAACTGCTGCAGCAGTCACCGTGCATGCACATAGAAAAACTACATCCGCTTTCTCCGTGCATGCACAGGGGCAAACTAGTCCGAAATAGACACAGCGAGGCCCTTCTTGGTATGCGTTTTTACTTACGCACATAGAAACAAGGATCGGAGAGAGTACAGTAGGCCTGTGTAGTCATGGATTGGTATTAGTCATGACCTAGTAGGCCTGTGTAGAGAATCTGCTTTTAATTTTTTATGTGCTCAGTCCCCGAGGTGCTACAGCACGCAGGAAGCCGAGGCCATAAACTTAAACTAATATTATATCTTTTACTCGCAATATCATCTCAAGCTGCCTGGGTGACACGCTCGTTGCTGTTTCTAAAAAAAAAAACTTATCAAATAAAGATCTTATCATTACTAATGTGACTACAGTAACAGGTCTAAAGGGCAGCCTAGGCTGTGTTGCACGCTGCAACTTTTTTTTTTTTTTGCGGGAAGCACGCTGCAGCTTAAAATACTAGTACTACCTCTAGGCTTATTAGCCCATCCTAGATCTATTATGCAATGAGGATCAGTTTAGTAAACCTGCACATACATATCCCTGGGAAGATGAGTGGTGTGGCCCGCATAAAGGCTTGACACTCCACAAAGACGTGCCTTGCCGAGTGCCGCACGCATAAAGATGCACTCGGCATTTTCACCATTGGACTTGAACGAGATTTATATTCCTCTGCTGTTTCTAAGGGGACAGGCAAAGCATCGTCCAACCAGACCCCTCCGAAGAAAAAGTCGAAGAATATGGCAGTCAGTGAAGAAGAAGAAACCCGCTGGTATTCAGATTGGAACGAAGAATTAGTCCTCCAATTTTATGCCACACTGTTTGTCTCTGGTGATCCAAAGGACTCAACCACCTGGGTATTGGAGTGGATGACTCAGTATACCCATTGCAAAGCATCTGCCTCAACTTTGATAGCGCACATCTATTTTCGTCGCCCTGTGCGAACTCAAGATGAGCAAAGGCTTCATATGCAGGAAACTCGAAGTAATGCAATTGCTCCGCAAGCCTGAGTTAGCAGGAGAAGCTGCTTCTGGTTCACCCAAAGTGAAAGACCCGAACTTCCAAGTCCTCACATTCTATCGCATTATGGTCAAGACACTGAACCCAAGGAAGGGCAGCCACAACATTGTTTAAGGAGTTATGAGGAATTTGCTCGTGAACCTCTCATATTCCATTCCCTTGGACATCGAAGACTTCTTCATCGGGACTCTAGAACAAGCTGCATCCGATCCCTTTGTGCAGAAACCCTCTGCTCCTTGGATCATGCTTTTTCTCAAAAAGGATTGTGAACTTGATTTCAAGGCCGATCATGAGCATCAGGACTTCATCCCTGACGTTGAAGCATCAAGGCTTGCTCCCTCCCGAGGCAAATGCAAGGAAGTTATTTCCAATACGAAGGGTGACTCGCCTACCGAACATTCAATACGAAGGGTAACACCACACTACCGTTGCACAAGGCACTTTCACTATTTACCATGAACTGAACCTCTCCGCGCCTAACTTCTCTATTGCAGGAAACACCCATTACTTTTTGTTATTTACTTTATGTTATTTATTTGCAGTACTTTATTACTTTATTCTCCCGTTATTTCACTCTCCTTTGCAATTGCCTATTTCACCATAATCAGCTCAAGTCTTATAGATACCATACTAGTCAATTCACTCTAGATTAGTGACACCTCGAGTGTGACCGAAACACTCACCATAACACTCGCATACGCTCTTTGTTGGATGATATACAAACTGGGACAATCTATACCTAATATTAAAGGGTGGAAGGTTTGTTCCTCCCTAATTTTGGTACGTCTTCGTTCGTCGCTCGCGTCCGCTGAACAATTCTTCGTCCATCGCTCCGCTGGGCTCCGAGGGGCGCGTCCACTTGGGACTTCCCCGTGTCAAGTGTCATTAACGTTCGTAACCAACTGAACCAGAGTTCGGCTCGGACTTGAATCAATTACCAAGTAGGTTTGGTACTAGCTAAGTCTTGCGCTATATATATGTACAAAGACCTCAAAACAGGCTTTCACCTGTAATCACTAATCAAACTAAGAAAACGCAATAAGAAAGCACACGGCCATGGATTCAATCAGCTGTACGTATATGTACACTCTGGCCGAAAGGAATCGATCCAGGAGGCCTCAGAAACTAATCGGTCGAAGCTTAGCGTGAGCCTCTGATGACCCACAACTATAGGGGATCTATCGTAGTCCTTTCGATAAGTAAGAGTGTCCAACCAAACGAGGAGCAGAAAGAATTGGTAGATAGATTTCAGCAAGGATTCCCTGTAAAAACTGTTAGGATAATTTGATAGGTTGTTTGATAGCAAGATAACTTGTAAAAAGGTAAACAATAACAAAAGTGTAACGGTGCAGCAAGTGGCCCAATCCTTAACTGTACTAAGGACAAGCCGGTTTTGTTTCTTATAGTGATTAAAATGCTCTTAAGGACACACGGGAATATCGCCAAGTTACTTTCACCAAGTTCCATTGAGATTAACTTTCATCGTTTTGATAAGTGTTGTGTGGGTGAACCTGTGCTAATGTACTCCCCTTCCTTGGACAAATACATACTTATGATTATACCCTCCATGCAAGCATCCGCAAATACAAGAGTGGTAATTAAAATAAATCTAACCACAACATTAAATTTTGGGATCCAAACAGCCCCTTATGCAACAATTCATAAACTAGGGTTTAGGTATTCTGTCACTCCGGCAACCCATCATCTACAAACTAATCACACAATGCTTTCCCCTAGGCCCATGAAGGTGAAGTGTTATGTAGTCGACGTTCACATAACACTACTAGAGGAAGAACACCACAACATAATATCAAAACATTCAAACTTATTCAACTTCTCAAGATTACTAATAACAAGGCTTCTCCCATGTCCTCAAGAACTTAAAGAACTACTCACAAGACATCATATGGATCATGATCAGTGGGTATGGATATGTGATAAACAATCTGAACATAACAATCTTTCATCGATAAAACTTCTAAGCATCAACTACAAGATGTAATCAACACAAGAAAGTACTCTCAGCAATAGATCTGAGGTTATAGAACATAGATTGAATAGGGGGTGAAGTGGAGATGGCGGGGAAGATGGTGCTGGTGAAGATATTGATGGAGATGATGATCCCGGTGATGAACGGAGTGTTGGTGATGACGATGGCTTCGATTTCCCCTTCCCGGAGGGAAGTTTCCTCGGCGCAATTTGCCCGCCGGAGAGCAAAAGTGCTCCGCCTCGCAGATGGCTGCAGAAAGGTCCGATAATTTTCTGTGTTTTTTTCCAGGGCAAACATGATTTTTATACCAAAGGGCGTCATAAGGCGGTGCACCAGGCCTTGGCGCGGCCCCACGGCGTGGCCAGGGGGGTGCCGTCACCTTGCGCCGTGGCCTGGAGGCTCCCCTCTGGTCCCACTTCTGGCTCCTGACTTCATATATTCTGGAAATAATTCACAAAAATCCCCGTCCCTTTTGGAGCTCCGGAAAATTGCTTTTTCTTCTGGTGTAAATTAGACCCTGTTTTCCAGCTGTCCGGTAATTTTCGCTCCGTGTAATTCTTGCAAACTAAAGGGAAAAGGCATTAGAATTAAACCATAATGTGAAATATATCATTAATAAAGAGTAAATTATAATAGGAAATAGTGATGCAAGATGGACGTATCAGCTCCCCCAAGCTTAGACTCCGCTTGTCACCAAGCAAATGCCGAGCTCGGTAAACATGACCACAAGTTTATAGAGCGAGGTGTCGATAATAAAGAATACGGACCTGACAGCATCAATATTACTAACACCATTAAATATTCTAAACAGCAATCCTCTCTCATAAAACTTCTCGTGAAGAAGTAATGATCTATTTACATGTTGAGGTTTAGCAACTAAAAGCCTCTTGAGTTTAGCAAACTATGTTCTCAATCATTAAACAATTACACTTCATCCTTATTCTTCCGGAAGGGTCTTTGTCAGAGCTTTTTATTTAGCAAATGTCACATGCTCAACTATCTCTTAGTATTTAGATGATTAGCTAGCACTAAGGAGCATATTTTTAGAACAAAATGTTTCGGTCAGACAAAAAGGAAGATGGACGTTCAGCAAAGCTTAACTTTCTAACTTATTTACCTCAGGGATAATGTCAACAATAATGAATCATGATCATACATATCTAGCTGGATATATGTGCCTGGATCTTTCCCCAACATGCAATGTTTACCAGGTGGAGAATAAAGATTGGAAAGGGAAGTTGACTCAACATAAAAAGTAAAAGATAGGCCCTTCGCAGAGGGAAGCAGAGGTTGCCATGCGCTTATAAGGTTGGATGTAATAAGAATTTAATGAAAAGGAACATGACTTTAATATTGCCCCTTGTGATGGTGACCATATTTTTTCATTTTATGGTTTGCTTCCCATCACAAGCTCATACAAAGCCTATTTCCCTTCCAATAAAAGTTCACACATATTTAAAGGACAATTTTTATTGTCTGCACCGATGAAAACTTACTTGGAAGGTCTTGCTCAACCCATAGGTAGGTATAGTGGACACTTGTGGAAGAAACTTGGCTCAGGATTTTTGGACGCACAAGCAGTATTTCTGCTTAGTACAGAAGTTTTAGGCTATCAAAGGTTTTACGCAAACATGCGATGTTGGAGGATCCATGAAAATATAACTTCTATGTAAATATGCATAAACATAACCATTACATTGTCTTCCTTGTCCAGCTTCAACTATTTTGATCAAGTTTGAAAATATTCATTGAGAGTTCACAATCATAAAAGATTTCCAAGATAGTGTATTTGCATGTGAAATTTCTCTTCCTTGTACTAAGTTTTCATGAATTGCTATAAGTGACCAATGCTTTGTTTGCTAAAACTCAAGAGATTTTATTTCCTAATCCCAATGTAAATCCATGACTTCTCACAAGATCAGCATATGAGATCAATTTGCAATGCTAGGATAAATAGTAACGAGGAAAACAAAAGGGAGTCTTATGTCAACTCTTTATTATAGAACCTTACACCAATGGATACATAGATAATTGCTCTAAAGGAGCGATAGAACACATTGCAAATTATCATCTCATACTATAACTTCCCGAAACCATGATATAATTAAGGATCGAGGTATAAAAGATAAAAGATAAAGACGATGTAAAGATACCGGGGCACCTCCCCAAGATTGGAACAAGCCAAGGGGAGTGCCTTTATCCATATACTCATGCTTGGCCCTGTGGTGGTGAAGGTGGCTTGTTGTCGCAGTCTTTGATAATTTTCAAAACCATCTCCCTTACTCCTTCAATCTGGTTAGCCAAGGATTGCAGCAATATGGTGTTGTGCCTCACTCCATCCATAATTTGATCATTGTTGGTTCCCCAACCATCTTTCTTTCCTGCATCATTCTTACTAGGGCGCTGGATGTCACAGTTTGATGGCATGTGTGCACGAGAGGTATTCTCAACTCCATAATTAGTAATCAAATTGCAAAAGGAGTTTCTGTATAACCTGGCTGAGGGCCTATTAGAAAGGTCACCCCTCGGCACTTTACCACATGTATGCATCCTTGCGGTCCTCTTCACAACTCCAGGTGAAGCTTGAGAGGTGAAGATGCTGGCAATGGTTGCTGATGGAGGTTCGGGTGCTGGAACTTCCGGTTCCTCCTCAGGCTCAGCAACACCATCAATGACCCCCATCTCTTCCTCCTTGATCTCCTCCTTCTTCTTCTCTCGATCACCGCTGCCCTCGTTGTTGACACCGGAGGAGGGCATGGCGATCTAGAACCTCAGAAGCCTGGCAGAAACAGCTCGAAACAAAAACAGGATGGAAAAGTGTGATACGCAGATCGGAACGATCTGGGGAATTTATAAGAATTATTTTACGTGCAAAAGAAGATATCGGGCAAAGGAAGGACCCGAGGCGGTGTCCAGGGCCTTGACGCAGCCCCACGGGCACCTCCTCAGCTACCTATTTTGCTTAATAATTTTTATTTAATTTAAAACTGCCAAATATAAATTTTCCAAAATTTTTAGAGTCGGTCTCCTTACCGTACCACATACCTACTCTTTTTCAGGATTCTGGAGCCTTCCGGAATTTATTTTCGATGAACTCCTCCGGTGTAATTACTTGTATAACATGCGTATCTACCTCAAGAGGGTTACTGGCAATATAATGCTTGAGTTTTTGCCCATTCACCACTCTCGGTTTATTACCTTTGGCATTGTTGATCTTTACAGCTCCGGACCGATAGACTTCTTCGATGATATATGGTCCTTCCCACTTGGTGAGAAGCTTGCCTGCAAAATGTCTAAAATGAGACTTGTACAAGAGTACTTTGTCACCAATGTTAAATTCACGTTTTTGAATTCTCTTGTCATGCCACCTTTTAACCTTTTCATTAAATAACTTAGCATTCTCATAAGCTTCACTTCTCCATTCATCTAAAGACCTCATATCAAGTAACCTCTTTTCACCAGCAAGTTTAAAATCATGATTAAGTTCTTTAACAACCCAATAAGCTTTATGTTCTAACTCAAGAGGTAAATGACATGCTTTTTCATAAACCGTTTTATAAGGAGACATCCCCATGGGATTTTTATAAGCAGTTCTATATGCCCACAAAGCATCATCAAGTTTCTTAGACCAATTCTTTCTAGATTTATTAACTGTCTTTTGCAAGATCAGTTTAATTTCTCTACCCACTAGACTGAGGATGATAAGGTGATACTACTCTGTGGTTTACATCATACTTAGCTAAGACTTTCCTAAAAGCACCATGAATAAAATGTGAACCCCCATCAGTCATGAGGTATCTAGGAACACCAAACCTGGGAAAGATAACATCTTTAACCATTTTAATAGAAGTCTTATGATCAGCACTTTTAGCTGGAATAGCTTCTACCCATTTAGTGACATAATCAACAGCAACTAGAATATGAGTGTTACCATGTGAGGAAGGAAAGGGTCCCATATAATCAAATCCCCAAACATCAAAAGGTTCAATAGCAAGTGAATAATTCATAGGCATTTCCTGACGTCTACCAATATTACTAACTTTTTGACATTCATCACAAGATAGCATAAACTTTCGAGCATCTTTAAAGAGAGTAAGCTAGTAGAAACCTGATTGTAGTACCTTGTGTGCAGTTCTATCTCCAGCATGACATCCACCATTTGGACTGGAATGACACTTCCTCAAGATTTCTTCCTGCTCATGCTCAAGTATACAACGCCTAATAATACCATCTACTCCTTTATATAAATATGGGTCATCCCAAAAGTAATGTCTCAAATCAAAGAAGAATTTTTTTTTCTTTTGTTGATAGGTATAGTTAGGTGGCAAATATTTAGCAATAATGAAATTTGCATAATCAGCAAACCAAGGATTTTCACGAGATGAAGCATTAACAACAGCTAGTTGCTCATCAGGAAAACTATCATTAACATGAATAGGATAATCAATTATGTTTTCCATCCTAGAAAAATTATCAGCTACTGGATTCTCAGCTCCCTTTCTATCAACAATATGCAAATCAAACTCTTGTAATAAAAGAACCCACCTAATCAATCTAGGCTTAGCATCTTTCTTATCCATAAGGTATTTAATAGCAGCATGATCAGTATGGATAGTAACTTTAGAATCAACAATATATTGTCTAAACTTATCACAAGAAAAGACAACAGCTAAAAATTCCTTTTCAGTAGTAGCATAATTTCTTTGGGCACTATCCAAGGTTTTACTAGCATAATAAATAACATTTAATTTCTTATCAACTCTTTGACCCAGAATAGCCCCTATAGCATAATCTAGCATCACACATAATTTCAAAAGGCAAATTCCAATCAGGTGGTTGAACAATAGGTGCAGAAATTAAAGCTTTCTTAAGAATTTCAAAGGCGTCCTTGCAATCATCATCAAAAACAAAAGGAACATCTTTTTGCAAAAGATTAGTAAGAGGCCTAGAAATTTTAGAAAAATCTTTAATGAATCTCTTATAAAAACCAACATGACCAAGAAAACTTCTTATACCTTTGATATCTCTAGGACATGGCATTTTCTCAATAGCTTCTACCTTAACTCTATCGACTTCGATACCTCTTTCAGAAATTCTATGCCCAAGGACAATACCTTCATTTACCATAAAGTGGCACTTCTCCCAATTCAAGACAAGACTTGTTTCTTCACATCTCTGCGAGACTTTGTTAAGATTCTGCAAACAATCATCAAAGGAAGACCCATAGACGGAGAAGTCGTCCATGAAGACTTCAACAATTTTCTCACAAAAATCAGCAAAGATAGCAGTCATACATCTTTGAAAGGTAGCAGGTGCATTGCATAAACCAAAAGGCATACGTCTATAACCATAAGTTCCATAGGGGCAATTAAAGGTAGTTTTCTCTTTATCTTCAGGGTGAACAGGTATTTGAGAGAAACCAGAATAACCATCAAGATAGCAAAAGTGTGAATGCTTAGATAATCTTTCTAACATTTGATCAATAAAAGGCAAAGGATAATGATCTTTTCTAGTAGCCTTATTTAACTTCCTATAATCAATGCACATCCTATAACCAACAATAGTTCTTTGAGGGATAAGTTCATTTTTATCATTAGGAACAACAGTAATACCGCCCTTCTTAGGGACACAATGAACATGACTTACCCATATACTATCAGATATAGGATAGATTATACCTGCTTCAAGAAGTTTCAATATATATCATTTCTTACCACATCTTTCATCTTAGGGTTTAAGCGACGTTGATGATCTACAACAGGCTTAGCATCCGGTTCCATATGAATCTTATGCATACGCATAGTGGGGCTAATACCTTTGAGATCATCCAATGTATATACAATGGCATCACAGGGATTCCTTAGAATAGTTAACAATCTTTCTTCTTCGTGCCTTTAAAGGTTAGAATTGATAATAACATGATATATTTTCTTTTCATCTAGATAAGCATATTCAGTGTATCAGGAAGTGGTTTAAGTTCAAACACAGGATCACCCTTTGGAGGTGTAGGCTCTCCCAAAGTTTCAACACGCAGATTATGTTTAAGAATAGGTACTTGCCAAAAGAAAACATCATCTATTTGTTTCCTTTCATGCATATGATTCTGACTTTCATGTTCCAATAAATACAGTTCTAATGGTGTCGGTGTCAAAACCGGCAGACCTCGGGTAGGGGGGCCCGAGCTGTGAGATCGGATCGATGGGTAACAGGAGACAAGGAACACGGTGTTTTACCCAGGTTCGGGCCCTCGCGAGGAGGTAAAACCCTACGTCCTGCTCTTGTTTATATTGTGGATGTATCAAGGTACAGAGTTGATCTACCGCGAGATCGTAAGTTGTGGGCTAGACCCTAATGCTAGTAAGGATGATGATGAATCCTCATGGCGAGCTAAACCCTCCGGTTTATATAGGCACCGGGGGTATCTAGGTTTACACAAGGTCGGTTGCCATCTAGGGTTTACACGCCGAACTTAGTCGATATCCTTGGGGTACACGTCAAGTCTTCGACGACGTCCGATATGATCACGTCACAGGTTCGAGGCCTCCGGGGTTCCTCCTCTATGGTGGGCCGTCAGTTCGGCCCATGGACTAGGTCAGCTAGGCTAGGACCCCCTAGTCCAGGACACCATCAGTAGCCCCTGAACTTGTCTTCGACGCTGGAGACAACAATCTTCTTCGGATGAGAGACTTCGGCTTGATAGGCGAGTTCCTACAAATAATTTGAGTTCGGTATCCAGGCATGGACTACCTATTCGGCCACTTTGAAACGAGAGCTACTATTATCCGAGGCCCTTTGGTATCTTTAGCCTTTGGGTCCACCGTGCCTCGTTTTAATGGCCCTCCCTCGGCCGTCGTGCCGTCTGGGGAACAAGTTGCTTTATGGCCAGACGTCGAGGCGTCGCCCCTTCAGTTTTATGTAACGGGTACCTAGTCCAAAGTTACGGCAAAGCGCATCTTTGACTTTCCCCTTTCGTAGCCCAACATCAAATCCAACCCCCAAAGTCTAACTTCGAGAGATTCAGAAATGGCGATCGATGCGGGCTCCTCCAAGCGCCTCCATGGTCCCCTCAAAGGCGACTGGGGAAGCTGCCCTGTCTCCCGTCTCCAACTGGACCGGCTTGCCACCCAGGGCTACTTGCCAGATTCGGATCTAACCCCCACTCGCCCTGGCTTGATATCCGTGGACGGACAAGTGCATGCCGACAGCCATCCTATGCCTCATGGGGATGAGCGGGTATGTTTTGTCCCCTTCCTCCTCCACGGTGTAGGGTTCCCAATTCACCCCTTTCTGCGGGGCTTGCTCGAGTTTTACGGGATCCAACTCCACCACCTCACGCCCAATTCCATCTTACATATTGCGGGATTCGTCGCCCTTTGTGAGATGTACCTTGGCTGTCAGGCACATTTCGGGTTATGGAGAAAATACTTTTGTCTGATGCCATGTTCCCAAGAAGGGAAATTGCACGAAGTGGGTGCGGCCGAGGTTCTCCGAATAACCGGGACCGGCTACCCCACAGGCACCCCCAGAGAAGATGCCGATACGTGGGCCTCCGAGTGGTTCTATATGGCCGATGTCCCACTGCACGATCCAGCTCGGCCCGGACTTCCGACCTTCTCTTCGGAATCCCCGAAGAAGCGCTTCAGCTGGAGGCCCCGGAGCGCCGCTCAAGAGGATGATTCCGACGTGGCTCGTCTGGCCACTCAGGTAAGGTGTTTAACAAGTAGCGGTCTTACCATCATAGACGTGATGGCCACGACCATCGACCGAAGAGTCCAACCTCTCCGGTAGCGCATGCACCCATTGTGGGAGTACAACGGGACTGACGCTGCCACCCGATCAATTCGGGCGGGCTTCAAGGATGATGCGGCCTTTGGTACCGTGCTAGCTGGTATATATAAGGGAGAACCAGCAGATTTTGCCAAGCAGAAGTTTACGGATGGCCTCTCTTACTTTAAACCTGCCATGATGGTAAGTTACCCGAACTCCCCATGTCCATCTGAACAACAGACCTTATACTTTTAACAAGCTGTCTAACGCGTCCCTGACAGAGGTGGAGACGCTGGGTTGAAACACTGCACTCCCCCGCGCCTGAATCGGGGACGTATCATCGAGACGACGACCCCATCTTCCACGAGGACGAGGAAATATCCATCATATATGAGGAGGGTTTTTTTTATCAAGAGAGCCTTGACGGCTCAAAAGTGGCCGTAACTCCCGACCTGCCGGGGATACTGCCATCCTTGTCGGTAAAGTCTCCTCCAGCCTCTACTCGGAAACGAACTTTCACTCGTGAGGCCGTGAGCACCCTGACACCTCTTCCTAAGGGCCGACGCTCGAAGCACAGCGGTACGGCCCCTCCAGGGGGCCCTTCAATAGCCGCGCAGGATGTCCCTCTTCGGACAGCGACCGAGGAGGCGGAGCGTGACGCCCCTCCCCTGGGCAGGTAATTTCATCGGCATTACGCCTTTAAAAAGTTATTAGTTGCGTGCCTAATTATCTGGTCCCCCATGCAGGCGATCCGCCCAAGCATCATTGGCCGAGGAGACGAGTGCCTCGGCCCCGAGGTCCGGCGGGGAGCCGATCCCTACCTCAGGGGATGTTCTCGAAGTACCTCAACCAGAAACTCCGGGGTCCTGCTCGGCTACCACCTCCGAGGTTGGAAGTGCGATGAACCATCGGCGGAGGAGGGCTTCTCTAAGGAATCCTGCCTTTTCCAGCCAGGAGTTCAACATCCTCAGTTCGGTGGATGCCTACCTCGGTGCAACCCGCCTCTTTTTTGAAAAGGCTGTGGATATCCTGTCCAAAGGCTTGCAGGTACGATGTCATTGGATTCACTTTCCCTGGGAGCGAATTACGCTCACCCTTAGTTGTCCGTACGCCGAGGACATCTTGGGAATAGGCCAAACTGCCGTACCAGGTGGTAGCCCCTAAGACACTTGTCGGATGGTACATCCGACGAGTGGATTCCGTGGGTCAAGAAGGGGTTTTAACATGAGCGCAAAATCCAGTAGTCCCCAAGCCTTGATGTGGACACGGGTGACCATATAAAGGCTTGATAAGAACATGCTTTGAATTTGCAGTCATCTAGGGAGAAAAACAAGAATCTGTCTGAGGTGCTGACCCAGACCCAAACGAAGCTGGACGCCGCGCAAGCTGAGGTGGAGCACATTAAAATGTTTACCAGAGAGGCACACGGTAAGTGCATCTGGACCATGACGCTTTGTTGTAGAGGACTCTAGGCCTCTGTTAAAGCGGTATATTTCCATAGCAACGGAAGCCATTGGTCAACTGGAGAAGGACCTGAAGCAGGCCCGCGAAGACTTGTAGTATGCCGAGTCACAACGACAGGCTGGCGATCGTGTCTTAACCCGAAGGAGGGAAGAAATCAATACGCTTAAAGCGAAAAATGACCAGCAATCCCAAGAAATTGATCAGTTGAAGGCTCAACTGGCTGCCGCCGAGGGTAGGAACCAGAAAACGAGTGAAGTTGTGTCCAGTGAGTGTACATAGCCTTTCAAAATGGCTTTTATACACGAAAGCTTGACTGCTATTGGACTAATACTTCCTTCGTATAGCTTTGCTGACAGGTCGGCCTCAAGAAGCTTCTGGCCCTTCGTCTGACGACGCCCTGATGTAGCTGACCGAGGTGCATGAGCGATCTCGGAAAGCTATGAAGGTTGTGTTTAGAGCTCTATGGCCCGAAGAAGAGACTGTGCCCGAGGGTATGTCCGAGCTCGCCGAGCGTCTCAAGGGGGCTCGGTGCCGAATACAGGCCTGGAAAATATCGGCTTGTCGGGAGGGAGCGAGGGAGGCATGGGCAATGGTCAAGACCCGCTACACTGGCGTGGATACGGAACATCTTGCCGAGGTTGGCCCTGTTGGGGCTGACGGGAAAGAGGTGCCGACCTGCCTAGTGTATGACAATGTGATGCCTGCCGCACGTCTTTCTCAGCGGGACTGTACTCTTGATTCTTTGATAGACGGGCTTTGATAAAGTATAATGAACATATGTGTGATGACTCTAGGTATCTAAGTACTTGATGTCATTACAATTGCATCTGTTATACGAACTTTGCTAGCCAGCCTTCGGCTTCTCCCTCCTTGACCATTGGCCGAGGAGTGTTTCCTACTTCTGATCCCCCGAAGCGGACCAGATACTTCGGACAACAAGGCAATCCGGCTATGGGGCTCGACAAACAAAGTGAACCAAAGCTTATGTTATATTACATTGAGGCATAAGAAACATCTTCGGAGAAAAATAGTTCCTCTATCGGTTCCTTTTATCCGGTGTCATGTTTAATCATGCTTGCCTGACTAAATCAGGGCGGGATATGTATCCGAGGTAAGCATGAAGCCCCCAGTTTCGGTTGGTTTTAAGAACCAAGTATTTTCACTTCCATCGAAGCCGACCAACTGTATTCTTAAGAACGGTAGCCTTCGGCTTCACCCGTCTGAGGTACTAGTCCGGTTGACCCGGTAGTAACAATCGTAGAGGTGCTCCCTTTACCCCCTAGCCGAACAATCGGGAACATAGGGGGTAAGCACAGGAGCTAGGCAACCCAGCTTAGCCAAAACTTAAGTCAAGTCGATGCATATTATGGCGTAATACGATTAAGTTGGAAGGAAGCACCCGTAGTGCTTAAAAAATATATTCGGCTTTGTTTAGAAAAAACCCCAAGCGTAGTGTATGTCGTACATGAAATTTGTGTCCGAAGTAATCGTATCACTTCGGCTTTACCGAACATAACTAGAATTTTTTTATAGCTACTAGATGCTAATGGGGAAATACCGAAAAAGGTAAAGTAGGGGTGGCTTTGGCTAACCGTAAAAGCATCGAAGCAGGGCAGCGTTCCATGGGTTCGGCTCCAGCCTGTTATCCGCGGGGTCTCGGATACGATATGCACCTCCAGTGAGCACTTGATCTATTATAAATGGTCCATCCCATTTTGGAGAGAGCTTATGCTTTTGTTTTTTCCGGATGGAATCTCATGACCAAGTCACCTTTGTTGAATGGTTTCGTTCGGACCTCCCTGCTCTGGTAGCGCCGCGCCTGTTGCTGGTAAAAGGTAGAACGTGCCCGAGCCACATCCCGTTCTTCTACAAGGGCATCAAGGTCGTCTTGCCGATCAAGCTCGGCTTCCCTCTCTTCGTACATGCGCACTCGAGGTGCATCATGAATAAGGTCACAAGGTAGGACGGCCTCGGCTCCATAAACCATGAAGAAAGGTGTATAACCTATGGATCGGTTGGGCGTAGTGCGTAAGCCCCATAGTACGGAGTCGAGCTCCTCTACCCAATGACAGTCTGCTTCTTTTAAGGAGCGGACTAATCGTGGCTTGATGCCACTTAATACGAGTCCATTGGCTCGTTCGACCTGTCCATTGGTCTGTGGGTGATATACGGAAGCATAGTCGAGCTGAATTCCCATCTTTGCGCACCACGCCTTGACCTCTTTGGCAGTAAAATTAGTGCCATTGTCCGTAATTATGCTATGAGGTACACCATAACGGGGACCACGCCAGAGATAAATTCTAGGACCTGGGTTGCCTCGGCTGTAGTCACCGGCTTTGCTTTGATCCATTTCGTGGACTTATCTACCATGACGAGTAAATATTTCTTGTTGTGCGAGCCCCCTTTAAGAGGGCCGACCATGTCTAGCCACCACACCGCAAAGGGCCAAGTAATCGGAATAGTACGAAGAGCCGTTGGGGGCATGTGACTTTGGTTTGCGAAAACCTGGCAGCCAGGGCACCGCTGAACTAAGGTCTTAGCGTCTTCCTTGGCTGTAGGCCAATAAAATCCAGCTCGGAAGGCCTTGCTAACCAAGGCCCGAGCCGCGGCGTGATGGCCGCTCATGACGGAGTGTATTTCCGCAAGGAGTGCTCGTCCTTCCTCCTCGGCTATACACCGCTGGAGGACACCCGTGACGCTTCTTTTATACAACTCACCCTCATAGACCTGATAGGCTTTTGATCGGCGGATTATCCTTCGAGCTTCAGTCTGGTCATCGGGTAGCTCCTTGTGAAGTAAGTATGCGAGGAAAGGCTCGGTCCATGGCGCGATAACTGCCATGACCTCGTGAGCCGAGGATGTTTTTTCAATAGCCGAGCCCCCAATTATATCCTCGTCTTCATCGTCTCCCGGAGAGCTGACCTTTCCGGAGTCCGGGGGAGGCGGTGCATTGTTCTCATCTTGCCAGACCACGGATGGCTTAAAGAGCTGTTCTAAAAACGTGTTTTCCGGAACTGGGTCGCGTTTAGCGCCCATTCTGGCAAGGGCATCGGCGGCCTGATTGCTATCTCCTGGGATATGATGGAACTCCAAACCTTCGAAGCAGGGTGATATGGCCAAGACGGCGTTCCGGTATGCAGTCATCTTCGGGTCCTTGGTGTCAAATTCGCCATTTACTTGCGAGATTGCGAGGTTGGAGTCACCTCGGACCTCCAGATGTTGGATTCCCATAGACACGGCTATCCGAAGTCCGTGCAGCAGAGCCTCGTATTCGGCTGTGTTGTTTGAGTCGGTATACATAATTTGCATTATATACCGTATATTGTCACCGGTGGGGGAGGTAAGGACTACCCCTGCCCCTAGCCTGGCCAGCATCTTGGAGCTGTCAAAGTACATTGTCCAATGTGAGTATGTACTGTACTCCCTAGGGAGTTCGGCTTCCGTCCATTCGGCTATGAAATCTGCCAGTACCTGAGATTTAATTGCTCTCCGTGGGCAAAACACGATTTCGAAGGGGAGGAGTTCCATTGCCCACTTGGCGATACGCCCAGTTGCGTTTTTATTGTTGATAATATCGCCTAGGGGGACCTCGGATGCCACGGTGATCGAACACTCTTGAAAGTAGTGATGTAGCT
Organism: Elymus sibiricus; assembly: GCA_039707655.1. Lineage (NCBI taxonomy): Eukaryota > Viridiplantae > Streptophyta > Magnoliopsida > Poales > Poaceae > Elymus > Elymus sibiricus. The sequence continues at coordinate 525,632,884 of CM077666.1, read as the reverse complement.
TCCGAGATGCCATTAAGACTGCATAGGCGATCTTCTGGTAGTGAGGATACCGCGTCTTACACGGGGTTAGAACCTCAGAAACATAGTATACTGGCCTCTGCACCTTGAATTTATGACCTTCAGCGTCGCGTTCGACCACTAGGACCGCGCTAACGACTTGGTTAGTGGCCGAGATGTATAACAACATCGGCTCGCCTATTCCGGGTGCCGCGAGTATAGGGTTGGTAGCGAGGAGTTTTTTAATTTCCTCTAGAGCATCACCTGCCTCGCTGGTCCATTTAAAATTCTTTGTTTGCTTCAGTAGTTTATACAAAGGGCAAGGCCTTTCCCCTAGTCGTGAGATAAATCGACTTAGGGCGGCCACGCAGCCGGCCAATTTCTGGACATGCTTGAGTTCGGTAGGTACTGCTGGCGTAGCTAAGGCTCGGATTTTAGCCGGATTGGCCTCGATTCCTCTATGAGAAACGATAAATCCGAGCAGCTTGCCTGCTGGTACCCCGAAGACACACTTCTCCGGATTGAGCTTAATGTGGTATGTACGGAGACTGGCGAATATGGCGCCAAGGTCGTTGACCAGTTGTCTGACATCCTTGGTTTTGACAACCACATCGTCGACGTAGGCCTCGGCCGTTTTGCCGATGTTTTTCTCCAGACACGTCTGAATCATACGCTGATATGTTGCGCCGGCATTTTTTAACCCAAACGGCATTGTATTGAAGCAGAACGGTCCATAAGGTGTTATGAAGGCTGTTGCTTCCTGATCAGATTCCTTCATTTTTATCTGATGATATCCCGAATACGCGTCCAGGAAACACAGAGAATCGTGTCCTGCCGTGGCGTCAATGATCTGATCGATGCGCGGTAGAGGGAAGGGATCTTTGGGGCAGGCTTTGTTAACATCTTTAAAGTCAACACAAATCCGCCAAGATTTATCCTTCTTGGGTACCATGACCAGGTTAGCCAACCATTCGGGGTGTTTGATGTCTCGAATGAATCCGGCCTCTAGTAATTTGGCCAGCTCCTCACCCATAGCTTGACGCTTGGGCTCGGAGAATCGCCGAAGCGCCTGCTTGACTGGCCTAAAGCCCTTGATGATGTTCAAGCTGTGCTCGGCTAAATTTCTTGGGATTCCTGGCATATCCGAAGGGTGCCAGGCGAAGATATCCCAGTTTTCCCAAAGGAAAGTCCGTAGGGCTTCGTCGATCTCTGGGTCCAGCTGAGCACCAATGGACGCCGTTTTATTTGGGTCCGTTGGGTGTACTTGAAATTTAACAATCTCTTCTGCTGGCTTGAACGAGGTTAATTTATATCTCTTGTCCAGGATGATGTCCTCCCTATCGACTGTGGCCCGGAGTGCCGTCCACTCTTCGGCGGCAAAGGCCTCTGGCAGTGACTCGAGGGCGAGCGAGGCCGTTTTGTTTTCGGCCCTGAGCGCCCTATCCGGGTTGCTGGTGACGGTAATCACCCCATTTGGGCCCGACATCTTAAGTTTCATATACCCGTAATTTGGTATGGCATGGAATTTTATGAATGCTTCCCGCCCAAAAAGGGCGTGGTAGCCACTTCGGAAGGGCACGACGTGGAAGGTTAACTCCTCGGATCGATAGTTCTCGGGCGTGCCGAAGACCACATCAAGTGTGACCTTCCCTTTACACCGCGCCTCTCTTCCGGGGATGATTCCCTTGAAAGTGACAAAGCTATGCTGTATGCGATTTTTATCAAATTGCATCTTTTCCAGAGTGTCCTCGTAGATGAGGTTTAGACTGCTGCCACCGTCCATTAGTACCTTATGTAGCCGGCAACCGTCCACTATGGGGTCGAGGACTAGGGCAGTTGGACATCGGCTTAAGTCGATCCTTGGCTGATCAAGTTGTTCGAATGTGATCAGCGTGTCCAACCATGCGGACGGAGGTGTTCTTATCTGGACGTGGCCGAGCTCATGCAAAGCCCGTTTTCTTTGATTCCTTGATGTGTATGTTTGATAAATCATCAGGACCTCGTCTTCATCCGAGGACTTTGCGGAATAACCAACAACGTGCTTGTTTGCGAGGAGAGCCTCGCCCCCCTTGGCCACCTGTTTCACGACCCAACAGGCCCGAAGGCTGTGCGTCGGGTTGGTGTTTAACAAAACAGAGTGTATTGGGCACGGTTGGTCCAGCAGTCCGTCCAGGGCGGACTGAGATCCTGTCCTTCTTTTTTTCCGTGATGACTCTACTAGCACGGGGGGCCTAGATGGCTCCCCTTGTCGTGCGAGGTCATAGTGTCTCGATTGACCGGAGCAGACTGGCTCCGATTGCTCACTATGAGCCAACCAAGCATGTTCGATGGTGCAGAATTTCGATACCAATTCCGAGAGCTCGGAAAAGGTTTGGACTCGACGCCGGGCGAGGGCGTTTAACATACCCTCGTCGTGGCAATTGTGCCGAAAGGCGGCCAGCACTTCTGCATCGTGGCAGTCGGCCATCCTGTTCTTGACGAATAAGAATTGCGACCAGAATTGCTATACTGTTTCGGCGGCTTGCTGTTTTACATAGAGTAGGTCCCAGACGTCGGGAGGCCCTGAATTACTTGGGCAATATTCGACATGGGGGGTGGGTGGGATCAAAAAATTTACCCCAAGTGGGGGAGAATCCGAGGCTCCCCCATGTTCGACGTGAGGAAGATGCACGGAGGAGGAGGTGTCCGGGCTTGGCTTAACATCCAAAACGCCCGCCTCTTCGAACTGATTGACCTCATGCTTATCCTTCAGAAGGGAGCTCAGATCCGGGGTTTCCTCGAGTCGGATTCCGCTGGCCGAGCTCATCAAGGGAGCACGAAGCTCCAGACAGGGTTCCCGATCGCCTCCTGTCGCCTCGAAGGGGGAGAGCGATTTGGGGTCTGTCAGGCCCCCGGACGGCCTTTTGCTGAGAATCGGTGCATCAGGGGCGCCGAGGGGGGTTAGATTGCCAATTGGCGACGCCATCGTTCCAAAGTGATCACACAGCGAGCTCTCAATGAAAGCACCAATGTCGGTGTCAAAACCGGCAGACCTCGGGTAGGGGGGCTTGAGCTGTGAGATCGGATCGATGGGTAACAGGAGACAAGGAACACGGTGTTTTACCCAGGTTCGGGCCCTCACGAGGAGGTAAAACCCTACGTCCTGCTCTTGTTTATATTGTGGATGTATCAAGGTACAGAGTTGATCTACCGCGAGATCGTAAGTTGTGGGCTAAACCCTAATGCTAGTAAGGATGATGATGAATCCCCATGGTGAGCTAAACCCTCCGGTTTATATAGGCACCGGGGGTATCTAGGTTTACACAAGGTCGGTTGCCATCTAGGGTTTACACGCCGAACTTAGTCGATATCCTTGGGGTACACGTCAAGTCTTCGACGACGTCCGATATGATCACGTCACAGGTTCGAGGCCTCCGGGGTTCCTCCTCTATGGTGGGCCGTCAGTTTGGCCCGTGGACTAGGTCAGCTAGGCTAGGATCCCCTAGTCCAGGACACCATCAAATGGATCACTTGGAGCTACAGCTATTGAAACAATTCTTTCAATCACATCTTCATGAAGTAAATCTTTATCATGATGTTGTTTAGTAAACTTAGAGAAATTAAACACAGGAGGTTCTCCTCCAAAGTTAACAAAACGTTTTTCTCTTTTGCAATCAATAACAGCACAAGAAGTATTCAAGAAAGGTCTACCAAAGATTATGGGACAAAAATTATCTTGTGGAGTTCCAAGTATTAACAAATCAGTAGGATACTTAACCTTACCACACAGAACTTCAACATCTCTAACAATGCCCACAAGTGAAATACTAGACCTATCTGCCAGCTTAATAGTCACATCAATATGTTCTATCTCACAAGGTGAAATATCATGCATAACTTCTTGATAGAGAGCAAAGGTGTAGGATCAAAATCGACTATGGGGGGGGGGGGATAGGAGATTTTTAAACTTTTCAGATAACCTTCAGATGTTTTTTCAAAACACTCGAAGGGCACAGCGGAATATAACTCTAAGCAGAAACTGAATAGAGTAATACCTCGACAGAGTAAAAACTTAGATGAAAAACTAAGCGCAGCTACCGAGAAATAACTATCAGAACTTTTGACTGAAGGAAAACTAAGTAGCAGGGGATATAAACAAGTCGAACAAACTAGCATGCAAATGTAAGTACGGCTAGAGATAAAACTACTACTATCATAGCGAGGGAAAACAAGTGAGAACTTAGCAGTTTGCGAAGAACTGAACACAGAGGGAAAACTCGGATGAAAAACTCTTCGCGAACAGAATGTAAATACTGAAAAATAACTGCGATAGGTAAAATAACCTTGTGGCTCGGGGACGATGAATTTGTTCACCCAATTCACACTATTGGCACAGTGCTACGTCTGGTTGGAGCACCTGTAATTTAATGCGGGAGCAAATCTCTCTCCACCATATTCTCCTTGACCTAAAGTCCCTCGGACTCCGGCTAATCACTCGCGTAAGGCCTTAAGGTGACCTCCGAACCTTCACAGACTTGTCCGTGGAAAACCACAATTACTCTTGGTTGTTATTGTCTACTACGCAACTTTATTCTTGTAGACTTTGTTGGGCCTCCAAGCGCAGAGTTTTGTAGGACAACAGCAAATTTCCCTCAATTGGATGATCTAAGGTTTATCAATCCGTGAGAGGTGTAGGATGAAGATGGTTCTCTCTCAAGCAACCCTGCAATCAAATACAAGTAATCTCTTGTGTCCCCAACACACCCAATAAAATTGTTAGTTGTATAGGTGCACTAGTTCGGCGAAGAGGTGATGATAGATGCGTAATACGGATGCTAGAAATAGCTTTTTGTAATCTGAATAAATAAAAACAGCAAGGTAACAACTTGCAAAAGTGAGTAAAAACGGTGTCTCAATGCTTGGAAACAAGGCCTAGGGTTCATACTTTCACTAGTGCAATCTCTGAACATCATTACATAATTGAACATCATGATAATCACTCAAAGTGCAGCAAAGAATCACTCCAAAGTTTCTATTCTATCGGAGAAAGTAGGATGAAAACGTGTATCAACCTTTATGCCTAGATTACCCCAATGTCACCACGGGAAACCGCAAGTTGATTACCAAAACATACATAAAGTGATCTCAATAGATTACCCCATTGTCACCACTGGTATGCACAAGCAAGACATACATCAAGTGATCTCAAATCCAAAGTATTCAATCCAACATAAAGAAACTTCAAAGAGCAAGACTCAATTCACCACAAAGAGAGATAGAGGGAGATGAACATCATAAGATCCAACTTTATTAATCAAGCTCATGATACATCAAGATCGGAATCCATCAAGAACATGAGAGAGAGAGTTCAAACACATAGCTACTAGTACATACCCTCAGCCCCGAGGATGAACTACTCACAAATCGCCCTGGAGGCAGCAAGGTTGATGAAGATGGCCTCCCCAATGATATACCCCCTCCGGCAGAGTGCCGGAAAAGGGCTCCAAATGAGATCGCTTCGGAACAGAGGCTTGCGGCGGCAATAAAATTGTTTCGGGTCTCGCTCCGAGGGTTTTAGGATTTATGGGAATTTATAGGCCAGGAATTAGATCGGTTGGACCTCCGTGGGGCCCACACGGCCAGGGGGCGGCCGTGTGGGGCCCTCATAGCTCCTCTTGATCTCCCCCGAAGCTTCTAGGGTCTCTTATGTTCCAGAAAAAATCGTCAAACAGTTTCGTCGTGTTTGGACTTCCGTAGTTACTGATTTTCTGTAAAACCAAAAACATGCAGAAAACAGGAACTGGCACTGGGCACTAGATTAATAGGTTAGTCCATAAAAATAATCTAAAAGTGCACCAAAACCATATATAATTGATGTAAATATAGCATGAATACTTCATAAATTATAGATACGTTGGAAACGTATCAGTTGCTCTTGGACCAACTCCTAACCGTCTAGAGGATGACAATCCTCAAGAGTAATAGGCTCAAGCAAAGCTTCAATCTAACTCGTCTGTGATGCTCAATCACTTTGTAGTTTTAGGCTTTGGGTTTCTTCCTCACTGGGTTGTCTCACATTTCTCTCGGAGGAACAGGATGCTCAGACAAACAATTGTCACTTCAAACGGAGCAGCCAACCAGCAACCGTTGTGGTGGGGTGGCTATTTATAGCCGGAGCAATCCCGAGGTATGAAATGACCAATAGGGGCAAGCCCACTCACTGGCCAACCGACACGTGGCATAACGGTCGGATATTCAAGCACTCACAACCCACTTCAATGGTAATACTTCAGGAACAAGTAATGACCGACTCAACTGCTGGTGAATTCTTTCTCGGAAACCAGAAGGACTTCATCTCTGTTTCGTGAGCAAAATACTCGGCATGATGAGATTTCTCTCGGCTTCATTCAGAGAAATAGGTTCGCGATTGAGCATACACCGAAGACCTAAATCTCAGCTTCACTTAAAACCCCCTTAATAGTACGGTTTTCCCTACGACTCAAGCAGATGGAAATGAACTAGAAAACTAGCAAAACTCTCTAGTTCTTCATCGATCCAATTTCCACTCTTCAGCCGGTTCTTCCTCGAACAGCAACACTGATGAACATCTCTTCTACAGATGATTTTTAGGGGTCGTCTTTCACATGCTTCCTCAATTCTTCCTCGAATCCTTCAACTTCCTCAGGGCCTTGCTTCCTGTGTATACTCGCAAACACATCAGGCCCTTAACTATTTTGTCCAACAATCTCCAAAACCATCAGGGGGTACATACTTGCACCAACAAAAGGGAATAGGACTTATACTAGCACCCATATCACATAAACCATGATAGCAATGATCACCAATCTTAACAGAAATAATAGGCATGCCAACAATTTTAGCAGATTTATCAGGTCTAACGATATTAGATGCTCCTTCACAAAATTGGATAACATGTCCTTCAATATTTTCAGTTACAAGATCTTTAACCATAGCTATTTGAGGTTGTATTTCAATTTGATCTTCAGGTGTAGAATTTTTAATGTTACTTTTATTAACCACATTTGTTACCATAGAGTGTTCCTTAATCCTAACAGGAAAAGGTGGTTTCTCAACATAAGCGGTAGGTAACACAGGACTAACTATGTCAACTTGCAACTCCCTATTAGCTATTATATCTTCCTTACAAGTATTTTTAATGGGTTCATGATATTTAAACCACTTTTCTTTAGGGACATTAATATGGGCAGCAAAAGATTTACAAAAGTTGACAACTATCTCAGAATCAAGTCCAAACTTAGCACTAAGCTCATGAAAAACATTAGTTTCAACAAAAGACTTAATGCAATCATACTGAAAGTTTATACCTGTCGTGGGTGCAAATCTGACAGTAGTGTGTAGGGGTACGGATGAGAGGGCAGAGCCTAGCTACGGCGCAGGTGTTACACTCGGATTTACGAGTTCAGGCCCCTCAGCGGTGGAGGTAATAGCCCTACGTCTCGGTGCTCTGGAGCTGTATTGCTTGAGTGTATGATTACAAATATGCGAACCCTTGGAATGGAGCTGGGGGTGGCTTATATAGTGTCCGCCAAGTCCCCCCATGAAGGCTGCCATTACCAGGGGTTAAGAGGGGGTTTAAGGGCGCCAGGTAATGGGCGCATTGAATATAATTAATACAGGCCAACGTGCATCCCGACTGTTACGCTCCTAGACTCTCTTGGTCTTCTCTGGTCGAGTGACTTTCGGGTGATCCGAGTGAAACAAGCTGGTCGAGTGAACTCTTGCCTCCCGAGTGGATCGTCGAGCTCCGAGTGAATGTCAGTTTGCATAATTCTCGATCGCTGATCTGGCCCTGGGGGGCAGTATAAGGCGCGAGGAGTCCTGAGGTAGGGTCTGTAGGTCAGGCCTGTTACCCTATCCCTAGTACATGCCCTCGTCATTAGCCCCCGAATCGGTTAAGGTCAGGCGGGTCGAGTCAAGGCGAACTCCCAGGCGAGTTGAGCGCTACGGGGGTGCTCAAGAACTCTTACTGGTCGTTTAGACGCCCTTGTCTTCGTGCGGCACCTTGACGGATTCTGGACCATATGACGCCCGAGTGAAATGAGTAGTCTCCATCCCAATGGGTAGTTCTCATCCGAGTGAAATGAGTAGTCTTCATCCGAGTGGCGGAGCGGATCCGCGTGTTTATGGAATGTCTTCAAAGGCAAGTCATCGGATCGCTGGAATCCGGATCTTGCGGGATTTGAAATCGGCGACGAGCGCGCGCGAGCGGTTGCGGCGCGGTGAGTGGGGAAAGTGGGGCGTGACGCCTCGATTTTCGCCCCACTTTTCATCACGTACAGCTGCAACTCCGCCAGCGAGATTCGAGGAAATCCGCAGGCCCGGGATACGCGGAAGAGGATTGGGGAGCGGAACGGACGACACCATAAGAGGCCGCCGCGTTGGAGAGGGAGCGAGGACAGATCCCCTTTTCCCTTATTCTCCCAGCCCGCTCAATCTTCTCTCCCGAGATCCACTCCGCGCGAATCCCCTTTGGTCGTTGGAGAGCTCAGCGGCGATGGCGAAGGACAAGAAGGCGAAGCTCGAGAAAGCGAATAAGGCGGTGAAGGGGAGGAAGGCATCGAGCTCCCGAGCTGCGCTCCTGCCCGGGTGGATCCAGGGCGACTGGCTCCCGCCGACCACCACGGTCGACGACGTCAGCGGGCTCGTCGTGGACGGGCTGATCCGCAACGGGACCTGGAGGTTGCCGGAAGAAGGGGAGACCGAGCCCGCGCCGCGCACCGGGGAGCGAGTGCTCCTCACCACGCACGTCGAGCGAGGTTTCTCCATGCCACCCCACCCCTTTTTCCACGGATTCTTGACCTTCTTCGGTGCTCAACTCCATCACCTGCCCCCAAATGCCATTATGTACCTTGCTGCATTCGTTTCTCTGTGTGAAAACTTTCTGGGTTGTCCGCCGCACTGGGGTTTGTTCAAACATATTTTCACGTGTCGATCCCAATCGGTTAAGAAGGTTGACCCCGATGGAGAGAGGACGCACGTGATTCAGATGTGCGGTGGCTTAGGTATTCAGATGAGGGGAAAAAGTGCATTCCCATCCATGTCTTTTCCTGGCTCGGTGAGGGGTTGGCAGTCGACCTGGTTCTACTGTAATGACCTGCCATGCTCGGGCTCGTCGACTGGCCTTCCTCCTTACACGACTGAGAGAATTCAGACTCCTCCCTCGCTGACGGTTGATAAAAAGGAGAAGACAGATGTAGGGATCTTGATGACCGTCGTGGTTAGTCTGATTCAGGGTGGATTGACTGGCCTGGGCCTTCTGGAGGTCTTTCTCAGTCGGAGGGTCCAGCCGCTGCAGGAGCGGGCTCACCCCATGTGGCTCTACACTGGACCTAGTGATCCGACCCGAGTGCATCCGGAAGACGTCGAGGAGAAAATGGTGGAACAGTGGATCAAGTGCATCACTTGCGCACGTGACAATCCGCGAGGGTCAAGGCGGATCCCGCCCTACGATGTCAACAACCAACCGTTGGAGGTGACGTATGAATTTCCGAGTGAATTACCGATGCACAAATTATCCGAGTGAACTGATCGATCCGAGTGAACTGACTGAACTGTCTGTCTTTACTCTTTATGTCTTGCAGGAGTTCCGGAGGATGTTATCGCCTGTGCCGAATGGAGAACAACTCGCCGGAGGCGTGGAGAGCGAACATGGCAGCGCCGGGGGCAGCTACGCGGAGGACAGCGAGGAAGAAAGTGAGGACTCGGAAGGGAGTGACGAGGTCGAGTCTTCTCTGTCTCCGGAGCTGCGCTCCGAGCCCCGCTCCAAACGACTTCATGATCCGAGTGCTGGCCCGGAGGAGGAGGCGGTTCCGAGTGCTAAGGCTCCGAAGCGCACTCGGACGTCGTCGCCTGCACTGACTGAGAAGGCCGCTAAGCAGCCCAAGGTCGTCTCCCCCAAGCCTCGGAAGGCTCTGCCTCGGATCAAGGTCACTGTGCCTGTCGCCTCAACGTGAGTATCCTTCTCAGCTTTTCTTTTCTGTCTTTGTCAACTTTCGTGATTCTTCTGAACGAGTGCATCTTATGAACCAGTGCTGCAAACTCGATGACGTCTCCCATGCAGACTGATGGGGACCACGCTGAGGCCGAGTCGGCAGACGCGGCCACTTCTCGAAAAGGTAACAATGACTTCATTTTTGCTTCGTCCTGTCATCCGACTGAAATGTCTTCATCCGATTGAATTGTGTAATGCGACTGATCGCGTCGAGTGATCGTAGCGCTTGCAGAGGTCATCCACGTTGGGGATGACGATGAAGAGCCGCCGCGGAAGGGCACCGAGAAGGGGACCGCAGTTCTGACTGCTCCTCCGACTACCACACGGAAAACGCCGCCGAGCAAAGCGTCTCAAGCTCCCCCTGCACCCGCCGTGACTGTGCCACTGGGGCAGGCTGGGGCTGGTTCCGCCGCGGCTCCGTCGACTGCGCTGACTTTGGCTCCGACTCCTCCCATCAACATCTTCAGTCTGTACAAAGTGCCGGAGGATCAAACTGGGGCCAGCAAGGAGGCAATGATCCAGGCGGAGCTGATGACCCAATGACTCAAGGAGATGAGCACAGCTAGCAAGCTGGCGTACGACGCCAGTGCTGCTCTCCAGGAGAACGTTCGAGTAAGTGCCCTTGTAAGTTAACCTCCAAATCGTTTTTCTTCAGTAGGAATTTCAGCTGGAAAATATCCGGTACACCCACTGGGTGTTTTTTGTGTTCGGCCGTCACTCGGATCGGGCGGACCGGTCCGAGTGGATACCGTTCCAGTGGGGGCACGCTGAGTGCACCCACTGGGTGTAGTCCCCGAGACTGCCGTCGACTACGGGCAGTCGGCGGGAGTCTTAGAACTTAGACTTTGCTCTGTTGCTCTCTGTTTTTTTTTTGGGTTCGGCCGTCACTCGGATCGGGCGGCCCGGTCAGAGTGGATACCGTTCCAATGGGGGCACGCTGAGTGCACCCACTGGGTGTAGTCCCCGAGACTGCCGTCGACCGCGGGCGGTCGGCGGGAGTCTTAGAACCTTTTTTCTCTTCTTTTTTTTGTTCGGCCGTCACTCGAGTCGGGCGGACCGGTCCAAGTGGATACCGTTCTAGTGGGGGCACGCTGAGTGCACCCACTGGGTGTAGTCCCCGAGACTGCCATCGACTGCGGGCAGTCGGCGGGAGTCTTAGAACTTAGAATCTGATACTGGTCAAGCTTGTTCCTTCCTGTCAAAGGGTACTTCGGGATCCGATACTGGTCAAGCTTGTTCCTTCCAGGATCGTCAGTCTCTGAGCACTCGGAATATTTCTTAACGTTAACTGATCTGCTCTTTCTTGTGTTTCAGAAAACTTGTGAGCTCGGGACTCAGTATGTGGCACTGGAGAAGGAGACGGCTCGGCTCGGACTGGATTTAGAGGTGGAGAGGAGGAACACAGAGCGTGCTCAGGCAGAGCTCAAGATCATGGGAGGTAAGGTTCAGTTACCGAGCATTCTGCTTTCACAATTTTGCATTCTTTGAACCGAGTGACTTCACTCGAACAGATGTGCGTAGTGAAAACCATCAACTCCAAGTGCGGCTCAGAACCTCTATCTCTTTAGATACCATGAAGCAGGCACTCGAGAACAAGGACAATGAGCTGGCAGGAGCGCAGCAAGTGGTGAAGGAGAAGACCAAGGCCGCCGAAGAGAAGCTGGCCTCACTCGGGAAGCTCGAAGCAGAGAACGCATCGGTGAGGAAAGAGGTACTCGAGCTCAGGAAGCAGCAAACCGAGTGGGAGGGCAAGCTCAAGGCCCAGGTGGAAGTCTACGTGAAAGAGAAGGAGACTCTGAATGAGAAGATCACCCAGCTGATCGAGAAGAAGAACGCCCTGGAGAAGTATATAGAGGAGTTCATGGAGGAGATGTACACCAAGCTTGCAGGTAACTTATAACTCCGAGTGCATTTCAACTTATCTCCGAGTGAACTTCTTGCATGCTGATGTTCAACCCTCCTCTTTTCTTCTTCACAGAGTACTGCCGAGACTTCGATCTGGAAACTGACAGAATCGAGAGGGATCTGAATCCTTCCAGGTCACTCGTCGGCGACAAGGCTGCTCTGGGCATCCTGCGGGTGGAAACTCGCATCGAAGACGTCCAAGGGTACATCATCCGTCTGCGGGGTGCACTTGGGAGAATCGACAAGGAGCTATGGCCTGAAAACATCTTCGACACCGACCTGGAAGCGATGATGACTCGCCTCAACGAGATTCCCAGTCGAGTGCAAGCGTGGAAGAAGTCGGCTGCTCGCTGCGGGGCCGACGCGGCGCTTTCTCTCGTCCGAGTGCACTGCAAGGACGCCAAGGAGGAGAAGCTGAAGTCTCTCCAAGTCGTCAACACGAAGAAACTCCAGTTTGAGGACTTCATGGAGACGTTCATCGAAGCGGCCACTCGGATCGCGGACGGCATCGACCTGGATACCTTCGTCGAGCCGGCCAGCCCCACAGCCGCGTGAGAAAACTTTAATTCCTACACATTATCCTCGGTATGCCGAGTGGATCTGTAATCGTTAAACTCTTTCGGGCTTCGGGCCCGAGTACTCGTATTTGCTTTTGAACTTCAGGAGTTATTTGAATGCTTTCCTTCGAGTCTTTCGAATCTTTGGAGTGGTTTTTTAACTTGGGCGAAGGCTGGTTTGCAGCCAAGCCCCCGAGTGAGAGGGACACTCTTCACTCGGAGTAGGTCTTAGCTTGGGCGAAAGCTGGTTCACAGCGAAGCTCCCGAGTGAGAGAGATGCTCTTCACTCGGAGTAGGTTTTAACTTGGGCGAAAGCTAGTTCGCAGCCAAGCCTCCGAGTGAGAGGGAGGCTCTTCACTCGGAGTAGGTTTTATCTTGGGCGAAAGCTGGTTCGCAGCCAAGCCCCCGAGTGAGAGGGACGCTCTTCACTCGGAGTAGGTTTTAACTTGAGCGAAAGCTGGTTCGCAGCCAAGCCCCCGAGTGAGAGGGACGCTCTTCACTCGGAGTAGGTTTTAACTTGGGCGAAAGCTGGTTCGCAGCCAAGCCCCCGAGTGAGAGGGACGCTCTTCACTCGGAGTAGGATTTTAACTTGGGCGAAAGCTGGTTCGCAGCCAAGCCCCCGAGTGAGAGGGACGCTCTTCACTCGGAGTAGGATTTTAACTTGGGAGAAAGCTGGTTCGCAGTCAAGCCCCCGAGTGAGAGGGACGCTCTTCACTCGGAGTAGGATTTTAACTTGGGCGAAAGCTGGTTCGCAGCCAAGCCCCCAAGTGAGAGGGACGCTCTTCACTCGGAGTAGGTTATAACTTGGGCGAAAGCTGGTTCGCAGCCAAGCCTCCGAGTGAGAGGGACGCTCTTCACTCGGAGTAGGTTATAACTTGGGCGAAAGCTGGTTCACAGCCAAGCCCCCGAGTGAGAGGGACGCTCTTCACTCGGAGTAGTTTTTAACTTGGGCGAAAGCTGGTTCGCACCCAAGCCCCCGAGTGAGAGGGACGCTCTTCACTCGGCATAGGTTATAACTTGGGCGAAAGCTGGTTCGCAGCCAAGCCTCCGAGTGAGAGGGACGCTCTTCACTCGGAGTAGGTTATAACTTGGGCGAAAGCTGGTTCGCAGCCAAGCCCCCGAGTGAGAGGGACGCTCTTCACTCGGAGTAGGTTATAACTTGGGCGAAAGCTGGTTTGCAGCCAAGCCTTCGAGTGAGAGGGACGCTCTTCACTCGGAGTAGGTTATAACTTGGGCGAAAGCTGGTTCGCAACCAAGCCCCCGAGTGAGAGGGACACCCTTCACTCAGAGTAGTTTTTAACTTGGGCGAAAGATGGTTCGCAGCCAAGCCCCCGAGTGAGAGGGACGCTCTTCACTCGGAGTAGCGTTTTTAACTTAGGCAAAAACTGGTTTGCAGCTAAGTTGAACGGCGTACACCCACTGGGGGTTGTAAGCCAGAGAATGTGTATGAGGGAACTTCAATGTAGAACTGGAAAAGTCATGCTTTTATTCATCAAATGTCACTCGAGTACTTTTATTACATCTCATCATCAAGTATAAAATCGTCGCAGCAAATCTGCATTCCAAGCACGGGGCTCGTCTGCTTGCTTCTGAAGGTTGTACAGGTGATATGCTCCATTGTGCAGAACCTTTGAAATGACGAAAGGACCTTCCCACGCAGGAGCAAGCTTGTGAGGTCGCTGCTGATCCACTCGGAGCACAAGATCTCCTTCCTGAAAGGTCCGACTCCTGATGTGCCTGCTGTGAAAACGTCGTAGATCTTGCTGATAAATGGTCAACGGATCAGAACCATCTCCCTTTCCTCCTCCAAGAGATCAACGGCGTCTTGCCGTGCTTGCTCTGCTTCAGCTTCAGAGTACAGTTCCACTCGGGGTGAATTATGGAGCATGTCACTCGGCAGGACGGCTTCAGCTTCGTACACCATGAAGAAGGGAGTGCGATTGGTGGACCGATTGGGGGTCGTCCTCAAGCCCCAAAGAACTGATGGCAACTCGGTGACCCAAGCTCCAGTTGCGTGCTCCAAATCGCGCATGAGTCGTGATTTTAACCCCTGCAGAATCAGTTCGTTTGCTCTCTCAGCTTGTCCATTCGACTGCGGGTGCGCCACAGATGCATAGTCGACTCGGGTACCTTGGGCAGCACAGAACGCCCTGAACTCTTCTGAGTCGAAGTTTGAACCGTTGTCAGTGATGATGCTGTGAGGCACGCCGTATCTGAAGACTATCTCGTTCATGAACTTGATCGTTGTACGAGAATCTAGCTTCTTGATGGGTTTGGTCTCAATCCATTTGGTGAATTTATCGACTGCGACCAGCAAGTGGGTGAATCCACTCGCCCCTGTCCGGAGGGGTCCCACCATGTCATGTCCCCGGACTGCAAACGGCTAGACGAGTGGAATTGTCTTCAGAGCTGACGCAGGCTTGTGGGATAAGTTTGCATAAAACTGGCACCCGGCACAGTGTTGGACTATCTCCTGCGCAGCTTCATTGGCACGGGGCCAGAAGAAACCGGCTCGGTAAGCTTTAGCCACGATCGTCCGAGAGGACGCGTGGTGTCCACAAGTTCCCGAGTGAATCTCCTCCAAGATCAATCGACCTTCTTCCGGCGAAATGCAGCGCTGAGTCACACCGGTGACGCTCTTCCTGTATAACTGATCGCCCATCACTGTAAAGGCCTTGGACCTGCGAACAATCTGGCGTGCTTCAGCTCTATCTTCTGGAAGTTCCTGCCTGAGCAGGTATGCAATGTAAGGCACTGTCCACTCGGGTGTGACTGCTAGGACCTCCATGACCAAATCAATCACTGCCGGGACCTCGACTTCAGTCGGATCGGAGAGACTGACCGCTTGCGGGGGCTCTTCCATGAAGGGATCTTCTTTTATCGTCGGAGAACGTAAATGCTCGAGGCACACATTGCTGAGTATGGATTTCCGAGTGGATCCGATCTTCGCCAGATCGTCTGCCTCCTGATTCTTGGCTCGGGGAACGTGATGCAGCTCGAGACCTTCAAATATCTTCTCCAACTTTCTCACTGCGTTGCAGTATCCTGTCATAGCGGGGCTTCTGATATCCCACTCCTTCATCACTTGGTTCACAACTAGATCCGAGTCTCCGTAGACCATCAGGCGCCGGACGCCGAGTGAGATGGCCATACGTAGACCATAAAGGAGTGCTTCGTACTTGGCTTCGTTGTTGGAGGAATCAAAGTGAATCTGCAGAACATATCTGACACAACTCCAGCTCCTGAACCATTCAGCATCTTGGAACCGTCAAAGAACATGGTCCAGTGTTCCGGGTGACTCTGAGTCGGTTGCTGCTGTTCAGTCCACTCGGCTAGGAAATCGGCTAATGCTTGGGACTTGATCGCCTTTTTTGCCTCGAACTTGATGTCCAGGGGCAGGAGCTCGATAGCCCACTTCGCCACTCGACCAGTCGCATCCTGATTGCTCATGATCTCAGACAGCGGGGCTTCGCTGACGACTGACACAGTGTGCTCTTCGAAGTAATGGGCTACTTTCTTCGCAGTCAGGTAAATGCTGTAGACGAGCTTCTGGTAATGAGGATACCTCTGCTTGGACGGAGTCAGAACTTCAGAAATATAATAGACTGGGCGCTGAACTTTGTAAGCCTTGCCCTGTTCTTCTCGCTCGACTGTGAGGACAGTGCTGACAACTTGACCAGTGGCCGCAATGTACAAGAGCAACGGCTCGTTGCTATTCGGAGCGGCAAGCACCGGCTGGGTGGAAAGCAGGGCTTTGAGCTCGACAAACGCTGCTTGTGCTTCAGCAGTCCACTCGAACGAGTCAGATTTCTTCACCAGTCGGTACAGGGGTAGTGCCTTCTCACCGAGACGGGAGATGAATCGGCTCAGAGCTGCGAGGCAACCCGTGAGCTTCTATACATCATGAAGACGTTCAGGACGTTTCATTCGTACAATCGCCCCGATCTTCTCGGGATTAGCATCTATCCCTCGTTCGGAAACGAGGAAACCGAGTAACTTGCCCCTAGGAACTCCGAAAGAGCACTTCGCTGGATTCAGCTTGATATCATACTTCCGCAAATTTGTGAAAGTTTCAGCTAAGTCAGCCAGCAGGTCGGAACCTTTTCTGGACTTGACCACTATGTCATCCATGTATGCTTCGATGTTCCGACTGATCTGTTTATGCAAACACTTCTGCACCATGCGCATGAAAGTGGCACCAGCATTTTTGAGACCGAATGGCATGGTGATATAGCAAAAGCACCCCAATGGGGTGATAAAAGCTGTTTTTATTTCATCTGGCCCATACAGTCGGATCTGGTGGTACCCGGAGTACGCATCCAGAAAAGACAGTCGCTCACAACCCGCGGTGGAATCTACGATTTGATCTATGCGGGGGAGCGGGAAATGATCCTTGGGGCAGACCCGATTGATGTGCTTGAAATCAATGCACATTCGGAGAGACTTGTCCTTCTTAGGGACCCTGACGACGTTGGCGAGCCACTCGGAGTGGTACACCTCACGGATGAACTCGGCTGCTAGGAGCCGAGCAACTTCTTCGCCAATGGCCTTCCTCTTCTGTGTAGCAGAGCGACGGAGATGCTCCTTCACATGTTTCGCCTTTGGGTCGACTCGCAAACGGTGCCCAGCCAGCTCCCTGGGTACACCTGGCATGTCGGATGGTTTCCATGCAAAGATGTCCCAGTTCTCACGGAGGAACTTGATGAGCGCTTCTTCCTATTTGCTGTCGAGTGTTGTTGATATGTTGGTGGGAGCAGCATTGGGATCTTACGGGTGGATGTGCACAGGCTTCATGTCACCGGCCGACTGAAACGCAGACTCAGCAGCCGGTTTCTTCGAGCGTAACAGATCAGTCGGATCGGCATTTTTCTTGTACTCCTCCAGTTCCACCATGGCCATCTGCTCATCAGCTATCTTGGACCCTTGCTGCAAACACTCTTCTGCGCGCTGTCGACTGCCAGTGACTGTGATCACACCTTTGGGGCCGGGCATCTTCAGCTTGAGATACACATAACATGGACGGGCCATGAAACGTGCGTAAGCCGGCCGACCAAGGATGGCATGGTAGGCGCTGCGAAAGTTGACCACCTCGAAGGTCAGCCTTTCCTTCCGGAAGTTCTTGTCGTCTCCAAAGACCACATCCAGGGCGATCTGCTCGAGTGACTTTGCTTTCTTGCCGGGGATCACTCCGTGGAACTGCATGCTGCTTTCGCTGAGTCGGGACATCGGAATGCCCATTGCCTGCAAAGTATCAGCGTACAGTATGTTCAGTCCGCTTCCACCATCCATGAGGACCTTGCGCAATCGGACACCTCCCACGACTGGATCGACCACCAACGCATGTCGCCCAGGGGTGGCAATATAGGCTGGGTGGTCCGACTGATCAAAGGTGATCGGAGTCTTCGGCCATGTTCGCTTCTCGGTTGATAACTTTCAACCGGCTCCTGCTCTCTACATCTGCAAAGATCATCAGGGTTGCGTTGACACTGGGAAAAGGTTCATCCTTGTCTTCACCGTCAGCGTCATCCGGGCTCTTCTCACTCGATGGGCCCTCTCGGAACTGCTGAATCAACAATCTGCACTGTCGAGTGGTATGCTTGGGCCATATCAGATTGCCCTCTTCATCTTTCCGGGTGTGGATGTGACACGGCAGGTCTAGGACATCCTGGCCCGACTGGTCTCTCTTTTTCTTTGGGATCCATTTTTCCTTAGGCTTCCCCTTATTCTTGGATTGACCGGCCAGAGCGGCAGCCTCGGCCTGGGTCGATCCATCAGCTTTGCGCTTCGGCTTCCGATTGGGATTACTGTTTCCGGGGTTGGGCTCGCTGGTTTTCCCTTTGCCATTACGGAGACGGTCTTCCTCTTCTCCGTTTGCGTACCGAGTGGCGATCTCCATCATTCGGCTCATGGTCAAAGATCCTGACCGACCAAATTTCAGGATGAGCTCCCGATATCTGACTCCTGCCTTGAAGGCGCAGACGGCTTGATGCTCTGTGACGTTCTCCACCATGTGATGCAAGGTTGTCCACCGCTGGATGTACTCCCTCAATGTTTCATTCGGTCTCTGCACACAATGCTGTAGCTCAGACAATCCAGCCGGGCGTTTGCACATGCCCTCGAATGTTTTGATGAACACTCGGGTCAAATCTTCCCAGCAGTATATGCTGGCCGGAGCGAGCTGATTGAGCCAGGCGCGGGCGGACCCTTTTAGCATCAACGGCAAATGCTTCATAGCCACATAGTCATTCCCTCCTCCAATCTGCACAGCCACTCGGTAATCCTCTAACCAAGTTTCTGGCTTGGACTCACCGGTGAACTTGCTTACTCCAGCTGCCAATCTGAAGTTTGGCGGAATATCGGCGGCCCTGATGGCTCTGCTGAAACACTCGGGCCCGGAGATGAAGGCACCACTTCCACTCGGACGATCCCTGTCCAAGTTCTTTCTCTGAGCTCTGCCTCTGTCGACCAGATTCTGAGCGAGAACGGATCTCGCATTGAACTGCGGGTCACGATGGTCGACTGGCTCTCTCTGGCGATAACCGTCACCATGGCAGGGAGGGCTGGCCCTCCGATCATTGCCGTAAGGACGCCTGGCATCGTACGGCCGGGGTGCGTACGAGCCATCCCGCAGAGGGGGCGACTGCACACGATGACGATCGTCCTGACGCCGCGGAGGCGTATTCCGACTGCGACCCTGCCCCGAGTGCTGGTCTCGGTGGCGGTCTTGGTCGTCTCGCCGCAGAGGCGAGTGTCTATTTCTCCTTGGGGACACTGGGCTGTGAGCCGACTGGACGGTGTCAGCCCGAATGGATCTGCTGTGAATCCTGTTGCACGACTGGGACACTGCCGAATTTTTCTCTTCAGCCGCCTTCAGCAGGGCTTGGATCTGCCGAAGACCCTCTCCCACCTCGGATCGGGACGGCTCAATGGAATCTGCTATCCGAGTGGCCGCCGCCAGATTCTGGACAGGAGTGCGGAATACCTGAAAACTCTGCTGCTGATCATTCGAGAACAACTGCCGCTGTCGCTGACTGGAACTGGGCTGATGTTGTCTGCGGGCGCGATCGTCGAGTGACCTCTGGAGCGCTTCCAGACGATTGCGCTCAGCCAAGTTGGCCTGACGCACGGCCTCCAAAGCCTGAGCCTCCGGGGTCGTCCCAACGATGGGTGTCTGGAGGGCCTGCTCGGTCCTGCGCTGCTGTTCCTCCCTCTGCTGCCGAGTGAGAGGTTGGGGGATGTACTCGTCGTCACGTTGGACCCTGCCGCCGCCAAGATCAGCGCGCGACGGGTCGTTGTTCTCCGTGCCGCCGCGGCCGTACCCAGGCGGACTGGGCGGGGAGTCGGCCATCAGCACCTCCGCAGCGGGATCGCTGCACTCGCACTCAGATTGGCTTTCCGAGTACTCATGCACTGAGGCGAACAGATCGAAGATAGGTTCGTCGGGCTCGATTGCCGCGATCTGCGGGGCCGCAGCCTGAAGGGCCACCGCGTGCCTGATCCACCGCTGAAGCCGCGAGCGTCTGGAGCGCTTGCGACGACGGCTGGTGGAGAGCGAAGAAGTCGACTGATAAGGAGTCGACGGTTGTCGGAGAAGGACGCCGAAAGAACTCGCGCGGAAGTGCGCCGCGCCGCGGACGGGCAACGCCTCGACATCCAGTGGGGCTTCCTGGAGCCACGCCGAATCGTCGGCGATGAAGCTGAGGACGCCGAAACGGATCTCGCCGCCCAGAGTCAGTCCGCCGCCAGAAACCATGGTGATGATCGGAAAAAATGCAACTACGCCAGAAGTCGCTAGACGCCTGCCCCATGGTGGGCGCCAACTATCGTGGGTGCAAGTTTGACAGTAGTGTGTAGGGGTACGGATGAGAGGGCAGGGCCTAGCTACGGCGCAGGTGTTACACTCGGATTTACGAGTTCAGGCCCCTCAGCGGTGGAGGTAATAGCCCTACGTCTCGGTGCTCTGGAGCTGTATTGCTTGAGTGTATGATTACAAAGATGTGAACCCTTGGAATGGAGCTGGGGGGTGGCTTATATAGTGTCCGCCAAGTACCCCCATGAAGGCTGCCATTACCAGGGGTTAAGAGGGGGTTTAAGGGCGCCAGGTAATGGGCGCATTGAATATAATTAATACAGGCGAACGTGCGTCCCGACCGTTACGCTCCTGGAGTCTCCTGGTCTTCTCTGGTCGAGTGACTTTCGGGTGATCCGAGTGAAACAAGCTGGTCGAGTGAACTCTTGCCTCCCGAGTGGATCGTCGAGCTCCGAGTGAATGTCAGTCTGCGTAATTCTCGGTCGCTGATCTGGCCCTGGGGCCCAGTATAAGGCGCGAGGAGTCCTAAGGTAGGGTATGTAGGTCAGGCCTGTTACCCTATCCCTAGTACATGCCCTCGTCAATACCTGACTCTTTACCTTTGTCGACCTCCCAATCTTCGGCATTACGTTGGCTTCTTTCAATAAGGTCCCATTTACTATCAACTTGTCTACTTGTAAAAGAACCCATAAAAGAAGCATCAAGCATTTCTTTATCATGACGAGGAAGTCTTGCATAAAAATTATTAACAATTATCTCCTTGGTAAGCTCATGATTGGGGCATTTGAGCATTAATGTCTTAAGCCTCCCCCAAGATTGAGCGATACTCTCTCCGCCATGAGGCCACATATTATAAATATAATTCCTATCCCGATGAACCAAGTGTAAAGGATAAAACTTTGAGTGAAACATAGATTTAAGCTGCTTCCATTCTAATGCGTACGGATTATCCAAAAGCCTAAACCATTCTAATGCTTTTCCCTCCAAAGATAAAGGGGATAATTTCTTCTTAACTTCCTTCCTTGGTAAACCTGAAAGCTTAAAGAGTTCACATAATTCTTTAATTACGAGCAAGTGTGAGTCCGGATGGACTGTTCCATCTCCTGCATAGCGGTTAGCCTTTACTTGCTCAAGTATTGCCACTAGGTATTTTATAAGGAGCATGTTCAGTAGGTGGAGGTTCTCTTCTAACCACTTGGGCGGTATAGGAGACCCCTCCAAACAAGTTTGCAACAGTAGTAGCTTCCATAGTAAAGAAAAAGAACAAACGAAAATAAAAAACGGCAAGTACGACAATTGTTTTCGTTACCAAATTCCACTTAGCAAGAGCGCTACGCTCCCCGGCAATGGCGCCAAAAAAGAATCTTGATGACCCACAGTATAGGGGATCTATCGTAGTCCTTTCGACAAGTAAGAGTGTCGAACCCAACGAGGAGTAGAAGGAATTGGTAGATAGATTTCAGCAAGGATTCACTGTAAAAACTGTTAGGATAATTTGATAGGTTGTTTGATAGTAAGATAACTTGTAAAAAGATAAACAATAACAAAAGTGTAACGGTGCAGCAAGTGGCCCAATCCTTAATTGTGCTAAGGACAAGCTGGTTTTGTTTCTTATAGTGATTAAAACGCTATTGAGGACACACGAGAATATCGCCAAGTTACTTTCACCAAGCTCCATTGAGATTAACTTTCATCGTTTTGATAAGTGTTGTGTGGGTGAACCTGTGCTAATGTACTGCCCTTCCTTGGAAAAATACATACTTATGATTATACCCTCCATGCAAGCATCCGCAAATACAAGAGTGGTAATTAAGATAAATCTAACCATAGCATTAAACTTTGGGATCCAAACATCCCCTTATGCAACAATTCATAAACTAGGGTTTAGGTATTTTGTCACTCCGGCAACCCATCATCTACAAACTAATCACACAATGCTTTCCCCTAGGCCCATGAAGGTGAAGTGTTATGTAGTCAACGTTCACATAACACCACTAGAGGAAGAACACCACACCATAATATTAAAACATTGAACCTTATTCAACTTCTCAAGATTACTAATAACAAGGCTTCTCCCATGTCCTCAAGAACTTAAAGAATTACTCACAAGACATCATATGGATCATGATCAGTGGGTATGGATATGTGATAAACAATCTGAACATAACAATCTTTCACCGATAAAACTTCTAAGCATCAACTATAAGATGTAATCAGCACAAGAAAGTACTCTCGGCAACAAATCTGAGGTTATAGAACAAAGATTGAATAGGGGGTGAAGTGGTGATGGCGGTGAAGATGGTGCTGGTGAAGATGTTGATGGAGATGATGATCCCGGTGATGAACGGAGTGTTGGTGAATGAAGATGGCTTCGATTTCTCCCTCCCGGAGGGAAGTTTCCCTGGCGGAATCTGCCCGCCGGAGAGCAAAAGTGCTCAGCCTCTGTTCTGTCTTGCAGATGGCGGCGGAAAGGTCCGATAATTTTCTCTGGTTTTTTCTAGGGCAAACGTGATTTTTATACCAAAGGGCGTCGTAAGGTGGTGCACCAGGCCTTGGCGCGGCCCTACGGCGCGGCCAGGGGGGGGGGCGCCGTCACCCCGCGCCGTGGCCTGGAGGCTCCCCTCTAGTCCCACTTCTGGCTCCTGGCTTCATATATTCTAGAAATAATTCACAAAAATCCCCGTCCCTTTTGGAGCTCCGGAAAATTGCTTTTTCTTCTGGTGTAAATTAGACCCTGTTTTCCAGCTGTCCGGTAATTTTCCCTCCGTGTAATTCTTGCAAATTAAAGGGAAAAAGGCATTAGAATTAAACCATAATGTAAAATATATCATTAATAAAGAGTAAATTTTAATAGGAAATAGTGATGCAAAATGGACGTATCAGCCTCCGAGGTAGTACCCACCGCCGCTGTCTTATCGGCAGACACAACCGCAGCCACAAGCAATGGGTCCCGTCGGAGACGAAGCTGTGGCTAGGTGCCGCACGTTGAGGACTCGCCACCGCCTGTGCCTCTTGCGCAGGCTGCGCCAGCGATGGTGCCACCGGCGCATGCGGCGACTAGGTCTACCGAATGGAGCCACCGGGCGGTGCCCGACATCCTGTATAGGAAACGCCGCACGGCGGCGCTGGTGGCCCGGGTCGCGGCCGCAGGGCTTTGTCTGGCGGCGCTCGTGGTGCTGGCTGCGAACAGCCGGAAGAGCTGGGCCCTCGACTCATACATCAACTGCACCCCGTTACGGTAAGCAAAATAAGAAAAAAGCCTTTTAAAAATCCAGTTCACAAAATCCCCGGTGTTTGCGGTTAGGGTTCTTGAATAAGTGATTTCCTTTTCTGCTGTATTCTGCTGCTGTGTAGGTGTTCAGAGGTTGTGAACTTGATTGACTAGAATATCATTTCAAAGTTTTATTTCTTCATAATTGTTAATGCAAGCTTAGCCTCCTAGGTGATCATTGCATAGGTCTACTAACTAAAATCGATTCTAGATGCATCAGATAAGTTAAAGAAGGGGGGTTCCCAGGTGTAGTGCTTAACATTGCTGAATGTTTTCTGCTACCATGGCATTCCCAAAATAGGACAGATGATAGCACAGCTATTGTCTAAAGGAATGAAGGGATCTAATGATTAACAAGTGAATTGTATGTCACTGGAGAACTTTCGTTTGTTCGCCTTCTAAAAGGCCTACTGACCCGCCGGTGAAAAGCCGGTTACAAAAAAAATAAGACGTAGTGAAAAAGTACCAAAACAACTCAAGCCTGCATCCCACTACGTCTGGGTTCCCTCTTCTTAAGGAGCTTCGCACTCAAGTAATGTATGCATCTCTTATCAAACTAATTTTGTTTTGTTTTATTCGACAGTTTCATTATCATGGGCTCATTTGGGCTGTTTATTCATCAGCATGTATTAGAAAATTCATGGAATATAACTGTTTGTATAGAGAGATAAAATCGAAAATTTATTGTTTGAACATTTGAAATATTTTATACTAATATAATCTATACATTATTTATAATCATTATAGGTACTATATTCTCCGTTGTTTGATTTAAAGGCCGCAATTTTGTCACCCCGTTGCAACGCATGGCTCTTTTGTTAGTACTCTAGTCCCGTGTACTTGCAGGATATCAGGCGGGACCAGCGCATCGCCGCCTGGCGTGAAGGAGATGGAGGGTGAGAGAGAGAAAGAGGAGACAAGGGAGCAGTGAAGGAAAATATCCTCCTAAAGATAACGATAAGGGTTAGAGAGGGGGCATGCGGGGGCCTGAGGGGCACGTGGCGAGCGACTGACTGATGCGGCCGACGCGCGCGCCTCGGCGGATTAGTATCCTTTTCCATATATATATATATATATATATATATATATATCTTGATGTGGGCCCAAGTACGCTAATTTGTCTGGAATATGTGGTCGACAGTCGACCCCCATCCACGTAAAGGGATCCCATCTCATGTCAAAATCCTCGTCGCTAATTCCTATGAGTGAGCGTGACGAAGCAGGTGCCGCGGTGAACGCCTCTGTGGGTCCACTCTTGTTAATTCCTATGGCCAAGTGGCAAGCTAGATGACAGGAAGATATTTGAGTGGCAGTGCTGGGTTCTCAATTCCGGTCGGACCGGTTTCCAGATTTTCCGGCCACCACCGGTAAACCAAATACCGGTCGGTATTTTTCATGTTTGACAAAATTTACTCAAATTCAACAAAATTTGATCAGAACTTTGAAAATTTCAAAATTTCTTTGAACGCTTTTGAACGAAAAGCAACTGAAAATTTTCCGAGATTTGCCGGAAGCCGATAATTCCGGTCCATACCGGGAAAAACCGGAATCGAAAAAAAAAACCTTGGTGCTGGCTGTTCTCCGGAAAAGGACTCGCGCCATGAAGCTGCCGCGCTGCTTGCTTCATGTCAGCGTGAGCGTGTGAGTGACGCGTCTATATATGCTTCCCCCGCCGCACTCCCCTTCTTCTCACCCAAACATCGCCGCTAAAACCTCCAGCTCTCAGCACACAATAACCTGCTCCACTAGCTCTCGACTTAGATGGACGTAGCCGACGCCGGCTCCCCGTCTGGTCCGGGGGAGCAAGGGCACAGGACGGTGTCGTCGGAGCCGCCGAAGCGCCCCGCGGGGCGGACCAAGTTCCATGAGACGCGCCACCCGCTGTACCGCGGCGTGCGGCAGCGGGGCCGGCGCGGGCAGTGGGTGTGCGAGGTGCGCGAGCTTGGGATGAAGCACTCCAGGCTCTGGCTCGGTACCTTCACCACCGCCGAAATGGCGGCGCGCGCGCACGACTCCGCCGTGCTCGCGCTATCCGGCCGCGCCGCCTGCCTCAACTTCGCCGACTCCGCATGGCGGATGCTGCCCGTGCTCGCGGCTGGCTCGTCCCGCTTCAGCAGCACGCGAGAGATCAAGGACGCCGTCGCCGTCGCCGTCGCGGCGTTCCAGAAGCAGCAGATTATTGCCGTCGCCATCGCCGTCGCGGCGTTCCAGAAGCAGCAGTTCCCAGTCGCCGTGGCCGTCGAGACGCTCCAGCAGCAGCAGATCCCAGTCGCCGTCGCCGTCGCGGCGCTCCAGCAGCAGCAGATCCCAGTCGCGTGCCCAGCGGCGGAGGCGGCCGCCGGCCCGAGCAGCGCGCTGTTTTACATGTCGTCCGGCGACTTGCTGGAGCTCGACGACGAGCAGTGGTTTGGCGGCATGGACGCCGGGTCGTACTACGCGAGCTTGGCCCAGGGGATGCTCGTGGCGCCGCCAGACGATGACAGAGCGAGGCGGGAGGACGGCGAGCTGAGCGGCGTCGAGACGCCACTATGGAGCTACTTGTTCGACCGGAAATAGAAACTAGAAGCTTTCAAATACGGGAAAAAATTGCTCCCGATGCTTACTCTGTATCTTCCCATATTTGGAAGAACAGAACCACTAGTAGTATAGTTTCTAAAAGTGTACATTGCTTAATTAGTCGAACAAGTGGATATTCGAACAAGTAGTTCCAAAGAGGCCGCCGCTGGATTCGCCGCCGCTGGATTCACCGCCATCCTCGCTCCACGCTCTGGCGGCCGGCGGCTCCAGGAGCATCCCCTGCGCCAAGCTCGTGCAGTACGAGCCGGGGTCCATGCCGCAAAACCAGTGCTCGTCCAACAAGTCGCTGGACGTGGACAGCTCGCTCGGCGTCGGCGAGCCGACGTCCTTCTCGTGGTCGGCTGTTTCCGCCGGGAGGGAGACCGGCCGCTGACGCTGGAACTCCACGACGGCGACGGCGACGGCGTCCTTGATCTCCCGCGCGCTGCTGAAGCTGGACGAGCCAGCCGCGAGGACGGGCAGCATCCGCCAGGCGGAGTCGGCGAAGTTGAGGCAGGCGCTGCTTCCGGAGAGCGCTAGCACGGCGGAGTCGTGCGCTCGCGCTGCCATCTCGGCGGTGTTGAAGGTGCCGAGCCAAGGCCTGTACCCTTGCGTGCCTCGCACGCGCACCTCGCACACCCACTGCCCGCGCCGGCCCCGGCGCCGCACGCCGCGGTACAGCGGGTGGCGCGTCTGCTTGAACTTGGTCCGCCCTGCCGGCCTCTTGGGCGGCTCCGAGCAGGCCGTCCTGTGCCCATCACACGGGTCCATAAATCGGTAGCTAGTGGAAAGTTGCAGGTTTGAGCGGTGGAGTTGGGATGAGTATAAATAGGCAAGTTGGTCACACTCTCAATCTTTATCTCCTTACTTCTGCTCTCGCTCGACCGTTCCTTACTTTTGCAAGCTAGCTAGCTTCGCTGTTGGACCGCTTCATCGGCTCACAAAGCGGCCGTGTTCGCGATGGCGTCTCTCCGGTCCTGGTTTTGACGGCGTCTCGTTCCCCTCTTGGACGGTGCTTCGGCGGCGGCGCGGATCGGCGACGAGTCTTGGTCTTTTTTGCGTTTTGATCCCCGTGTGCTTTGTTTGTCTTCCTAGGGACCTTTCTGTAAAGTGTGCTGGGACAGCTGTGTTTCTGGTCTTCTCCGGCGAGTGCTGCGTGTAAGGCTACGTTTACTATCTGAGTAATGAACACGTGGTTTCTTCTAAAAAAAAAGCTTCGCTGTTGGACCTACAGCCATGGCTTACCTTTTTTTTTTTTCGAATCATGCAGGAGGACTGCATGTGATCATTATAGAGAAAGAGAAACGACAAGGTCCGAATAGAACAGGGCAAAAAGAACAACCACACACGACACCAAGAAAAACTACAGCCTACACCCAACGACCAGACTTAGCGACTCTAGCTAAACACGGGCTTACTTTTGTTTGCTTCTAAGTTTTACTCAGTTGGTGAGCAGTATATATATATGTCTTGGTTCCCTTTTTTCTCTCGATAAAACAGATATATTACGCAGCTAGGATTACAGTACAATCCTGGTGGCAACCAGACAGCTGTTCTTGCCACTATCCTAGCAAATCGAGTTAGGTTGTGACTCACCCGATTCTGTGATCTATCTACTTCTACAAAAGAGATCATATTCCTTCCCAGCCTCATGAGTCATGAGCTATTTAATCTCTGCGAGAACGTGAGCATAACTAGAGGAATCATTTTTGTGTAGTGAAAGTGAAAATAGTTGGTTTTTACCGAGTGAACAGTACATATACTGTTTACTATTTCAAAATTGCAAAATTGTCATTTTTGTGTAGCTCACGTGTCAATGTATTTTCTCATGAAAATTTGCACAAATGTAGTATACATCTATATGACTATGTGGATTTTTTTTAGAATTTTTTGAAACTTTTGAAATGCGATTTTTGAATTTTTCAAAAAAGGGGTTCCATGGAGCTCGAGCACCAAAAGCTGCACTCACATAATTGTGGACTAACACGATGAAGAAAAGCAAGTTTTGAATATCCTTTTTCGTTTAGAAGAACAACTGGCATAATGGAGCCAAATATCGGGAGGGCTGTTTTGGCTCTGAGGAGCATTTGCTTCAGGATGAACAGTAAATTCAAAACAAATAGTAAAAAAATTAAAAAATTCTGATTTTTTTTTGTAGATGTTCATGTTAGTGTCCCAAGCGTGCTTGACAATTTTCATGCAAAACGGGATAGCAGTGTTTCGTCGGTGAAAAAAAAAGTTTAAGGTAACATTTGGCGTTCGACTTGTTTGTTTTGCAAAGGGGAAATGCTTAAGTTTCTCCCCTCAAAAATTGCAAGTAACATTTGGATATGACCATGAACACATCTAAATTTTTTCGAATTTTTTGACATTTGAATTTGACATTTTTTGCGCCCAGGAGCATATGCTTCTGGGAGCCGATCGAATTGGATTTCCGGCCAAATATCTAACCAAGTGGGGACAAACGCATCACATCTGGGCGACGTGCGTGCAGCGACAGCTCGTTTTTTTTTTTTTTTTTTTGAGGTGGACGACAGCTTGTGAGCGACAGCGATTTCTGACGTGAAACCATGAAAAGATCTCAGATCCAGGGCCCGCCATGGCGTTTAACTGGCCGACTAGTGACAGGTGGCTTCCATACCACATCTTTTGGATTAATTAGCCTTAGCGTGGTAGCGTACGCCTACACGAGCTAGTGGAGTGGAGGCAGCCCGATATAGTCACCGCGCGTGAGCGAATACCGCCTATTTTTGCTTGATTAAAATTTACTTGTTGTCTTCCTCGCTTGAACGTTCCGTTGACATAAATAAAATTTGATGTGCGTTCAAGTGTTCTACTACAGTTTTATTATGCCGAATCAGCAGCTTTGATATCAACAATTAGTGGCTCGAGAGCGTGGCCTCGGCTCCGCCGTCGCCGCAGTCTGATCCGTTCTCCCAGCACGCACCAGTCGGACGGCGGTGGCGGCTCGTGGAGCTGCACCACCGCGAGGTCCGTGCCCAAGTCTGTTTACCTAAACACGCCGAACTCAAACAAGTCGCGGCCCAGTGCAGCCGGAACCTCAAACGTTCCGTCGGCTCGAGAAGGCCAAGGCCATATATTGGAATTGTCCAACCCTTACAAGAACATCCTTACAAAAGCAAAAAATAACAGACAAGTCATTGGGTCAATCGATGCCGTCTTCCTTCTGCACTGGCCGGCCGGCATTGTTGGCAGAAGACGGAGCAGAAACGCTTGTGGTTGCCTTGTCGGCGGGGACGGCATGCGCTGGAATCCTACAACGGCATTGACGGCCGCGCGCCGGACGCCGGCCAGGTCCATCGGAGAGCAAGGTAGGCACGGAGAGCTGCCACGCTGGATATACTTTTTTTTTTTTGCTGCGGGGAAGACACGATTTCACATAGAGTTGACTATGCAGTATGTGTACAGATATGGAGTATCCGTGGATATACTTTTTTTTTCCTGCATCCATAACATCTGATGCCATACTCCCGCAAAAAAAAAAAGATCTGATGCCATAGGCGCACGCAAGAGCATGCATGCAGCTGGAGCCATTGCGTACTTCTAACAGAAAGTTGTCAAGTTGTCAAGTTGTCAATCGCATCGCGCCAATCGCACCGACCTATCACTGCATATCTTATTATTAATCCCATCGTTGTCAAGTTGTCTATTGTGTATTTTTTTTTTCTGTTCTCTCACAAGACAAACTCGTATCGCCATAAATAAAATATATAGTATATCTTATTTTTATGTGTCTTTTCTTGATTCTATTGACGTAAAATATACTACTAGTATCTTATTTGAGATCATGGAGTGCTTCAGGTCCACAATAATTGAAGTATATAATGACATATTTTTATTCATAGAACACTCAAGTGCAAATACGTCCTCCCCCAAAGTAGAAACCGGAGGCTTTCACTATGAACGAACACATATGACCATTTGGGGAAATACATCGCCCTCTGTTTCTTCCCATATTTGGTGGAACAGAACCAACTATAAACTTTACACTGCTTAGTCGAACAAGTAACTCCATAGCGGTGTCTCGATGGCACCAAGCTCGCGGTTTTCCCACCGCTCCGGTGGCTCCATGAACATGCCCGGCGAGTAGTACGAGCCGGCGTCCATGCCGCCAAACCAGTGCTTCGTCCAACAAGTCGCTGGACGTGGACAACTCGCTCGGGGTCGGTGATGTGGGCATCAACCCTGCTCGGGAGGAGCACAGCTCCTCTGTGGGGAGCGCGAGGGGAGTCTGTCCATGTGCTAGTGTCAGTGAAGCACATGGGGCAGGTGGAATAGTGCCGGTATGCCTGTCAAGTGTGACCGGCCATACCGTAGTAGGTAGTTGACGGACAAGACAGTACCTGTCTTGTCCCCGCGTCAGGGAGCAGTTGGCTCCCCTGACCATAGTAGGTAGCTCCTGTAGCTATAGTTGTATAGATAGAGGAAGAAATGAAATGGAAAAGCTCAGACGAGCAGAACACAAAAATCTCAGTCTCTCTCTCTCTCTCTCTCTCTCTCTCTCTCTCTCTCGGTCATAAGCCCCGACCACCCCCGGGACAGCCCTGAGCACTCACTCTGGCGAGATCGGGCTAACAATTGGCATCAGTACTCCAGGTTGCGGCGACCATGTCAGGAGGCGGAGGAGAGAAGGAGCGGTCTGGCTCGGGCAGGTCCAAGACGCCACCCGAGCAACAGCAGCAGCGACAGCGCTCGCTGAGCCGCGGGCGTAGCAGGATGCAACGCGGCGGCGGTGGTGACATCGTGGGGAGGGAGGTTGTGCGTGAGACCGGCGGCGGCAACGGCCCCAACCTCTCGTTCCCGATGCTCGCCCGCTCGAACTACAGCGACTGGGCGCTGGTGATGGAGGTCAATCTGCAGGTGGCAAGCCTGTGGGACGCATCGAGAACGACACCGTCTCGTGGAGAGATGACATGCAAGCGCTGGCTGCGCTGATCCGCTCCACCCCGCCGGAGATGCGCAGCATGCTCGCGGCGAAGGTGAGCGCCAAGGAGGCATGGGCTTCGATCAAGACCCAGCGCGTCGGCAGCGATCGCGTGCACGAGGCGAACGCGATGCGGTTGCGGGCAGAGTTCGAATCCATCGCCTTCAGGGATGGCGAGCGGGTCGACGACTTCACCATGAGGGACGTCCCTCCGCTCGCTCGGCGACACCATCGACGACGCGAGGATCGTCCGGAAGTTTCTGCGCGTCGTCCCCTCCCGTTTTACGCAGGTAGCGATCTGTATCCAGACTCTGCTCGACCTGCGCACGCTCTCCATCGAGGAGCTCACGGGCCGGTTGCGGGTGGTCGAGGACCGCCTGGACGACGGCCGCAAGAGCTTCGGCAGCTGACGGCTCCTTGTCACGGAGAAGGAGTGGGAGGCGCGGAAGAAACTGCCACGGGACGGCGGTGCCTCAAGCTGTGGCGATGGCCGCGCCTAGAGCGGTGGCGACAACCGCGGGCGAAAGCCAGGCCAGCCCCAGCAGCCGGGCAGGCCTGCGCGTGGTACCGATAACGGCGACAACCGGGACAAGTGCCGCTACTACGGCAAGAAGGGTCATTGGACCCGCGAATGTCGCAAGATGCAGCGCAATGAGGCGGCCGCGGCTGTGAACCTCGTCC
Source organism: Elymus sibiricus (assembly GCA_039707655.1). Classification (NCBI taxonomy): domain Eukaryota; kingdom Viridiplantae; phylum Streptophyta; class Magnoliopsida; order Poales; family Poaceae; genus Elymus; species Elymus sibiricus. Next base: position 525,601,150 of record CM077666.1, on the reverse strand, counting down.
AGGCTGAGGAGGACGGTGGGCCAACGATGATGATGGCATGCATCGAGTCCGTGCAGGAGGGCACAACGCCTCCAGCGACCATCGAGTCCATGCAGGAGGGCCCATCGCCTCCAGCGACCATAGTGCTGGCAACCATCGAGTCTGTGTAGGAGGCACGGAGCTCTCCTGCAGGTCCTGCCTCAACCATAGTAGGCCACTCCACGACCATGACATGCTCGGGGGCTATCGACTGGGAGGCGATGAAGAGACGGTCATGGGGCGGCCAGGCCTCGACCACGACTCTAGCGACCATCGAGACCGTGCAGGAGGCACGGTGCCCTCTGGTCGGTCACGCCGCGACCCCGACGTACTCGGGGTCCATCGTGTCCGTGCGGGAGGCACGACACTCTCTGGTCGGGCACGCCCCGACCATGATGCTGGCGACTGTCGAGTCCGTGCAGGAGGCACAGAACTCTCTGGTCGGCCACACCCCAACCATGACGTGCTTAGGGTCAATCCTGTGCGTGCAGGAGGGCACAACACGGTTGGTCGGCCACGGCCTGACTACGAAGTGCATGGGCAGCCACGTCTTCCTCAACGAGGAGAGAGCTGTGAGCACGCCCACGCATGACAACGCCAAGCGTGGCGAGGTATGGTTCCACGACACCGGAGCGACGAACCACATGACCGGGTCGTTCGATACGTTCACCGAGCTGGAGCACTCGGTCTCCGACAAGGTGCGGTTCGCGGACGGCTCGGTGGTGGACATCCAGTGTGCCTAGCTGTGGGCCACGTCTCCGACGCCTGGCGTTGGCATGCTCAGCTCGGGCATCAGCACTTCAACGGCATGCAAAGGATGGTGCGTGGCGGTCTCGTGCAGGGTCTGCCACACATCGAGCACGCAGACGAGCAATGCGAGGCTTGCCTTGCTGGGAAGTAGTGGCGCTTGCCATTCCAGGAGAAGGCGCAGTTCACACTAGTACAGGAACCCCTTACTAACCGCGTGCGCAAATGCCTACTAGCCGCGTGCGGCCCACACGCCGCTACTTGATGCTGCTGGTAACCTGTTACCAACCGCGTGCGCGACGCATGCGGTTGGTAACAGGTTACTAGCAGCATGCGAGGCGCACACGGCTGGTAACAGGTTACTAGCAGCGTGCACCATTTCACGCACGCCACTAGGAATAAGAACACTAGTAGCGGCATTGAACCTACACGCCACTAGTAATATTTTTTGGATTTAAAAAAATAGCAATATTGTATACTAGTGGCGTGCCCTCCAGCTTTGCACGCCACTAGTAACTAATTAAGATTTTTTTTAAATACACCGTATAATCCGTGCACCCAAATGCATACATGCATTTTATCCATATATCTAGTTCATCTATACATCCAAATCCATATTCCAGTTCATACATCTAACATATATTAATGCATCGCCGACGGTAGAGGTTGTTGTCGTCGCCCCATGTGGAAGTTCACGTCGTCGTTGCAGCGGCCCCGTGTGGATGTCGTCATTGCCGCAGCCTCGTGTGGATGTCGTGGTTGCCGCCGCAGCCCCATGTATCCCTAGAACAAAACGACTAGCATGAGAGGGAAAGAAGGGGAGGGGGATTCACCTTGAAATAGTGCTCTGCCTAGTGTATACGGCTCTCTACTAGTTCTACTTGTTGATTGATGCCCTCCCTCGTCCGGGCCGAAGCGTGGAATCACATCATCAAATCCAAGTGTGGGACTAATGAAGAGCTTCAGTTGCAGCGCAGCCGTGCACTTGCCAGCGACTACTTCCGCTCCCTTGAACTACCTCTTGGGTAGACAGCAGCACAAGGAATGCATCATGTATGAAATGCATGTCAACCTGCAGCGTAACAATCACCAGGATATACAAGCCTCAATTTATACATAGTCCTAGAAGTGATATCATGCCAAGTTATTAGCAAACTTGCATAGATATTATGCTAACTTCCATAGATGTGAATGTGATACAACAAAAGAAATAGCTACCTAATCGGGAACCTGCAGAGATATCAACCAACTAGCACCCTAGGCAAATTACAGAATTTCGTCATGCTCCTACGCAAAGAATCTGGGAGTCCAGTGGCATCAATACCTAACCCATTTTCCCATCCAAGCTTTTGATTATATGTGTTATGACTGCAATCCCTCTTTCCAAATAACGACAAACTTCTCACATAGCAAGATTGCAGCAAATAGAGATCAACATGAAACAATAAACATGCTTGTCAACTCCGGGCTTTAAAACTGGTAACTACTTAATTATCAGAAGCAGAGAGCTTTTCACAACTACCCGGAATAGTCAAACTAGCAACCGAAGGCGGGGAGGAACTCACCCAGGTGGCTGTTCTGTAGCCGATGCCGAACAGCAGCTGGTCTGTCCAACGCAAGACGCCGAGGAGGCCGGGCGCGCACCTTGCCTTGCACGGTGAGATGAAATGAACCCCTGGTCCTCTTTCTGATGTACCGATGGACAAAATTGTGCTGCTGCACAAGGACAAGAGACATAACGAATGCTGAGCTCAAATCAGAGGAAAAAGAAAAGAAGAAAGCATGTCATGGGGAGGGATCCAGAAACAAATTAAGGGGATAACTGTGAGCAGCTAGATGAGGCACAAACTGAAATAGCTAGCTAGCGTTCATTCATTGAGTAGCAAAACAACAACTTTGTTAGCTAGCTAGCTAGTACGTGAGCATGAGGAAGCAGTCATCATGCAGCAGGAGCAAGTATGATATGAGTGGGAACCAAAGCAACCAGAGATTTCTTCCCTAGGCACACAAATATGACATGTACAGCAGCTGCTCCTAGCTAGCACACAACTGGAACCTAGTGGTAGTGGCATGAATCAATCAATCAACCAATCAAGCAGCAGACCAAACCTTAACCCAGGACATTACAAACAAATTAGGTAGTTTGGTTTCAGAACTAGCCAGAGTAGAAATCTCATAGCCAGAGCAAAGCAGCTGCAATTAGCGAGGGAAAAAATTCAGAGTCGAGAGGTAGGGAGGGAGGGAGGGATCGACCTTGTCTTTTCTGGTGGTTGGTCGGGGTCACAGTGCAGGTCGAGGTCGTCCTCCTCGTTGATTTCGTCCATGGCTGCAGCATCCAAATCGAACAAACAAGCAAAAAAATTAGTGAGGGGATTGGGAAGAGAAGGAAGGAGAGGAGAGGAGGGGATGTGGGTCGAGGCAGAGGAGAGCCCACCTTGGTTGTCACCTCACCGGGGTCAGAGAAGCCCTTGGCCATGGCCGACAGGGGCGCGTTCCCGGGGACCTGCAGCTTAGGAAAGGGAGAGAAGGCGAGGTGAGAAAGAGAGAAGGTGGGTTCCCGACAAAGAAGAGGGGAGGGAAGGGACCTACCAGGGTCGCGAGAGCCACGCCAGAGTCGGAGGCGCTCGAAACCCTAGGCACGGGCACTAGTGCAGGAACCCCTTAGTAGCAGCGTTCGTTTGTGCCCTCTACCAGCGTTCAATTGGCGCGCCGCCAGTGCGGCGCTGCTTGTAGCATAACACTAGCAGCGTTTCCCTAGAATGCTGCTAGTGATCGGCAAGCTAGCAGCGTGCCCGAACTGGACGCTACTAGTTGCCTTTGACTTTGAGGCGTGTCGGTTCGTAAGACGCTGCAGAAGTGGAGAATCACTAGCAGCGTCCGTAGGATGTACACGTGGCTAACTTGGAGACCAGTTGGCCGCGTGCTGTTGTTCTTCTAACCGCTGCTAACGTATCAAGAAGTTGGCCGCTTGCCCTTTCCCTAAACGCCCCTAGTTTTGTTTTTCTGGGCCAAAAAAAAATCTGCCACGTCAGCGGTTGCTGTCGTGGCAGTATTTGCACAGTTTGATACATATATCAATATGAAAAGAGTGAATTATATAAATACTATTGTGTAACAAATTTAACATGAATCATAAATGCAGCACACGCGTTTTTGGAACACATTCATATGGTTCAATTACAAGCATGTATTTTTGAGATTCCAAATCTGTAACACATTGTCTAGGTTGACTTTGCCGGGTTTGTCATGGGGCAGCGACTCCTTGCGGTTGACGAATTTGCAAAGTTTGGTAATGAAGAGCAAATATCAGCATCGATCACTCATATCAAACATATAGCAACATATATATGTACATACGAAAGACATCTTCTATATTAACTAAGATAGCAATATATATATAGGGTGGGTATATTCGACTAACACCCCTTAAGACCTTATTCTACTAACAAAACCTCCTATTCTGCTAACAAAACTGAACCAACTAGTCTAACACAGCGAACTGCGGACAAAGCAAAGAGGCCAAAAAAAGTTCCCACGCCCACTTCCCCCACGCCCACGACCATATCCACCCCACCTACCACCACCACCACACCCCGACCCAACTACCCAGATCCCCACCAAGCTTTTCTGTCGGCGGCGCCCACCCCAGCTTTCAGCGTGCCGCCGCGCCACGACCCCGCCACCTACCTGCCGCGACGCTGACTCCCTCCCCTCCGTTTATCTTCTGCACCACCACCTCCCTCCCCTACGGCTACCTCCCTCGTTGCCGTCGCCCTGGCTACCTCCCCTCCGGCAACCTCCCCCGCCACCGCCCCACCACCACCTGGCACCCTCCCCACCGCATCCACTCGGTGCCAGCCCCAGCCACCACTAGATCCACCCCTTTCCGTCCCTGCCTCCCCTGGATCCACCCCGCCCCACCACCTTTCACCATGGCAGCGCCGCCGGACCCCGGGTCGTTCTCTCCCTCTCTGGTATGGCGGCCCCGACGAGCAACTCCCACTCCGCGCTTGCCATCGCCGGTCTGCACCTGACCACGCGACGGCCACCTCCCGCTAGAGCTACGGTCACCGGCACTGGACGGGAACCAATCCCCGATGCCCGTCATCGCCTGCATCGGGGGCTCTGCCATCGCCGGATCCTGGCATCCCTCGATCATGTGGCATGGACAGCGGTGCCCCCTCCCCCCGACCGACATCTAGAAGGAGGTGGCCGTCCTATCTGTCTACTCGCTGCAGTCCGCACGGTAGGCATTCGCAGCACGTCGCCACCACTGGGTGCTGGCCACATCGGCTCACGTGGTTGCAGTCCACATCACCCTGCTGCATGCTTCTCCAACATTCAAGAGGAACAAGCACGTCATGGCAGCACTCCCGCAACGACAGCCAAGGTGGTGACCACGGCAGTGCAGCTCGCACCCCAGTGGTTTGCAGTCCCATGGTCGTCGGTGAGCACCTTGGCGTGACCGGGCGACGGTGGCATCCCCTCAGTATGCTTGTGGCACCACCAACGCCGACGCACGGTTCAGGTTGACGCCTGCACACGACCAGGTCGCTGGAGCAGTCCTCACAGTGGGGGCACGCGGGCATCGTGACTCCACAAAGTAGTACACTTTGGTACTGTGAGCTGTTGTGCAAAAAAACCAGGGACCCGACTGCATTTGTATTTTAGTTTTGGGGCCTATTGAGTAAAATCCAGACCTATTTGTCAAAATGTTAAAAAACGGTAACGCGGTTCACTTTCGAGAGTGATGATGTTCATTTGCGCCCAACGTGAAGTGCGAAAAATGTTAGGGAAACAACAAAAAGAGTAATGCGGTTCACTTTTTGACAGTATTGTGGTTCATTTGCCCTCGTCTCTGCGGTCCACTCTTGTTCATAAAAAAGTTAGAAAAAGAACAAAAAAAATCATGCAGTTCGCTTGCCCGTCGGATGCAGTGCGGTCGCCCGTCTGATGCAGTTCACTTCATCGATTTTATGGTCTGCGAAAAACAGAGTGTCCGCGTTTCGGAAAATTTGAAGCTGCTCTTAAACCGTAAGGAATTAGAGAGGGTGTTCTACATGAAAAAGTTGCGCCTCGTCGATATCTTTCCAACGGCGTATCATTTGCATCATTCCGACAAGCGGTTTGGAAAAAATCGCAAAAAAACGCTCGCTGCCATCCGACGGACAACGCACCGTTTTCGAAATTCATTTAAATTCATAAGGAATCTCAAAAGGTGTGCTACATAAAAAGGTTGTGCCTATTCCATAGCTTTTGAACGGCGTATCACATGTCTCATTTTGAAAAATGGTTAAAAAATTGGAGCGAAAACAGTACCGAAAAAACCGCATGCAGTTCCCTGTGTCGACATTGCAATGCTGTTTTTCGTCTGATGCAGTTCACTTCGTCGATTTTGGGTCCGCGAAAAAACAGTGTCCGCGTTTTGGTAAATTCAAAACTGCTCTTAAACCCTAAGGAATTAGAGAGAGAGTTTTCTATATGAAAAAGTTGCGCCTCGACGATATCTTTCCAACGGCGTATCGTTTGCATCATTCCGACGAGCGGTTTGAAAAAAATCGCGAAAATACGCGCGCTGCCACTCGTTGGGCGCCGCACCATTTTCGAAATTACGCTTAAACCGTACAGAATCTTGAAAATTGTTCAATATGAAAAAGTTGCGCCTAATTCATAGCTTTCCAACGGTATATCATGTGCCTCGTTCCGACAAACGGTTAAAAAATTGGGTCGAAAACAGTACTAAAAAACGCGTTCAGTTTTTTTGCGACAAGCAGTTCCCTTCGTACAGCATTGCAGCACTCTTGCTTTCAAAATGCCGTGCACTTGCATTGAGCATGCAGTTCGGAAGTGTTAGCAGAATATTATTCTGGTAAATGCAGTAGGTCACTTCCGGCATGCATCTTAAAGACTTCTGTAGCAACTACACAAAACATACGGTAAGTCTAGCTACGCGTCCTAGTTAGAAATATCCGTTTACAAACGACAATTGCTATTTTGAACACACAAGACCACACAAGACCAGACATTCACTCCTTCATGGATGGCAATGAGTCGGGCATGTCGCAAACTTATGCCACATGTATACGACGTTGCTCCTGAATGGAGGATACCCCGCTGTTGAAGATCCCTGTCTGGCTGAGGACGTCCTTGTTAATGATTTCAATCAGTGCTTGTTGCATCCCTCTGAGCTTGGCTGTGCAATCGACACGTGTGAGAAGGGCAAGGGATTGACCCCATTTGGTGACCCGGACTTTATTTCTGAGGCCAGCATGCTTCTGTATGAAGTCAGCCATGTGGATCATGACAGACCAAGCGGAGGTCCTTGATTCATCCTCTTGTTGCCTGCAGCTAAAGGAGGTCATGTGGTCGAACCGTACCATGCTGCCACTGTCTAACTTTTTACTAGCAGGCCTAATGATCCCTCCATTGGCACCAAACATTAGTAGAGCTTCATCCAAAAAATTCTTCAGCTTGGTGAAGATTCTTTTGACCGCTCGATTGGAATCCAAGAAATAGGAGCAGATGGTCTTTGGGGATATAATTATTAGTATCCAGTGCTCCTATGTGCGTTCGTCGCTGCGCAAACAAGAGACCACAGTAGTTATCGTTAACCCTAGCTTGCGGATGGAAGGATAATGCAAATCTGCGGAGGGTTAGTTAACGAATACTTACACCATACGGTAGGGCAGTAGGTGGTAGTCCGCCTTCTTGTTTAGAAGGAGAAACCAGCCTAGGTACTGGATCATTTTGTCTAGAGCTTCATTGTTCTCAAGGTTAGCCGTGTGCATGTAGTAAGGGTCAGCAACCGCGATCTTCGTCCGCTTCTCGTTCTTGACCTTACATACTAGATGAAGTGCCCATAGCCTGACTATGTTGCTGTCCTCTAGGTGCTTTAGGTGGAAAATGTTGAAGATATGATTGAAACCAATATAGAACAAGTTCGCGGGGAAATCTTCTAAGAAGCCAAGACCGTTAGGTACCTTCACAAGGTATATAGGATGCTGATCATGAGGAGTTTGATACATGACATTGGCCGCCAGCTCTTTCTTTAGGACATCGTCATGAACATGCCTCATGGCCAATCCCATGCTTTCATACACATCATCCGATACCATTGGTTTGCCAGGGTAATGGACAGCAAATCGGTAATGAGTAGGGGAGGTCTTCTCCTTAGTCGGTTTTTTGCTGCCACCGTCTATGTCTAACCCCTTCAAGGTGTTGGGACTATTGGCAATGGTAGGGTTAGCTACAGCAGAACTGCCACCATCATAGCCATCGTCGTCGTTCAAATACTGACTAATATCATCCTCATCTTGAGGCACAGTGTACTCGGCAACCTCATTTTTCTCGGCGGCCCCATCTCTCTCGGCAGCCTCATCTTTCCCAGTAGCCTCATCTTTCCCAGTAGCCCCAGCAGTCTCGGTAGCCTCATCTTTCGCCATATTAGGTACGGCCGCTTCCTTGGGACCTTTGGTGATGTTGGTACAAAAAACAGATACTTCGGGTGAAGGGACGCTCATACTGGGTGCCGAAGGAGTTTTTGTTTGCTGCGATGCATTTGTCCCCAAAAGGATATGCTCCTTGGGCCATCTAAGGGGCCATTTCAGGCAGTCTCTGAGCTTGTAGTGTTTTTCCTCCTCTCCTCCTTGAGGTTGTTCAAAAGGGTCCACATCGTCAAAACCTTCTAAGACCTTAGACACAAACACTACAGCCAAGTTGGGGGGAATCTGAACATTATGCATGAGTTTGCCCTTTGGTGCAGCGATAGTACATGTTGCAACATCTTTTAGTTTGCCGTCCACCATGGCTTGGAGAGTGCACGCGGCATCAACCTGCCAAACATATATGTATGCCTCATCGATGTTACAGATTCAAACGACGGAAACATACAATGGAAGAAGGTACATGCATGTGTTCAAGCGGTGATAATTACCGTAAGGGTGTCGATGATCATGCTCGATTGAGAGGCAGGTGGGATGGGATGATGGTCCTCATTGCGCACTGGATCCTTATCCAAGTTCATGCTGGACGGCACCGACATCATCACGTGGGCTGGTGGTGCATCAACAGCCTGCCCCGTGGCCACGAGGTCCTTCACGAACTGAACTAGACTAGGCCACAACACCGACACCGCGGCATTTGCGGTGGCTACTACTTTGTCCTCGAAAGATTTCTCCAAGTCTTCTCTAAATTTGGCCATTCTCTGATCTATGGTTGCCCTTTTCTTCTTTCTAACCTCGGGGTCTTCCGGGTAATGTATGCGCCAGCTTTCATGTGTGCCGGCGCCATTCACATGACCAGTTGCCGGTTTCTCTAATGGGTCTTTGCCTAAGACCATGTTGCAAGCCTTTGTCAGAGGATCGTTCCACCTTACAAATGACTCCTCTGAGGTCTCAGGTTGCGCATAAAACCCTTTCTGCAACATGGAAGTGACCGTTTAGAAACATGACTTTTGGTACAGAAATTATTTCATGAAGGTAACAAAAAACATTATAGTTATTTAATTACCATGAGTTTTTCGACTTCTAGCATCTTCGTGTCCTTTATGATAGGCTCATTCTTGTCGGAATCCCAACTACTCCGGGCACGGAGAAAATTATTATGCCGTTCGTTATCGAATTTCTTATATGGATTAGGTTTGCCCGCCGCCTCAAACTCGGTGTCTTCCTTGGCCCACCTCTTCCTCTTGCCTGGGTAACCATGGCTTCCGAGGTTGTGGACTCCTATGTTCCTCGCCTTCATATTTTTCCCCCAGACTTCCAACTCCTTGGTTTTTGGATCTTTGAGATTATTCTTGAAGGTCTCCCAATCAGCCTGGTCATTCATAGGCCACCTGTTATGTATCTCATCAAATCCAAGTTTTTCCTTGAGGTATTGTACTTTCACCTTGGACCTCCATCCACTCAAAAGTCTAGAAGACATGGAGAGGGCTGTGCGATTGATGATTTTCTTCTCATTTTTGTCCTCGTCCGGGAACTTGTATGTTTCGTGTAGCTTTGTTAATAGGTTTCTTCGCTTTTCAGTGTTAGCATCAGACCTCACTTTCCTGTCATTGATGTTAAACGTCTCACGAAGGATGTGGCCTAGCTTTTTTCTATAGCCTTCCTCGGCCTTCTTGGGACTTAGAGGCGTTCCCTTAGGGCCCACTCGAGTCACAACAATCCTAGCAGGCTTGCCCGGCTTGTTTCGGCGACGAGGATTCCGTTGCTTTTTCTACTTCCCACCGGCCCGCTGGTCCTGGCGGGTCCCAGCTGCTTCCTCTTGCTCGCTTGGGTTGTTAGCATACTCCTGCTCACTCGTGTCTTCATGCCCATCAGACACCTGTTCATGCTCACTCGGGTGGTCCCCATACTCATTGTCACTTGGGTTACCCTACCCATCCGTCGAATAATCAGCGTGGGTGTCGGCACCAACAGGATCGGACGGCGGTTCAGAGGCATGGCTGCCCGAATGCATGCTCTTCGAAGAAGAGTCAGTGCCATGATCTTGTGAAGACATTTCTACAAAATATATATAATATTAAAAACAATGTAAATCTATAAATTAAAAAAAATAGACGACGGTGTCTGCTCGATGGGCATGAACTGGAAGCACTTATAAGATGCATACATTCAGACTGAAGCGTAAACAAAGTTCAGTCTGCTGATGCATAAACAAGGCTCAGCAACATGGCATAAACATCCCTCCCCCCAAAATTCTACACTACTGCCTTCATATTTCCCCCCAAAATTCTAGGTCTAAATTTAGTCTAAATTTTAGCAACATGTTCTACATTTCTACATGACCTAGAACATCAACCCTATAGAGCAACATGTCTAATTTAGTCTACATATCATCATAATTTTATCAACATGTCTATACAGCAACATGTTCTACCATTAGTCTTAATTTAGTCTGCATTTTTTCCCCAAAATTCTACAGTATTGCCTTCATATTTTTTCCCCAAAATTCTAAGTCTAAATTTAGCAACATGCTCTACATTTCTACATGACCTAGAACCTCAATCCTATAGAGCAATATGTCTAATTTAGTTTAAATATCATCCTAATTTGAGCAAAAACTAAGCAAATTTTAGCAACATTGGGGGGGGGGGGCACCCCCACTAGATCCCCCATTACTGAGCATGAACTAGGGAGGAGGATGCTTACCTGCTGGGGTTGAGGAAGTCGGGAGAGGCAGAGGAACGCCGGGCGGCGATGCAGAGGACAGCCGGGCGGCGATGCAGAGGAGCAGGCGCATATGACAAAGGGGTCGCGACGACCGGCTACGGCCACCTTGGGGTAGGGTGGTTGAGGGAGATGACGGGCGCGCCGGCGAGCTCGGACATGGCGGCGAGGACCAAGGGGTCGGCGAGCAGGCTTGGTTGAGGGTGGCGGGGGCTAGGGATTGCTCGCCGGGCGAGAGATTTGGGGAAATTCCCCAAGTCACGAAGGGGGGCCGTTATATGGTTCAAGCTTAGCATCGTTTAGATAAGGAACCGCTGCTAGCTTGCACAAATTAGCAGCGTCCAGAGGACAGGCGCACGCGGCTACAGAAAAATAGGCATTTAATCATTTTAGTTACAACTATATGGTTTTGTGTGCCAATTCCATCATATAAAATTTTTACTGTATATTTTAGTTGTTTGAGGAAACTAAATGAAAAATTCCTTCAAGTGTTCCAGTTAGCAACGTTTAACGTCCAAGAAGCACACTGCTAAGGGAACTTTAGAATTTTAAGCAGATTTAATTTTTTTGTATATTTTAAGCAAATTTGTATGGTGTCATCATGCATGTGATTTGTAGAATATGTGGTTAAAAATTCAATGTGTTACACAAAAGTTATGAGATATGTTAACGGTCTATCGATGTCAGGGGAGATTCGTAGGTTCGAAGGGGGGGGGGGGGAGTGACCGATTTGTGAGGTGGCAATGTGGTGTTGCCTTTTTGTGACCTAAAACTCTTGTATACATTTAATGCAGACAAATCAAAGTTGCATCTCCAATTTTTGGATTTATATGAGATGTGGGTTTGCTATTTTAGAACAACATAATATATTAGTTAGGTTAGCAGTGTGTGGCTGGAGGAAGACGCTACTAGTCTGGTGTTTAGCAGCATTTCCTCTTTTGGACGAACGCTGCTAACTGAACTTTAAGATTTTAAACCAATTTACAAATTGTTGTAATTGCCGTTTGAAAAAAAAACTTTGCATGATCTCATCATGCATGTGATCACTAGAATATGTGGTTACAAATTCAATGTGTTACCACTACTAGGAAAAGCCCTATAGGCAGATGCTTAATAGTAGCGCGGGGTAAGAAACCCGCGCTACTGTTAATTAGAAGCAGCGCGGGCCCAAACACAGCGCTACAGGTAAAACATAGTAGCAACGCAGGTTAAGCTACCCAACGCTACTATTAAGTGGTCCCCCCACGGTACCCCGGGGCAGGCCACAGTAGCAGCGTGGGCTATAGGACCCGCGCTGCAACTAATCTCATAGCAGTAGCGCGGACCATGTACTAAGCGCTGCTACTATTTATACACGGGGCCAGCTGGTGGGCACCACTTAGCAGCAGCGCTGGCCTCTACACCGGCGCTACAGGTAGTGGCCTTAGCAGTAGCGCGGGCCAGGTTCCCCGCGCTACTGCTAAGCGCGCCAGCCAAAAATAGCCACCTTTTCCCTCCCCCTCCCTCTCCCTCCCCCTTCCTTCTCCGATAGCTTGCTTTCCTCTCCCACTTGCTTTCTTCTCTATTCCTTCAATTCTCCCCCTCCTCCCTCTCTATCCTTTGCCCCTCCACCATCTCCATTAATGGCTCCCCTTTCCTCTCTCTTCCTCTCAGTTGCTTTCTTCTCTATCTCCCTCTCCACTAGTTAGACTCATCTCCTCCCCAAGTAGATCTACTCATTTAATGAAGTAACCTATCTACCTCCCCCTCATTAATGAAGGAGCATTAATTTTCTTTGTCCACTTCGATCCCTAGCGACACCGGCCTCATCACCGTGCTCCCTATCGAGATAGGTGAGTAAAAAATAGTGTTGTGCAAGAATGGAATTTGTGTGATATGACCGAATTGTGCGATATGATGGAATTGTGCGATATGACCAAATTGTGCGATATGACCGAATTGTGCGATATGATGGAATTGTGCGTGGCATGAGTTGCCTATGTGTATTTGCCGAATTGTGCGTGACATGACTTGCCTATGTTTTGCCGAAATGTCGATTTATTTCCGTTTCGGCGAATTTCGGGCAAACTCGGTATGTCCTATTTTTAGGGAAGGTCATGCCGAATTTTTGTATGACTTTGATGCATGCATGCATGGTTATAATTCTTTGCTTATACCGTGCAGGCGATCATGAAGGTTAGTGGAAGGATGGTGGATAGATACTTGCGATCTGTGGTGGCCGACATGTTTCAAAATAAGCGCAACGAGATAAAGGCGCCGGAGCCGCTGCTGAAGGTATGGAAAACGAGTGCCCCGCGCCGGGAAAGAAGAAAAAGGCGCTGGAGTCTCTGCTGAAGGTATGGAAAATGAGGTCTGTTTTCTGGGACTTGGAGTACTGGCCCAAACTCGACACGCCTCATAGCCTGATCAAATGCATATCACGAAGAATGTCCTTGAGAGCTTGCTTGGCACACCGATGAACATGCCGGAGAAAAGCAAGGATGGGTATCAGGGAAGATCTCCACGTAGGACAACCCCCTAAGTCGTCATAGGAGATGGAGACGGATACGGAGATGGAAGACAGGGGCAAAAAAGTCAACAAGAAGGAAGAACATTATTGCCCCCCCTCTTGCTTCACCTTAAGTACGAAGGAGATCGATCAATTCTTCAAGTGCCTTACTGGAATTAAAGTTAGTTCCGGTTACTGTGGAAAGAGCGAGTTCTGGCTAATCCCCCGGAAGAGCACTGTACGGACGGAAAGCTCATAGACGCCTTAGCACATGGCCCCGCGGTCAACCTCACGACTTATCAGGCATACGATATCAATGGATACATGTTTTAGACGGAGGCCAAAGATAAAAACAGTGATTACCAGAAGTCAGGGGTGACGATGGAATCCATGACCGGCGACGACGACGTAACTGAAAGATACTACGGAAGGGTCAAAGAGATCTGGGAGCTTGACTACTCTAGACTGCACAACGTGACGATGTTCCGTGTAAGATGGGCTAAGGCCGTCCAAAGAGAAAACCGGTATTTCACTACCATGTCTATACCCGACGCCAAGAGCGCTACCGTGAACGTCACCGCCAAAAATGAGCCATGGGTACATGCTAAGCACGTGACCCAATGCTTCTTCATAACCGACCCGAGAAATCCCAGTCGTGTTGTCGTGAGGAGTGGCAAAAGGAGCATCGTCTGAATGGATGGAGTCGACTACGACCAATACGGCGACCCGATGAGGGAAGATGACGATGACGATGAAGCATACGTCAAAAGAAGAAGCAAGACTACATTACCTAAGAAAGATCGTACTCCGTGGAAAAGAAAAAGTCATGACGAGGGGCTAAATTATTCAACAGCGAACAAAAAAAGGAAAGAAGATCACTGTGAAACGTCGTCGACGCTGAGAAACTATCATTTATGTATCTATTTTGTATACGCACTTAACCGTTATCGATCAAATGATGTAATATATATTATGCACTAATATCGCTAATTAATATTGTGCATCAATCTGAGTGAGTGGGACGAGACATGCCCGTCGATCGCGAGGCGTCTTTCGGAGGTGCTCATAGGGGGTGTTATTCCTAGATAAACAACCCTAGCTAACCCTAACCCGCGCTACAACTTTGAACAGAAAAAGAGAAAGAAAATGAAACAGAAAAAGAAAAAGAAGTACTGTGTTAAAAAATAGAATAAAAATAAAAGTACATTTTAGAAAAATAAAAAGAAAAATAATAAAAATATATTAGCTGTAGCGCGGGGTGGCCTGGCCCGTGCTACAGCTAACTTAGTTGTAGCGCGGGGTAACCTGGCCAGCGCTGCAGATAAATTAGTGTACATTTTAGAATTAAAAAAAATAAAACAAAAAGGAAAATGGAAAACTTAGTAGTAGCACGGGGTTCTAAACCCGCGCTACTACTAAGTACTACTTAGTAAAGCAGCGGCCGGCCTCATTCCCCATTCGATCCGCGTGCCTCCGCGAGCTCCTCCCCGCCGCTGCCGTTGCCATCTCCGAGCTTGCCCCCGCTCCTCCTCGTCCGCGCCCCCGCGAAGGCCGCCAAGGTCGCCTCGATCCGCTGCGTCCTCTCCTCCGGCCGGAATCGCCGCTCGCGGCCACCACTGCTCACCCGCGACCCTGCCCCGTGGCTAGCTAGGGTTTCGTGCGTTGGCTCCAACTTCGGCGGCCACCGGTGAGTTCATCCCATCCCCCTCTTTCCTCCTCCTCCTCCTCCTCCTCCTCTCTATCTCTTCTCTCTAATCTCTTCTTTTGCTGCAGCCGACGCTCTCCCTCTCCTCCAAGACCAAGACCGTCTCCCTCTTCTTCTTCCTCCACCTCTGTCTCCCCCGACCTTCGACGGCTACAACTCTCAGGTGATTGCTCCCTTTCCTCTGGTTTGGTACTATGGCCCCATGCTCTTGCTGTTGTTGTCATGTCATGTGCTGAACTGAACTGAACTGAACTTTTGTTGTGTGCTGAACCGAACTGCTACTAGCCTGCTACTGCTTGTGCTTGTTGGTGCACTTTGTTAGGCTGTAGCTACTAAGGTAGTATGCTACCTCCTATTTCGCCAAACAGATGCCATACTTGGAACCTGATCAGTTGCTTGATTGCTTGTAAGATGCTATGCTGGTAATATCTCCATGGTTTGTGCTTGATGTACAAGAGCAGTAGGTGGTCCACTTTGTGTTTTCTTCAACTTGCCAATGCATTCACCTCATGCTGTTGTCGTGGTGTTTTATTATTTCTATTGCTTTTCTGATTTGATTGGGAGTACATAGTATTTGTAGTCATTTCGACGAGCATGGAGAGATACTTTAATCTCATTCCACAAGTTCTAATGATGCATGGTTGGCATAGTTTTCCTTCTGTTCATGCTCTGTACCCCTTTACCATATGCAACTGAAGAGAATTTTCTGTACAACAACTATGTAGTTAGGATAAGATTAATTAAAGTGGGCTGTGCTATGTTGGACAGAATTTTATGTATGGACTTTGCTTAGCCAAATCAGTTAGTTGCTTTGCTTAACCAAATCAGTTTCACTCACATTAGTTTTTAACTGAATTTTTTTTGGGTGCAGGGAAGATCACCGACGTGTCGCTCGATGACGCCCAGAAGATCACCGTCGACACCCGCATCCTCGACAGCCATCTAGTGAGCATAAGTTGTTTGGTGAGCAAACTGAACAATTGGCCACTGTGACGCTGATGTTTCAAAGTAGAAGCGAAGCCGAAGCTAGTTACTTGAGGTTCACGCTAGTGGGAGAGAGGAATCAGAACCGGCTCAAGAACTACTTCGTAATCCCTTTCTTGCTCATCGTGATCGCTCTTCTCTTCTATATGATCATATCATAGTTTAGATAGATGATGAACATGTGTATGTTGGAGCACTATGATGATGAACATGTGTATGTGTATGTTGGATCATTATGATGATGATGATGTGACTATGTTGGACCACTATTATGATTGTTGTCTCATATAGTTTCATTGTATGTGTATGTGTATACTGTATAAAACCTGTATAAATACTGTGTATTTGTAGGCAGAAAAAAAATAGCGAAAAAGTAGAAGTGGCGCGGGGTCAGAGGGTAGCAGCAGTGCGGGGCCAGCGCTGGCTCTAGACACGCGCTACAGCTAACTAGCAGCAGCGCGGGGCAGACCAGCGCTACTACTACCAGAAGTAGAAGTAGCGCGGGTTGGTACCCAGCGCAACTGATAGAAAATTAGCTGGAGCATGCTAGCAGTAGCGCGGGACCCCACGCTACTGCTAAGCCTTTACCCCGCGCTGCTACTAGGCTTTTCCCTAGTAGTGTACACAAAAGTTATGAGATATGTTAATGACCTATCGCGATGTCAGCGGCGATTCGTAGGTTCGGGGGGGGGGGGAGTGTCCGATTTGTGAGGGGGCAATGTAGTGTTGCTATTTTTGTGACCTAAAAATATTGTATACATCTAATGCAGACAAAACAAAGTTGCAACTCCAATTTTTGGATTTATACGAGATGTGGGTTTGGTATTTTAGAACAACATAATATATTAGTTAAGTTAGCAGCATGCGTCATGAAGAAGACGCTGCTAGTATGGTGTTTAGCAGCGTTTCCCCAACTTGCCGAACGCTGCAAACTTAACTTTAAGATTTTAAACCGATTTACAAATTGTTGTAATTGCCGTTTGAAAAAAAAAACTTTGCATGATCTCATCATGCACGTGATCACTAGAATATGTGGTTAAAAATTCAATGTGTTACACAAAAGTTATGAGATATGTTAACGACCTATCGTGATGTCAACGGCGATTCGTAGGTTCGGGAGGGGGATTTGTGAGGGGAAAATGTAGTGTGTGCTATTTTTGTGACCTAAAAATATTGTATACATCTAATGCATGCAAAACAAAGTTGCATCTCCAATTTTTGGATTTATATAAGATGTGGGTTTGCTATTTTAGAACAAGATAATATATTAGTTAAGTTAGCAGCGTGCAAAGTGGCCAAGACGCTTCTAGTGTTGTGTTTAGGACCGTTTTCTATGGTGATCGAATGCTGCTAAATGAACTTTAAGATTTTAATCAGATTTACAAATTGTTGTAATTGCCGTTTGAAAAAACACTTTGCATGATCTCATCATGCATGTGATAACTAGAATATGTGGTTACAAATTCAATGTGTTACACAAAAGTTATGAGATATGTTAACGACCTATCGCGATGTCAGCGGCGATTCGTAGGTTCGGGGGGGGGGGAGTGTACGATTTGTGAGCGGGCAATGTAGTGTTGCTATTTTTGTGATCTAAAAATCTTGTATACATCTAATGCAGACAAATCAAAGTTGCATCTCCAATTTTTGGATTTATATGAGATGTGGGTTTGCTATTTTAGAACAACATAATATATTAGTTACCTTAGCAGTGTTCCTAGAAGTCAAGACGCTGCTAGTGTGGTGTTTAGCAGCGTTTCCTTTTCTGGTCGAACGCTGCTAACTGAACTTTAAGATTTTAATCAGGTTTACAAATTGTTGTAATTGCCGTTTGAAAAAAAACTAAACTTTGCATGGTGTCATCATGCATGTGATCACTAGAATATGTGGTTCAAAATTCAATTTGTTACACAAAAATTATGAGATAAGTCCACGGCTAGACTGCTTCTGTTAGCCAAGCTAGCACTTATTTTTTGATTCTGAGGACACATTAGCAGCGCGCCATAAGTTAATGCGCTGCTAATTGTATGTCTATTAGCAGCGTTCTCTTTGTACAATCGCTGCTGGTTGTTTAAATCAAAACATGCGGTCGGCTGGTGTGGTGATTCAACTTAGTATTGTCGCGTTCCTTTCGTGCAGAATGCTGCTAGTTTACTACTAGTTTGTGGCGTCCGTGTTCGTCAAATGCTGCTGGTGTTTTGAGGCAGAAGACCTTTCTTGGGTACCGCACAAGCAGCGTTTGGTCTGTCCGAACGCTGCTAGTGTTGTACTAGTAGAAGTGCCCATTATTTTCCAGGACGCCGCTGGTAGTTGGTCAAATTAGCAGCCGCGTCTCGTTTTAGCCGAACGCTGCTACTGGCAAAATCCTATAAGGGGTTTGCCTACTAGTGGGGGAGGGTTGGGGGCAAGCAGCAGAGACCGCGAGTGGCGAATCTGACCATAGGGGACGACACAGCGGAGCAAGGCGCGCTTGGTGGTATGCTGCGTGCCGCCGGAAGTCACAGGAAGACGCCGGAATCGTGCGCCGTGGGTGGCGGCAGTGAGGTGTCGCGGGGGAGGGAGGGGGGCTCGCGCGAGCGAGAGGTTGGGTGGCTTCATTCGTTTTGGCTTGGCTCCCTCTCCCTTTTCTGTTTTTGTTTTCATTTCATGTAGAAGTGTAGAGCGGGCTGGCTGGGCGAAAATTATTCCACGCGTGCCTACTTCACCAAATCTTTACTTCTTTACTAGTGGAATGTGCATATATGGGCACGCCGCTAGTAATCAAGTTACTGGTGGCGTGTGTATATATGGGTACGCCACTAGTAAGTGGTCCAACTTATTTTATTTTTTTGGATAGATTTGTTTTTCAATTTTGAAAAAAGGTAAATGAAGTTAGAAAAATATAAAATTTGGCATGGCATTATGATATGACCACAAGAGTTTGTGTTTACAATTTCAAAAAGTTTCACAAAAGTTTGGCTATACATTGCTTTTTAAGTGGAGCATCTCTGTGGAATTTGGAATGCACTTAATTATTTAAAGATAGCAAACAAACTCAAAAAAGTGCCTAATTTTGGCATGGAAGATCTAATGTCAGATGTTGAGTGTGGAAAACGTTTCAAGGCCAACCGATCAAGGCAACCATCACTTCTCCTTCAAACCTGACTTTTTCCCTCTCGAAACTATGATTCTTCCTCGGAGATGCTTCAGTTTCTAGGCAGTGTACGTCACAACTTTTGCAAAACCTTCTCAAATTTTACCACAGCCTCTTGGTGTCATATCACGACACCATGCCAGTTTCATATTTTTCAGACTTTGTTCGCATTTTTTAAAATTAAAAAAATCAGTAAAGTCCATTTTGGTGGTTGAGTCTTGGCACCCTCATGTTTGGAATTCTTTTAGTTTTCTTGTACAAGTCCTAGACATAGACTCAATAACACAAATAATATTTTTCATCCCATTTGTGCCCATTATTTCGTGTACTTGCAGTTCAAATTGAATTATATCTATTAAATGCCAAGAAATACACTTAATGACTTAAATATAGCAAACGAACCAAAAAAATGCCAACTTTCTACATAAACGATTTAACGGTGTATTTTAAGTGTATAAAAGGTTACAAGGAAAACCTATGAAAAATAAATTCAGATGTTTGCTTGAGCAAATTCAAATTTACCTTTATTTACATATTATTGATATTTTATTTTTATAAAATCCAAGTATGGTAAAAAAATAAGACTTATTCTATTGGATACATATATTTATTTTACAAATTTAGAAAAAAGAATCACTTAATTTGGACTTATAAATCAAAAGTTATTGGTATTTCATGATGCAGAGGTTACTAGTGAATTGTGTATATATGTGCACGCCGCTAGTAACTGGGTGTGTATATATGTGCATGTTTACCACAGCCTGTAGGTGTCATATCACGACACCATGCCAAGTTTCATGTTTTTCAGACTTTGTTCGCATTTTTTAAAATTAAAAATCAGTAAAGTCCATTTTGGTGGTTGAGTCTTGGCACCCTCATGTTTGGATTTGTTTTTATTTTCTTGTACAAGTCCTAGAGATAGGCTCAATAACACAAATAATATTTTTCATCCCATTTGTGCCCATTATTTCGTGTACTTGCAGTTCAAATTGAATTATATCTATTAAATGCCAAGAAATGCACTTAATGACTTAAATATAGCAAACGAGCCAAAAACATGCCAATTTTCTACATAAATGATTTAACGGTGTATTTTAAGTGTATAAAAAGGTACAAGGAAAACCTAGGAAAAATGAATTCAGATGTTTGCTTGAGCAAATTCAAATTTACCTCTATTTGCATATTATTGATATTTTATTTTTATAAAATCCAACTATGGTAAAAAAAATAAAACTTATTCTATTGGATACATATAGTTATTTTACAAATTTAGAAAAAAGAATCACTTAATTTGGACTTATAAATCAAAAGTTATTGGTATTTAATGATGCAGAGGTTAGTAGTGAAGTGTGTATATATGTGCACGCCGCTAGTAACTGGGTGTGTATATATGTGCACGCCGCTAGTAACTGGGTGTGTATATATGTGCACGCCACTAGTAATCCACTAGTAACTGGGTGTGTATATATGTGCATGCCACTAGTAATCCAGTTACTAGCGGCGTGTGTATTTGTGGGCACGCTGCTAGTAACTGGTCCAGCTTAATTTTTTTCCGAACGGATTGCTCAAGCTACTAGTAGCGTGTGCATATATGAGCACGCTGCTAGTAACTCAAGTACTAGGGGCGTGCAATTTGCACGCACGCTGCTAGTAGTTAGTTTAGTTTTTTTTCATTAAACAGATTGATCCAATTACTAGTGGCGTGTCGTTAGCCTGCACGCTACTAATAATAGCGTGTTAACAGTAGCGTGTGAACTTTAGGGCACGATGCTAATAACAAAATCCTATAAGGGGTTTTTCCTACTAGTGTCAGGGCGGAGAAGCCCCTGAAGTTGGTCCATGGCGACCTCTGTGGCCCGATCACGCCGGCGACGCCTGGCGGACGGCGCTACATGATGCTGCTGGTCGACGACCGCAGCCGGTACATGTGGGCGATGCTCCTCACCTCAAAGGACGAGGCGGAGTAGGCCATCGTCAAGTTCGAAGCTGCAGCGGAGGTGGAGTGCGACCACAAGGTGCACGTGCTGCGTACTGATCATGGCGGCGAGTTCACGTCGGCCACCTTCTACGAGCACTGCGTCGAGCAAGAGGTGCAGTGTCACCTCACCGCCCCATACTCGCTGCAGCAGAACGGCGTCGTCGAGCGGAGGAACCAGACTGTGCTCGGGATGGCACGCAGCATGCTCAAGGCCAATCTGGTGCCGAGCACGTATTGGGGGTGGCCGTGCTCACGGCCGTCTTCATCCTCAACCGCTCCTTCACGAGAAGCGTCGATGGCAAGACGCTTTATGATGCGTGGTACAGAAAGAAGCCAGACGTGTGCTTCCTCTGAGTCTTCGGGTGCGTCGGGCATGTAAAGACGGCACGCCCACACCTGAAGAAGCTCGACGACAGGACCACCCCGATGGTGTTCCTTGGTTGCGAGACGGGCTCCAAGGCGTACAAGATGAATGACCCCATCTCGAAGAGCGTACACGTCTCCCGCGACGTTGTCTTCGACGAGGAGACACGCTGGAACTGGGAGGCGCCAGGGGAGCAGCCAGCAAGCAGCTCCTTCACCGTGGAGTACCCGGTGTACTCCAGAATCGCTGCTCAGGCAGCGAAATCAGGTTCCCCGAGCAAAGGGTCCCCGAGCTCCAAGTTCCCGAGCACCAGCATCCCGGGCAGAGCGGCCTCGAGCTCAACGACCCCGGGTACAGCAACCCCGGGCAGAGCAGCTTCGGGCAGTAGCTCCCCGAGCACTAGCACCTCGGGCACAGCGTCCCCGGGCAGCGTGACCAGCGCTGCGCCGGTGCAGTTCATGACACCGCCGTCGACGCGGCCGGAACTGTTCGACGCCTATGACAGCACAGGTGCCCCACACCGGTACCGCCGCATGGAGGACCTTCCCAGCGGGCCTGCCGGACCACCACAACTGGCAGAGCACCTATCCAAAGGTGACGAGGTGCTGCATCTAATGGCCAGCGAGGAACCGACCATGTATGCTAAGGCGGAGCTCGAAGACTGCTCGCGCCGCGTGATGTTGGACGAGCTATCATCGATCGACGACAACTTCGTGGACACCCACTACTCTGCTGGCAGGGCGTCGAGCCATTGGGCTCAAGTGGGTGTACAAGGTGAAGAAGTACGAGCACGGTGCCATCGTCAAGCACAAGGCCCGGCTCGTCGCAAAAGGGTATGTGAAGCGTGCAGGCGTGGACTTCGAGGATGTTTTTGCGCCAGTGGCAAGACTCGAATCCGTGCGGCTGATCCTTGCACTAGCGGCGCACCGTGGATGGGAGGTCCACCACTGGACGTCAAGTCGGCGTTTCTCAATGGTAACCTCGAGGAGGAGGTTTACGTCACGCAGCCACCGGGGTGTCGTCGCCGAGAGTCACGAGCAGGGCGTGTACAGGCTACACAAGACCCTGTACGGGCTCCGGCAAGCACCGAGGGCATGGAACGCCAAGCTGGATGCGAGCTTGGCATCGCTCAGCTTCACTCCCAGCGCCTCAGAGCACGGCGTGTACTCACGAGGGACCGGTGATGCGCTGCTCATCATCGGCATCTACGTCGACGACCTCGTCATCGCCGGTGCTGAGCCACATGAGGTGCGCTGCTTCAACGAAGAGATGAAAACGCTCTTCAGCATGAGCGACCTCGGGCTGCTCTGGTACTACCTTGGGCTGGAGGTGAAACAGGAGCGTGGTCGCACCAATATCACTCAGGAAGCCTACGCAGGCAAGCTGCTCGAGCGAGCGGGCATGGAGGACGGCCACGCCACTCACTCCCCGATGGAGGCCCGCTGCAAGCTCAACAAGGAGAGCAAGGAGACGCCGATGGACGCAACCTTCTATCGAAACGTCATCGGCAGCCTGAGGTATCTCGTGCACACCCGGCCGGACATCTCGTTCGCCGTCGGTTTCCTGAGCAGGTTTGTGGAGGCACCAGCAAGCGATCATCTCGCGGCTGTCAAGCACCTGCTCCGTTACATCGCCAGCACACTCACGCACGGATGCGTGTATCGCCACGGCATTGGCGAGACCTTGGTCGGCTACAGCGACTCTGACCACGCCGGCGATGTGGACTCTAGGAAAAGAACCTCAGGCGTGCTGTTCTTCCTCGGGAGCAGTCCAATCAGCTGGCAATCGCTCAAGCAGAATGTTGTCACCACCTCTTCGTGCGAGGCAGAATACATCGCAGCGGCAACAGCGGCGTGCCAGGGGATTTGGCTGGCTCGCCTTCTCAGCGAGCTACTGAACCGAGGTGCCGCCCCTGCGATCCTCTATGTCGACAACAAGTCTGCCATCTCGCTGTGCAAGAATCCGGTACTTCATGACCGCAGCAAGCACATCGATCTCCGCTACCACTTCATATGTGATTGCGTCGAGAAGGGCACGATGGCTGTGGAGTTCATCGGAACCGGCGAGCAGAAGGCATATATTCTGACCAAGGCCCTTGGTCACGTTCGCTTCCAGGAGCTGCGCGGCAAGGTCGGGATCATCAACATCTCACCCCTCCGACAGGGTTGAGGGGGAGATTGTGGGCATCAACCCTGCTCGGGGATTACTCGTGCTCAGGAGGAGCACAAGTCCTCAGTGGGGAGCGTGGGGGAAGCCTGTCCATGTGCTAGTGTCAGTCAAGCACATGGAGCAGGTGGAATAGTGTTGGTACGGCTGTCAAGTGTGACTGGCCATACCGTAGTAGGTAGTTGGCAGACAAGACAGTACCTATCTTGTCCCCGCGTCAGGGAGCAGTTGGCTCCCCTGACCATAGTAGGTAGCTCCTGTACCTATAGTTGTATAGACAGAGGAAGAAATGAAATGGAAAAGCTCAGATGAGCTGAACACAAAAATCTCAGTGTCTTTCTCTCTCGCTCCCTTCTCTCTCGCTCGCTCATAAGCCCCGACCACCCCTGGGACAGCCCCGAGCACTCACTCCGGCGAGATCGGGCTAACAGGGGAGCCTTGGATGTCCTTCTTGTGGTCGGCTGCTTCCGCATGGGGCGAGACCGGCCACTGACGCTGGAACTGCACGACGGCGATGGCATCCTTGATCTCCCACGTGCTGCTGAATTTGGACGACCCAGCTGCGAGGACGGGCAGCATCCGCCAGGCGCAGTCGGCGAAGTTGAGGCACGTGGCACTTCTGGAGAGCGCGAGCAAGGCAGAGTCATGCGCTAGCGCCGCCATCTTGGTGGTGCGGAAGCTGGAAAGTGCCGAGCCAGAGCCTTGACTCCTTGGTGCTGCGCACGCGCACCTCGCACACCCATCGCCCGTACCGTCTCCGGTGCCGCACGCCGCCATACAACGGGTGGCACATCTCCTTGTACTTAATCTGCCCCGCCGGCCTCTTTGGCGACCCATGCTCTTGGTCCGACGGAGTGGCGGCGTCGGCGTCCATCTGTGGGGACCATAGAGCACCGAAGTGTGCAGCGTAACTAGCGGGGTAGCGCATGCCTCGACGCTATGGAAGAGGAACAAAGGGTGGTCACTCTCATGGCAAACTGGATTCTAATGGACAATCTGGGTTCTCGCTCTCACTCACACTAGCGAGCGAGCAGCAGGAAGCTTCGTACTTGTGATCTCTTCTTCAGTTTGCAAGCAATTCACTACTGGAAAAAGGTCATTGCCGAGTTCCATTCCTCGGGCTCATGGCAAAACGAGCTGTTTGCCGAGAACAAAACTCGGCAAAGTCGAGTACTCGGCACAGACTACCCTTCCCCGAGAGCCACGGAATCTGAACTCGGCAAAACAAAAAGACTCGGCTAACACACCGTTTGCCGAGAACTCACCACATGGGACTCGGCAAATAGCAGCCACGTGGCACGACCGTTCGGTGTTGACGGCTCCATGACGTCGGGGACACTTTTGCCGAGAGCCCCATACATGATACTCGGCAAAGATTTTCAAAATTCTTTTTTTACGTGCAGAAAATGTTTGCCGAGTCCACTGAGAAGAAACTCGGTATAGTTGTTATGCTGTTCCCAGGTTTGGTCACGTGTCCCGTTTTGCCGAGTTTTGTGGCTATCGGCAAATAATTATATTTACTTCTTTTAAACTACGAATGACCTTTGCCGAGTTCCACTGCTGCAAGCTTGCAAAACCACCTGTTGATGCTGGCAGGGGCAGTCAGGCGCCGCAGCTGCCGAGAGCTGCAATCGGTAAAGGTTACCTTTGCCGAGTTCAGTACTCGGCAAAATCTACCAGAAGTGCCTTTTATAGTTCAACTTCTCTTAAGCCCTGCAACTGAAAACATATATATTTTTAACAGGCATCACCATT
Organism: Elymus sibiricus; assembly: GCA_039707655.1. Lineage (NCBI taxonomy): Eukaryota > Viridiplantae > Streptophyta > Magnoliopsida > Poales > Poaceae > Elymus > Elymus sibiricus. The sequence goes on along the minus strand of CM077666.1, from coordinate 525,575,646 downwards.
TATACATCATATATAATCCTCACAAACTATCAACCTAGTCACATCACATACCAACAAGTTCACGAACTAATACCAACAACTTCACAAGTCCATACATAGTCCATACAACATAGAAAGTTCAAAGCTTAACATCAACTCCATGGATGCTTAACATAGTGACATAACCAACACAAAAGCATCGTGTGAGTCACCGACACGACCTCTCGACACTGAACATCAACTCCATGGACACGAGCTCTACGCTTGTGGAGGAGGAGGAGGGGGGACATGCCTCATAGCCTCGAGAGTTTCCCGAAACGCCTATAGGAGGAGGAGGAGGGACATGCCAGCGTTGTATCACAGTGGTCGATCGGTTAATATTGGTGGCTATATGGGAAAGTACTAACCTTGAACTCTGCCTCGAGCCTCTCTCTAGCCGCCACTTCTTCCTGCAGCCGTGCCGCCTGTGCGGCCTCGGCTTCCTCTCGTGCGGCTTGTTCTGCCTCCAACGCAGCCTATAGTATGTCATCATAGTCTCAGATATAGGTTGCAACACAAGAATGTAAAGACATGGGTATATATGAAAGCTACAAACCTGGAGCCGTGAAATCTCATGCGAATCAGCTGTCGGGCGACTCCTTATGAAGGGACTTGAGCTTGTGCTTTGCCCCCGGATCAGAGATAGCTTGGGATGCGAGGAGGTTGCGATCGCGCCATTGCAAGTGAGGTGGCGGCCACTCTTCTTCCCACCTCCTACCCTCATGACCAACTCCGGATCGGGTGGGTGCTTCATAGGATCAGCCTCCTTCCCATGCTTCTCCCGGTACACAGCTTTGTACGCTTCAAACCTCTCCTTGGCTGAGTCGTTGCAATACTCCTGGCCCTCCTTTCCCCTATGGACATGTGCCCACGCCTGCATGATGTTGACGTCGCCCCTAGGCTGTTCTCTCGCCTGCAAGAGAAACAATCATGATTAATAAACGTAGATGACCTAGAGACAAAATTGACATTGGGGTTGCACGTACCATTTTTTGCTGGAGAGCTATCAGGTTGAGGCTCCCCTGGACGTGTGACGGACACTTCATCCGCAGCCGCTCCCCCTTTTCACAATGTGCCGCGCCTGCCACTCGGGGTCGCACCACATATCCACTAACGCCTCCCAACAATCGGCTGGGATCCATGGCTCCCTCACCTACTCAGACAGAAGACATCATATGATGAATAAAAGGAACAAGCAGCTGCTGATGCAATTAGTAGCAAGCAGTGATGTTACTTACCGACAAGTACTCGTCCCAGTCCATATTGGTGTGGCAAGGAACAGACTTTTTCATCTTGTTCCCATCTGGATCCAGGGGCGAGCTCTCATCACGGCCAGGTACCTCACACTGTGCTTCATGTCGTAGAGATGCTGCCTGGCAACTTCCTCCACCATCAGGCATGCCTCATCCAAGTGCCCATCCTCATAGGTAAAGTGCTCCTACAACAATGCATATAGTAGTTAAATAATTACCAAGCATTGGATATGGACCAGTGCAGTGCCAAAGGTACTTACCCACAGATCTCGCTGGATCCGGTCGGCCTTCCTGTCACCTGGGTACTCGTCATCCGGGGCGGCTTTGTAGTGCTCCAAGTAAAAACTGGCAACGGCGGCTTCTTGGCATTCGGCTGGACCAAGCCGGGGAAGTGTGCCTTCACAAGAGTGCCAATGAGGTGATTCACCTGGCGCTTGTGTGAACCCGCTTGAACGAGGTGCCACTTACTGCACAATGAAAAGGAAGACCTTATGCTAGTTTTCAAATATTATATGTTAAATAACTTGTAAGATTGTCATTTACCTGTCTCCGCTAGGTCGAATAGCAGGCTGGCGCTTGGCAGGCGTGGGGTTTGGGACCTCCGATGGACCACACCCAGAGCGCTTACTCCTACCTGTAGAGCTGGAGGCAGACCCCAAGTCGTCCTCACGCACCATCTCCTCCGCCTCTTCCTCCTTGCCGGTAGCGTACGGATCGTGGTCACAGTGGTCTCCTGCGCTGCCTCCTCCTCCTCGGTAGCGTCGGATCATGGTCATCCATGGTGGAGGGTACAGAACCAGTCGAGGAAGAGTGGTCACGGCCACAGCTGCCGGAAAGCCTCAATGCTTTTCCAAATCGCTTCATGCTTGATGAAGCACCTGCTATAAGAAAGACAGAATAAACTTGTTATAGAATTTGCAGTAAAAGCTCTGTTATGAAAGTAATCTCTATACATATGGTATTGACGATTCAGTTAGAAGAAGAAACTTGAAAGGCCTTTATGAATAGATGTATGTCCTTTTGTATGCACACATTCAAGATAGGCATGCGTTGAAGATTGAAAGAAATTAGAAACAATGCTTATTGTACTAGTAGGGCCAACCGACCTACCTTACTACCTAGTAATGGGAGATGATACATGCTATTCATCTTACATCATATATCCACCCTTAGCTAATAGCTAGTTGTCTTCTATCAGACATCCGTCTCTCTAAGTAAACATTGTCTCTTTTATCATCCTACCCATAGTCATAGGAAAGTGCGGAAGTTCCCAACAAATTATGGAAGAGTAGTGGCAACGATGCTGTATGACTTGATACCATGAAATCTCATTAGATTCTATTAGGTACATTTGTTTGTCCATATCCTTCCCATGATTACCTACTTAGCTCTAAACTTTGTCTCCGAAAGTCACCTATCTCTCTAAGAAAATACCACTTAGCTCTAAACTGTTGATCCTAATTTCAGTCATCACCTCATCAAACACTAGAGATGAATAGCTTTATAACCACTTATAAGAAGAATTAATTCCAAATTTATAAGAACATATTTGGTCTTGTTTTGAACATTAACCGAAAAATTCCAAATTTATATGAACAGATCACTCACAGAGAGAGAGAGAGAGAGAGACGAATTGCTTACCTGGTGGCTGGTGGTTGCCGGAGAAGATGCGCCGCCCGCAGGCACCCCTCCTCTCCTTGTTCTTGCCTCCTGGACGAACACGGACGGGGGAGAGGCTCGCGGCGGTGGCGGTTGTGGGCGGCTAAGGGTTGCGGCGGCGGTGGGTGATCTGGATCAGAGAAGAGGTGTGAGAGAGAAAGAGGAAGGGGATCGTGCAGCTGGCGTGATCTAGGTTAGGGCGTTGCCAAGAATTGAAACTCGGGAACTCGCCAAATATGACATTTACCGAGATTCGTCTATTAAGCTCTCGGGAAAGTCAGCGTCCGCAGATCTAGGTCAAGGACATTTTCCGAGAGCTGTATATCGGGAGCTCGGTAAACATATTATTTTCCTTCCATTGCTTTCTTTGTTCTTTGTTTCTTTTTTATTTTCTTATTTCTTTCTTACATTATCTGTCAGGGATAAACCTAGTAGATACCAAACCCTACATCTGCTCTCACATCTCTCCTGTCTCTCCCGGCTATTATAGTAACACCCTTGTTCCATCTGGTGCCGCCGAGCCAACTCCTTCTTGGACTTGGCCTCTATTTGTGTTTGTCATGATCCTATGACCCAATCAGACACAAACAAGGACTACAAGTAACATGGGGTGGCCCCTGCCAAAGAAATGCTAGGTGTAGACGCCGTGGGACCCGCCGGAGAGGTGGGCACACGAAATCGCGCGTTGAAGTGTTGGAATCACTCCTCCTTTTGCATGGGGTCCTAACATGGTTATACTAGGGTGGTTTGATGATGGAAAAGCGAATGCACAACTTTGAGGTGGCACCTCCTTTACAAACCGGACCATCCCGCAGGAAGATCCAGGGCTTCAGTGCGAACCTCCCCTTTCCGATGCCGCCGGGAGACTCCTGCTTCACTAGTACAAAACAGGGCATTGGTCCACCCCTGAGAAGCCCATTAGTCCCGGTTCACTCACAAACCGGGACCCATGGGGGCATCGGTCCCGGTTCGTGAGGCCAGGGCGCCGGCCGGGCCTCGTGGGCCATTGGTCCCGGTTCGTCAGACCCCTTTTGTCCCGGTTCTAGACACGAACCGGGACCAATGCGCCTCGCTCCTGGCCCATAACCATTGGTCCCGGTTTGTGGCTGGAACCGGGACAAAAGGTGACCCCTTTTGTCCCGGTTCCAGCCACGAACCGGGACCAATGCGCCTCGCTCCTGGCCCACAACCATTGGTCCCGGTTTGTGGCTGGAACCGGGACCAATGGTTGGCCTATATATAGCCCCCGCCCGCGAGCAGAGCAATGCATTGCTCTGTTTTTTTGCCCGGCCGTGGGAGAGCTTTTGTGGTGCTCTAGCTCACCTCCTATGCACATGAGGTGTTCGATGAAATGCCCGGGCCACACTTAAGCTTTCTCCTCTCGAAGCTCCTTCTCCAAGCTCCATTTTCCTCAAGATTTGTCTAGGTTTGGCGGTCCGTCCTGTCCCGTCCCCGTCCTCACCGCCGTCGATCGCCCGCTCCCATCTCGGCGCCGGCAACACCGTGGTTAGCCTCTTCTTCTTATCTTCTTTCTAAAAGAAAAAAGTTCTTACTTGTGTGTTTTAATTAGATGCTCTAGAGAGTTATATGTTGTTCAATAATAAGAACTATATAACGCACGCAGATGAACCGGCAATGGATGTACGGTGACCGACGCACCTCCGAGTATATTAAGGGCCTGCATAATTTTCTCGAAGCGGCTGAGGCAAACAAGCAGAATGGTTTTATGCATTGTCCATGTACTGTCTGTGAGAATACGAAGGCTTTCTCCAACTCTAAAACCCTTCACTTCCACCTGCTTGAGAAGGGTTTTATGCCACACTATAATGTTTGGACCAAGCACGGAGAAAGAGGGGTTATGATGGAAGACAACGAAGAAGAAGAGGATGATGACAACTACCCGCCCCCTGAATACGGTGATGCTGCAATGGGGGAAGCTGAAGATCAAGAGGAACCAGACGATGTGCCCGATGATGATCTTCGCCGGGTCATTGTTGATGCACAGAGAGAATGCGAAAGTGAAAGGGAGAAGTTGAAGTTCGATCGCATGTTAGAGGATCACAAAAAAGGGTTGTACCCAAATTGCGAAGATGACAACAGAAAGCTCGGTACCACACTGGAATTGCTGCAATGGAAGGCAGACAATGGTGTATCTGACAAGGGATTTAGTTCGCTGCTGAAAATAATGAAGAAGAAGCTTCCAAAGGATAACGAATTGCCCGGCAGTACGTACGAAGCAAAGAAGGTTCTATGCCCTCTAGGATTGGAGGTGCAGAAGATACATGCATGCCCTAATGACTGCATCCTCTACCGCAGTGAGTACGAGGATTTGAACGCATGCCCGGTATGCGGTGCATTGCGGTATAAGATCAGACGAGATGACCCTGCTGATGTTGAGGGCGAGCGTCCCAGGAAGAGGGTTCCTGCCAAGGTGATGTGGTATGCTCCTATAATACCACGGCTGAAACGTCTGTTCAGCAACAAAGAGCATGCCAAGTTGATGCGATGGCACAAAGAAGACCGTAAGAAAGACGGGAAGTTGAGAGCACCCGCTGACGGGTCGCAGTGGAGAAAAATCGAGAGAAGGTGGGGGGACTTTGCAGGTGACGCAAGGAACGTATGGTTTGGTTTAAGTGCAGATGGCATTAATCCTTTTGGGGAGCAGAGCAGCAATCATAGCACCTGGCCCGTGACTCTATGTATCTATAACCTTCCTCCTTGGTTGTGCATGAAGCGGAAGTTCATTATGATGCCAGTGCTCATCCAAGGCCCTAAGCAACCCGGCAATGACATTGATGTGTACCTAAGGCCATTAGTTGAAGAACTTTTACAGCTGTGGAATGGAGATGGTGTACGTGTGTGGGATGAGCACAAACAGGAGGAATTTGACCTACATGCGTTGCTGTTTGTAACCATCAACGATTGGCCTGCTCTCAGTAACCTTTCAGGACAGACAAACAAGGGATACCACGCATGCACACACTGTTTAGATGACACCGACAGTATATATTTGGACAAATGCAGGAAGAATGTGTACCTGGGGCATCGTCGATTTCTTCCGACCAACCATCAATGTCGAAAGAAAGGAAAGCATTTCAAAGGTGAGGCAGATCACCGAAGAAGCCCGCCTTCCGTACTGGTGATCAGATACTTGATATGGTCAATGATTTACAAGTAATCTTTGGAAAGGGTCCTGGCGGACTATCTGTTCCGACTGACGATGCGGGACACGCACCCATGTGGAAGAAGAAATCTATATTTTGGGACCTACCCTATTGGAAAGACCTAGAGGTCCGCTCTGCAATCGACGTGATGCACGTGACGAAGAATCTTTGCGTGAACCAGCTAGGCTTCTTGGGAGTGTATGCGAAGACAAAAGATACACCGGAGGCACGGGAGGAACAACAACGTGTGCATGAAAAAGACGGCATGCATCCAAAGCAGTATGAAGGTCCTGCCAGCTACGCTCTTACCAAAGAAGAGAAGGAAATCTTCTTTGAATGCCTGCTCAGTATGAAGGTCCCGTCTGGCTGCTCGTCGAATATAAAGGGAATAATAAATATGGCAGAGAAAAAGTTCCAGAACCTAAAGTCTCATGACTGCCACGTGATTATGACGCAACTGCTTCCGGTTGCATTGATGGGGCTTCTACCGGAAAACGTTCGATTAGCCATTGTGAAGCTATGTGCATTCCTCAATGCAATCTCTCAGAAGGTGATCGATCCAGAAATCCTATCAAGGTTAAGGAGTGATTTGGTGCAATGTCTTGTTAGTTTCGAGCTGGTCTTCCCACCATCTTTCTTCAATATCATGACGCACGTCCTAGTTCATCTAGTCGACGAGATTGTCGTTCTGGGCCCTGTATTTCTACACAATATGTTCCCCTTTGAGAGGTTCATGGGAGTCTTAAAGAAATATGTTCGTAACCGCGCTAGGCCAGAAGCAAGCATCTCCATGGGCCATCAAACAGAGGATGTCATTGGGTTTTGTGTTGACTTCATTCCTGACCTTAAGAAGATTGGTCTCCCTCAATCGCGGTATGAGGGGAGACTGACTGGAAAAGGCACGCTAGGAGCGGACTCAATAATATGTAGGGACGGGCATTCTTGGTCTCAAGCACACTACACAGTTCTACAGAATTCTACCTTGGTGACCCCGTATGTCGATGAACACAAGAATATTCTGCGCTCCAAACACCCGGAGCAGTGTGACGACTGGATTACTTATGAACACATCAGGACTTTCGGCAGTTGGTTGCAAACACGTCTCATGGGTGACAACACTGTTTCTGATGAGCTGTACTCGTTGGCCAGGGGACCATCTTCGACTGTATTGACTTACAAAGGGTACGAGATAAATGGGAATACATTTTACACGATCGCCCAAGATCAAAAGAGCACCAACCAAAACAGCGGTGTCCGCTTTGATGCAGCAACCAAGAGGGGAAAGGACACATATTATGTTACATAGTGGACATATGGGAACTTGACTATGGACATGATTTCAAGGTCCCTTTGTTTCAGTGCAAATGGGTCAATCTGTCAGGAGGCGGGGTACAGGTAGACCCACAGTACGGAATGACAACAGTGGATCTCAACAATCTTGGGTACACAGACGAACCATTCGTCCTAGCCAATGATGTGGCACAGGTTTTCTATGTGAAGGACATGTCTACCAAACCGAGAAAAAGAAAAGATAAGGAAGCGAATACATCATACGATGAGCCAAAGCGCCACATAGTTCTTTCAGGAAAAAGAGACATCATGGGATTGGAGGGCAAGACAGACATGTCTGAAGATTATGAAAAGTTTCATGAAATTCCTCCCTTCAAAGTCAAGGCTGACCCAAGCACCCTGTTAAACGATGAAGATTATCCATGGTTACGGCGCAATAAGCAAAGGACACAAGCGAAGAAAAAGTGAAGACTTTCTCTCCACAACTATATCATTGTAGTTACATGTGAAGAAATTAAATGCCTTTTGTAACAGATGAGTTTTCGTCCAAAACCCTGATACTTCGAAAGAGATTGTCCGTAACCCTCTCAACTTTTTAGCACATGCTATGTGGGTGAAATGATGATACCATGCCAACTTTCAACCTGTTCAGAGTTCATTTGTAGTGCTTTTCAATTTAGCTTAAAAAAATCAGTAAATGCATGAAAAATAGGAAATGAAGTCAGAAAGGGTTGAAAATTGATGATGTGGCTTTGAATGGTGCATTTTGAACACACAAAAAGTCTAGAGTTCAAATAAGTTCAAAAAAATGAAATCCCTTTGTAACAGATGAGTTTTCGTCCGAAACCATGATACTTCGAAAGAGATTGTCCATTTTGTACATGAAGTGCATCCAGTTTTTGCCGTAACCCTCTCAACTTTTTAGAACATGCTATGTGGGTGTAATTATGATACCATGCCAACTTTCAACCTTTTCAGAGTTCATTTGAAGTGCTTTTCAATTTCAGGGTCATTTAGCTCAAAGAATGAACTAATAGCAAAAAGAATGAACTAGAAAACCTTTATGAAACTGTAATAGCAAAAATAATGAACTAAAAATAATTAATTAAAAAATTCTGTTATGATCAACTAAAATAAAACTATAATATTCTTCCATAGCAAAAAGAATCAACTAAAAAGCTTTTATAAAACTCTAATAGCAAAAGGAATCAACTAAAAATATTTTATAAACCTCTAGTATTTATGAAACTAAAATTATATAAAATTTATGCAACTAAAGTTATCAAAGTATTTTTTGTTCAAAACATTAATAGCAAAAAGAATTTTCATAAAGAATTTTTTTAGAAACTTTAATAGCAAACTAAAATAACAAAATCTGTTTTTGGTTAAAACAGACATTTAAAATTACCTAAAAATTACCAAATTGAATATAATGATAAAACACAGCAATATTAAATAGCAGGAAAAAGAATCACTCAAAAATCTATTTTTATAGTAAAGTTATTCACAAACTAGTGATTCACACCAATTTAAAAGAATTCAAATTTAAACTATTCAAATTTGGAAACTAATGGCACTAACAGAAAGTTTATAATTTTTGTAACCTAAAAGCAAAAAGAATCACTGAAAAACTGTAAGTAGAAACAAAAGAAAATAAATAAAGCAAAAAAGAAAACAAAAAAAGTAGAAAAAAATTAAAAAAAATGCCGCCTAATGGGCCACCACGGCCTGAATACGACTAGAAACCCAACCATCTAGTTGGGACAGGATTCAGGCCCGCAGAAGGCCCACAAGGTCCACAGGCAGAGGTGTGTGCGATTAGGCCCGTAAGCCTGCTGTTGAGAGGAGCTCGAGAGGGCTGGCGCAGCAGCGCTTATAAACCACTCTCGAGCCCTCTCAGCTAGCGAGGTGGGACTAAACTTTTGGCCCCGGGCAGCACCACCCTTTAGTCCCGGTTGGTGGAACCAACCGGGACCAATGCCCACCTTTGGTCCCGGTTGGTGGCACCAACCGGGACCAATGCCACCCTTTAGTCCCGGTTGGTGCCACCAACCGGGACCAAAGGTCTCTGCTTCCCGCCCTTTGGGCTGACGAAAAGAGACCTTTGGTCCCGGTTGGTGGCACTAACCGGGACTAAAGGTGGGCATTGGTCCTGGTTGGTGCCACCAACCGGGACCAATGCTTCTTGTATATAAGAAAGCCCTTAGAAAATTTCAGTTTTCATCTACCAGTTGCCCCGAGCCGCCGTCCTCGTCCCCGTCGCCTCCCCGTCGCCTCCCCGAGCCGCCGTCTTCGTCGCCGGCCCCGTCGCCTCCGCGAGCCGCCGTCCTCGTCCTCGTCGCCACAGTCCTCGTCCCCGTCGCCGCCGTCCTCGTCGCCTCCCCGTCGCCTCCCCGAGCCGCCGTCCTCGTCCCCGTCGCCGCCGTACTCGTCCCCGTCGCCTCCCCGAGCCGCCGTCCTCGTCCCCGTCCCCGTCGCCTCCCCGAGCCGCCGTCCTCGTCCCCGTCGCCGCCGTCCTCGTCTCCATCGCCGGCCTCCAGCCTTCGCCGCCCCCCCAGTGAGCCCCCCTGCTCCCCGTCACCGCGTATATGTGTGTATATGTTCATGTATATGTTTTTTTTCGGGCATGTATATGTGTATATGTTCATGTATATGTTTTCTTTCATTTATGTATATATGTTCATGTATATGTGTGTATATGTTCATGTATATGTTTTTTTTCATGTATATGTATATATGTTCATGTATATGTGTGTATATGTTCATGTATATGTGTGTATATGTTCATGTATATGTTTTTTTTTTCATGTATATGTATATATGTTCATGTATATGTGTGTATATGTTCATGTAAAAAGTCTTCGTTGTTTTTCGTATGTACGAAAATGTAGAGTGAAAACAAAAACAAACATATAAGAAAAAACAAAGGAAAAAATGAAGAAGGAAAAGAAAACCGCCCGGCCCGACCACCACCGCATTTTCATAAAGTTTTTCCACCGAGTCCACGTCGCACCGAGCACCCGCGGCGAAGCAAGTCTTTTTTTGAAGGTAGTTATTTTGTTAAATGAAAATGTTGGCATCGGCTCTATCATCACGTTGGCATCGGCTCTATCTATCAACAAGGCCACGGGAGCACCCCGGCCCCCTATCATCACGTTGGCATCGGCTCCCCGAGAGCTTTCCAACGGATCCGGAATGTAAGTCGTTGTTGATATACCCCCTCCCCGATAACTTCGACATGAGGGGGGGGGGTCGATATACCCCCTCCCCGATAACATTTTTTTCTAAGTTACTAAGGTAAAATGTTCACCCCCCTCTCGATATACCTGGCGACCAACTCTCGAGGCCACCCAAACCCTAGAAAAAAAGCGTTGTCGATATACCCCCTCCCCGATAACATTTTTTTTCTAAGTTACTAAGGTAAAACCCCGACGCCTCCCGCCGTGCCCCCCTGCCCCTGCCCCGACGCCGCCCCCAGTGAGCCCCCCCTTCCCCCGCGCTGTCGCCACTGCTCTGCTTGCCGCGCCGTGCCCCTGCTCTGCTTGCCGCGCCGCCGCCGCCACCGCCGCCCCGGCCGGATCTGCCTTTTTTTGTATGTATATGCAGTATGTATGTATGTATGTATGGATGCTGTATGTATGTATGTATGTATATGCAGTATGTATGGATGGATGGATGATCCATAGAAAGTTTTTATATATGCATTGATACAATTTTATTTTTGTTCATAGATTTTTTTTTGTTCATAGATGTAAGTTTTTTTTGTTTATTGAAAGTTTTTATATATGAGCAATGATGATCCATAGAAAGTTTTTATATATGCATTGATATATGAGCAATGATGATCCATAGAAAGTTTTTATATATGCATTGATACAATTTTATTTTTGTTCATAGATGTATGCTTTTTTTTTATAGAAAGTTTTTGTCATGAGGGGGGACGTCGGACATGCATGAGAGAGAGGCGGTCCGCTCGTCGGACATGTCATGTGGATTTTTTTTGTTCATATAGAAAACTCCGGTAGCTTCGACATGAGGGGGGGAGACGTCGATCAACCCCCTCCCGCCCCTACCCGTAAAAGTTAAAATGTTCATATATTCAAAATGAGTTAAAATGAGTTAAAAGTTACTTACTCCCGGTCCGCTCGCCCGACCAACTCTCGAGGCCACCTGTACCCCCTCCCCGATAACTTCGACATGAGGGGGGACGTCGGACATGAGGGGTGAGCGTCGTTGTCGTCTACCCCCTCCCCGATAACTTCGACATGAGGAGGGACGTCGGACATGACATGAGGGGTGAGCGTCATTGTCGTCTACCCCCTCCGGTAACATAGATAACTCCGGTAACATAGATTTATCAAGAATACCCCCATTATGGATGTGCACAAGTTGATCCATTTTTTTTTTCTGATCTCATCTATATATATATTCTTCTATATTTGCAGAAACTATGGATCAAAGAGACTTGGAACAAGAACAGTTGTTGGGGGAGATAATCCTCGCCGGAGGTGATGCTGTCTTGTCGTTTCTCAATGACACCGATGGAACAATGGAGGAGGAAGGACATGATCATGATGGCTCCGGAGGTGCTGACTAGCTAATTGATGCATTAATTGTTTTGGTATGTACATATATTAACTCTTCTTTCTTCTTTTATAGCCCTCCGGATCGAGCCAAACTTCGGTAACGAGAAGAGGCCCGAAGAAGAGGTTGCGCAAGGATGAAAGGTTCACGATCACAGCACTCGCGGACGATGGCCTACCGATTGAACCCAAGCGGACCAAGGACGCATTTTCTGCTCAGTGCGGAGCTATTGTTAGGGACAACATCCCGATCAGCATCAAGCAATGGAATAAGCCTAAGGACGACGCCCCTAAAGGTGATTATGTCTCCGATAGACAGAAAGATGATCTTTGGACCTTGCTGAAGGCAAATTTCACCCTACCGCCAGAGGAGGATCCGAATAAGCCCGTTATAGAGCCACTGGACAAGGCGTGTACTCTTAAGAAGATGGCAGATCTATTCAGGAGGTGGAAGAAGGAGTTGAAATCAAAGTTTGTCGACAAAGGTGAGACTCCAGAATTCATCGGCCGATTTGAGAAGATAAGAGATCACTGGCCCGCATTTGTGGCCTACAAGACATCAGACAAGAGTAAGAAAATGTCAGAGACAAACAAGAACAACGCTGCAAAGAAGCAGTATCACCATCACACGGGGTCAGGTGGCTACCTCAAAGCCCGGCCATTGTGGGACAAAGCTGAGAATGACCTGATTGCTAAAGGGGTCGAACCAGAGACATTGAAATGGCCACACCGTTCAAGGACTTGGTTTTTCGGGGTTGGGGGAACTTTGGACCCTGAAACAGGGAAGTGCCGTTGGACGGAAGAGCAACTTGCAATACCCGTCACGAAGCTTCAGAAGTATATCACCGCAGCGCAGGAAGGGACGTTCATTCCCGACAGAGAGAAGGACGAGCTGACTGAGGCCCTAGGGAATGCTGAGCACCCCGGACGAACACGAGGCACACCAGGCTCCGTTCCGTGGAAGTTTGGGTTTCCCGACGCAGGCGGTTACAGAAGCCGAGAGAGAAAGAGGAAAGCGGAGCTGAGCGACATGCAGAAGATGAGTGCAAGACTACAAAAGCTAGAGGAAGCTGAGAGCCAGTGAGCTGCCGGCCAACTATCTCAGTGGCACGAAGCTACCCCAGAAGCTACCCCGCCATCTCAGCGGAGAAGCAGCGTGGCTTCCACGGAGCCCGTTCAGACTGACTTCACGGAGCCTATCTACCCCGTGGATACTATCACGGAGGCTCAAAATTGCGAGCTTATGAAGAAATGCCATAACCTCACTTTCAAGGCGGCTCTCGGCTCTGTTGCACCTCCTCAACCCAACGGAACTTTTCACTGCCTTCCGATTCCACATGGCTATGCTGTTGTGATGGTGGATGAAGTAATGGAGGGATTTGAGGAGCTCGAGCTTTACCACTCTACAGGTGAAGGGGAGAAACAGCTGGTTCGTGCTGTGAGGAGTACATGTCTATGGCAGAAGGAGTACATCAATCTTCCAAACTGGACGCCTCCGCCTCCTCCTCCTCCTCTGGTGAGTCAGGGCACTCCGCCTCCTCCTCCTCCTCCTCCTCCGGCGAGTGATCAGGGCACTCCGCCTCCTTCTCCGGCTCCTCCGACGCGTGAGGGCACTCCGCCTCCTCCTTCGCCTACTCCGGCGCGTCGGAGCAGTCCGCCTCCTCCTCCGCCTCGTCAGCAACGGCGGAAGACAGACGCCACCGGTCCGGCTCCTCCGGCGCGTCGGAGCACTCCGCCTCCTTCTCAGCCTCGTCAGCAACGACGGAACAGAGACGCCGCCGCTCCGGTAGCTAGCAGTACAAGTAGAGGCGGGAGGGAATTCAGATACGGTCCATCTCTCAAGCCTCTGGAAAAGTTACCATATGAGAGGACCGAGTCTGAAAACGAGGGGATATGTTGTGCCCAAGTGAGGGACCATTTTGCAAAGAAAACTCCACCTCCGAAGGAGAAGCTAGATCCGGTGAAAGTGAAGCGCACTATCGATGCCCTGAAGCGACCACCACCGCCTCCGCCGCAATCCAACTATGACCGCATTATTCAAAAGACATATGATGAAGCGCGGCGGTCGGGAAGTACTTCAAGTGATGCAAGGTTAGCAGAACGAAGAAGTGGGAAAACAATTCCCCAGCTCGGCGAACAGGAGAAGAAATCGTGCCGCCCGCTCAAGGTGTCTAGCGATATCGTCGCTAATCATCCGGGGATGGTGCTCGGTACCAATCCTGGTGATTACTTGGGGGATGATGTAATTTTTGAAATGGCTGAGGTACCAAAAGAAGAATATAAATACGTGCACGGGAAGCCTCTCGTCAAACCTGATCATCCTCCTTTAACAACGATGATGTACAAATTGCATGAGTGGTACTTGGAAACCTGCAGGAAGAATGGGTCTGATAGTTTGCTGGTGAGAATTAAAGATGAGCACGACCTCATTGGAGTCGACCTGATGCCTGTTGAATTTGTGGAGTTATTTCAGTTATTCAATCAAAAGGCCCTCGACAAACAAATCATGACTTGCTACTGTCTGTAAGTATTACTTCTGTAATTAAGTCTCTAGCTCAACTCGTTCATTGCATGTATATATAATTATCCTCACTATATTATGCAGATTGAAGATCTTCGAATGCCCAAAAAAACAAATCTATGACATTGGGTTCATTAGCCCAAATACCGTAAATGAATGGGCGGTACAAGAAAGAGTTAAAGATACCGAGGAAAACTTGCTAAAAGCGTTCCTTCGACATCAAAACAAAAGGGAAATACTTTTTCCTTACAACTCCAAGTGAGTGTTACTGTCTTGTGCATATTCGGTTTCGCTTACTCGAGGTTAAGTACTGTAATTGATGAGTTATGCGTGCGCAGTTTCCACTATATTCTGCTATCCATTAAGCTTGACGGGGGAGTAGTAACTGTCTTTGACTCGAGACGTAAAGATCCCAAGGATTATGCGGACATGACTGCAATGCTCCAGAAGTAAGTTCAATCAATACCGGGACCATATCGACAACTTTCGTTCATTTCCTGATATCAAGTAATCATTTTCTTTGCCTGGCAGGGTTTGGAAACAGTTCACCGGACAGGTTCCGGGTCTGAAGAACGAGCTGCGATTTACACACCCCAAAGTAAGTAGTACTAGCTAGTTCCGCGCATCTCTCATTGATTCCAGTTTCATCAATACCATTATCATGCTTGATTATCAGTTTGATTGAACTCTATTCTCGTAAAGTTCTTGTGGCAGGAACCCGGGAATAATTTATGTGGATACTACGTTTGCGAGTACATTCGCCACAGGACCTCTGAGCGGGGCAGATCTGAAGAACAATTTGAAGTATGTAAACAATATTCACAATTTTTTTTATTACCATCAATTGTGTTGAGTTTCATTCATATATATGTATTGACCCCCTTCTTTAAATTAGATCTGGCAGATGCGGGATGAACTCCTACCACATGATCGCATACGAGCAATTCAAGAGGAATTGGCGGGATTCTTTCTTGACCACGTCATACATGAAAAGGGAGAATACCATGCGGAAATTCAATGGGAGTTTAGCGCTTGATGATGTCAGGGATGTTATATTGTATATATGTAGTAGCGTCGGATAGATTTACGAAAACTTGTTGTTCGAACAAGCACGGAGAAAGAGAGGTCACTTCTCTTTGTATATGTTCATGACGATCTTGTGTAATTAATGGTTTCCTTCATTTGCTTACTAGCTAGCGTCGAGTTCTCTCTATATGTAGTAGCTAGCGTCGACCAAGCACGGAGAAAGAGAGGTCACTTCTCTCTATTAGCTAGCTAACACAATATGAAACCCCTAAACCCTCCAAAACCCCTAAACCCCCCCCTTTCAAAAAATAAAACAAAAACCCCAGCGCCTTTTGGTCCCGGTTGGTGTTACCAACCGGGACTAAAGGTCCTCCTGCCTGAGTGCTGCGAAGCGGCCACGTGGAGCTCCTTTAGTCCCGGTTGGTGTTACCAACCGGGACTAAAGGTCCTCCTGCCTGGGCTCCCCACAGCAGCCACGTGGAGCCCCTTTGGTCCCGGTTCGTAAGCGAACCGGGACTAAAGGTTTTGGGCTTTAGTCCCGACCCTTTAGTCCCGGTTCCAGAACCGGGACTAAAGCCCCTCTGGAACCGGGACTAATGGGCCTTTTTCTACTAGTGCTTGGACTTGGCCTCTATTTGTGTTTGTTATGACCCTATGACCCCATCCAACACAAACAAGGATTACAAGTAACATGGGGTGGCCCCTGCCGAAGAAACGCTAGGTGTAGGCGCCGTGGGGCCCGCTAAAGAGGGGGACGCCCGAAATCGCGCGTTGAAGTGTCGGAACCACTCCTCCTTTTGCATTGGGTCCTAACATGGGTATACTAGGGTGGTTTTATGACACAAAAGCCAATGCACAACCTTGAGGTGGCACCTCCTTCACATAACAGACCATCCCGCAGGAAGATCCAGGGCTTCAATGCGAACCTCCCCCCTTCCGGTGCCGCCGAGCCAACTCCTGCTTGGACTTGGCCTATCTTAGGGTTTGTCATGATCCTATGACCCAATCCAACACAAACAAGGACTTCAAGAAACATGCATGGCCCATGCCGAAGAAACGCTAGGGGTAGATGCCGCGGGGCCCACCAGAGAGGGGGCGCTCGAAACCGTGCGTTGAAGTGTCGGAACCACTCCTCCTTTTGCATGGGGTCCTAACATGTGTATACTAGGGTGGTTTGATGAGGGAAAAACCAGTGCACAACCTTGAGGTGGCACCTCCTTCACAAACCGGATCATGCCGTAGGAAGATCCAGGGCTTCGGTGCGAACCTTCCCCCTTCGGGTGCCGTTGACCCAATTAATGCTTGGACTTGGCCTTTCTTTCGGTTTGTCATGATCCTATGACCCAGTCCAACACAAACAAGGACTACAAGTAACATGGGGTGGCCCCTGCCGAAGAAATGCTAGGGGTAGACGCCACGGGGCCCGCAGGAGAGGAGGGCGCTCGAAACCGCGCATTGAACTGTCGGAACCACTCCTCCTTTTGCATGGGGTCCAAACATGGGTATACTAGGGTGGTTTGATGCGGGAAAAGTCAGTGCACAACCTTGAGGTGGCACGTCCTTCACAAACCGGACCATCCCGCAGGAAGGTCCAGGGCTTCAGTGCGAACTTGCCCCCTTCCGGTGCCGCCGACCCAACTCATGCTTGGACTTGGCTTCTCTTTGGGTTTGTCATCATCCTATGACCCAGTCCAACACAAACAAGGACTACAAGTAACATGCGGTGGCCCCTGCTAAAGAAACGCCAGGGGTAGACATCGCGGGGCCCGCTGGAGAGGGGGGGGCGCTCGAAACCGAGCGTTGAATTGTCAGAACCACTCCTCTTTTTGCATGGGGTACAAACATGGGTTTACTAGGGTGGTTTGATGAGGGAAAATCCAGTGCACAACCTTGAGGTGGCACCTCCTTCACAAACCGGACCATAGCGCAGGAAGGTCCAGGGCTTCAGTGCGAACTTCCCCCCTTCCGGTGCCGCCGACCCAACTCATGCTTGGACTTGGCCTCTGTTTGGGTTTGTCATGATCCTATGACCCAGTGCAACACAAACAAGGACTACAAGTAACATGGGGTGGCCCCTGCCGAAGAAACTCTAGGGGTAGACACCACGGAGCCCGCAGGAGAGCGGGTGCTTGAAACCGCGCGGTGAAGTGTCGGAACCACTCCTCATTTTGCATGGGGTCCAAACATGGGTATACTAGGGTGGTTTGATGAGGGAAAAACCAGTGCACAACCATGAGGTGGCAACTCCTTCACAAACCGGACCATGGCGCGGGAAGATTCAGGGCTTCAGTGCGAACCTTCCCCCTTCCGGTGCCGCCGACCCAACTCATGCTTGGACTTGTCCTCTCTTTGGGTTTGTCATGATCCTATGACCCAGTCCAACACAAACAAGGACTACAAGTAACATGCGGTGGCCCCTGCTAAAGAAACGCCAGGGGTAGACATCGCGGGGCCCGCTGGAGAGGGGGGGCGCTCGAAACCGAGCGTTGAATTGTCAGAACCACTCCTCTTTTTGCATGGGGTACAAACATGGGTATACTAGGGTGGTTTGATGAGGGAAAATCCAGTGCACAACCTTGAGGTGGCACCTCCTTCACAAACCGGACCATAGCGCAGGAAGGTCCAGGGCTTCAGTGCGAACTTCCCCCCTTCCGGTGCCGCCGACCCAACTCATGCTTGGACTTGGCCTTTGTTTGGGTTTGTCATGATCCTATGACCCAGTGCAACACAAACAAGGACTACAAGTAACATGGGGTGGCCCCTGCCGAAGAAACGCTAGGGGTAGACACCACGGAGCCCGCGGGAGAGCGGGTGCTTGAAACCGCGCGGTGAAGTGTCGGAACCACTCCTCCTTTTGCATGGGGTCCAAACATGGGTATACTAGGGTGGTTTGATGAGGGAAAAACCAGTGCACAACCATGAGGTGGCTACTCCTTCACAAACCGGACCAGGGCGCGGGAAGATTCAGGGCTTCAGTGCGAACCTTCCCCCTTCCGGTGCCGCCGACCCAACTCATGCTTGGACTTGGCCTCTCTTTGGGTTTGTCATGATCCTATGACCCAGTCCAACACAAACAAGGACTACAAGTAACATGCGGTGGCCCCTGCCGAAGAAACGCTAGGAATAGATGTCATGGGGCCCGCCGGAGAAATCGCGCGAGGAAGTGTCGGATGTAGGCACATTGAGTTTGGCATCTAGTAGTTTTTTTCCTGACAAATAATGTAAGAAAGAATATATAAGAAAATAAAAAAGAAGCAAACTTTTCCGAGTTTCCGATATCCGGCGCTCGGCAAAGGTCCTTGACCTAGATCCGGGAGGCAGAACTTTCCGAGTTCCCGATATCCGGCTCTCGGGAAGGGTCCTTGTCCTAGATCCGGGGGTTGACTTTTCTGAGTTCCCGATATCCGGTTCTCAGGAAAGGTCCTTGACCTAGATCCGGGCAGCATACTTTTTCGAGTTCCCGTTATGCGTCTCATGGGAAAGGCCTTCGTTTCTGAATATTCTTGTAATAGCTCTCGGAAAACATTGGGCGGGGGGAATTAACAACAATTTCCCCCCAGCGCGCGCTTTCTCTCTTCTCCAAATTTCCCCGCACCTGGTCCCGCCTCCCTCTGTCCCCGCCGTGCGCACCGCACCCCTCTCCTCCGCCCACTCTGCTGCCTCGATCGTGTCTGGCCACCGAAAGCCCAATCAGGAGCTCAGGGAGGCGGCCCCATCCCTTCCTCCTCCACTACACATCCTGGCCTCCTCTGCCACCCATCTCCTCCTTCGCCGCCGCTCATCCCCTCTTCGGCCGTCCACATCCCGGCCTCCTCTGCCGTCCATCCCCTCCTCCTCCACCACCGATCACCTCCTCCTCTCCCGGCCCATCCACTCCTCCTCTGCCCGGCCCGCCCCTACCTCTCTCATTTTTCCACTTCCTTGCCCCTGCTCCCCTGCCCTGCCACTGCCTCCTCTCTCCTCGCCGATCGCCGGAGGTGAGCCTCTCCTCTTTTTTTTCTTTCGAATTTTAGCTAGTGTATTTGTTTAGTTTAGTTTAGCTAATGTATTTTAGCTAGTGTATTTTTTAGTTTAGCTAATGTACTAGTGAGTGTGTGTGTGTGCTGGTGGTGTGTGTGTGTGAGTGTGTGTGTGTTGGGGTGTGTGTGTGTGTGTGTGAGGCATGAAAGAAACAAAATGTTAAGAAAAGTAAAAGCCATGAATTTTGAGAAAGAAGAGAGGATAGATTGAGATGCTTGTATCAATGGAATGTCATGGTCATATGCTTATGTGAATTTTTGCTAGTCTGTGTGCTCGGCAATGTGCAAGGTGTTTGCGAGAGTTACATACATATGGTTGATGCTATGCTTGACACCACTATGTTCCTTCGTGCAGGATAGGCACCGAGGTTGATATCCGGGGAGTCAGCGTCGTCGCCACTGCCGCACCCCTCTGCTCCTTCTGTCTTCCCCGACCATGCTTCGACTGTAAAAATCTCGAGCTGCTCTTCAAATGTTCTACGTAGGGTTTATTTATTTGTAGATCACCTAACTAGTCACGTAACCTAGGCGTCTCCCGTTCAACAGGGTTATATTTATAAATATGCAAGCCTTTGCATATTTATAACTGTAACTCTTTTGAATTGTCCACGTTTTCCATGGACAGCCCGAGTATGTGTAGGCTGGGTTCATTTTCATGCTGTACCTTGATCCGAGACAGAATTTCGGGAGCGTCTCCCTGTTGTTTTCCGGATACACATTCTCTCGGCTTGTTGCCGAGACGTGTATTTGGAGAACAACGGGGAGGTACTGCCAAAATTTTGTCTCGGATGGGAGTATAACATGAAAACAAACCCAGCCTATACATCCTCGGGTGGGATTAGGACCTATCCTTACCTATTAGATAGCTCAGTGCATGCCGTAAAACTTGAAGGAAACCACTTGTTGCATAAAAAACATTATATGTGTGTTTTCCAATATATCAGAGGATGGAAGATCGTGAGTGGATGTGCACTGGCCATCCTAGTATGGAGGGTATGACCCCTGAGTGGATCTTGAAGACGGATGAGTTCTTAGAACAAGCATTTGCTGGAGAAACGACAACTTGTGGAATTTGGTGCCCCTGCAAACAGTGAGATAACTAGAGTAAAAAAGATAAGATTACTATGAGTGTACACCTAGGCACGCATGGGTTTACGCCAGGCTATTACCGGTGGGTCTTCCACGGTGAGCCAGAACAGTCCAGAGCGAAGGTGGTGCGACAGCTCATCGACGAATATGATACTGGGCTTCACAACATGTTAGAAGACATCCGTAATGCACATTCGCTTGAAACCCCACCTCCGGGGGAAGAGGCACTGGAGGAGCCGGAGCAAAGCACGACGGAGTTTCATGAAGCTTTGTTTACGGCACAGAAACCCCTTCACGGGCATACAGAGATTACTCAACTGGATGCCATCGCATGCCTAATGGCCGTCAAGGCCAAGTTTAGCCTGAGCAGATCTGCATTCGATACATTTTTTACCATTATTGGCACCTTTCTGCCGAAAGGACACATTTTGCCAAATAACATGTACGAGACGAACAAAATCCTCGGTTCACTTAAGATGCCATATGAGCATATACATGTTTGTCCAAAGGGATGCATTTTATTTAGAAAAGAACATGCGGATGCAAAGTACTGTGTCAAGTGCAATTCCTCTAGGTATATCAAGGTCGATGCCGGTGATGGTCAGAAGAACCAGCGCACAGTCGCCATCAAGATCCTTTGGTATCTTCCATTCATACCAAGGATCCAATGACTTTATATGAATGAGGAACCTGCCCAATAGATGAGATGGGCTGCAGAAGGGAAGAGATACCGTCCTAAGAACATCATACATCCGGCGGATGCTGAAACATGGAAGAAGTTTATTCAAATTCAGAAAAATAAGGTGGGCGACCCGAAGAGTGTAGCAGTTAGGATAAAAACCAATGGGTTCAATCCATATGGTATGACGGCTGCCACATACAACTATTGCCCGTGTTTGTTATTCCCCTGAATCTCCCCCTGGCGTCTGCATGCAACGACATAACATGTTCCTGTCGTTGATAATTCCAGGGCCTAACTACCCGGGGAAGAATATGAGTGTGTACATGGAGCCGGTGGTGGATGACTTGCTCGTTGCCTAGTCCGACGGGGTACGAACATATGACGCCGTAACAAAGAAGCACTTCGATATGCGTGTTTGGTACCACACTTCCTTGCATGACCTGCCGGCACGTGCGATATTCTGCGGCTGGTGTGTACATGGTAAGTGGCTTTGCCCAGTGTGCCGGCAGGCTGTGACTTTGAGTTGGCTGAGGAAGGGTCGCAAATATTCCTGCTTAGACCAACATCGACAGTTCCTTCCTCTTGATCATCCTTTCAGACAAACCACTGTGAACTTCCAGAAAGGTGTTGTCGTCGATGCTCCACCACCACCTGTGATGACCGGTGCCAAGATTAAGGATCAGTTAGATGGTCTACAGCCCAAAACCGATGGACCTGGTTTTGTGGGATATGGAGAGACACACAACTGGACTCACCTTCCAAGCTTGTGGGGCTCCCTTATTTTAAGGATCTCATCCTTCGACACAACATTGCTGTAATGCACACTGAAAATAATATCGCTGAGGCCCTTCTTGGCACACTCCTCGAAACTGACAAGATGATGGATAACGTTAAGGCTAGAATCAATCAAGCAGAGCTGTGCGATAGAAAAATCTAAATATAGTTCCTCCTGGACCCAGAAAAACATGGTACAAGCCACCGGCCCCGTTCTGCCCTACAAGGAAGCAAAGGAAGGAAATACTACAATGGGTTATGGCCAAGTTGTTCTTCCCTGATGGGTACGTAGCTAATCTAATGAGGGGAGTGAATCTTGGTATGCAGTGAATAGGTGGGCTCAAGAGTCATGACTATCACGTATGGATTGAGCGGATAATGCCTGTGATGATTCGAGGCTATGTCAAGGAGGATACTTGGCGAGTGCTGGTGGAGTTAAGGCATTTCTTCCGCCAACTTTGTGCTAAAGAATTAGATATTGAAGTGGTTGCAAAGTTGGAGAAACATGCACCCAAGTTTCTATGCAAGTTAGAGAAGATATTTCCGCCAGGCTTCTTTAATCTGACACAACATATGATCTTGCATCTCTCGTATGAGGCATGAATGCGGGGGGGGGGGGGGGGGCATGTGGAGTACCGTTGGCAGTATCCAGCCGAGAGAGAACAGAAGAATCTTCGTGGAAAATGTAAGAATACAGCCCGTATCGAAGCCTCCATAGCTGAGGCATACCTGGACGAGGAGGTGTCAAACTACACGACAAAGTACTATCATGCCAGTCTTCACACAAAGCATAATCCAGTTCGTCGTTACCATGATGACAACCCCGATGATGAACCCGAGATTAGCCTCTTCATAGGGCAAGGTGGCAAAGCAAGTGGCTCGAGGCCCAAGAACTTTTCAAATGAAGAATGGTCGACTATTACGATGTATGTCTTGACCAACATGGGTGAAGTGAAGCCATACATACACTAAGTGCACAACATATTATTTCACAACTACTCACTAGTTTGTGTCTAACTCTTCTTCTTCTCATTGCTATAAGGAATTCACGACCGAATTCTGGAACCTACCAAGGCCCCTCACCGAAGATGACGTAGCGGACCTTCTTAAATATGCGGGTGGCGGTTTCATTTCTTGGTTCTCGGCAAAAGTATTTTTTCTAACTTGGCTTCTAGTGCCGACATTTCAAGTTGGTATTACTTGCAACTAATGCACCAGACCATCTCTTCCCTTAAACTTGTAGGCACACACAGAGGTTGATATGAGAGCCGATTTGAGACAAGTAGCCAAAGGTTTTGAATAAGAGGGCAGGCCATTTAAGGCTTACGTCATGAATGGGTATCGCTTCCACACCGAGACTCACATGCGTGATCGACCCAATCGAAGGACAATAAATAGTGGGGTCTATTGTCCAGGGACAGATGACCTCAACTACTATGGAAGAGTCGAGGAAATATACGAACTGGATTACAATGGGATCGAGCATCTGAAGCCCGTCGTATTCAGATGCAGTTGGTTCGATCCAAACAAAGTGAGATGAACCCCTGATATTGGCTGGGTCGAAGTTGAACACGCATCCATCTATAAAGGCGATGATGTCTATATTATGGCTCAAAAGGCCAAGCAAGTGTTTTTTCTCAACTACGCGTGCACATCTACGAAGCATATCAATCTCAAGAAATGGAATGTTGTGTTCAGGGTACCGCCGCATAGCAAAGTACCTACCCCAAATGATGAAGATTGCCACATAAACCCCAACACAAACGAGGGAGAGTTCTTTCAAGAACTCGTCAATGAGTCAGATGAAGATGAGGGCATGGAAGATGAAGATGAGGGCATGGAAGACGAAGATGACGGCGTGGAAGACGAAGATGAGGGCAAGGAAGACGAAGATGAGGGCATGGAAGACAAAGATAAGGGAATGGAAGAGAAAGATGAGCAAGAGAAACATGAGGATGTTGAGGACCCTTTAGACTTGGAATTACTTACCCGACTACAATAGGGCCTAAAAGATGATGATGCCGGTCCACCTCAAGGCTTCCAGGATGAATGTATGAACGGGCATGATAGCGATGATGACACTCCTGATCCATGTACTCAAGATGATGATGCCGGTCCACCTCAAGACTATTTCTAACAACTCTATGTACTCATGTGACAACTCCATGTATTCGTGTGTGTAACAACTCCACGTATTCGTGTAACAACTCCATGCCATAATATATGTTAAGGAGTATGGATTGGTTATCTATTGCTTCATTCGGGGCATTCTTCTTTATTTACACTATATTGTTGCTTATGCATTATTGCTTTACTCTTTTGTTTTAGTATGATTCATCTATTTACATCAAGTTGTATCATTCATACTAATTGGTTTACTCTTTCTCATATCAGGTGATTGAAACATGCTAGGCGGCGGCAGCAGCATGGTCCTTGGCAAGATTGTGCAGAAAAGCATGTCCACTCTATACGATACTACTCCAGTGGTTGCTCCTCCACCGATTGGCACGTCCGCGAAGAAGGGCAAACGGGCGGTGGCTATAGACGTTGCTACTACCCCCAAGAGGGCCAAACGGGCGGCGGCTGCAGAACCATCCACACAGAAAGGAGGAGGGAAACGAGCAGCAGGGTCGCGCAGAGACTGGGGAAGACCACATGCTCAGTCTCGTCCTATACCCTCCACTCTAGTCGGTGGTGAGCCTGCTGAGGAGGAGGAGCCTGCTGAGGAGGAGGAGGAGGATTGGCGGCGGTTGGAGGAGGAGGAGGATAGGGAGGAGGGGGAGGATATGGAGGAGGAGGGGAAGGATGAACGACAACTGGTTGTTCGTCAGGATCCGCAGGGTGGGGATGTGCCCTCACAAGTGGCGGCTGATGAGGACCGTGAGGTGGAGGTGGCCGAGCTGGGGGGTTCGTCTGTCACCACTACTACGACGACGAAAGTGTGGTTGTGTGGGCCTTCAAGGCTGCCCGGGCGACCATATGCGCATAAACACGTGGTGCTTAAACCAGTTGGAAACAAGTAAGTGGTTCTATGCACTCTTACGAATTACAAGATTCCGCACCTAGAATATTTCATCAAATATAGAATGACTTGGCTCTCCATTGTGCACGAGCATGACATATGTTGCAGAGACGCCTTCGCCACGCCTGCTGAGTGGCATCATTGGCCTTCTGTGTAAGTTACATTACCCTGGTCTGGTCACTTTACCGAACAATACCACGGAACTAGCTTGGTCATGGGAGCACTATAAACACGCTCCGGATTTCCCGGACACAAAAAAGAGGGTGTACGACAACACCGCCATGCGGGTGCTCAACGATTTCTGGGTAAGTTCCGTTGAAATCCGCAAAGTCAATACCAAAAGCTTGAAAATTGTTGTACTCGTGACTTTATCCTTTGCGCCTATATGCACGATTGTAGGATTTCTTTACTTGTGCCGAGGGTGAGCAGAATCACACAAGTGTGGTCGTGAAAAATATTGCCAAGAAGATTGTCCACGACATGCACTATGAGGGGCGCGTCTGGTGCGTGGTCAAGTATCACGCGGAACAACTCAAGATAAGGCTTGAAAAAAAGGATGCCCGACAGCACCATCTTAAGTGTGAAGAGCACTTCAAGGTAAGTGACGGTTGCTTATTATTCCCTAGATGACCGCAACTTAGATAGCTTCATAAGTTGTACTTGTTTACTTAGGTGGTTCCTCGGTGTTGCGCCGACAAATTACCGTGCTGGGAGCAGATCGTCGACAGGTGGACACGTGAAGAGTGGCAGGTGGAACACGACGTAGTCGCGCAGCAGCGTCGGTTGATGGGTGCTCCAGCACACCGTCAAGGCAACCTCACCATCACTGGTGTCATCGACAAACATCTAAGCAACAACCTTCGTTTCTTCCCATCAATTTCTCCTTCAGGCGCAAGTGTCCCCTTCATGGTTCCTTTCGCTTTCTTTTGCAGAAAAAAGCAACAGGCATTGCCATCTCTTTCTTTCGGGCATGGAGCTCGATACATACGAAAAAGGACAAGGATAAAGACCCTCTCCACCCAGAGAATGACTGGATCAGCCCTAAAGCCTGGTTAAAGGTGAAGAAAAACACCGACAAGTACATGGAGGTGCATAGGGACCAGTCGGATCCGCTCGAGCTGGACTTTGATCCTGAGGTGGCTCTGCACGCTGGAGGCGGCAGGCCGGGTGCGATCCAGGCTAGAAGTACAAGCTCAAGTGCTAGCATAGAGCCTCGCCCTGTGTATTCCGTGGTCATGATTGAGGAAATTCAGGTCAGTTCTTCGGCATTGATCCTCCATGCTTCTGCATGTTTGCATTGCAACGCTAATGACATTGCGTTGACATACTGTAGTCCCGGCTAGATGAAAAAAGGAGACTACGGGAGGAGGTCCAGAGAGCACGGGATGAAGACCGGGCTAGGCTCAAGGCACAGAATGTGCAAATGCAGTCGTTGCAAGCGATGGTGGCCGACCTTTTTGCTATCAACGGCAGACCTATGCCAGAGATACCAACCCTCCTCCACATGCTCCTGGCTTGAACTTGATGAGTTCTCTTCGAACTTTATCAATCACCATCTTCGTCCTTACCATTCATCATATTGGCTAATGTGCTTACAGCTTAATCCATCGTCTGGGTCGAACAATGTGCCGGTAGCTGCATCTGGAGTTGGGCAAGCAAGCCCAATGACTACTCGTGATGGTCCCACTCCGAACTCCAAAATCATGTGAACTCCGAGTTATGTTGACGAACTTTGTGCTTGTGAAATTCCTATGCATCTACTTGTGCTTGTGAACTTCCTATGCCTATACTTGTGCTTGTGTGCTTGAGAACTTTGTGTTTGTGTGCTTGAGAACATAGTCTTGCTATGTATGTTGTGGAATGGTGGTTTGGCTATAATGTGGTACTATTTGCGATATGTGGCAAGTGACATAGTTGCTATATTTGTGAGATATTATTGCTATATGTGTTTTGTCGCTGGGCTAATTGAAAAATAAATAAATAAAACTACTGATATTGGCTTTACCGAGTACCGTACTCGACAAACATTGAACTGCTGAGAGCAGAACTCGACAAAAGGGATACGCGTCGCCTTCTGGTCACCCGACAGAGGCTTTGCCAAGTGCCCTACTTAAGATCTCGGCAAATCAGAGTGCTGGGGGGTGCTGGGATCGAAGGTACACCGAGATTCGGCTCTCGGCAAACATGGAACTTGGCCAAGTCTTAGCCGAGATCCTTAGGGACGAACTCGGCCAAGCTGGGGTACATGGCGTACTAGGTTGACACGTGGCGGCCTCTCGGGCGTAGGGCTGTGCTGAGTTCTTCGTCGCGGCTCTCGGCAAACATGGGAGCTCGGCGAACTGGGTTGGACACGTGGCGGACTGGCGTGAGTATGACGTTGCCGAGATCTGTGGGAGTGAACTCGGCAAAGGTTGGTTCTCGGCGAAGTTGGTAGGACACGTGGAGGCCACAGGTGCGCTGGACTTTGCCGAGTCCTGTGGGAATGAAGTCGGCAAACCTATGTGCCACGTGGCAGCCGCCGTCTGCGTCCGGCCCATCAAGTGCCTTTATTGTGCCGAGTGACCCTGTTTGGATCTCGGCAAAGGGTTTGCCGAGTTTCCAATGGACGGAACTCGGCGAACTCGCCTTCACCTGAAGGGTGTAAGGCAAGTGTCCTTCGCCGAGAGCTGAACTCGGCAAAGTCTTTGCAGAGTTTTTATTGGCCATTACCATGTTTTCTAGGCACTCAGCAAATAAGGAAATTCCAGTAGTGCAAGCTTTCGTTGCTTGATCGAGGTAGCTCCAGCTCTCGCTTGGACGTACGACTACGGTGTTACCTTTGTTTCTTCTATTCTACTATACGGTTTTACTCCTTTTCCAGGAGATGCTCTGGTGTCCCCGGCCCTGTGTTGACACTTAGACACGAAGAGCACTCATCTCGGAAGAGTTCCAAGGCTTCTAGATGCATGTTTGGATGCCGTAATTGATTCCATACAGTGAGACGGATGAGCACATTATATCTCTGTTCCCTACTTTTCTTTTCGGGAAGCAGCACATCCTTTTTCTCTAAACAAAATTGTAAGCATGCGACTGTGCGAGAGAATAACCTTTTGCTAGTGTGTATAGTGTATATACTAGTACTCGCTAGTGTAAGGATTTGCGGCTGCATGCGATGGCCTTCCAGACATGTGAACGAACTGATTCTAGACTAACAAGGGCCAAGTCGTTCTTTGATACTTTAATTCTCGAAAAGTAGCATTTCTTTTTTTCTCCCAATAAAAAGTGGAGTATAACAAAACCATCAACACTTTTTTTAGAGAAATGGCAATATATTAATATCAAGATGATATCAATTACACCCAGGCTCTGCAACGACACAATATCAAGACCTAGTCAAGACATCGAGGATGCACACAGCCAAAAAAGGATAAAAAGAAGAAGGAAAAACAAAGAAAACTAACACGGCCAACGACTTGCAACAGACCAACAACAACACCATCTACCGTCCTTGACAACACACGAGCTACGAGAAAGGTTCTCCGAAAAGAACACCTCCAAGAAAGGAACGACGCGCAAGTGCCACCGTCGCGGGATCCAACCACTGCATGTCAGATCTTGGGTTTATACCCCGGAGAGCACGTCAGAGAAGACTCCAAAGCAAGGCCTTCAACAAGGACACGGGCGCGTAAAACATCGTCATTGCCAGGTGCAACCATCGAAGATCAGACCTAGGGTTTTCACCCCGGAGCTCGAGACCCAGTGCTCGAAGAGCGCCACCAAGCCGAAGTCATCGTGTGTTGCTGCCACCCCTTGCCGAAGAAGACGAAGCTGCCGAAGAAGACCCAGAAGGCGTGGAGGGAACAGGGTGACCACCTCATATTGCCCAAAATGATCCGGCCAAGAGGGTGGCTCAGGTCGAGTCCTTGAAGGAGGAGGTTGCCACCGGGAACACTCGGGCTGCAGGTGATGACTCAGATCTGCTTTGATTCCTCTCTGTCTTTGCTTGTGCTGACCGAGTGCCTTCTGCAGCTGCTTAGAGTGAAGTTGCACGGCTCTGGAGGATCTTTTGTATGCACGTTTTAAACTTGTTCTGTTTTATCTACTCTGTCTTCTCGTAAAAGTTCTTTCATGTGCAAGTTAGCTTTCCGTATGTGCTCTTGCCGATCCATCGTATCCATGTGGCGTAGACCGGCGATCGGGGACGAAAAGTTAACTTCAGGCGGTTTACACATGTCGGGACCTGGGATCAGGATTATGGAAATCTAGCTTTAGAGAATCATATAGAAAGCCGAGATTCGTGCTCAGACAACTACGTCCCTAACGGACTGTTCCATGAGCGCCATATACTCTCGGAGAGCCCGGACCATTCGAGCTGTTACCCCCACATCGGGAAACCTCGTCCAAATGGGGCGGTCACAAATGTTCCCTCACTTGATGTATCTGAGCCGGAGCGTCAACGTGTAGCCAGCCACAACTGGTAAATGAATACGCGGTTGGAGTAGCGTGATATAGCTCCCAAGCTCTCTGTACATGAGTCGCTTCACCCTGTATTTAATCGTCCGCTAGCAAGTGCATAATAAAGATTCAAAATTTTCCTTCGAAGTTTGGCAGATGACAAGATGGATCTTGGCAACCTGCAACCTTTTCAAACCTTGCCTATGCCCTAGGTGCAAGCCATGATCCAACTTGCATGAGCCAAAACCCCTCGAACCCTAATTCCGGAAGTTGGTATTTGGAAACCCTAGCTTTGCTTTTAAAAAGGAACCCTATGATTCTGGGTGAGATAAATTCTCTTAAAATTCCCAAAGACTCTCCTATACCCATTAACCCCAGAGGACCAAGAATATTGCCATGTCATGCGCAATATTTGCCATTTAAAAATAATTCCTTTTTCTGCCCTTTTAAGGAATTAAATCCAGAGAAATAGCTGGACATCTCCAAAAGTGATGCAACTCCGTGGAGATGATCTTTGTGTCAATATTTAGCGCTGGTAAAATTATGGGATCAAAGGCAACACGGAAAATTGAATTTTCCTTTGTAAAGCCATTATGCCATTATTGCGCCTTTCCAAAGGAACTATTATTTTGGTGGCTAGGAAAATTCCCAAATTAATTGTGGAGCTTCTCCTAGCCATATAAACCCCAAATCCATCACAAGGTCTAGCAACATTGTGCCAAAAGTGAGCACAAGGACCAAACCCTAGATCTATCCATTTTGGACCCTTGTGAAGGAAGTGGAAGCTAGGCTTCTCCCTTTGAGTAGAAATTTGGCCAAGTTGGTCACCTTAGTGAGTGATCACATCTACCCAAAGCTTAGGTCACATTGCAAAGTGGTTTGCCCACACTCTAGTACCAGCACTTTGCTGTCAATTTGCATTGGAGCTCAAAGCTGTCACACCATTGCCCTCTTTCGCTGGCTGGTAGTGCAAGTCCACTCCTTGAGGACAGATGCACCTCCCAGACAAGCAATGCAGGCCATAGAGGCATGGCAGGGCCAAGGTTGCATGATGACCACAATTTCTGCAGGTACAACCGAAGCTCTGTGCGGCCGCAGGATGATTCCATCTACTGTTCTCGCGCCGGCATCTTGTGCCGACATTTGAGCCGCACCCCTGCACCTCTGCCCCTCCTTGCTACCCTTAGAAGCTCGCTCAGTGGCCGTGTGTGCTGACACAGATGCCGATGACAGAGCATAGCACACCCGTGAGCGTTGGTTGGAAACTTGCGCCGTCTTGAGCCCGCCCTTTTCCTTCTTTAGCACGGCACGAGGTCGCCCATCTCTCATGCAACTCACCGGCCAGATCAATCGGGCCTCAGGAACCCTCCTTCCCCACACTCGGCTGAGCGCTGCCACCCCCATCTCAGTCTCCTAGTCGAAGCCGAGCCTCGCGGCCATCCCCCTCCCGATTCCCCTCACCCCCAGAACCCCCAAGGTCTTGCGCCCCCACAACCCTCCCCAATTTCGTCGGAGGAGCCCCACCGACGCGACTTGGCCGAAGCTCTACACCCACCGCCCCTCGGTCAACCGAGGCGACACTGCCGGCCATGCCCAGTGGTTTAAGTGGAAATGGCTTCGGCCGGACCCGTCTTCCCTAGGAGATGGCGTATTCTCCAGAAGGCGTCTTCCAATGTAGGACAGATGCAAGGGTGAGGTTTCTGTGCGAAGTACGCCATGACATTGCAGGAAACGTATTTTTGGTGAAAGGCGCTTTCGCCCTCAGCCGTTACCGAAAGGTTAAGTGGTGAATGTTCGTCCGTTAAGAGCAGAAATGGACAGTTTTTATTTCATTTTCTTCTTAATGAACGAACGGCAATAACTTTTGAACTGTAACTCGGATTGAGGTGATTCAAAAGCCCAGATTCATCTTTCGAAGAGCCTGGTCCAATGGTGTTGGTTTCATGGAAATCTAAAATGTTTATTTTGGCAACCACTATTCATTTGGTAAATGCCGCTATGCCGCGGTGAGGATTTCTTCCGAATTTCCAGCCGCGGACTATTCGAGGCTTGCCGAGACAAACGGGACCCTCACATAGAAGGCAAGCCAACCTCTTATCATGAGCCCCAAACTATGTGTGTTGAGTTTGCTTGGACTTTACATGCATGGTTGTACGGAAATGCAATATCTTCTGTCATATATGCCTGCTATGTTTCAGTTTTGCTACTATAGGGGATGTTATACTTTGCCATGCTAAATATTATTACTTTTATTCTGAATTAAAGTATCATGTGGATGCTATGACTTGATCTCATGCCATGTTTGTCAATACTTATAGGCTTATGCTATGTTGATATCATGTTTGCATCCTGTTATTGCCATGCTCCTAATACCATATAAATGTTGCTATAAATAACCTCTTAGTAAATCTTGCTCATTGATGCATCCATGACTATGCATGCCCATAAGTATTGATGCAATGGTAAGGCAATGGAGATGTTAAGTAAACGGGAATAATGAACATGAACTTTTTAAGCAAGATCGGTGATCAAATAAAACTGCAACCGTCTTCGGTCGTCCAGCCTCATCTCCTTGCACAATAGTGCCGACTGAAGCACTTGAGAAGGTCGCGATTCCTGGCAGTTGGTTACTGTATATATTTTGATACCTGGTTTGTTTGTAAAAATAATGAACATCCTCCATCGTCATTGGGATAGAGCCATGGTGTTACATTACCGAACTCAATAACGTGCAACTACACTTTTATTATATGGGAAGGCCCTAGCTCGTCTTATCAATGTGCCTTTTATTGTCATCATCCTACTAGGCAGGTGGGACGGGTGCGCTACCCTGGCCAGGTAGGCAGTGTCTGACTTGTGAGAGCCTAAACTAGTTTATAGTCGACTGATTAAATGATATTGAATCCCGGATGGGATAGTGCCATGGATTTGGCAGGGTCCAGTATCTCTCCCCATGGTGTGCCCGCGGGCATACTGATGATGAGGTAAAAGTGTCATATTGGTAGAACGGCTTTGTTGGAGTCAACCTGGCCCGCCCTAAGAAATCGACACGGTCAACCAGGGGAAACTCCATAGTGTGGGTAAAGTGAGCAACCTCTGTAGAGTGAAAAATCTATTCGAATAGCCGTGTCCTCGGTTAGGTACACAATCCTGTACAAGTCACACTATTTGGTCTTTGTCGATTTGGAGGGTAAAACTTGCTATGATATTAAACAAAGTGAACATGACTTGAGATATGGGCTGGTCTGGGGAGACCATGAGGATATGACTGGAATTATGTGGTGGTGTGGAGAGGCCACAAAGATATGAGTTTATGACTTTGAGACGGGATCTCAGGAGGTCATGTGGTAGCACAGAGAGGGCAGTAAAACTGGTAAATTGAACATTACTTTATTTCATCATAAATCTTCACGGAAGGTAAGTATAGTTTATTTCCTAGCATAGCCATATCCATAACATGCCATGCCTTGCATATTTTATCGTGCCATGCCATGAAATGCTAGCTATGCCATGTTATGTTTGATCCATGTCTTAGGATAGTATTTTGCTATGCTTAATTATTTCCATGAAATATGCTTATGCTTAGGTTAAGTTCTAGCATCTCATATACTTTGTTTGGATGCTATGATATTAGGTTGTCTTGCGAGTACATTCAAAGTACTCACCTGGCTTTTCAAATGGCCAGATACAGGTGCAGATCTGCTGTGCTAGATAGTAGGCCTGCCAGTCCTGTGAGTTGTGGAGGCCAGCCAAAGCCATTGGTGCCATCAGTTATCGTCCTCCTCTGTTATTTATTAAGCCATAGAAATATTACGTTATTATTGTATTCAACAGTGTTGTAATAATATTTTACACTGTTGTAATATATTCGTGCTTGGAATGTTGTACCGTGTTTCTGGCGTCCCCAGGTCTTTATCCTAGGCTGGCGTGCGCAGGCCCTCCGCCTAAGCGGGCGGGGTGCCATAGAACATGGTATTAGAGCCCAAGCTAGCTGTAGGTTACCCTAGCATGGAAATCACCGCTACTGTTGACCAGTAGTGGGCCACATAGATTTAACCCATCCCTGTCATCCGACATGGCCACTGTTGTTGAACAGGCGGCGCAGTCGGAATTGACGCGCCCCTACCCAGCTGCACGTCCATGAGTTGACCTTGGATGTGACGCCAACCCACCCCAGCTGCCACCCATGCCCGTGTGTCCTTGCGGGCCAAAGAACCATGCTGCACCCATGCTCGCATGTGCCCACCCAGCTCCTTTAAAACCCCCCTTGCTTGCTAGCTGCGGCATTGCCCACTCAGGCAGCCAGTTCCCCTACAGAGGAACCCAGGCCATTATCCTCACCACAGCCATGGCCAGTCCTCCCGAAGAAACCACCCTCCAGAGCCGGACTTTCGCCATCGATCATACCGGCTTTCCTCCCATCCTTTGGGATATGGTCACCCAAGCCCTCGGTTGTAGTGCTCGTCCTGAGTACCTGGTGTTCAAGGTGGTCGCCATACCCCACATGTGCCGGTACCGTGCTGAGGTGTCTATCTGCTCAGGCCCAATGGAGGATGGGAAGCCCTTTGTTTTTCAGGGGAGATCCATGCCCGTCACCGCGTTGGCTATCCAGACAACTGTTGTGGAGGCTATAGCGATGATGACACTCCTGATCCAAATGATGATACCAATAATAACGACTATCTCTAACAACTGTATGTACTCATGTGACAACTCCATGTATTCGTGTGTGTAACAACTCCATGTATTCGTGTGTGTAACAACTCCATGTATTCGTGTGTGTAACAACTCCATGTATTCGTGTAACAACTCCATGCCATAATATATGTTAAGGAGTATGGATTGGTTCCATATTGCTTTATTCGGGGCATTCTTCTTTATTTATACTGTATTGTTGCTTATGCATTATTGCTTTACTCTTTTGTTTTAGTATGATTCATCTATTTACATCAAGTTGCATCATCCGTACTAATTGGTTTACTCTTTCTCATATCTGGTGATTGAAACATGCCAGGCGGTGGCAGCAGCAAGGTCCTTGGCAAGATTGTACAGAAAAGTATGTCCACTCTATACAATACTACTCCAATGGTTGCTCCTCCACCGATTGGCACGACCGCGAAGAAGGGAAAATGAACGATGGCTATAGACAATGCTACTGCCCCCAAGAGGGCCAAACGGGCGGCGGTTGCAGAACCATCCACACAGAAAGGAGGAGGGAAACGAGCAGCAGGGTCATGCAGAGACCAAGGAAGACCACGTGCTCAGTCTCGTCCTATACCCTCTGCTCCAGTCGGTGGTGAGCATACTGAGGAGGAGGAGCCTCCTGAGGAGGAGGAGGAGGAGGATTGGCGGCGGTTGGAGGAGGAGGAGGATAGGGAGGCGGAGGAGGAGGAGGATATGGAGGAGGAGGGGAAGGATGAGCGGCAACTGGTTGTTCGTCAAAATCCGCAGGGTGGGGATGTGCCCTCACAAGTGGCGGCTGATGAGGACCAAGAAGTGGAGGTGGCCGAGCAGGGGGGTTCGTCTGTCACCACTACAACGACGACGAAAGTCTGGTTGCGTGGGCCTTCAAGGCTGCCCGGGCGACAGTATGCGCATAAACACGTGGTGCTTAAACCAGTTGGAAACAAGTAAGTGGTTCTATGCACTCTTATGAATTACTAGATTCCGCACCTAGAATATGTCATCACATACAGAATGACTTGGCTTTCCATTGTGCAGAAGCTTCACATATGTTGGAGACACGCCTCCATCACGCATGCCGAGCGGCATCATTGGCCTTCTGTGTAAGTTACATTACCCTGGCCTGGTCACTTGGTCATGGGAGCCCTATAAACACGCTCCGGATTTCCCGAACACAAAAAATAGGGTGTACGACAACACCGCCATGCGGGTGGTCAACGATTTATGGGTAAGTTCCTTTGAATACCGCAAAGTCAATACCAAAAGCTTGAAAATTGATGTACTCGTGACTTTATCCTTTGCGCCTGTATGCACGATTGTAGGATTTCTTTACTTGTGCTGAGGGTGAGCAGAATCATCCAAATGTGGTCGTGAAAAATATTGCCAAGAAGCTTGTCCACGACAGGCACTATGAGGGGCGCGTCTGGTGCGTGGTCAAGTATCCCGCGGAACAACTCAAGATAAGGCTTGAAAAAAAGGATGCCCAACAGCACCAGCTTAAGCGTGAAGAGCACTTCAAGGTAAGTGACGGTTGCTTATTATTCCCTAGATGACCGCAACCTAGGTTCCTTCATAAGTTGTACTTGTTTACTTAGGTGGTTCCTCGGTGGTGTGCCGACAAATTACCGTGCTGGGAGCAGATCATCGACAGGTGGACAAGTGAAGAGTGGCAGGTGGAACATGACGTAGTAGCGCAACGACATCAGTTGATGAGTGCTCCAACACACTGTCAAGGCAACCTCACCATCACTGGTGTCATCGACAAACATGTAAGCAACAACCTTCGATTCTTCCCATCAATTTCTCCATCATGCGCGAGCGTCCCCTTCATGGTTCTTATTGCTTTCTTTTGCAGAAAAAAGCAACAGGTGTTGCTATCTCTTTCTTTCGGGCATGGAGCTCGAAACATACGAAAAAGGACAAGGATAAAGACCCTCTCCACCCAGAGAATGACTGGATCAGCCCTAAAGCCCAGTAAAAGGCGAAGAAATACACCGACAAGTACTTGGAGGTGCATAGGGACCAGTCGGATCCACTCGAGGGGGACTTTGACCCTGAGGTGGCTCTGCTCGCTATAGGCTGCAAGCCGGGTGGGCGGATAGGGGTTCATGTTGATTCCGTCGAGACCTCCAAACTTCCCAGACTCTCCACGATCCAGGCTAGGAGTACGATTTCAAGTGCTAGCATAGAGCCTCGCCCTGTGTATTCCGTGGTCATGATTGAGGAAATTTAGGTCAGTTCTTCTGCATTGATCCTCCATGCTTCTGCATGTTTGCATTGACATCCTGTAGTATCGGCTAGATGAAGAAAGGAGACTGCGGGAGGAGGTCCATAGAGCACGGGATGAAGACCGGGCTAAGCTCGAGGCACAGAATGTGCAAATGCAGTCGTTGCAGGCGATGGTAGCCGACCGTTTTTCTATCAACGGCAGACCTACGCCAGAGCTACCAACCCCTCCTCCACATGCTCCTGGCTTGAACTTGATGACTTCTCTTCAAACCTAATCCATCGGCTGGGTCAAACAATGTGCCGGTAGCTGCATCTGGAGTTGGGCAAGCAAGCCTAATGACTACTCTTGATGGTCCCACTCCGAACTCCAAAACCATGTGAACTCCGAGTTATGTTAACGAACTTCGTGCTTGTGAACTTCCTATGCATGTACTTGTGCTTGTGAACTTCCTATACGTATACTTGTGCTTGTGTGCTCGAGAACTTTGTGTTTGTGTGCTTGAGAACATAGTCTTGCTATGTATGTTGTGGAATGGTGGTTTGGCTATAATGTGGTACTATTTGTGATATGTGGGAAGTGACATAGTTGCCATATATGTGAGATATTATTGCTATATGTGTTTTGTCGCTGGGCTAATTGAAAAATAAATAAATAAAACTGCTGATATTGGCTTTGCCGAGTACCTTACTCGGCAAACATTGAAATGCCGAGAGCAGAACTCGGCAAAAGGGATACGCGTCGCCTATTGGTCACCCGACAGAGGCTTTGCCGAGTACCCTAGTTAAGATCTCAGGAAATCAGAGTGCTCGGGGGTGCTGGGATCGATGGTACACCGAGATTCGGCTCTCGGCAAACATGGAACTCGGCAAAGTCTTTGCCGAGATCCTTAGGGACGAACTCGGCCAAGCTGGGGTACACGGCGTACTAGGTTGACACATGGCGGCCTCTCGGGCGTAGGGCTGTGCTGAGTTCTTTGTCGCGGCTCTCGGCAAACGTGGGAGCTCGGCGAACTGGGTTGGACACGTGGCGGACTGGCGTGAGTACGACGTTGGCGAGATCTTTGGGAGTGAACTCGGCAAAGGTTGGTTCTCGGCGAAGTTAGTAGGACACGTGGCGGCCTCAGGTGCGCTGGACTTTGCCGAGTCCTGTGGGAATGAAGTCGGCAAAGCTATGTGCCACGTGGCAGCCGCCGTCTGCGTCCGGCCCATCAAGTGCCTTTATTGTGCCGAGTGACCCTGTTTGGATCTCGGCAAAGGGTTTGCCGAGTCCCCGATGGATGGAACTCGGCGAATTCGCCTTCACCTGAAGGGTGTAAGCCGAGTGTCCTTTGCCGAGAGCTGAACTCGGCAAAGTCTTTGCAGAGTTTTTATTGGCCTTTACCGAGTTTTCTGGGCACTCGGCAAATAAGGAAATCCAGTAGTGGAAACTTCCATTGCTTGATCGAGGTAGCTCTAGCTGTCGCTTGGACGTATGACTACGGTGTTACTTTTGTTTCTTCTATCCTACTATACGCAGGGCCGTCTCCAGAAATTCGGGGCCCTAGGGCGAAAATCAAAATTGGGCCCAAAATTTCGAAAATTTCATATAACAGAAGAAATTTAGTGATTCATTATTCAAACATGAAATTGCCTAATTAGCATGAATAAAAATATGAAGGCATGTACAACTGATCAAGAACAAACTTAATTTCGTGCTACTATTGACACTACTGGGAAAAGCCCTATAGATGAACTCAAATTAGTGGCGGGCAGGGCCGGGTACCCGCCACTGCTACTTTTCCAAAATAGCAGTGGCGGGTAAAAGGACGTACCCGCCATAGCTAGGGACAATCCAGTGCCAGGCGCTATCTAATACCCGTCACAGGTAGGCTCTTCCAAATTATCCCATGGGATGGAACGAGTAGTGGTGGGCAGTAGGCATGCGCGCGCCACTGGTTTGTCATAAACCAATGGCGGGCGGTGCGTCGCGCCCGCCACAACTACATTTTGGCAAGCCGCGCCAAAAAACCAAAATTTGAAAAAGCTTCCAGTGGTGGGTGGCCGTTGTCGCCCGCCACTGCTATGCACGGACACTTACCCTTCCGCGCCCGACCAACCGTCCCCAATCTATTTTCATTTCCACCTTTTCATTTCTCTCAGTCAGTTCCTCTCCTCTCCCCTTCCGTGCCGTCCTGCGCCTCGACCGTCGCCGCCGTCCCTCCGACCCGCCCAAGGATCCTTCCACGCGTCCGCCGCCGCGACCGCCGCCGGATCTGTTCGCCGTCGCGTCGTCCGCCTCGACCGCTGCCACCGTCCTCCGCATCGACCGCCGCCGCCGTCGTCCACATGGACCGCCGCCGCCGTCCTCCGCCTCGACCGCCGCCGCCTTCCCGCCGCACTTTCCTCCGCCATGACGTCCGTAGCCGAAAAGCCGCCAACGGTATACTATCTCCGTGACTAAATTACACTCTAGGGTTTAGGATCTGCCTCTAGATAATTTCTAGATTAAATTATGCTTTAGGGTTTCAACTTCCTGTGTGGAAACCCGTTTGATTTCAAAAATAATTAGACTTTAGGCAGGGTTTCAACTTCCTGTGTGGAAACCCCTTTGATTTCAAAAATAATTAGGCGGCCTGTGTGGAAACCCCTTAGGATTTCAAAAATAATATTACTTTCGTAAGCTTAGCTATGACAATATTGTTTAATTTGCTTACATATGACAAGTGCATGGGCTTAGCATGTTATTCAGATGGATTTGAAAATGAGTGCCAACGTTTTGGTGAAACGTTGATTAACTTCCGTTTCATCAAATTTCTGGTACTCAATATGTTCAATATTCAGCAAAGATCATGCCGAATTTTCTCGGACCCTTTTTAGCCGGTTCCTGTTCTAAATATTACTTTCATAAGCTAGTATTCATGTCAACCATTTACAATTGATAAGTGCTTCATAATGATTATTAGGGATTATGAGGCGTAAGATCTGCCATATCTGCAAATGTCCATGTATGGATAGTATGGAAACTGCAGTACAATTCGGGCTCTTCTTGAAGAAGGGATTTGAAAAATCAGTGGTAACGGTCTTTAACTTCAATTAGTATTCAATTCTAACCATTTGTATAATTCTTTTACTGACTTTATTGTTAATTATTAACTGCTGCATAGTGTATCCCATGCAACATAAGGGTTGACTTCAACAATTTATGCGGCAACGTTATGTACTTTGAGGATGATGAGGGGCGCACATTCGAACTAGATGTGCGTAAACAAAAGGATAGAACCATCATATATGGCGATGGATGGAAGCAGTACATTGCACAGAATAATTTCATCGGAGGAGAGTACATAGCCTTTTCCTTGAAAGAGCGGTCAACAGGTTAAGGACACTGTATTTCTCCAACGATGACGATGACGATGACGATGACCAGGATCATGACGATAGCCAGGATGACCAGGATGATGGAAACAGCCAAGATGACGAGGACAACCATGAAGATGAGGACAGCCAGGATGATGATGACAGCCAGAATGACGAGGATGAGCAAGATGATGAGGATGAGCAAGATGATGAGGATGGTCCATTCAATTCTGCAATTTTCTCTCAAAGAATGAAGAAGCTTACTCAGGATGAGACCATGAATGTAATCGCGATGTTACCATCCAGTGTGGCCTTCTTGGAGAAGCCCTTTGTGCACCGTTTAACTAAAACCAACGTCATCAAAAAAGTCATGGTGAGATGTTTTGTAGTCTTTCATCTTTTTTTGTTCATAACTAAATATGGTGAGATGTCTAACATTGCGTGCTCTCTATTTGCTCTTAATGATGGGGAAGTTCAGAAGTTACCTATGAAGATGTTTTCCGGAGTGGACATCCCCGCCGTCGGTACCGCTGGAGTACGCCATGGACCAACAGGGCGTGTCACCAACGTCCAGTACAAGACGGGCGCATATCCTTCTATGAGTCCGGCTGGCGGGAGTTCATGACGGTAAAGAGAGAACTAAGGGTCGACACACTTGTGATAATCACCATAAGGAAGAGCAACCGCAACGACTTGCAGATGATGGTTGTCATTGACCATGTTTAGAAATAAGGTCTAAGTCATGAATATATTAGCCGATGAACTGTTAGTTAGTATGTTAAGATGGATGTGATATATTGATGTTTGTTTCTTAAGTCGAACAAATTTGAAGTGTTACTTAATTAGTTTGTCGTTCGTTTTCAAAATGAATTAGGTTCAGTTATATTGAGAATCATATCACTACGTGAATTAACTTTCTGGAAGTAATATTTTGTCAACACGCAATGCCAACAATTGGTGTCCTCTTTCGTGCCTAGTCCTCCAGTGGCGGGCGCTAAGGCACAACCGCCACTGCTAACATGGCATCTGTGGCGCGCAACAACAGCGACCTATGGCGGGTAGTAAATAACGCCCGCCACTGGAAGTTATGTACCAGTGGCGGGCGCATGCCCGCCACTGATGCCTTGTTAGCAGTGGCGGGAGGTCAGTGGTGGGCGGCCCAGAGAGCCTGGCCCGTCACTGGTGGGCTTTTTGCGCCCGCCACTGCTAGGCATTCCTGCAGTAGTGTAACCTAGCACTGTGACAAATAAATTCATTATCGATACCTAGCCCAGGGACAAATAATTTGCGTCCTACTTAGCTACTCCTAACCTAGGTCAGGGAGATCAAACTTAATCAAGTACTAGTGATAAAGAACAGGGATAAAATGAAATAGATGAAATGGCGATACCTAATAGAGGCCAGGTCT
This sequence comes from Elymus sibiricus, assembly GCA_039707655.1. NCBI lineage: Eukaryota > Viridiplantae > Streptophyta > Magnoliopsida > Poales > Poaceae > Elymus > Elymus sibiricus. The sequence continues at coordinate 525,534,456 of CM077666.1, read as the reverse complement.
TGGGCGATCGCCGATGGCGGAAGACAGCGGATGGCGTCCTGGGCGATTGGCGGAACTGCGGAAGGCAGCGGACGCGTCCTGGGTGATTGGCGGAAGGCACCAGCCGGCGTCTGATCGATTGGCGGAAGCCAGGCGAACCGGCCGTGTTAGCGATCTCAGCTACATGTGTAAGCACTTAAGCAAGCCTCGTGGCCCGTGGGCTGGGGTACGTTTACTTAGGCTTTCCTGATAGGTACGTTTAGTTGGACGGCTGGCCGCTAGATTAATTGGCTGGTTATATCAAAGCGCGGGAGCTATATCTCGCCTTCAGCGAGATGGAAGCTGCTCTCGCTGAAGGGAATAGCTCCTCGTGCAAGCAACTGGGCCGGCCCATCGGCGCACCTTTCTTTTGGTTTTTTTCTTCGGTTTTCATTGATTTTTTTCGTTTTTCTTTTTTCTTTTTCTTCGGTTTTCATTGATTTTTTTGTTTTTCTTTGTTTCTTTTGGTTTTCATTCTACATTTTTCGTATACGTCAAGAACATTTTTCTAATACACGCTTAACATTTTTCAACTACAAGTTTCACATTTTTTGAATTCACGGTCAACATTTTTTCTATACATATTTTTTAACATTTTTTTCAAATGCTTGATTACCATTTTTCAAATACAAGATCAACATTTTTTGAATACATGGTCAACATTTTTTATACATATTTTAAACATTTTTAAATGCTTGATTAACATTTTTCAAATACAAGATTATCATTTCTTAATACATGGTCAACATTTTTTCTATACAAATTAAATTTTTTTAAATACTTAATTGACATTTTTAAAATACTTGTTCAACATTTTTTCAAATGCTTGATTAACATTTTTATATACATGATCAAAAAATTTCATTATTTTTTTAATACATGGTCACATTTTTTCTATACACATTAAATATATTTTAAATGGTGGATTAACATGTTTCAAATACTTGTTCAACATTTTTTTCAAATGCTTGATTAACATTTTTTAAATACATGATCAAAAATTTTCATACACATTGTTTTTTAATATATTTTTCGAAGACATGATAAACATTTTCTCTATATACATTTAACATTTTTCAAATGCTTGGTCAACATTTTTCAAATGTTTATTGTAGAGTGTTTTTTTCTAATATATATTTAGAATATTTTGAAGTATAAAAAAAAGTATGAATAAAGCAAAAAATGAAAACAGAAAACATAAAAAAAACAGAAAAAAGAGGCTGTGGCCTCCCGCGTGCGTGGGCCGGCCCATCTCGCTCGCCCCTTCAGGGAGCCTTCACTAGGTCTCGCTGAAGGCGAGATATAGAGGCGCCCATATCAAAGTGTGATTAGACTTGTACGTATATATATATACTACTAATACCTAGTTATTTGGGGCCCCAAATTTTTGGGGGCCCTGTGCGGTCGCCCACCTCGGCCTCCTCCATCGACGGGCCTGACTATACGGTTTTACTCCTTTTTCATGAGAGGCTCTGGTGTCCCTGGCCCTGTGTGACATTTAGACACGAAGAGCACTCACCTCGGAAGGGTTCCAAGGCTTCTAGATGCATGTTTGGAGGCCGTAATTGATTTCATACGGTGATACGGATGAGCAATTGATTCCATACGGATGAGCACATTATATCTCTGTTCCCTACTTTTCTTTTCGGGAAGCAGCACATCCTTTTTCTCTAAACAAAATTGTAACCATGTGACTGTGCGAGAGAACAACCTTTTGCTAGTGTGTATAGTGTATATACTAGTACTCGCTAGTGTAAGGATTTGCGGCTGCATGCGACGGCCTTCCAGACGTGTGAATGAACTGATTCTAGAATAACAAGGGCCAAATCGTTGTTTATAAGATTCAAAAAAAAAGTCGTTGTTTATTACTTTAATTCTCGAAAAGTAGCATTTCTTTTTGTCTCCCAATAAAAAGTGGAGTATAACAAAACCATCAACACTTTTTTTTGAGAAATGGCAATATATTAATATCAAGATGATACCAATTACACCCAGGCTCTGCAACGGCACAATATCAAGACCTAGTCAAGACATCGAGGATGCACACATCCAAAAAAGGATAAAAAGAAGAAGAAGGAAAAACAAAGAAAACCGACACGGCCAACGACTTGCAACAGACCAGTAGCAATGCCATCCACCGTCCTTGACAACGCACGAGCTACGAGAAAGGTTCTTTGAAAAGAACACCTCCAAGAAAGTAACGACGCGCAAACGCCACCGCCGCGGGATCCAACCACTGCATGTCAGATCTTGGGTTTATACCCCGGAGAGCACGTCAGAGCAGACTCCAAAGCAAGGCCTTCAACAAGGACATGGGCGCGTAAAACATCGTCATTGCCAGGTGCAACCATCGAAGATCAGACCTAGGGTTTTCACCCCGGAGCTCGAGACCCAGTGCTCGAAGAGCGCCACCAAGCCGAAGTCATCGTGTGTTGCTGCCACCCCTTGCCGAAGAAGACCCAGAAGGCGTGGAGGGAATAGGGTGACCACCTCAGTATTGGCCAAAATGATCTGGCCAAGAGGGTGGCTCAGGTCGAGTCCTTGAAGGAGGAGGTTGCCACCAGGAACACTAGGGCTGCAGGTGATGACTCGGATCTGCTTTGATTCCTCTCTGTCTTTGCTTGTGCTGACCGAGTGCCTTCTGCTGCCGCTTAGAGTGAAGTTGCACGGCTCTGGAGGATCTTTTGTATTTACGTTTTAAACTTGTTTTGTTTTATCTACTATGTCTTTTCGTAAAAGTTCTTTCATGTGCAAGTTAGCTTTCCGTATGTGCTCTTGCCGATCCGTCGTATCCCTGGGGCATAGACCGGCGATCGGGGACGAAGAGTTAACTTCAGGCGGTTTACACATGTCGGGACCCGGGATCCGGATTATGCAAACATAGTTGTAGATAATCATATAAAGAGCCGAGATTCGTGCTCAGAGAACTACGGCCCTAACGGACTGGTCCATGAGCGCCATATACTCTCGGAGAGCCCGGACCATTTGAGCCGTTACCCCCACATCGGGAAACCTCGTCCAAATGGGGCGGTCACAAATGTTCCCTCACTCGATGTATCTGAGCCGGAGCGTCAACGTGTAGCCAGCCACAACCGGTAAATGAATACACTGTTGGAGGTGATATAGTTCCCAAGCTCTCAGTACATGAGTTGCTTCACCCTGTATTTGATCGTCCGCTAGCAAGTGCATAATGAAGATTCCAAGACCCTACACACAACGTGGACTTTATAAACAAGCACGCATCGTGCACGCCGTGTGTGTGAAAACAATAGGTAACACAACATGACTCTACGACTGAAAGCATATCTATACCTAATAATAATAAAGACAAGTGCGTTTCTCCAATTTTTTGGTCTATCCATGCATAATGATTGATTTTTTTTTTCCGTCCGTATTTTTTTTACATTCTTAAGTAATAAGTTCGTTTCGTTTATTCCCTGGTCTCTAAAAAAGAACGTCGCTTGTGTTGGGCCAAAAGATTCATACGTTGTCCGCATAGACCACGATCGCTGCATTGGGCCTCGGCCGACGCTGCCTCCTCTACACACGCACGGACGCGCACGTCTCTCCCCCTCGCTACATATACCAGAGAAAAGGGGATCCATCGAGATGGGGCTTCGATCCAATCACGACTCCTCTCCTACTACTAATAAAAGAGCAAACATTATCTTCACTAAACGCACCCCACGAAACATACACGGACCCATTAACACCGTATGATTATCCCCACTAATCTCAATCCAACGGCTAGCCTTAACCTGATATGTTTTCTGATGTGCACTTAGTAATTTATGTTGACTGACCGTACTCCACCGCAGAGGAAAAGCTCCACGCGACCCCAACCCCTTGAATCACGCAAGCCTTCCAGAAACAAAGAAACGTATCCCACAAAAAAGGAAACAGATCCCCTCCACGATCAAATAACTCCTAATCCAGTTTCAAAAAAAATAAAAAATAACTCCTAATCCCACGTCTCTCACAGACACAACATGCAGCGGCGGCGGCGATTTGGATCGGGGCAGCGGCGACTGAGCAAGGGCACCCGTGAGGTCAAGGTACAGCTCCCTCCATTCGGCCTCTCTCTGCCAGCCTCCCTCCCTCTCTCTCCCCCGGCGGGGTCGCCGTGAGCCCGTGACCGTGGAGCGGCGGGGAACTGGGGAACTCCGGCGGCGGGGAACGGGTAGTTTTGGCAGTGGGAAACGGGGAGCACCGGTGCTCTGCTGGCGAACGCATGTTTCGGGGACAGGGAGACCTCCGGCGGTGGGGAATGGAGAGAGCTTTGGCAAGCGTGCGCCATCTGGATGGGTGATCTAGATGGGTGCCAGAAGCGCCGTTGCACTAACACCAAGACGATGGTGCCGTCGCGCTGAGTCACTGACGACATACTCCGTGTGGACGCCTCATCCTGATCTGACGTTGCCACGGACGCCGCATCCTGATCTGACGCCACCGAGGCAGTGGATCGACGTCGTCGCCCCGTCTAGCAGCCGCCACCGCATCCTGGGCTTACTCCATGCGGATTCCACATCGTGGACTAACGCCGCTGCGTCGCCTGGCATGGTGAGGTAATTTGATCATTTGTGAAATCCTATAGGAATTGCAACCACATGTACATGCATGTTAACATCTCGATTCAACCCATGCTATTGTCTTCAATGTCTAATTTTTTTTGTAATGCAACTTTTGGCCCTGCATAAATGGCTATTAGGAGAACACGATGCCAGCAGCACGATGTAACTGAATGTGTAAAGTTGTTTCTTCAATACATAGCTGCAATGTGATTGGATAGAACCTGGTTTATACAGTGGGGGGTGGGGGATCCTGAATCGATGCATATATTGGCTTAAAAAAGTAACTAGGCTCCCAAGTGCAGAATGAGGCGTATGCTTAGGGTTGTCTGTGTTAGTCTCTCTACTCAATCACCTTCATAGGAGCAAGTACATCGGAATTGTTTATCTCATTGCATCGGAATTGTTTCTTTGGTGCAGGGTTTCTACTGTTATTGTAAAATCTTAAAGAAACATCTGTTCATGGTTCAGAGAATAATAAGTTCCATTGTTCAAAATTGGAAATGATGTATTTGCAAACTTCGATGCAAAATGGTTAGTCAATCTCGAACAGCTGCAACTATCCTGATCTCACGACGGTTATGCCAATTCAGTTGTTGTAGCAGAGTATTGATCTAATACTCATCTGTATATATCTTCTTAAATCTAATAAGTGAATGGATGATCATGAAGTGATGTTGAACTATCAAGATGTGAACTCATTTCTTGGTCTACTCCGACAGGTGATTATGTGGAGCTTGTGAAGGAAAAAGATAAACCAAGAAGCTTGAGCGATTGTCTATTGACGACAACATGGTATACATGACCTCCCTATTGTTAAATTTCCAGCTCTCACTTTGCAGGTCTGCACTTGTACTTCTTGTACTAAACAAGAGAGCATTTAAATTTGGCACCTACAGATTTGTGGCTTGCTGCATAGGGGATTGTCATATCTATATTCTGATATTCTCCATAAATTTTTGTATTAACGTTCGTATCAAATCTTTGTGGTATATAGCGGTTCAATAGGTGACAAAATTGAATCTCTCTTAACAGCTATGACTACGTGGTCAATATATACATGTGCAACATCCAAGAAGAGAGATGTCATCAAACATCTCATTAACTGTTTCCAATTATACTCTCTCTTTTACTGTTCAGAGCATATGGAGTGCTATCAATCAATATGAACAGCTCACTGCCGCGTCTCTTCTGCTGGATGCTTTGTTTCTGAATATATTTGGTAACTCGATATTTTTCTGTTAATTAATGAGATTATATAGTGCTAACATTTTACTGGTTTCATCTTGCATGTCTGTGCCATCATTACTTTATTATTTTTGCAGGAAATGGCTAATATGACTTCAGATCCAGCTAAAACACATCTAATTTCGAAATTGAGTAAAATCTGGAGATGAAGAAGGTGTCACATACCTATCATTCACCAAGTGGTGCTCAGATGGTAACTTGGTAAGTTATACTGCATATAGTGCAATCACATTCTGTACTTTCCCTCCTCCAATATGGAGGTACGAACAAGGTTGTGAATATTAACAACACATCTTCTCACATAAGTGACCAAAGTCATGTCCTTCTATTTTTACCCTTCTCATGCTCATCGAGCTCGGAAGAGGGGTTGCTGGCTTTGGTAGCTTGATTTTATTCCGGGGGGCACAAATTTACCATGGAAACTAGGCGCAGCAATGTTACACAAATTAGAAAAACATGTATCCTTCTATAAACTATATAATAATTCTGAGAGCTTGTATTCATTTCAGTTTTGAGAGTCCAGTTTCTGCTATTGTGGATATTGCCAGTTCCAATTGGAAACAACTTATTGTATCCTTTTTACTATGCAAATTTGGATCCTGTAATTTGCATTCCTAATCTTTTTAATTAGTCTTTTTAGTGATGAACATTTTAAGGGTGTCAGTGTTGATATGTGCCATAAAACCCACAAGATTCTTTTAGGCTCTTTCATTAATGATGTTGCCTCTTTTGTACTTCCGATGGTTATGGCAGGAAGTCTCAGTATTGCACATCTCAAGCCTCTGCCAAATATTCTAATCTTTTGTATTTTTTGAAGTTGTAGATGATTAGATTTTCTTTTAATTTCTGTTGTAGCATACACATCGTGGCAAGCTGACACTGACAAGCAGAAAATCAGAAGCCTCAAGTTCCTGAAGTTCATGGCAAAAAAGAGAACTGGACTTAATGAGTGCAGACAATGGAATTCTTGAGTTTTTTTGTGTGCCATTCAAAAGATGTGGCTTTACGACATATTTTGTAGCCCTGGAGCTTGTACATTGGCTTGAGACCACATAAGTTATAGGGGAATCGGTGACGCACATTCAAGATCAGAGTTAGTTTTTTTTAGGGAATGATCAGAGAGTTAGTGAGGATGAGGGAACATGCTTTTGTTAGAGTTGTTCAGGATGATGGGGGCTGCGGTTTTGGGCCTCCCATTTCTTCTCTGCTAGGAAAATTCTAGCTGTATGGATCCGTTTGTAAAACTATCTGCTCCTACTAATAGACATTGCTCCTGTCAAGTTTGCAAAAATAATATGTTTGTTTGCGATGGAATATGAGCGTACACGAGTCCATCTATCTTAAGCACCACAGCAAAACACCACCATGACCCCCCCCCCCCCCCCTTGACTCACCCGCGAGGAAGCAATCCATGGCACTCACACTTATCTTGGCAATTTCAAAGTAACCATTAAAGTTGTCTATGATTAGGCAAAAATCACGAAGTCGTCCATAACCGCGGACACGGCTATTCGAATAGATTTAACCCTGCAGGGGTGTACCAACTTACCCATACACGTGTCGATCGCCTCTTAGCATCACATGACACCCTCCCATTGGGGTGTTAACAGAGGGTGATCGACCACGACACTTCCCCTAAGCTGCAGTCTAGTCCAAGGAGTCACCCAACTGAGTTGTACCCGTAATCGTGAGTCCGGCTGAATCTCCGATACAAACCCAATAGTTGTGTGCCACGGCCCAAGCCCATCTTGCCCAGATGGTACTACGCTTGGCACGCCTGGCCACACGTAAAATGAAGTACCACCATCTCATCTTTCTTTTCTTTCTTTTTCTATGCATATGCAAAATGAAAAGCCCGAACTATGTGACATTTGGACCAGTCTGAGGTAAGGTACTACGCTGAGAGGGTTCCCATATATCCAACGTGTGGTTGGCACGCTCAGTCTTGGATCAAGATAATGAGAACTCGGATCCTAATAGCGGCTTAAGTGGAACAACCCACCATGTAGTCCAGCATGGCCTCCCACCTTCACCTTTAGTCATGTTTAACATAATTATCTCCAGAAGCACACCACATTCCACTTCTCATGATCATCTACCACTGCGATTCATCACCTAGATGGATCCAGACTCACACAATACTAAGCATGGCTAAGCACGACACAAAATAGGGGTAATAGCAAGCAACTCCTAATCATGCTAGGATGGAAGGTAAAAGAAATATAAGGTGACAAGGATAGGCCATGCAAAGGAGTAGGCACCATCTATCTAACGAAGAACAACAGCTGAATCGATACTCAAATGCATAAGAATAAGGGAGAAACAGTAAAATAGGATGTATCGAAATGATCAAGGGGGTTTTGCTTGCCTTGCTGCTCAGCAGACTCGTACTGCTCCTCAGTGGTCTTGTCGTACTCTACGGCAGTCTCTGGCTCTACCGATAAGAAGCAAATACCGGAAAAAGAAAGGAAACAACAAATAAATAACAAGGCATTGCAATGCTCAACATATGGATGCATGACATGGCATAAGGTGGTGTTGAATTGACCTAATGCAACATTAGTCATTTTAATTGAAATGGAAATGGTTTAAATATAGCATTTCCTTAACTCTAATAATTAAAAGAAAAGGTTTTAATCTTGGTTTACCCTAAATAGAATTTTAAGGGTTATTAACATGTATGAACATGACATAAACAAATTGTATGCATTTTTCTGAAAATTTTGATATATTATACATATTTTTCTGATGTGTGGTTGATTTGTTATGAAATTTTGAAGTTTAAAGTATTTTATGGGAATTCCTAAATCATTTCTGATTTATTAAAAATCCAGAAAACCTTTTCTCACTCAGACAGGGGCTAGCCACAGTAAATGACATGTGGGGCCAGGGGTCAAAGTCAACTGTGCTGCCGTGAGACAGACAAGTGGGGTGCTGATCAGAGTGCTAAAAGGCTTAATTTAAACCTAATTAGCTGTTAGCAGCTAGGGGACCCAATAGTCAGCGACTCAGTGTTAAACTAACCCTAAGACTAACGCAACAGTGGGCATGGGCTGACAAGTCAGTGACCCTAGCCAACTAACCTAGCAGTTAACTAACCCCTCATTACCTAGGCCCACTGGTTTGTGGCCCGGTTAGTCAACTAACCTAATCGGCAGGGGCCCATGCGTCAGGGACCCAAACCCTAACCAAATAACCTAACCCGCCGGCGGCTAACCGCCGACGACCACACAACATGGTGGCAACACACGGGATCATGCTACGGGTCACGAATCCGAGCGTGGAGGGGCTCTACAGGACGCAGGGGACGCGACGCATCGAACGGTGGCAGCGGCGCAAGCGGGGGTGGCCGAAGGCAATGGCGGCGATGGGATTCGCAGCGGCGGCGTCATGCGCTTAGCCGGGACGGAGCTAAGGGACGCTGTCGAGGCCGGGAAGAGAGGGGAAGGAGGCAGGGGCTCACGGTGGTTTGGTTGGCAAGCTCGGGGAAGCCGGGGAAGGACGGGAGCGTCGAGGAACAGTGATGGTGTGCGGCGGCCGGAGCGGAGGAAGACGTGGTCAGGGCGATGCGTGGAGGCGATCCCGTTACGCGTGCTTGCACCGGGAAGAAGAGGGCGGTGAGGCGATTGTCAGGGCAGCTCCCGGAATAAATTCCGGAAGTACCACCCGTGTCATCACCAGCCCCAAGATCATTTAAAACTGGTGGATGGGGTCTTGATACCGATCTCCATACAATACAAGGTTCATATACAAGACCATAAAGGTCTAAAGGCTTACAACAGAGGTTTCTAGCAGCGGACAATGGAAGCAACTAAAACACCACTACTCGGGAGAGGCTCCACTGCCACAGGAACAGCTGACTGGGATCACTCCTAGCTCACACGGTCGCTAACTCGGGCTCCTAGGCTGACACACCATCTCCGGAATCTGGCCAAATCAACAAGCCAAGTGAGTACGTTGAATGTACTCACAAGATATCATGAACAAAAGATATAATGAATGCAGGAAGAATGGATATGCTTATGACATGCTATAAACTTCCAAGCAAGCTAGCAATATTATGACATGGACGTAATATCAACAAAGTATGATGTCAACCTAAATGAGACACATAGCTAATGGCATGTTACCACTCATCTTTTAGCAAGTTACTTTAAGTTCTAGATTGGTGGTAATACTACTATGTCTCTTAATCATAGCCTAGTAGTCTTTAGTTGAATAACCCAATCATCTAGAAATCTTAAGAGATCTCAACCTTGTGAGGTAAATCCAACTTCAACTCAATCATGGTCATAACAAACAATTTAAACAAGATCAACTACTTCCTTCGATCGTCCCTAGCATAACTCCGATATCAACTCAAGTATAATATCAAGCAATTCCAAGTATACAAACAAGGTAATGACAATATGATATCAAGACGTTATCATATAAGAACATTATATCTGCACAGGAAATAAAGGGTTAGCCAAATAATATCAACAAGGCATAGAACAATAAGGAAATTCCCAGGAGGTAGAACCATCCCAAGAGAATCTCAGCGAGAAACAATAACAAAAAGCAAAGTGGGGATTCATAGGAGGTAGAACCGTCCCAAAAGAATCCCAAGAGAAAAGAAAGAATAAAATTTCCAACTAATCGGGCGTCAGTGCGATTTCACAGACAAGTGGCAGGCCAATTAAACAAAAGAAAGTAAATAGCCAACCAGTCGGGCGTCAATGCGACGTCTCATAAAGGAGGCTGAGTCAAGAAAATGAAAGTAAATAGCCATCCAGTCGGGCGTCAGTGCGACGTCTCATAAAGGAGTCTTAACAAAACAATCAAATAAAACTAAAAATAAGGTAGCCAATCAATCGGACATCTACGCGACAACACATATAGATGGCTTAGCACAAGAAGCAAAGGAGAACAGCAAATAAGATACTAAAAGGCAAAAGAGTATCCAGGAGGTAGAACCTTCCCAGAAGATACTCTAGCAATATATGTAAGAGAAAGAGTTAGTCCGCAATAATATCAATAATAATAATCAAGTCATGAGCAATTCATGATCAATTCTTTTAGTTGGTTATCCCCTCCGAAGACCGACACCTAGACCGACCCTTTGACCCCTCTGAACTGAATTCCTTAACTGCGAACACGGCTATTCAAATAGGTTTTACACTCTGCAAAGGTTGTACTCTTTACCCACATGAAAGGATTTCCTTTGATGCCCACCATCATGATATAAGAAGTACTCACCCTTTGGAGTACCGGCTAGGAAAATGCAAATATGACCGTTGGATTGCTAACAGACCTCACCTGCCACACTAGCTCAACCTTCTGGGCCATAATCACCCTAAGCTTCGAAAAAGCTCACTTATGTAAGTGGGGAAGCCTCTACGAAAGCTTCGAATAGCATGAACCTCAAATCTCTATTTATATCGCGTGCAAGACCCTGGCCACCGGGTTGGAGTGGGCTACTACCCTTATTCGGCTACAACCGACAGGTTCATGCCCCCAGGCTAAGTGGCTGGCTTTACCCATTGCATCGACATGGTACCCCCACTTAGCCCCTCTATAGGTGTGTGCAAATGAGGGGTTAGACAACTTACTAAATCATACCCTACCTGTAACGCCCAACATGCGGTCCTAGCCCGAACGAAGCCTTTGCAAGCCTCGCCAAGGATAGAAGCACATATTGGAGACGCCCCAACATGTGACTAATATCATACACGCAAGTGTCACATGTCAGTAACAAGGTGGACATCACAACAAATACAACATCAACTGAATAGATGCGAATACAAGCGTTTAAGTTGGCTTACACTCGCCACAACAAAGGAAGGGGTAACAACATAAGTATCATAATCCACCAATACATAACAGTCATCATACAATAAGACAGGATCCGAGTACGGATAAGAAGCAAATTGGCCTAAAGAGTCCCCCAAAAAATAAAGCAACGTCCACCCTGCTAATCCCAGGCTGCCAACCGGGAGCCCATCCTATGATCGTCGTCGTCGAAGAAGAAGAATTCCAAATAGAACAACGCATCGCTCTCATGTTAGAGCATCGCTTTACCTGTACCTGCACCTGTTGTTGTTGGGGTATCCGCGAGTCATTGAGACTCAGCAATAACATTACCAAGGATATCAAGACTAACAATACTTAATGGGTTGGATATGGTTAAGTGGTGAGGTTGCAGCAAGCACTAGCATTTGTATAACCAACTAGTCCTACGAGTACTAGAACAAGGAGAGATAAATCCTGCGCATAAGGGGGCGCATCTAGAATGATCAATAAGTGATCCTGAACACCAACCTATGAGTCAATCATAACCCCACCGTGTCCACTTCTTGATCCCAATCTCACAAGAAGAGACGATCGCGGTTACACACGCGGTTGGCAAGTTTTAACTAATTTAGCTTGAAGTTCTCTACAACTGGATATTATAAATTTCCAAGTTGCCACATAACCGCGGGCACGGCTTTCCGAAATATTTAACCCTGCAGGGGTGCTCCAAGTCGTCCAATTACAAAATTATCACATGCCTACGTTGGAAACCTCAACATCATGATAGCACGATGCATCGTAGGAGTCCGGTGTACAAGTCCTTCGTCTAAGGTAAAACTAGTCCAGAGAGACCTACCGGTGAGTCAAATCCGATTCAGAGCCGCGCGCACTCGTCCCCGGACTCATCCGTCTATGCAAAGGCTACGGTTAGCTGAGACCCCGGTTTCCCAGGGGGCGCCGCAGGCTGCTAGGTAGGTGGCCAACACTCATGGCGAGCACTGGCCCGGTTTGTTTATTAAAAGTACACGGGGGCCGGCAAGTCCCTATGCAAGTTTTATTAGGTTGGCTAATTTTAAAACCAATGTTGGGCCTCTCTGGAAAAGTTGAACACAAAGACAAAGTGATCAAGGGGGCCCCATAAACCCCGCACATGTTAGTAGCGCTGATCAAGGAACATAACACTGGTATAATGGAAACTAGGGCGGCAAGAGTGGAACAAAACACCAAGCAAAAGACCAAGCCTTCCACCCTTTACCAAGTGTATAGATGGATTAATTAAATAAGCATGATGTAATGATATCCCATGATATCCATGTCCCAACATGGAACAACCTGCACCTGCAACTAGCAACGCTATAAGAGGGCTGAGCAAGCGATAACATAGCCAAACAAAGGTTTGCATTGGTGGTGGAGGTTAGAGGCTTTATCATGGCAATTGGGAGGCTTGCAAACAAGTGGTAGGTAGTGAGACCAAACGATAGCATCGAGACATCTAGCAAGCAAAGCTAGTAATGGTATCCAATGTAATGATCATCCTTCCCTGGAATCCCGCTGTGAAGAAGATCGAATCCATGAAGTAGTAGAACAAAGCGTAGTCGAACGAATCCTCGCAACTCCGAAACGTTACCCGGGACTAGCGAGAAGAAGCAAAACCGGAAAGAAGCAAACGACATGGTAAACAACCACAACATAAACATGGCATGATGCACAACCAAGCATGATGCATGTCAAGTTTAAAGATGCATGACATGGCAAGGTGCAACAAACAATTACTACACATTAAGTGAAGCTCAATATGCAATGAGTTGCATATTGACGATACTCCACATTCAATTATTAAGTTCAATCTCGTTTATGTACTCAACAATTTTAAATGTTGTTAAACATGGCAACAGGTGAAGCATAAGTAAAGTACACTATCTTGGCAATTTAAATGAGGCCGGAAACAACATATATAATTTCCGGAAATGCCCCATATGCAAATTTCGAATTTGGTACTGTTCTGTCTTAATTCATATTTTATAGTTGTTAAACAGCAAAAGTAATACCACCTTGTTATTCTACACATTTTTCTAGTCCATTTACATATATAATTTATTTAGTTCGGAGCTACGGTTACTTAGTTATGAAATAAACCATTTTAGCAAGTTATTAGAGAAAATTAAATGCAAACAACAATTTAAACATTTTAAACATGTGTGAGAGTTGCATACTATGAATCAACACGAAATTCTAAGCATTTTACATATATAAATCATTTTAATCCGATGCACGGTTGTGGAGGTATTATATGCATGAAGTCTAGGGACCGTTCTATAAAACTGCAGTTTCTGGATAATTACGAAAATCGCAGAACAGGGAAAAAATACTATCGGGCCGAAACAGGTGGGTGGTAAATAACTAACGCGCGGATGGGGCGATGGTTAAGGCGGGCTGCTCACATTGGGCCTTCGCAGGCCGGTCGGGGAGGCGGCCCGCGAGCGAGCAAAGGCAGGCCGGCTTGCGGCTGGAGATGTGGACGCGCGCACGCTGGCGCTCGTGTGGACGAGCGGCTGCTGGCTCGAGGCAGCGAGGCCATGGCGGGTGCAGACAACGGCGGCGCGACCTCCGGTGGAGGGGACGGGAAGATTAGGCGCGGGGGAGGTCCTGGACGCCGGATCCGACAGCTGGGGTCAGGGACGAGGCCCGAGATGGGCGAGGACGATGCGGATCGGGCGGTGAAGGAGCTCTGGTAGGCGGCGGTGTGTGATGGGGAACGTTGCATGAAAATCAAAAAAATTCCTACGAAACACCCAAGATCTAATCTAGGACATGCATAGCAACGAGAGGGGAGTGTGTCTACATACCCTTGTAGACCGAAAGCGTTAGCGCATGTAACGCGGTTGATGTAGTCGTACTCTTTGCGATCCAATCACGATCCAATCCGATCTAGCACCGAACGGACGGCACCTCCGAGATTAGGACACGTTCAGCTCGATGGCGTCCTCTCCTTCTTGATCCAGCAAGCAAGGGAGAGGAGGTAGATGAGATCGGGACCAGCCCAACGGCGAGGTGGTGATGGTGGCAGCGGAATTCCGGCAGGGCTTCTCCAAGCGCGTACCGGAGAAAGGTGGGAGGAGTTGGGAGAGACGAAGGGCAAGGGTGGAAGGCTGCTGCCCCCTGCGCCACTGCCCACTATATATAGGGGTGAGGGGGAGGGGGCGCCGCCCTAGCCCCTCCTCCAAGGGAGGGGGCGGCGGCCTAGGGGGGAGGCTTGCCTCCCAAGCCAAGTGGGGCGCCTCCACCCCTAGGGTTTCCACCAACCCTTGCGCATGGGCCTTGGGGCTGGTGCGCCTGGCCCATGTAGGCCAGGGCACCCCCTACAGCCCATTCAGGCCTTTGGGGCTGGTGGGACCCATTGGTGGAGTCCCGGACCCCACTGGAACCCTCCGGAACCTTCCGGAAACTTCCCGGTACAATACCGGAAAAAACCGAACTTTTCCGGAACCCCGAAAAACAACTTCCCATATATAAATCTTTACCTCCAGACCATTCCGGAGCTCCTCGGGATATCCCGGATCCCATCCGGGACTCCGAACAACCTTCGGACTTTCCACTATTAATATCTCAATACTACCCTAGCGCTACCGAACGTTAAGCGTGCGACCCTACGGGTTCGGGAACATGCAAACATGACCGAGACACCTCTCCGGTCAATAATCTATATCGGGACCTGGATGCCCATATTGATTCCTACATATTCAACGAAGATCTTTATCCGTTGAACCACGATGTCAAGGATTCAGTTAATCCCGTATACAATTCCCTTTGTCCGGTGATATGTTATTTGCCCGAGATTCGATCGTCGGTATCTCCATACCTAGTTCAATCTCGTTACCGGCAAGTCTCTTTACTCATTCCGTAATACAAGATCCCGTGACTAAACTCATTAGTCACATGCTTGCAAGCTTCTTGTGATGCTGTATTACCGAGAGGGCCCAGAGATATCTCTTCGTTACATGGAGCGACAAGTCCCAGTCTCGATCCATGCAACCCAACAAACACTTTCGGAAATACCTATAGAGCATCTTTATGATCACCCAGTTACGAAGTGACATTTGATAGCACACAAAGTATTCCTCCAATATCCGGGAGTGGCATGATCTCATGGTCTAAGGAACTGATACTTGACATAAGGAAAGCTATTGCAAATTGTACTTAGTGACACGATCAGATGCTAAGCTTACGGTTAGGTCTGTCCATCACATCATTCTCCTAATGATGTTATCCCGTTATCAAATGACAACTCATGTCTATGGTTAGGAAACCTTAACCATCTTTGATCACCGAGCTAGTCTAATAGAGGCTCACTAGGGACACGGTGTTGTTTCTGTATCCACACATGTATTTAAGTTTCCGGTCAATACAATTATAGCATGGATAATAAACATTTATCATGAACAAGGAAATATGATAATAACCACTTTATTATTGACTCTAGGGCATATTTCCAACAGTCTCTCACTTGCACTAGAGTCAATAATCTAGTTTACATTGTAATGAATCTAACACCCATCGAGTTCTGGTGCTGATCATGTTTTGCTCGCGAAAGAGGTTTAGTCAACGGGTCTGCCACATTCAGATCCGTATGTACTTTGCAAATCTCTATGTCTCCATCCTTAATGTAATTACGAATGGAGTTGAAGCGGCGCTTGATATGCTTGGTCTTCTTGTGAAACCTTGGCTCCTTGGCAATGGCAATGGTGCCAATGTTGTCACAATAGAGAGTCATAGGATCCGATGCACTAGGTACCACTCCTAGATCAGACATGAACTCCTTCATCCAGACTCCTTCCTGCGCTGATTCCGAAGCAACTATATATTCCGCTTCACATGTAGATCCCGCTACGACGCTCTGCTTGGAACTGCACCAACTGACTGCTCCACCATTCAAAATGAATACGTATCCGGTTTGAGACTTAGAGTCATCCGGATCAGTGTCAAAGCTAGCTTCGACGTAACCCTTTACGACGAGCTCTTTATCACCTCCATAAACGAGAAACATTTCCTTAGTCCTCTTTAGGTACTTAAGGATATTCTTGACCACTGTCCAGTGATCTACTCCTGGATCACTCTGGTACCTACCTGCCAGACTTATGGCAAGGCACACATCAGGTCTGGTACATAGCATCGCATACATTATAGAGCCTATGGCTGAGGCATAGGGGACGACCTTCATCCTTTCTCTATCTTCTGCCGTGGTCGGGCTTTGAGTCTTACTCAACTTCACACCTTGCAACACAAGCAAGAACCCCTTCTTCGACTGGTCCATTTTGAACTTCTTCAAAATCTTGTCAAGGTATGTGCTTTGTGAAAGTCCTATCAGGCGTCTTAATTTATCTCTATAGATCTTGATGCCCAATATGTAAGCTGCTTCACCGAGGTCTTTCATTGAAAAACTCTTGTTCAAATATCCCTTTATGCTTTCCAGAAGTTCTACATCATTTCCAATCAATAATATGTCATCCACATATAGCATTAGAAATGCTACAGAGCTCCCACTCACTTTCTTGTAAATACAAGCTTCTCCATAAGTTTGTATAAAACCAAAAGTTTTGATCACCGCATCAAAGCGTATATTCCAACTCCGAGATGCTTCCACCAGTCCATAAATGGACCGCTGGAGCTTGCATACCTTATTAGCATCCTTAGGATCGACAAAACCTTCGGGTTGCATCATATACAAATCTTCCTTAAGGTAACCATTAAGGAATGCAGTTTTGACGTCCATCTGCCAGATTTCATAATCAAAAAATGCAGCAATTGCTAACATAATCCTAATGGACTTCAGCATCGCTACGGGTGAGAAAGTCTCATCGTAGTCAACCCCTTGAACTTGCCGAAAACCTTTTGCGACAAGTCGAGCTTTATAGACGGTGATATTACCATCAACGTCCGTCTTCTTCTTAAAGATCCATTTGTTCTCAATGGCTTGTCGGTCATCGGGTAAGTCCACCAAAGTCCATACTTGGTTTTCGTACATGGATCCTATCTCGGATTTCATGGCTTCCAGCCATTTGTCGGAATTCGGGCTCATCATCGCTTCCTCATAGTTCGTAGGTTCATCGTTGTCTAACAACATGATGTCCAAGACAGGATTACCGTACCATTCAGGCGCAGTACGTGTCCTGGTCGACCTACAAAGTTCAGTAGTAGCTTGATTCGAAGCTTCATGATCATCATCATTAGCTTCCTCTCTAGCCGGTGAAGGCATCACAGAAACATCTTTCTGTGTTGCGCTACTTTCCAATTCGAGAGAAGGTTCGATAACCTCGTCAAGTTCTACCTTCCTCCCACTCACTTCTTTCGAGAGAAACTCCTTCACCAGAAAGGATCCATTCTTAGGAACAAAGATCTTGCCTTCGGATCTGTGATAGAAGGTATACCCAATTGTCTCTTTAGGGTATCCTATGAAGACGCACTTCTCCGCTTTGGGTTCGAGCTTATCAGGTTGTAGCCTCTTGACATAAGCATCGCATCCCCAAACTTTAAGAAACGATAGCTTAGGTTTCTTTCCAAACCATAATTCATACGGTGTCGTTTCAACGTATTTAGACGGTGCCCTGTTTAAAGTGAATGTGGCTGTCTCTAATGCATAACCCCAAAACGATAATGGCAAATTGGTAAGAGACATCATAGAACGCACCATATCTAATAGAGTACGATTACAACGTTCGGACACACCATTACGCTGTGGTGTTCCAGGTGGCGTGAGTTGTGAAACAATTCCATATTGTCTTAAATGCATACTAAACAACTCAGATATTCACCTCCACGATCAGATCGTAGAAATTTTATCTTCTTATTACGATGATTTTCTACTTCACTCTGAAACTCCTTGATCTTTTCAAATGTTTCAGACTTGTGTTTCATCAAGTAAATATACCCATATCTACTTAGATCATTCATGAAGGTCAGAAAATAACGATATCCACCACATGCTTCAACGCTCATTAGACCGCATACGTCAGTATGTATTATTTCCAATAAGTCACTTGCCCGCCCCATTATGCCGGAAAACGGGGTTCTAGTCATCTTGCCCATGAGGCACGGTTCACATGTTTCAAATGATTCATAATCAAGTGATTCCAAAAGTCCATCAGCATGGAGTTTCTTCATGCGCTTTACACCAATATGACCTAAGCGGCAGTGCCACAAGTATGTGGTACTATCATCATTAACTTTGCATCTTTTGGCATCTATATTATAAACATGTGTATCACTACGATCGAGATTCAACAAGAATAAACCACTCACATTGGGTGCATGACCATAAAAGATATTATTCATATAAATGGAACAACCATTATTCTCTGACTTAAATGAATAACCGTCTCGCAATAAACAAGATCTAGATATAATGTTCATGCTTAACGTAGGCACCAAATAACAATTATTTAGATTTAAAACTAATCCCGAAGGTAGACGTAGAGGGAGCGTGCCAACGGCGATCACATCAACCTTGGAACCATTTCCGATGCGCATCGTCACCTCGTCCTTAGCTAGTCTCCGTTTATTCCGCAGCTCCTGTTTTGAGTTACAAATATGAGCAACCGAACCAGTATCAAATACCCAGGCGCTACTATGAGCACTAGTAAGGTACACATCAATAACATGTATATCAAATATACCTTTGTTGACGTTGCCAGCCTTCTTAACTGCCAAGTACTTGGGGCAGTTCTGCTTCCAGTGGCCATTTCCCTTGCAATAGAAGCACTCAGTCTCAGGTTTGGGTCCAGCCTTGGGTTTCTTCACTGGAGCGGCAACTGGCTTGGCATTCTTCTTGAAGTTCCCTTCTTTCCCTTAGCCTTCTTGAAACTGGTGGTCTTTTTGACCATCAACACTTGATGCTCTTTCTTGATTTCTACTTCCGCAGTTTTAAGCATCGCGAAAAGCTCAGGGAGTGTCTTCTCCATCCCTTGCATGTTATAGTTCATCAGGAAGCTCCTGTAGCTTGGTGGCAGTGACTGAAGAACTCTGTCAATCGCTACTTCATCCGGAAGATTAACTCCCAACTGATTCAAGCGGTTGAAGTACCCAGACATTTTGAGTACGTGCTCGCTGACGGAGCTGTTCTCCTCCATCTTGCAGCTAAAGAACTTGTCGGAGGCATCATACCTCTCGACCCGGACGTGAGCTTGAAATACCAATTTCAGCTCCTGGAACATCTCATATGCTCCGTGGTGCTCAAAATGTCTTTGGAGCCCCGGTTCTAAGCCATAAAGCATGGCGCACTGAACTATCGAGTAGTCATCAGAACGTGCCTGCCAGACGTTAACAACATCCACAGACGACGCTGGAGGGGGTGGCGCACCGAGCGGTGCATCAAGGACATAAGCTTTCTGTGCAGCAGTGAGGATAATCCTCAGATTACGGACCCAGTCCGCATAGTTGCTTCCATCATCTTTCAACTTAGCTTTCTCTAGGAACGCATTAAAATTCAGGGGAGCTACAGCGCGAGCCATTGATCTACAACATAAATTTGCAAAGATATTTTAGACTATGTTCATGATAATTGGTTCAGTTAATCAAATTACTAGTGAACTCCCACTTAAACCAACATCCCTCAAGTTGTCTAAGTGTTACATGATCCAAATGAACTAACCCATGTCCGATCATCACGTGAGATGGGGTAGTCATCAATGGTGAACATCTCCATGTTGATCATATCTACTATATGACTCATGTTCGACCTTTCGGTCCTCCGTGTTCCGAGGCCATGTCTGTACATGCTAGGTTCGTCAAGTTTAACCCAAGTATTCCGCATGGGTAAAACTGGCTTACACCCGTTGTATGTGAACATAGAGTCTATCACACCCGATCATAATGCTACCGTCGTCCTAAGCAAAATAAGATGCATAAAAGATAAACATCACATGCAATTAATATGTGACATGGTATGGCCAATGTCTTCTTGTGCTTTTGATCTCCATCTCGAAAGCACCGGCACGATCTCCATCATCACCGGCATGACACCATGATCTCCATCATCGTGTCGTCTCGTGGTTGTCTCCGCCAACTATTGCTTCTACGACTATTGCTAACTCATAGCGATAAAGTAAAGCAATTACATGGTGTTTAATGATTGACATGCAGGTCATACAATAAATTAAAAACAACCCTATGGCTCCTGCTGGTTGCCGTACTCATCGACATGCAAGTCGTGAACCTATTACAAAACATGATCATCTCATACATCAACATATATCACATCATGTTTTTTGGCCATACCACATCACAACATGCCCTGCAAAAAAAAGTTAGACGTCCTCTACTTTGTTCTTGCAAATTTTACATGGCTGCTATGGGCATCATATAAGAACCGTTCTTATCTACGCAAAGCCACAACAGTGATATACAAGTTGCCTTCTACCCTTCTACAAGGACCGCCATTGTCAAATCAGATTCAACTAAAGTGGGAGAGACAGACACCCGCCAGCCACTTTAAGCAATACAAGTTGCATGTCAGTCGTGGAACCGGTCTCTTGTGCGAGGACAAGTAAAGTTGGTCCGGGCCACTTCATCCCACAATACCGCCAAATCCAAATATGTCAAAGGAGGTAAGCAATCTGAACATCAAGGCCCACAACTTATTTGTGTTCTACTCGTGCATATACATCTACGCATAGACCTAGCTCTGAAGCCACTGATGGGGAACGTTGCATGAAAATCAAAAAAATTCCAGCGAAACACCCAAGATCTAATCTAGGAGATGCATAGCAACGAGAGGGGAGTGTGTCTACGTACCCTTGTAGAACGAAACAGTTAGCGTATGTAACGCAGTTGATGTAGTCGTTGTCTTTGCGATACAATCACGATCCAATCCGATCTAGCGCCGAACGGACGGCACCTCCGAGATTAGCACACGTTCAGCTCGATGGCATCCTCTCCTTCTTGATCCAGCAAGCAAGGGAGAGGAGGTAGATGAGATCGGGACCAGCCCAACGGCGAGGTGGTGGTGGTGGCAGCGGAATTCCGGCAAGGCTTCGCCAAGCGCGTACCGGAGAAAGGTGGGAGGAGTTGGGAGAGACGAAGGGCAAGGGTGGAAGGCTGCAGCCCCCTGCGCCCCTCCCCACTATATATAGGGGTGAGGGGGAGGGTTCGCCGGCCCTAGCCCCTCCTCCAAGGGAGGGGGCGGCGGCCTAGGGGGGAGGCTTGCCTCCCAAGCAAAGTGGGGCGCCTCCACCCCTATGGTTTCCACCAACCCTAGGCGCATGGGCCTTGGGGCTGGTGCGCCTGGCCCATGTAGGCTAGGGCGCCCCCCCTACTACCCATGCAGGCCTTTGGGGCTGGTGGGACCCATTGGTGGAGTCCCGGACCCCTCCGGAACCCTCCGGAACCTTCCGGAAACTTCCCGGTACAATACCAGAAAAAACCGAACTTTTCCGAAACCCCGAAAAACAACTTCCCATATATAAATCTTTACCTCCGGACCATTCCGGAGCTCCTCATGATATCCCGGATCCCATCCGGGACTCCGAACAACCTTCGGACTTTCCACTATTAATATCTCAATACTACTCTAGCGCTACCGAACGTTAGGAGTGCGACCCTACGGGTTCGGGAACATGCAGACATGACCGAGACACCTCTCCGGTCAATAATCAATAGCAGGACCTGGATGCCCATATTGATTCCTACATATTCAACGAAGATCTTTATCGGTTGAACCACGATGTCAAGGATTCAGTTAATCCCGTATACAATTCCCTTTGTCCGGTGATATGTTACTTGCCCGAGATTCGATTGTCGGTATATCCATACCTAGTTCAATCTTGTTACCGGCAAGTCTCTTTACTCGTTCCGTAATACAAGATCCCGTGACTAAACTCATTAGTCACATGCTTGCAAGCTTCTTGTGATGTTGTATTACCGAGAGGGCTCAGAGATATCTCTCCGTCACACGGAGCGACAAATCCCAGTCTCGATCCATGCAACCCAACAAACACTTTCGGAAATACCTGTAGAGCATCTTTATGATCACCCAGCTACGAAGTGACGTTTGATAGCACACAAAGTATTCCTCTGGTATCCGGGAGTGGCATGATCTCATGGTCTAAGGAACAGATACTTGACATAAAGAAAGCTATTGCAAATTGAACTTAGTGACACGATCAGATGCTAAGCCTATGGTTGGGTCTGTCCATCACATCATTCTCCTAATGATGTGATCCCATTACCAAATGACAACTCATGTCTATGGTTAGGAAACCTTAACCATCTTTGATCAACGAGCTAGTCTAGTAGAGGCGCACTAGGGACACGGTGTTGTTTATGTATCCACACATGTATTTAAGTTTCCGGTCAATACAATTATAGCATGGATAATAAACATTTATCATGAACAAGGAAATATGATAGTAACCACTTTATTATTGCCTCTAGGGCATATTTCCAACAGTGTGGTGGCGCATCTGGCGTCCTGTCCAGGGAGAAAAGAGAGAGAGGGAGAACGAGGTGAGAGAGAGGAGCGAGAGGAGTAGGGGAAGGAGAAAGAGAAGGGCAGGGGTTGCGCGAGGGGCCTGCTGGTGCTGGCGACGAACGGCGGCGGGTTCGTGGAGCTCGTGCGGGAAGGCGCACGGGAGGAGCTCGGGCGCGGGCGTGGAGGCTCCTGGTGGGTGGCTGCGAGTGGATGCAAAGAGGATTTTGGATCGGGGGCGCGACCGTCTGGTTGGATGGGTGAAGAACCCGAGGTGGATTTGGGAGATGCGGCGGCGGCTCAGAAAGAGAGGAGGGCTAGGGGCTAGGGTTTTATCCAGATTTGGTATATGAAGCACTGCTATAAATAGCAGGGGGTTCCAAAGGGGACTAATTGGAGCCGTTCGATCACGATCGGCCGGTTCCGGTCAATAGGTGTGGTCAAATAAAAGAACAGAAGATTTAGGGGTAGTTTGGGGTTTATCCGGACCCCGGTCACGATTTGGCGGTTCGGGTTCGGGGGAGTTTTCGGGCTGGGTGGCCAGTGGGTATGTGGACTGTGCAGAGAGGTTAGGCGGTCAAACAGGAGGGAAAACGGAAGACCCGGTTAGTTTGAGAAAGGTCAACGGAGACAAAGGAAGAAGCTGCAACTACGAACGGCTAGAAGTTTTATAAAAACACCCGGATAATTCCGGTACGACGGCAACGGGCTGCCAATGCAACGCGAATGATGCCATGATGAATGCAACGAAATAAAATAATTATCGCGGCATAATAATTATATTACGCAAAGAATCTGGAGAACCGGTCTCGGGATGTCACACTCCCCATATAGAGACATGTGGTAGCACACTCAAGTTTGGGGATAGTGGCCATCTAGACTCGATTTATGCCCGACTTCCATGGTTCTTTATTACCTGCATCGGTTAGCACAATGGATATAATATCAAGATTAGTACCAAACAGGCCACAACCCTTGCATGCTCCAACATGCTCAAATCTCAAAACATAGCCACGCAACTACGTGGTCATCTTCCTTCCGGTCATGCTACAACGTGACATCTTTGTTCCTGCTCCTACAAGTTAGTCCTAACAAGCATAATAGGGCACATAACAAGGGCAGAAGCATACCAACATGTCATGGCATAAACTTTTCTATAAAAAATTAATATTCATGCCTTCATGCAAAGGTGACTTGGCAAGTATATGGATGCACTCCAACGTCACCATAAGCATGCAATTAACACTAGCAAGGCAATCAACCATGCAATCCTCATATCAATGGTTCAAAGATGCTTGCCTTGGGAAAACGGAAGGCTTGGGTAACTCCACATGAACTTGGGACAATATTTCACCTTCAACTCCTATTTTCAAATAATAAAAGAAACACACAAATTCAAAAACAGCAAACAATTAAACTCCTAAAAATATCCAATAAATACTACAATAAACTAGAGGAAAAATAAAGATTATCAGAAAAAGAATCACCCTAAAAGGAGTTAGGACGAGAGAGATATGGATGTGCGAAGGATAGCTATC
Organism: Elymus sibiricus; assembly: GCA_039707655.1. Taxonomy (NCBI): domain Eukaryota; kingdom Viridiplantae; phylum Streptophyta; class Magnoliopsida; order Poales; family Poaceae; genus Elymus; species Elymus sibiricus. The sequence continues at coordinate 525,509,854 of CM077666.1, read as the reverse complement.
TACTGCTCATCTCAGGAAAAGAGAAGAGTGAAAATCCTGACGAGCGGGCCCCACCTATCGGTTTAACCGAGGTCAAAATCAACCGCGCAGGAACAGTAGAGGTTCTGCCTGTGGCGATTGCCGGCGAACGGCAGCGCTATTCCAGGAGCCGAGCACACGCACGTGCTCAGGGAACTGAGGCGATTATCCTGGAGAAGGACATGGTCATCGGCAAGCTCCGCAATGCCGGCGGCAAGGTCTCCCGTGGAACTCCAGCGAGGTCGAAAGGGGGCTTTTGTAATGCCCAACATGCTGTCCTAGTCTCAACAAAGACTTTGCAATCTTCGCTAAGGTTAGAAGCGCATATTGGTCGCCCAGCATATATATGACTTCATAACATACACGCACTGTCATATGCCGGTGTACAAGGTGAACATCACAACAAATACAACTACGCATGAAAGAAGAGATTAAATACGAGTGGAACAATAGGGCAATCATATGCCAATAACATAATATAACACCATTCAGAGGTCAACATGACCCAACATTACATCATTCATGCAGCGGAAGGAAACACGGGTCCGAGTACGGACAAGAAGCAAATGGTGCCTAAGAGGCAAGAGAAATAAATGACGTCCACCCTGTAATCCCAGGCCGCCAACCGGGATCCTTGATCTCTATTAGTCATCGTCGAAGAAGAACTCCACGTAGAACGTACCACGCTCTCACCTTACAGTACGCTTTACCTGTACCTGTACCTGCAACTGGGGTTGTTGTGGCAAGGGTGAGTCTTTTGCACTCAGCAAGTCTCATTACCAAGGGTATCAGGACCAACAATACTTATAGGTAGGATATGGGTAAGTGGTGAGGTTACAACAAGCAGCTAAGCAAAGTAGATCAACTAGTCCTACGAATACTAGAATGAGATGAGATCAACCTACGCAAAAGGGGTCGCAATCTAGTTGATCACTAAGTGATTCTGAACACCTGCCTACGAGTTAAACATAACCCCACCTTGTCCTCCCATTCGCTTGCAAACCCACGAAGAAGAGGCAATCAAGGTACGCACACGTTGGACAAGTTTTAGTTATTTAGTTCAAATTGTCTATGACTGGCACTATAAAATTCCAAGTCGTCCTTAACCGCGGACACGGCTTTCAGAAAGATTTAACCCTGCAGGGGTGCTCCAACTATCCATTATAGATTCCGCATGCATAACCCGTTCCTCCCAGTACATGGCAGTTAGAACAGCCGCGATAACGCGGACGTGATCCGAAAGTTCAGAGTTAACAAGTTCCTCTAGCTAATGTCAAACTAATCTAGAAGACCTCCCGGTGAGTCGACCCCGGGGCAGAGCCGCACGTATCTCTGCACCCGGACCCAGCCGGATTGCCTCAGGTTCCGAACATGGCCAATCCTGGGTTCGCCAGGTAGCCACTCGTAGCTCCGCAAGTGCGGACCAACGCTTTTTCCATTACGCTGGCCCAAGTTGTTTCGAAAAAATCCACGGGGTAGCTGGCCCCTATGCGAGTTTTATGATTCAAATGGTAAAACCAATGTCGGGCTCTCTGGAAGAGTACAACGCTAGATAAAGGAGTTCAAGGGGTCCCCGCTTTGCATCGTTCTTGTTTGCGTATAGACGCTGCGCACGGGGAATGGTCGAAAGTACCAAACAACCATTTGAAGAGCTTTCTTTCCCCGCTTGTATCTGGGTTCGTGGCACTCTGGACACTCTATGTTGTCCGCGTACTCTTTCCTATAAATGATGCAATCATTGACGCATGCGTTGTATCTTACGTGCGGCAAATCAAGAGGGCACAAGACCTTCTTGGCCTCATCGACGGTAGCAGGCAACGTGTTCCCCTCGGGGAAAAGGTCTTGTAGAAACTCCAATAAGTCATCAAGGCTTGTATCTGAATTTTTGTGTTTCGCCTTGATTTCAAGAAGTTTGAGCGTGACACTCAATTTTTTGTGCTCCTCTTTGCACCCGGTATACAATGGAGTTCTCGAGGCTTCCTCCAATTTTGCTAACTTTTCAGCGTTAGTCGATGTCTTGTTTCGAAGCAGCTCTAGAACATGCGGGTCCTTCAGCATTGAGGCATACATTTCCTGGGTGGCCGCCGCGTCGGCCTCTTCATCATGATCGGCCGCCTCTTCATCATGACTGGCAGCCTCTTCATCATGTCCGTCTTCGTCATCATGTTTGGGCGCCTGTTGGTACTCCGTCTCTCCTTCATATTCTGTCTCTTCATTTCCGGCTTCTTCATGTATGTCATGAACATTCTGAAGATCCTCCTCTCGGTGACATGTCCACCGTGTGTAATTCTTCATGAAACCGCGCATGAGCAAATGAGCCTCCACTTCGCCAGTATCGGCCATATACAGATGCATGTTTTTGCATGTACGACACGGACAACATAACTCCTTGCGACCCATTCGCCTCACGTGTTCCAAGGCAAATGCCAGGAACTCTTTTCTACTTCGACCCATTATGCCGACCTACCAAACATGCATCATGCAAGGAAGAAGTTAGAACCAACATTAACATGTCAAACAAAATTTCGGCATGACCTTTGCTAATATTTGACAAAAATGAGTTTGCCAGAAATTTGATAAAATGTCGACGAGTCAACATTTTTTCAAAACATTGGCCACTCCATATATATCCCTGAAAATTAAACATGCATCCACAAACTCCAGCAATTAATTACCATACACGGTCAATTTCATATATTCAAGGGGAACTCACAAATAATTAATTAAGAGACCCGCGGCCGGTCGAGATATTAAATAGATCGACATCGATCCCGATCGAGAGTGAGGCCCCCTACCTATGTTCAAAGAGAGATATTAATAAAGAGGGAGAAGACCTCAAAAGAAATGAAAGAGAGACTAATTTATTCCATAGGAAGGGGTGTGTGGATGAGAGAGTAATTAGTTAGTAGGTCATGCATCAATGAAAGAGAGAGGTTAATTACCTAGAGGAATAGGGAGACAAGACCATGAGGCTCACGTGGTAGAGAGAGGGAAGCTAGAAGAAGTGAGTGAGAGGAGGAAGAAGAAGTGAGTGTGAGAGGGGAAAGTGAGGAACACGGGCACATGGGCTGCTGTGCATATGCGAGCAAACTAGCAGCGTTCGGGAAAATTTACACGCGGCTAAGGTGATGGAAGTTAGCAGCATACAGAGAAGGAGAATGCCGCAAACAAAAGTGGACCCCACGAGCCTAAAACTAGTAGCGTTCCGAACAAAAAGGGCACGCTGCCAGTGGTAAGAAAGCTAGCGGCATTCTATTCTGACACACGCTGCAAAGTAGAGGGGCCCACACTTGTGTCAAAGAGCGGGGCCCGCGAGCTGACTGAGCGGCGTACGGGATACGGCGCACGCTACTAGATGCTACTTACAGTAGCAGCGTGCACGCGACCTGAACGCCCCCAATTCGGTCTGGCCGGAGGGCTGCCTGGGTCTGGCAAATTAGCAGCGTCCGCTTTGGCTGCACGCCGCAAGTGCGAGATAATCAGCAGCGTTCGGTTTTTATTTGGACGCTGCAGGTATCTAGGCTAAGTAGTTGCGGCGTTTGCTTTCATATGGACGCTGGTACTAGTAAAATCCTATAAGGGGTTTCCCTACTAGTTTGGTACCTCACGTTCCGGAGGGGGAGGACGAGCACGAGATTCTCGTCAGAGACACCGGCGCTAGGGGACAAGGCCTTGCTCGCCGACTTGAAAAGGACAGCTGGGCGCGAGATCGGGGAGGAGATGGACCCCTTGCTTTTGTTGTTGGCAGCGCCCCGGAGAAAATCGAACAAATCAGCTTCTCATCATTTTCTCTCTACCAACAATATTGTGAGGCAAGAGTTTCACCCTTGAATCAATCAAATCGGGTCATTCACAGTTCAAATGCTCATTGCTTTTCGGGTCTTAGTTCCAAAAATTGGAAAGCAATCCAGAATTCTCAAGAAAGCGATGCAACCTCTCCTGAAGAACACCCTGATTTACACATAAAAATCAGTTTGTTATCGCACAGAGACTCGCACAGAAAATCAATCAGTTTGAATCAAGATATCTGAATGAAAAATACATCAGGAAATAGGAAGAGCAGATCCGATGGTCAGAGTAAAAAAAATCGCTGGAAAATGAGCACACATAAGAAGCCTTTGCCGTCCTGTGCAGATGCAATCAGATAAAAAAAACAGAACAGAAACAGGGGCTCAGATTCGGCAATCACGATTCAACGCTTGAAATGCACATTAAAATAAAAAATCTAGATCTTACATCCGCCTCCTCCAGCAAAAGTAGGCACGCTGGTGGCAGTCTCCTGCCAAGGGCGAGGAGCACAAGATCCGACCAGGGTGGCGGCGCTCCCTGCGGGGGTTGTCGAATCTGACGAAGTCCAACGACGAGGACCTAGTCCTGACTGGATCCGGCCGGCGGCGTGCTTTCCTTGGCCAGATTTCGGCAGCGGATGCACACACATAACGGCGTGCTCTCCTGGCTGCCTTTGAGATAGTGGACGGTCGCACTACTGCAGGAATGCCTTGCAGTGGCGGGCGCCAAAAACCCAGTAGTGGCGGGCCAGGCTCTCAGGGGCACCCGCCACTGACCTCCCGCCACTGCTAACATGGCATCAGTGGCGGGCGCTTGCCCGCCAGTGGTAGGTCTATTTCAGTGGCGGGCATAGGTTAGCGCTCGCCACAACAACTGTAGGTAGGAATTGTTGCATTTCTCTCTGCCCGCCACTGCTTTATGTAACAGCAGTGGCACGCACCTTTGGCACCCGCCACTGGTAGACATCTAGGCCTACAGAAGAATTGCTGCCGCGACAGCGTTTTCCGCTGCCGTGGCAGCATTGTAATGACGCGGTTGTTGCATTTTGTACTTGATCATCACATTGCAATACATATATAGAATGTTGTCTCAGCAGCATTCACACAATCATCCACATGCATACAGCACATTACAATGTCGATACAATAATTATGAGTATTAGTGAAGCAAACATATAGTATAAGAAGTGCAGGGCAACAAACATGTCTCAACACATAATGAACAGTTTCACAAGTTATTCTGAAGAAGTATATCTACCGACTTGGGTAGTCGGTGTGAATCGATGACCGCAATATGTTTTCGACTCGGTGAAGTCGTTCTTCATCTGGCTCTTGCTTGGAGTGGAACTTCACGTCCTCATTTACAACCTCCTTGTTGATGATTTTGGCCAACACCTTTTGGAGGCGCTCATGCTCCCTTAATAATTCCCCTATGTCCATGTCCCTCTCCATCTCCTCGGACCACTTGATTATCTGGCTATGATTTCGCAAATATTGGCTTTTCTTCAAAAAGTCGTCCATGATGGCCATGGCACAGTAGCCAGACCTTTGGGAGGTTTTGACATTTGGTTCTTGGTAGCAACAAGCGCTAGTGATGAACTTGAATTCTGAATGCTGTGTTATCGTTTTTTTGTAGTTCTTACACTTGCATAGAGCATCGTTTAGAACCTCCTTCAATCTGGTCCATTGCTTTTGAGGGTCTCTCTTCGAATCGAAGAAATAAGCCAAGCCCTGCGTCGGCAATAGTGCGATTACGATCCAATGTCGGTCGCTACGCAAAAAATTGAAGAAATTAGCATTGATGCGAGCAAACCACAAGGCCATGTATATGTTTTAGAATAAAGGAGTCAACGTTAACGATTTACTTGTCGCAGTATGGCACGAGAAAGGTGTCCTTATGCAGAAGATTCGTAATCATGCACGGGAACATGTAGTTTGAGATGAGCTCCTGGCTAGTTGTGGATTCCAAGTTGTGGCAGTGCATGTAAAAAGGATCAGGTAAGGCCACATTACTATGCCGGAGTTGGGGATCTGAAGCTCGATGAAGTGCCCAAAGCCTCATTAACTCCGGGGAGACTGCGCTGACATAGAAGATATTTGCATGGATCACCTCATTAAAGGCCAGATCAATTTTATCGGCCGGAAACTCCTGGACAAAATTATAACCTTCTATAACCTTGGACGTGTAACCATGTTGACCTTCTTTTGATTTATATACCACGTCGTCGTGTAGAACATTAAGTTTGATCGAGAGGGTCCTCAATGTAGAGTCCGATAGCAACGGTTGACCGGGCTTATGCATATTCCATTTTCGCCCAGCGGGGAGGACAATGGGCATAGGTGGTTTGTCTGCGGATGGTCCGCAATTGGCATGTAGATCCTTCTCCGCCGATTGCGGAATATCTTGGACTATGTCTCCGGTGCCGGCAAGGTTAAAAAGGGGTCAAGGTTCGCGAAGGTGGGATCGCCTGTCATTAGCAGAGAATCCTCGGGGAATCTCCTCTATATCACTCAGTGACCACTTAAGCAGGTGGCCCTGGGTCACTTGTCCTAATGTAGTGACGTCCTGTTCAGGGGGATGAGGCAACGACCATGATTCAAAGCCCATCATTACCAGCACCCTCGTCATGTCCAGTGGCAGGACGACCCCGTGCATCATTCTAGTACCATCGGTAAACGGGACGATTTGCCCCTTGGCAATGCTTGTCATCACGTCGTCCACTTTGGCTTGCAGCCAGCATGAAACAAAGTGCGATGATCGTGGCTCCTGGGTGCTACTAGACATATGCTACTGGGTAGGACTCGGCATACCTTGCGGAAACAATTCAGCTAACTTCTTCTGAACTGCTGCATCTACTGCTGCATCTAACGCGGGTCCTAGTCATGCTTGCACTTTGGCTTCGATCTTTTCATTAACCCTGTTTTTCCTTCTGTCTTTTTTAAGTTCTTTGGTTTGGGGATAGGCATCGTCCCACAACATCCTTCCCGCGCCCAACACACGCCCAGTCTTGGACTTCTTGTTAACCCCGAAGCCCTCGTTCACTGCCCGGGTAAGAGGGTCATCATACATAAAGCCGTGGGGAGAATCTTGAGGAGCGGGTCCAAATTCCTGCTTTATTTTTCTCTAGGAAAAATACGTATGTTGTGGTAAACGGTTAGTAAGGTAACAAATGTATTAGGTACTAAATTATTAGTGGTGATTGAGGTTACCAGGTTCTCCTCCGTCGAGCGAAGTTCCGGCATCAGGATGACCAACTCCTTACTATCTAAGTCTTGCACTGCACGGGCCCTGAGGAAACGGAAGTCACGAGCATGATCTCGATGTTCCGAGAACGGAGGCGGTTTACCCGCGGCTTCAAATTCCGCGGCCTCCTTCGCCCACTTGGGTTCTACAACTTTGTAACCACCAGGGCCTAGGCGGTGGTTACCTGGCAGCTGTTTCCGTAAATTACGGAAATGATCGCTGATCTCCTTGCTTGACTCGCTTTCGGAGGATTCACAAAACTTTGTCCATTCGTCGGGATCCATTGTGAGATTCAGACGCTTAACGGTCTGGAAGTCCTTACCCTTTAGAGTGCAATTGGCCCTGCTCTTCCAGTCCCTAAACATCTTTGGCCATCTTGAGGGGGCATACTCTTCAGCTTTTTTTTTGTAGTCAGGCGGAAATTCATAACTACGGTGTAACGCATCGAGTAGCTTCTCGCTTTCTCCGCCCAAATCCTTGCAACCGATCAGGACGGTATTTCGCAAGATGCAACCTAGCTTTTTGTTGTACGTTCCTGCTGCGTCAGCTAGGCTGACGAGCTCGCCTTTTGGGCCAACTTCGGTGATTGCAATGATACCTTCGTGAAGCTTGTTCAGATCCCTAGGCTTTCGCTTGCTCTTGTTTGTGGCGGCGGTGCTGGATGAAGTCCCGTCCGTGTGGCTCGTTTCCCCTCGCCGATGGTCGGTTCTTCCTGTTGGTCGTCGCCCATATCTACGTCAGGGTTGTTGCCCGTATCTACGTTTGGGGCGCCCATCTTGACGTCAGGGTTGGTGTAGTTGGGTTCCTCTTGAGATGATGTGCCGGCGTGGGGATCCATTCGTCGAACTGTAGTATTGTGACAAAGAGTTATGATCGAAACATAAAAAAAGAAATATCGATGAAAAATTTCGGCATGACCTTTGCTAAAATTAGCCCATATTGAGTGCCAGAAATTTGACGAAATGGAAATGAATCAACGTTTCATCAGAACATTGGCACTCATATTAATACCTGCAAATAAACCCATATATTTGTGGCTGTACATCGAACTGCACCAATATAGTTTGTAACAAAGAGTTATGATCGAAACATAAAAAACGAAATATCGACCCAAACTTTCGGCATGACCTTTGCTAAAAGTAGGGCATATTGAGTGCCAGAAATTTGACGAAACGGAAACGAATCGACGTTTCATCAGAACATTGGCACTCATATTAATACCTGCAAATCAACCCACACATATGTACATCGAACGGCAGCAATACTGCAATACACTATAGTACTCCTTTGTGTGGCATTTCTTCGAACATGTTACAATCATCCGCAATAGAGTGGTATATGTATGGATATGAAAAATGGCAATATACCTTCCGACGCCGGTGGAGACGGTGCAGAGGGGCGGACGCACGGGGATGCCGGGCATGAGGGCGGGCGGCGCGACGGCGAGGCGGCCTGACAGCGAGGCGGCGCGATGGCGGGTCGTCGAGAGGGCGAGCCGGCGCGAGTGCGGGACGACACGACGGCGGAGCACGACGGCGGTGGAGGCCGGGGCGCGCGGCGGCGATGGCGAGAGTGGCGTCTGGGGATCGGGGCGCGAAATAAGTGGGTGGATTGAATTTGGAGGAACCGCCCAAAACGCTAAGTGTGGATTCGGGTTTGCACGTGGCGGGCACTGCAAAACGCCCGCCACCCCTAAGTTAGCTGTGGCAGGCGCAGTGAAATGCCCGCCACATAAAATGGGCAGAACCCTCTTCGGTACGAAATAGCGGGCAAATGAGCTCCGAAAGGGATGAAACTTTGCATGCTATCTTCATTGGACACATGTAGGGTGTGGTAAAAATTTGAGATTGTTACGGCCAAAACTTGATGCACATCGTGTACAAACCGGACACTCTCCCACGAAGTGTAAGGGCTTCGAACGGAAACCGCCGACTTAGACACACAACTCATTTTTTTTAAATCATTTTAACCTCAAACTTTATCTATAATTAGTACACACTATCCAAAGCCCCAGGCTCAAATTTGAGCACTTTTTGAGTTGATTTTCTATTTTCGCGGCATTAACTGATTTTCCGGCAACTAAAAAGGGCAGAACCCTCTTCGGGGATGAAACTTTGCATGCTATCTTCATTGAACACATGTAGGGTGTGGTAAAAATTTGAGATTGTTGCAGCAAAAAACTTGATGCACATCGTGTACAAACCGGACACTCTCCCACGAAGTGTAAGGGTTTCAAACGAAAACCGCCGCCTTACACACACAACTCATTTTTTAAATCATTTTAACCTCAAACTTTTTCTATGATTAGTACACACCATCCAAAGCCCCACGCTCAAATTTGAGCAATTTTTTAGTTGGTTTTCCATTTTCGCGGCATTAACTGATTTTCTGGCAACTAAAAAGGGCACAACCCTCTTCGGTACGAAATAGCGGGCAAACGAGCTCCGAAAGGGATGAAACTTTGCATGCTATCTTCATTGGACACATGTATGGTGTGGTAAAAATTTGAAATCGGTACGACAAAAACTTGATGCACATCGTGTACAAACCGGACACTCTCCCACGAAGTGTCAGGGTTACGAACAGAAACCGCCGCCTTACACACATAACTCATTTTTATTAAATCATTTTAACCTCAAACTTTTTCTATGATTAGTACACTTCATCCAAATCCCCATGCTCAAATTTGAGACTATTCTAGGTTTAGTAAATATGATTTTCTTAGGAATTTTTGGACCTAACTTATGTGTGGCGAGCGGCTCTTAAGGCCCGCCACAGCTAACTTCTGGATATTTTAAAAATTTTGGGCGCGGGTTACCGAAATTTTTCTGTGGCGGGCATAAGTTTCGCCTGCCACTGTTGCGGGATAAGCCAGCGGTGGGCGATACTTGTGCGCCCGCCACTGATAGCTTTCATCACGCGGGCAAATTTGGAAGAGTTTACGAGAGGCGAGTAAGTATTTCTGCCCGCCACTGCTGTGTCTATTCCAGTGGCGGGTATGGTTTGTTACCCGCCACGGCTACTTTTCCAAAATAGCAGTGGCGGGTTCCTAGCCGTGCCCTCCACTAATTTGAGGCCACCTATAAGCCTTTTCCCAGTAGTGTCGCCAGCAGGGCCCTCCTCCACGGATCTGCACCAGGTGGTCGCGGTCGGCCTGAATGGCGTCGTCGCCGTCGGGACCCATCCCGAGGTCCGCGCTGCATCGGATGAGAGAGAGAGGTTTCTTTTTTGAGGGCTGAGAGTGAGAGGTGGTACAGTTGTGGAGGAAGAACACCAAAGACGAGAACGAACACCGGGTGGATGCCACTGTCGGCGGTGGTCTCGCCTGCTCTGGACACCGTGGTCCCTTGCCGCCACCTCGTGAGATGAGAGAGAGAAGAGAAAGCATGAGGGATGTGGATGGGTATTGGAATGAATGTGAGAGAGCGAGGAGCTGGGGTCCCGTGCTGGTTAATGTCGCCCTGACACAATGGTGGCCATCGGGCCCGGATATTTTGGGCCGGTCCGAAGCATGAGAAAGAAGCACGGCCCGGCATGGCTAAATCGGCCCGGGCCAAGCCCGAGGCCTGTAGTGGGCCGGTCTTTTTTGCGTCTGCAGGCACGTGGGCCGGCCCGAGCACGGCACGAATAATATCCGGGCCGTGCCCGTCACGGCACGAGCACGACGGCGAGCATGGCACGGTCGGCCCAGTCGATTTTTCTGTATTTTTCTAATTTTTCTGTAATTTTCCTGTATTTTTCTATATTTTTTCTGATTTTTTCGAAAAAAAACAGGCCTAAACAGCCCGAACGGGCCGAACCTTTTGTGCCCGTGCCGTGCCGGGCCAGGCACGAAATCGGTCGGGCCAGGCTTTTTCCTGGAATGCGGCACATGAACAGTAGTCGGGCCTCCTCGGGCCGGGCCGTGCTGGGCAGATCCTGGCACTATTCATGCCCGGGCTGTGACGGGCCCGCCCGATGGCCAGCATTACGCCTGACATGGGCCGGCCCTGTATGTAGCCCGATGCAAGCCTCAGCCCGTTAAAGAAGTTACGCGTCATGTGCTGAATCCATACCAACCCCGCCGTTGTATTCACCCGTACCACACATCCAAATTCCAGCGTGGCCCATCTAGTGCGAATCATAAAGTCCGACACAGGGGTCCAGATAACGTGCGCAGTGGACGCCATGCGCTGAAAGTCTGTTTTCAAATGAGCCAGCCTTCCCAAAAATAGAAACGGGAAAATTTCTCAATAAGTGATTGAACACATTGGGGAAAAATTGCCCTCTATGCCTACTCTGTTTCTTCCCATATTTGTAAGAACAGAACTAGTATCTAGAATAATACTGGCACTAGTTTAGACGGATATTCAAGCAAGTAGCTCCATAGAATAATAGCACTAGTTTACACTGCTTAGAGCAGCCACAGTGTGATGTTTTGCTGCCTCGAAGGCAGCCTCTAACCCTTTAGGGGCAGGCGCTATACACTGTGGGCATGGGCCTCTAAGCCTAATTCCCTGGGGTCGACACCAAGCTTTGAGGCCGCCTCTAGTTCTTGCCTTGGACTAAAATAATCCACTAGCCCTACATGTGATGGATAGAGTGTGATAGCCATGCAAGGAGATGAGAAGCAGCCTGCTGGGAAATCAAATATTTTACTCCATGTGGGGACAGCTTAGAGGCTCAGAATATTTGCTATACACTACACACTTTTGAGCTAAGTTTCGGTGCATAACGTGGGGCCCAGCTTGGAGGCAAGCCAGCCTCCAAGCACTGTGGGTGCCCACTCCAACACGGATCACCTAATATGGGTCAGCAAATGTCCGCGGACACGTTCGGACGTATCAGCGGAGAGCAGGCCGGCCGAAAGTCATCCAACCGTAGTCATCAAATCTGGACAGTGTGCTATAACTGATAATGGGCCAGGCGGACCGAGAGGAAAAAGAGATGAGTGAGACACATGGGCTGTGGGGAGATGTGGTCCAACTAACAGTGGGCAAGGCGAATGTACGGACTCCCCCCAACCTCCCCCAGTTTGGTGCCGGTTTGTGGGATTTCGGTCGTCCGAACCGGTCCGAACATTTTAGGTGAGCCCCGTTGGATGGCTAAAAGTGTCCGGACCGTCCGGTCCGGACATTTGCGGATGTTTTGGTGACCCGCATTGGAGTTGCCTTTAGCTAGTCGAACAAATAGCTCCATAGCAGCGTCTCTAGGCCGTTGTACTCGCCACCGTCCTCCCACCAATCTCTGGCGGCCGGTGGCTCCACGAGCATGCCCTGTGCCAAGCTCGCATAGTATGACCCTGCGTCCATGCCGCCAAACCAGGTGTTTGTACAACACGTCGCTCGGCGTTGGCAAGCTATGGGCGTCCTCCTCGTGCTCGGCCGTCCCCACGGGGATGTAAGCGGCCACTGCAGTTGGAAGGCCGCGACAGCATCCTTGATCTCGCACATGCTGCCGAAGCAGAATGACCTGGCAGCGAGGATGGGCGGCATCGGCCAGGTGTAGTTAGCAAAGTTGAGGCAGGCATCGTGTCCGGAGAGCGAGAGCGCGACGGCGTCGTGGGCGTGCGCCGCCATCTCAGCGGTGGCGAAGCTGCCAAGCCAGAGCCTGGACCTCTTCGTCCCGTGCACGCGCACCACCCGGCCCGACCACAGCGCCGCACGCTGCGGTACACAGGGCGGTGCGTCTCCTTGAACTTGGTGCGCCCTGCTGGCCGCTTCGGCGGCTCGGACAACACCATCCGGTGCGGCCCCTGCTCCTGGTTGTTGGACGGGGAGGCGGTGTCCACCGATCGGTCGAAGCACCGACGGAGCTACGTGCAAGTGACAAGGGGCCGCCACCCCGAGCCATGGGGAATTTTGTTTGTTTGGAGGGATTTATATTGAAAAAATAGATGCTTTTGCCCCCTAGAAGTTGATGTTTTGTCTTTTGCCCCCTCACCTTAGTCATCGTCATCTAGCTCCTTTACTTTGGAGGTGACTTGCTTCGTTGAGAGAGATGCTGGCTGGAGAGAGCGGTTGATGAGAAGGAGATGAATGATATATGTATATATATATAGGGTGGGTCTATTTTACTAACACCCCTTAAGACCTTATTCTACTAACAATTTCTTATTCTACTAACACAGACAAACTGCCACACCCATCCGAACCGAACACCAATCAAATCCCGTACCGAACTGAAAAAAAACCCACCTCCCACCACTCATCCACTCTCACCTTCTTCCCATCGGGGGACGCCTCCCCCATCCCACCTTCTTCCAATCCACAACCACCCCGACGCCACCTCCTCCCACCACCCTCCGCCACCGGCCAGCGGGGCTGCCGGATCTCCACGCCGCATGGGATCCCCGAGCCACCGCCGTCCACCCACGCAGCCCAGGGCTACCCGCGCCGCCCACCCTTCCCGCCACCTAAATCCGGGATGGCCCCGGCCCCCAGCCGCCGGATCCATGCCGCCACGGCCACCCCGCCACCACCTTTCTCCCCTCTGGCCGCGAAGCTCCGCCCCGACGCCACGCCGCACCACCACTCACATTCCATTCACTCCCGTGCAGGCGACTGTGCACGCCGGGTCTGCCGAGGCGCAACCGGGCTATCCCTGCCCCCAGCGCGTCGCACCGCCCCATATCCGTCTTCCATGAGCATCCACGGCGAGTTCTGCCACGCGTGGGACTCACGTGACCCGGCACAACCACTCCGACGATCGCCTGTCCCCATCCCCCAAATCCAGTTCCTCCACTGCTTCACGGCGAGCTCCACGCCACGGCGCCGCCACACAACGTCGACTGGTCCATGGCGCGGGATCCCCATCCCTCTGGCGAGCTCTCCTCCCTTCCCCTCCTCTCCTCTCCGACGAGCTGACTTGAGGACAGTGGGGGCTCCCAACGAGCTCGCGTGCACACAACGGCGCAGCCTGCTGTTCGCCTGGGGCTGGCTCTCCGTTGAAGTTCAGCTAGATCGAGGCCCAAGTCTCCTCTGGCTCCGGTGTGGTGCACCACCCATTTCTTTTTTCTCCGATTCAATTTCTTGACGTCTATAGCGAGCCGCCCCCAACCATCTTCCTCAGGGGCGACTACCGGCGTGGATCCCCCTCCAACACCTGATGAATTTTTTTTCGTTTTTTTGTGCAGCTCGGTGGTGTGGCACTTTGCAGCTCCGGCAGTTCACCTCGTGTGTGTGTGCGTAGTACGGCGATGGTCAACTCCGGTGTCGTTTGGTCGCTGTCGACTGTGCTACAGTTAGCTGCCGCGCAACATGTGGTTCTGGAGTGCAGCTTGGCCGCCGCTGCAGTTCACAGTTTGCCCGTGTATGTATGGATGTGTAGTGCGGTCAAGCGATGAGTGCGGTTTGGCCTCGCTGGTGCTGCAGCTCAGCAATCGCGGCATACGACGATGCAGTTCGTTCGCCGTGGTCGTGTGGGTCGTGTTGTTCGTTGAGTCTCGCTTTGTTTTAATTTTGTTTGATGGCTTGCTGTGTAAAAACTTGCAAGGTCTATTTTGTAATTATTGAAAAAAGCAATGCAGTTCGTTAAACAAGAGAAAAAAACATCTCAAAGAAGTTCGCTTCTTTTTAGATGTAGTTCACTAGCTTCTGCCCCGCGGTTCACTTTCGCTGACCGAAAAAAATGCGGTTCACTATACTCGACCACGCAGTCTTGATGCGAATACAAAAAAGTTAGAAAAAATGATGCAGCTCAATAACCTTGACCATGTAGTCCAGAACCGTCCACAAAAAAAAGTTAGAAAAAGACAAAAAAGTCATACAGCTCACTTAGACTTGTGTCGCGGTTCACTTTTCCTCAAACAAGAACTACACTCACCTCGTAGGAAAAAAACAGTAACAAAAAACCACGTGCAGTCTCTTCTGACGACATTGCAGTGCGGTTGCCTGTCGGATGCAGTTCACTTCGTCAATTTTTGGATTCGCGAAAAACAGAGTTTCCGCGTTTTGGTATAATCAAAATTACTCTTAAACCGTAACGAATTAGAGACTGTTCTACATAAATAAGTTGCGTCTCGTCCATATCTTTCCAACGGCGTATCATTTGCGTCATTCCGATGAGCGGTTTGAAAAAAAATCACGAAAAAACGCTCGCTGCCAACCGACGGACACCGCACCATATTCAAAATTCATTTAAATCCGTAAGGAATCTCAAAAGGTGTCCTACATGAAAAAGTTGCGCCTAATCCATAGCTTTCCAACGGCGTATCACACGCATCGTTTCGATGAACGGTTAAAAAATTAGAGCGAAAACAGTACCGAAAAAACCACATGCAGTTCTCTCTGTCGACATTGCAGTGCGGTTTCCCGTCTGATGCAGTTCACTTTGTCGACTTTGGGTCCGCGAAAAACAGAGTGTCCGTGTTTCGGTAAATTCGAAACTGCTCTTAAACCATAAGGAATTAGAGAGAGTGGTCTATATGAAAAAGTTGCAGCTCGACGATATCTTTCCAACGGCGTATCAGTTGCATCATTCCGACGAGCGGTTTGGAAAAAATCGCTAAAATACGCTCGCTGCCACTCGTCGGGCGTCGTCTCGTTTTTGAAATTACTCTTAAACCGTAAAGAATCTCAAAAAGTGTTCAATATGAAAAAGTTGCACCTAATTCATAGCTTTCCAACAATATATCATATGCCTCGTTCCGACAAACGATTAAAAAATTGGGTCAAAACAGTACTAAAAAACGCGTGCAATTTTTTTGCGATAAGCAGTTCCCTTCGTCCGGCATTACAGTACTCTTGCTTTCGAAATGCCGTGCACTTGCGTTGAGCATGCAGTTCGGAAGTGTTAGCAGAAGATATATATATATATATATATATATATGTATAGCCCGTATATTCTGCCAATATTGGCAGAATAGTTATTCTGCCCACACTTCCGAACTGCACGCTCAACGCGAGGGCACTGCACTTTCTGAAACAAGCGCACTGCAATACAGAGACTAGTGAACTTCTCGTCGAAAAAACTGTACGTGGTGTTTTTCGGTACTGTTTTCGAGCCAGTTTTTAAACCGTTTGTCGGAACGAGGCGTGTAATATACCGTTGGAAAGCTATGGATTAGGCGCAACTTCGCCATGTTGAAATTGTTTCGAGATTCCTCGCGGTTTAAGAGCAGTTTCGAAAACGGTGTGCGCCCGACGAGTGGCAGCGAGCGTTTTTTCGCAAACGGGTTGTCGGAATGAAGCAAATGATACGCCGTTGGAAAGATATCGTCGAGGCGCAACTTTTTCATATATATTAATTTTTTTAATTCCTTACAGTTTAAGAGTAGTTTCAAATTTACTAAATCGCGAAATTCTGTTTTTCAAATTTTTGTAATTTCTCGGTACTGTTTTTGCTCCAGTTTTTTAACCGTTTGTCGAAACGAGGCGTGTGATACGCTGTTGGAAAGCTACGGACGAGGCCCAATTTTCATATGTAGAAATTATTTTGAGATTCCTTACGGTTTTAAATTAATTTTGAATATGGTGCGGTGGACGACGAGTGGCAGCAGCCGTTTTTTCCTGAATTTTTACAAACCTCTGGTCGGAATGATGCGAATGATACGCTGTTGGAAAGATATCGACGAGGCGCAACTTTTTCATGTAGAACACTCTCTCTAATTCGTTGTGGTTTAAGAGCAGTTTTGATTTTATCAAAATGCGGACACTCTGTTTTTCACGACACCAAAATCGACGAGGGAACTGCATCAGACAGAAAACCGCACTGCTTCAGAATGAACAACGCACTGCATTAGACGATCAATCAAACTACATGATTTATTTTATTCAGACTTAATTTTTCTTAGGCGAGGAAGTGGACCGCGCCTCACATCGGGCGTAAGCGAACCGCAACACTATCGAGAAGTGAACCGCATTACTTTTTTTTGTCGTTTCCGTAACAATTTTTCTGCACTTCACATTGGGCGCAAGTGAACTGCGACACTACCGAAAGTGAACCGCAACCCTACCGAAAGTGAACCGTATGAGTTTTTGTTGTCTTTTTTAAACTTTTTTTGTGAACGAGAGTAGACTGCAGAGACGAGGGTAAGTGAAGCACAACACTATGGAATAGTGAACCGCATTGCTCTTTTTTGTTGTTTCCCTAACATTTTCTTTCACGTTGGGTGCAAGTGAACAGCATGACTCTCGAAAGTGAACCGCGGGGGTAGAAACTAATGAACTACATCTAAAATAAATGAACTTGTGAAAGTGAACCGCGGGGCAGAAACTAAAGAAGTACACATAAAAGAAGTAACTTCTTTTAGAAATCTTTTCTTTTTTCTCTTTTTTACCAAGTGAAACACAAATGATTTTACACTGCACCGCATCCGACCATCATTTTTTATAACAAACTAGCCTTTGCAAACAGCAAGCAGCAACCGTTGAACCGCATACACTACCCATCTAAACTGCAAGGTGGGTGCCGCAAGTGAACCTGAAACATGGTTAAACAAGAAAATTGCACAATTTTACTAATGTTGATGTTGGCTGCATCATTTTGCTTAGTAGAGTTCAGTATAGTGAATTGCTCGACGGGAAGAACATCACTGAAACCAACCACTATCTGAACCGCACACACCCTTCAATCTAAACCACTCAGTTGAAGTGCACGCGCGCACTACTGCAGCGGCAAAATCTGAAAACAAAAAAACTCTTAACTGAATGGTCTCCTGTCGAACTGAAACATAGTACCAGGAGGGCTCCGTACTCATGGTGGAGCACCTAGCCGCCGTTGTTGGAGGAAGGAGGGAAGGACACCGCGGTCGTAGGATGCAGTCCAGGTGGTCGACGGCCAGCCGTTGCCGCACCGCTCGCCGGCGAGCCGCGACTCCGTGGCAAGCGAACTGCACACGGCGGCGTCTAGCGGCAACCACCGTGCTGCTGCTCGGGGGCGAGGATGAGGGGAGCTGGAGGGGATTGGGGGCAGTAGTTGCACGAGCCCGGGAACGCTGCCGCCCTCCCCACGAAGGCCACCGTCGAGGCCCACTGAAGGTCGCCGAAGAGGAAGGGAGGTGGATGTCACGGTGTGGTGAGTGCATCACCGATCCACACACAGCGCGGGGGCGAACTGCACGCATGCTCTGCACCAACTCCAAGGCTCACTTGTGCGAACTTCATCCCGACACCTCCATGGTCGGCGCTAGACAGAGGAGCGGAGGCCCATCGGCTGGCCGAGGTGAGGAGCGCGGTGATGCGCGGGGTGGCAGGGCCTCATGCTGCTGGCGTGTGGGAAGAAAAAGGGATTATCCCAGCCCAATTCACGGGGGTGGCCAGATCCGATCCAAATCGCTGGGCGCCGGAGTGGAGCAGGAGAGGTCGCCGTGGGTTGCTCGGATCCGGGGTGGCGTGGCGGCGCGCGTCCGTGGCCGGCGACGATGAGGAAGGTTGTTGTAGAGGGTGGGGCGGAGGGAGCGCGGGGACAGGCGGGTGAGGGGCGGCGGGAGGTGGTGGTTGGGGCGGGCGGCGAGGGGCGGTGGCAGGGGCGGGCGGCGATGGGCGGTGGCCGGGGTGGGAGGCGGGGGGTGGTTGCCGGGGGCGGGCGGCGCTGGGTGGTGGCCGGGGCGGGCGGCGCGAAGATGGAGAGATTGCTGGGGAGAAGAAGATAGGGGAGACGAAGGTGGGAGGAGTGGGGTGAGGTGGGCGGTGTTGGCAGAATAAACGTTTTTGGGTAGAATAAGGTCTTAAGGGGGTTGGTAGAATAGACCCACCCTATATATATATATATACAAATATTTATATATATATATATATATATATACAAATATTTATATATATATATATATATATATACAAATATATATTGGTAAGTGTCACTACTGGAATTACCTTATTTGCCGAGTGCCCAGAAAACTCGGCAACGACCGACAAAAACTCGGCAAAACCTTTGCCGAGTTCAGCTCTCGGCAAACGACACACGGCGTACACCCTTCAGGGAAAGGCGAGTTCGCCAAGTTCCGTCCGTCGGGCACTCGGCTAAGTCTATGCCGAGAGCCAAACAGGGGGACTCGGCATAATAAAGTCACTTGACGGGGCCGGACGGCGACAGCGCTTGCCACATGGCACAAGGGTTTGCCGAGTTCCTTAAGATGGATCTCGGCAAAGTGTAGGGTGACGCAGTAGAAAACAAAAAATTTCCGACCTACGCACCAGCCCAGGACCACTATGGAAACTGCATACAAGGTTTGATCATTTTTCGTTACCGACTCGTAGCGCAGCGGAAGTAGAGTCGATGACGAACGGCGGTGCAGATCCCCGCAGCTAGGATTTTACAACCTCCCAACCGCGAGGATGTATACCCTCATCTGCCCCGCGGACAGCCCTCCGGGAGGCGGTCGCACAGTCCCCCGGACGGTGTCGCGGACAGCCCTTCGGGAGGACCTCCGAAACTCGGACTGTCACTCGGACAGCCCTTCGGGAGGACCTCCAAAACTCGGACGGTCACACGGACAGCCCTTCGGGAGGCACTCTCGAACTAAGACCGAAACTACGATCTCTTTACAGAGTTGCACACATACGGTGTCATCTATCCGGCAGGGCTTCGCCGTCCAGAATTAGTTCCCACCGGAACCCAGACAGCCTTTCAGCTCTACGAAACTATTTCGTGGGAGGGAGAGAAGAAAGGCAGATCATGCATGCCATGTGTGTGAGAGTTAGAGTGAGTATGGAGAGCTCCTCTCCACCTCCTTATATAGTGGTGGAAGGGGTGAGGGGGGGGGGCTGAAATTTCAGCCCACAAAACAAGCACCCACCAAACAAGGAAACATGTTCCCACCAAACATGGAGAAAACATGTTCCCTTGTCCATGGTGTTCCCCATGGGGCCCCACCTTCCTCCCAACACTCTCCACCATTTGTGGGGGCTGCCCCCCACCATGGGCCCCCCCCCCAACACTTTTTCCAGCCACAAGGGGGCTGTCCTCTAAAGGGGGCGCCCCCAAAAACAGCCCAAAAACAGCCCCCACGATCCATGGGATCTTGTCCCCTCTCGCTGGGACAAGATGTTTTCCGAAACTATTTCTTCTGAAAAATTCTGGAAGGTCCCAGAACATTTCCGGCACCCTCTAAAATTATCTGGACGCGCTCCGGAACATTTCCGGTATGGTGGTTTAATTTAAAACCATCTTCGTTTACCCGGTAAACAATTCCGGCAGCTCCGAAAACCTTTTTCGGTTTTTTCTTCGGAAAAATTCCAGAAATTACCAGACCAATCTGGCAACCTCCAAAACATTCCCGGTGCTTGCCGAAACCTTTTTGGATCAATGGTTTTATCCAAAACAACTTTTCGGTTGTACCGAAACTTTTTCGGTGTTCTCTCCGGAACTTTTCCGTTGTCTCCGAAACTTTTCCAGTGACTTTCTCTCAGACTCCTTGTCTAGTATTCAGCAGATAGATGACCCTTAAGCGTGTGACCCTATAGGTTCGGTGAAGTATAGACATGACCCGGAACCCCTTCCAATCAATGATCAACATCGGAGCCGTGGACACCCATATTGACCCCTATACCCACACGAATGAATATTCGAGTGAACCTCCAGTTGCCGTGTGCTATTCCTGTTGCTTCGCGATATGTTACAAATACCCGAGGTGAGACATGTTGGCATCCCCGTGGATCAACACCTTGTCCACTATGCCAGTTACCTCGTTGCCGGTATTGTTCTCTTTTCTCGTTCCCGTGTTCCGGCATCCCTGTGATCAAATCACCCTGTGTCTGGCCAGACGATGATGGATACCGTAACACCGAGAGGGCCCAGAGATATCTCTCCATCGTCGGAGGAGCAAATCCCAATCTTGAGCTATCAAGTTACTTGACATACTTTTCTATGAACCCGTAAGCCGCCGTAATAGCCACCCATTTACGGATGACGTTTAACAAACCCCAAAGTTCATGAAGCAAGCATGAAGAAACTCGATACTCTCATGGTCTAAGGAATTATGCAAACATTAACTTCCTGTGTTATTAACCATTAACTTATGACGAATGTATCTCATAGCATAACATCAATTTGGGTCGATTCAACACAAGTGTTCTACCAACAATTGTGCCCTCAAAATTGCCGGCATAGTCATGCCCATGATCAGGAAAACAGGATCATCATGCAATACTTGAGCCAGTCATAGAGGCTTGACTAGAAATACATTTTACCGTTTATTATCCCACACGTGCACATGAGTTTCCCTCCAAGCCTCGTTTTATTTGTAGACTCGAGAATCATTGCAGTTATAGCATGGAACATAAACATAATTATGAACAGGGAGATAATCAATAACATTTATTATTGCCTCTAGGGCATATCTCCTACAGACTCCCACTTGCACTAGAGTCAATAATCTAGTCAATGCTAATGCACTTTACACCTATGGCATACTGGTGTAAAATATGCTTCGCATGTGGTATAGCCTGATGTCCAACGGATCTGACAACTTCAGCTCCGTGTGTAACTTTGCATATCCTCGCGTTTTCACGCTTTCACAAAATTCATATTTTGCGTGGACTTGGCTTTGCATATGTGTGAATCATTGGTCGAAACCTGATTCCTCAGACTGAGCTATGGAGCAACTATCTGCAATAGTGTCCCATAGACAAAAGCCATCTTGGAACCATACTAAGTTCATGAATGAACTATATGATTCAACAACTTCTTTGTCGCTTCTTAAGCGTCAACATACTTAGCCTTTGTTATAGAATTCGCCACAGTATCTTGTTTGGAACAATTTCCAACTACCGTGCCACTATGTTGTGTATTACACAAAACCCTTAATTTAAATCGAAAATCGCATGGAGCATTGATGAAGACTGTATCGATGTAATTACTTACAACGAGCACTTCATAATCTCTGCTTGCAAGAAAACATGTCATCAGTACTACTCTAGTACCTAATGACATCTTTCACTGTTGTCCCATGATCAGTACTTTTGATCACTTTGGTATCTATACTCACAACAACTTTGGAGTATTGGACATATCTGGTTGTTTTACATACCATGGAATACTTGATTAATCCAAACACAAGAGTGTGTGGAATCACCATCATGTATTTTTGCTCATCAGTGTTTTGGGACACCGAGTCTCGCAAAACTCTTTCCATGTGACTTCGGCAAGAATCACTCCTTGGCGTTTTAAATGCTAAAAGGTTTTAGCATCTTGTCAATATGTATTCATTTCTTAGCCCCATTAGGTAAATCTATCTCCATAGATAATCATGCCTAATATTGAGGCTATTTAGCCTAAGCACTTCATCGAAAAACTATTTTCAAATGAAGTACTAATTCGTGTCAAGAAATTTACTTCCAATTAACAATGTGTCAAGCACACAACGTTTTTTAGAAATATTATTATGCTCCCACTTACTTTCTTGAATCACAAGCATCTTCGATACCCATTTGATGAAGTCAAACCCCTTTGACCATTCCATCAAAGACGAAGATTCCAACTCCACTTTGCTCTCTTCTGTCCATCACTGGAACTCTGAAGTTTGCATACTTACTAGCATCCTCTGGATCGACAAATTACTTTGGACTGTATCACATACAAGTCCTAGGTTTCATTTCATGAGATGGAAATCCTTTTGACATCCATGTTTCATATCTCATGATTGAAATATGTATTAATTGCTAGTTCAACCCGAACTGACATTAAGCATCGCTACGGTGAATCAACCTCATCGTAGTCAACTCCTTAAACGTGTTATTTCAACAAGTCGAGCTATATGGATAAAACATTTTTATCCGTATCAGTTTTTAGTTCCATAAATATTCGTTAGACTCTAAGTCTTCTGAAAGGTGTATCAAGATTTTAATCTCGAATCACTTATATGGAAACTATCTCGGATTGTATCGGCATTTAGCCAATTCCGGAGTCAGGGCCCATCAACGCTTCCTTGTGTATTGTAGGTATACTGTTGTCTAACAACAATATCTCGTTTGCGCACCTGATAGGTTTGCACGAGCTCTGCCTACGTGGTTCAGCTGCAAGTTCGACCGAAGTCCATACATTTTATTGTAGAGACTTCTGTATCAGTCGCAGTAGGAAACTCCGGAATCACTTCCAAGGTTTCTTTCCTTTGGTCTGATGACGAAGATACTGGTTATCTCGTCGAGTTTGCACTGTCCTCCCACTCACCTTTTGTAAGA
This sequence comes from Elymus sibiricus, assembly GCA_039707655.1. NCBI lineage: Eukaryota > Viridiplantae > Streptophyta > Magnoliopsida > Poales > Poaceae > Elymus > Elymus sibiricus. The sequence continues at coordinate 525,486,707 of CM077666.1, read as the reverse complement.
ACTATTCTCTTTAAAAGCATACCGTTTTGCGGCAAAACCCTTTGCCTCGGTATAGTGGTGGGGAAATACCCAATGACTTGGGATAACCTTACAAAGTAGCACTTGTCTGATTTGGAATAGGTTTGTAACCTTTTACACAAGCCCCATATTCCAAATGTTAAGAAAAGATATAACATGGTTGGGCGTACCACACCATGGCGTCATTTCAACAGACCTGATGGAGCTCTTTTCAGTGTAAAAGCCGCAGTCTCTAAAGCATCACTCTATAAAAGGGATAATGGCAAATTTATTTATGTCATCTTTGATCTTACCATGTCATAAATGGTTCGATTACATCTTCACGGACTTTCCACTTGCAGTGGTGTTCCGGGAGGTGCAAGTTATGAAACCCCTTTCATAACTCATCAGACATTCGCTAAACTTGTAACTCAAATATTCCTTTCTGCAATCGAATTGTAGAAACATAATTTTCTTGTTACAACAACTTCTACTTCATTTTTGAAAACCTTATGAATGAATTCAAAAGATCCAGACTTACGTCTCAACAAGTAAATATCCACATATCTACTTGAGTCATTTCTGAAGATAGATAAATCCACTACTTGCAACAACATTTATTGGACTACACACATCATAATGTATGATTACCAATATGTTCTTTGCTCGTTCCTTATGGCCTGTGAACGGTATTTCAGTCACTTCACTTTTCAGAGGAAAGTTGCAAGTGTCAGATGATTCAAAATCAAATGACTTCAAAATCCATCATAATGGAATTTTCCATGCGGGTTTCTCCAATGTGACCAAATGCAGTGCCACACTTGTGTGGTATTCTTTTAGTCTTGCGACATTTAGCGTCAGTGTTATGGATGTATCATATTACCATCAATATTCATAGCATACATCCCATCCTGTATGGAAGCATGGCCCTTCATGTTTTTCATAACACCGAACATCAAAAGTTCTCTTATGAATAACCTTCTTGCAAAAATACCTTATGCAAAGGGCTAGAGTGTATGAAACTCTAAATGAATTATGAAAGTAAATACAGAGGCAATGTATTAATATCAATATTCATAACATACGTCTCATTCATAATGAAAGTATGGCCCTTATGTTATTCATAACACCGAACATCAAAAGTTCTCTTATGAACAACCTTCTTGCAAGATACCTTATGCAAAGGGCTAGAGTGAGAAACTCTAAAATGAATTATGAAAGCAAATACATAGGGAATACACCGATGGAAGGCATAGTAACTTTTACTATGTTCCCTATGTGTATCTTAACCTCATTCCTGGCTAGTCTCTCAGGCCATAGTAGTTCTTACATCGAGTTGCAACAGAATGCAATCGAGCGGGTATCTTTGTGATTAACTCACAATACCCAAGAATTAGTGATTAACATGTTTAACCATAATTCCCAAGAACTATATCTTTGACCAGCCTTCTATACATCAAAAACTTGTATGACATTCATACATGAGCTGGATATTCCAGTCTTCTTTCCTTTTGCCATTATACTTCTAACAGTTTAACTTTCAGTATTTCTCCTACTCTCAGAAGAAGCACCCAACTTTAGAGTGGCGTTAGCCCCAGATTTCCTAGGCGTGAAAGTTTCACTAACACCCTTCGGACACTTCCTTTCTCTTTAAGTTGTTGTTTTATTCACCATCATCATATGACACGCGTTCTTCTGGATCCCTCTTTTATCAGTATAATGCATAGTAAACTCCTTTACTAATAGTTTGCAAACAAACATTGCTTTGGATATCTCATATCTTTTAGCCTTTATCTGTCTCTGAAAATGATTTTCAGATTCCATGAATATCACATAACTATCCAAACTTTTGAAGTTCGGGTCTCATGGAAGCAAACGTATTGCACTTGACTGAAACAGAAATCTAGCTTTTGGATCGAAGGACGAGAGTCACATGATCCATAGCATTAGCGGGAGAATACCGAAAGTATGCGATAGGACAAAGTCCTTCTCGGCACTCTAGAGGACAATCCTCACATTACGTTACCAACCGTAAAGATTTAACCAGATATTTAACAGCTATTCAATTTTTTAATAGGGAAGGTGGAAACGCGAGCCATTATCCTACAACTATTATGCAAATCACACTTAGACAGAGTTCATAATTAATTGCACTGAGAATTAAACAAGGTAATTCTACAGTGCGCTCCCACTCAAATCAATATCTCTCATAATTGATTGTGAGTGATGCAAGATCCAACTTTCAATTCAGCGTCAAGGATGTAACCATCTCAAGTGACGAGAATTTCAATTGGTAGGCCAACTTGCCAATCACATCTCTATGTGACTCTTGTTCATCTTTCGATGCTTGTGTTCCGAGCTCATGACTTTCATGCCTGAACGTCAAGACAACCAAGTGATCTTGCTGCGAGGTCTCAACTCACCCGCCTCACACTTCTCTAATCGTTCGTACCCATGTAACCATGTGATACCCCGAAGAGATAGGTGCCGTGACGGTGCTACACTTGGGAGAACACTAACTACTTGATATTTTTTGTGAGAGATCACCCTAATAAAAAGCGACTACCGCGCAATCAAGAAGGGTGCATCATAAGGGATAAACATCTCAGGCAATTCATAATAGCAAGATATGGTATAGCCCTTTCTGATGGAGAAGTCTTTCATTTCTTCGTCTTCGGCATTCGCGTCGGTGTTCACCTTCGCGAAGATTGCCACCACCTTGTCGATGCACCAAATAATATTGCTATCTCTATAGCTAATAAAATAAGTGCATTACATAAGGTTGACACGCAGGTCATTAAAGTGCAATCATATGGCTCCAGCCATCATGCCGAATCATGACACGCAGGTCATGTTAATCAATTTACATCATATAGTCATCTCATACATAATCAAATTATTATGAACACTGCTATACCACATCACATGCACATGCAAACCATCCTGCAAAACCAAGTTAGACGCCTCTAATCGGTTCATGCGAAATTTTATTTTACGTGGCTTCTAAGGTTTCGAAACAAACCGAAGCTACCAACGTCCATCATTAAGCATGATAATCCAAGTCGCTAGATTAACATTCCAGGGTGTATGAAACACGAGATAATAAAATCTCGAGCCCCATACTAAACTTCGTCATACGCGTGACCCCCGTGTAGATCACATCTGCATTGCCCTTTCGTCTGCAAAATTTCATCTTTCTTTTTAACTACGGTGGAATTCAATGAACTGTTAGCACTTCGTTGATCAATCAGGATCGCGGATTGCCAGAACATTGAATCTCCACCATACTGTTATCAAGATCAGAAATATGCAAATTCGAGGGAAGCAACAAGAACATCGGGTAACAGACTTCATCTGCTACCCGCACAAATAATTTTCAGCAATAGATCTCATCTACTACCTAATTATATTGTGCAACACCCATACATCTCTATGTATTCTAGATCGCAACCTGCATCTACGCATAGCACGGCTCTTGATGCCACTGTAGGGTAACGCAGTAGAAAACAAAAAATTTCCGACCTACGCACCAGCCCAGGACCACTATGGAGACTGCATACAAGGTTTGTTCATTTTTCGTTACCGACTCGTAGCGCAGCGGAAGTAGAGTCGATGACGAACGGCGGTGCAGATCCCCGAAGCTAGGATTTTACAACCTCCCAACCGCGAGGATGTATACCCTCATCTGCCCCGCGGACAGCCCTCCGGGAGGCGGTCGCTCAGTCCCCCGGACGGTGTCGCGGACAGCCCTTCGGGAGGACCTCCGAAACTCGGACTATCACTCGGACAGCCCTTCGGGAGGACCTCCAAAACTCGGACGGTCACACGGACAGCCCTTCGGGAGGCACTTTCGAACTAAGACCGAAACTACGATCTCTCTACAGAGTTGCACACATACGGTGTCATCTATCCGGCAGGGCTTCGCCGTCCAGAACTAGTTCCCACCGGAACCCAGACAGCCTTTCGGCTCTACGAAACTATTTCGTGGGAGGGAGAGAAGAAAGGCAGATCATGCATGCCATGTGTGTGAGAGTTAGAGTGAGTATGGAGAGCTCCTCTCCACCTCCTTATATAGTGGTGGAAGGGGTGAGCGGGGGGCTGAAATTTCAGCCCACAAAACAAGCACCCACCAAACAAGGAAACATGTTCCCACCAAACATGGAGAAAACATGTTCCCTTGTCCATGGTGTTCCCCATGGGGCCCCACCTTCCACCCAACACACTCCACCATTTGTGGGGGCTGCCCCCCACCATGGGGGGGCCCCCCAACACTTTGTCCAGCCACAAGGGGGCTGTCCCCTAAAGGGGGCGCCCCCAAAAACAGCCCAAAAACAGCCCCCACGATCCGTGGGATCTTGTCCCCTCTCGCTGGGACAAGATGTTTTCCGAAACTATTTCTTCTGAAAAATTCCAGAAGGTCCCAGAACATTTCCGGCACCCTCTAAAATTATCTGGATGCGCTCCGGAACATTTCCGGTATGGTGGTTTAATTTAAAACCATCTTCGTTTACCCGGTAAACAATTCCGGCAGCTCCGAAAACCTTTTTCGGTTTTTTCTCCGGAAAAATTCCAGAAATTACTAGACAATCTGGCAACCTCCAAAACATTCCCGGTGCTTGCCGAAACCTTTTTGGATCAATGGTTTTATCCGAAACAACTTTTCGGTTTTATCGAAACTTTTTCGGTGTTCTCTCCGGAACTTTTCCGTTGTCTCCGAAACTTTTCCAGTGACTTTCTCTCGGACTCCTTGTCTAGTATTCAGCAGATAGATGACCCTTAAGCGTGTGACCCTATAGGTTCGGTGAAGTATAGACATGACCCGTAACCCCTTCCAATCAATGATCAACATCGGAGCCGTGGACACCCATATTGACCCCTATACCCACACGAATGAATATTCGAGTGAACCTCCAGTTGCCGTGTGCTATTCCTGTTGCTTCGCGATATGTTACAAATACCCGAGGTGAGACATGTTGGCATCCCCGTGGATCAACACCTTGTCCACTATGCCAGTTACCTCGTTGCCGGTATTGTTCTCTTTTCTCGTTCCCATGTTCCGGCATCCCTGTGATCAAATCACCCTGTGTCTGGCCAGACGATGATGGATACCGTAACACCGAGAGGGCCCAGAGATATCTCTCCATCGTCGGAGGAGCAAATCCCAATCTTGAGCTATCAAGTTACTTGACATACTTTTCCATGAACCCGTAAGCCGCCGTAATACCCACCCATTTACGGATGACGTTTAACAAACCCCAAAGTTCATTAAGCAAGCATGAAGAAACTCGATACTCTCATGGTCTAAGGAATTATGCAAACATTAACTTCCTGTGTTATTAACCATTAACTTATGACGAATGTATCTCATAGCATAACATCAATTTGGGTCGATTCAACACAAGTGTTCTACCAACAATTGTGCCCTCAAAATTGCCGGCATAGTCATGCCCATGATCAGGAAAACAGGATCATCATGCAATACTTGAGCCAGTCATAGAGGCTTGACTAGGAATACATTTTACCGTTTATTATCCCACACGTGCACATGAGTTTCCCTCCAAGCCTCGTTTTATTTGTAGACTCGAGAATCATTGCAGTTATAGCATGGAACATAAACATAATTATGAACAGGGAGATAATCAATAACATTTATTATTGCCTCTAGGGCATATCTCCTACACAAAGTACTACGCACAAGAGGGTGACACGTGTCCTACCCAATTTGCCGTCTGACCGCCTCTTTGCCGAGAGCCGACGCTTGGCAAACGTAAACATGTTTCGCCGTGTTTCCAGATTTGCCGAGTTTGTTTGGATGGGGTCTCGGCAAAGTCACACCTAGTTCGCTGTGTGACCAGCTTTGCCGAGCGCCAAAACTCGGTGTATCTCATCGACCACATGCAGTGCTCCCAGTGCCACGTTTTGCCGAGAGGCAGAGATTGACACTCGGTAATGGTTCTACCGAGTTACCAGAACGCGCCACATGGCACGTTTACCGAGCGCAGCGCTCGATAAATGAATCTTTGCTGAGTGTAGTACTCGGCAAACGCTATGTCAGCAGTTTTTAAAATTTTGTTTTTCAAATATCCCTACAACAAAACATATATAACAAAACATATCACATACATTCCAGCAATCTCATATAACATCAAGCTCACAAAAGCACCATATATGGTTCATACAAGGATCATAACAAGTCACATAGCAACATAGCATGTTACATACGATCACAGGAGCACAGCAAAACCACAATGACGATGAACTGGACGAAGATTATGAAGTTCTTCAGCCCACTTAACCCGATCTGACCTGCACCCTTGCCTACTCCATGATTGCTTTTCGCTTTGCTGGCGTACTTGGAGAGATCATCCTCTGCCTCCTCTCTAATCTCAAACACTCTATAGCATATGTTCTTGTAACCGTTCACCTGTTCATGGCATGTCTGCCATGAACTGTAGACTCCTGGAACCCTTCCTGAGTACACCACATACCACTTCATCTACCAAGATAGAAGAACAAAATTTGACCAAGCAGGACAAGCAACACAAGTTTACAAGAACATATGGAACATAAGCAACATAAGCATGCATGATTCATATACCCAAAAAGCATCACATGTTCATAACCATATAAAAGTACATTAACTAGTACCCTCCATTACCTACTACATTAAAACTACATCACTACATCAAACTATCTAGACTCCATTACCTACTACATTAAAACTACCTCACTGCATCAAACTATCTAGACTACTCCGAGAATGGAGCTCTACTCCGAGTCATGGCCGGAGAAGCCGGATAACGTGGAGTCGGAGGAGATGGGTATCGCCCCATCGCCGGAGGGACCGGCCTTGTGGTCATTGGCGGTGGGTCGACTCCATGGCACCGGGTCATCGCTCTCCTCCGAGTCGTCGAGAGCTTGTCGAGCTCGCCGAAATCCTTCTGCTGCTCGGCACGGCGGCGGGCGATCTCCGGGCTGTTGCCCTCGATCTCCTGCTCGTCCTTGACGGAGTCGAGGACCGGACGGTATATAGCAGGGAGCTCCGGGTTCGCCTGAACGCGCGCGGCCACGTACTCCTCACTGACGCGATTGGCTGCGGACTTCGCCTGGGCCATGCGGTACTGCTCCTCCTCGGCCGGGGAGTCGACCCTAAAGGGAGCGGCGTCGTCGGGGAAGTTGATCTTCGCCCTGCTCCCCAACAGGCTGAGCGCTGCGAAGTCGTACTCTCGCGCCGCCTCCTTCGCGGTGTCGAACGTGCCAAGCCATCTCTTCTTCTTCTCCCCCGGGACACAAATCTCCGCCACCCAACGGCCGTAGGAACTGAGCCTCACGCCACGGTACTTCGGCGGCGGCACCATGACCTTGAGGTCGGTGCTAACACCTAACAATTGAATAACAAAAAAATGGCAAAAGTACCATCATACATACAAGATTTCTTCCAATTTTCATCACACTACATGAAACTATACCTACTACATTGACCTATGTATATCATAACACTAGCTAAACTAAATTGAACTATCATTATTCATCACAAAAAAAAGCAACATGTAACATAGCACTATATACCACACATATGAAACATAGCATTTGCAAATATTTCCACACATATCCACATTTTAACAAAAGATTGCACATTTTTACTGCGAACTTCGTTTTCTTTTTTAATTTCGTTTCATTTTCTTTCTCTTTCCTTTTCTTTTATATCTTTTATCAATATTGCTAAACTCTACTACATTGACCTATATGTATACAAGAATGCTATATCCTCTCCTCTCCTCTTCTCCTCTTCTCTTCTCTTCTCTCCTCTCCTCTTCTCCTCTCCTCTCCGCTTCTCCTCTTCTCTCCGCCCATCCTCTTCTCCTCTAATCTCCTCTTATCTTCTCCTCTCACACTCTCAATCATACAACCATTCACACATAGCAAATACATCCATATATAGCAATACATAAAACAGAAAATAGAAAAAAAATAGAGGAGCAGCAAGAGCTCACCTCAGTGGGGTTGTGGGGAGGCCGGCGTTGGGGTTGCTGGTGGTGGGGAAGGCCGGCGTCGAGGTGGTGGGGGAGGCCGGCGTCGGGGTTGGTGGTAGTGGGGGCGACGGCGGCTGCGGGATGGAGGTGGGTGGCGGCGGCGCGGTGGAGGTGCACTGCAGATCGGGGAAGAGGCTGGCGGCGAGCTCGGGGGGAGTGGCGGATCGGGGGTTGCGGCTCGAGGGGGCGCCTCGGGGGGGGGGGCTCGGGGGTGGCGGCGGTGGCGATGGGGAGGATCCGGGGCTCGGCGGGGGGAGGAGCTCGGTGGAGGGGGCGACAGCGGCGTGCGGCGACGGGGTGGCGGCGGTGGTGCGGGATGGGGGAGAGGGAAATATGACGATGCATCCGGCGGGAGGGGGAAATATTGCCTAAGTCCCCCCGTCAAAGCTTTGCCGAGTACCTTAGTACGGGAACTCGGTAAATACCACCTTTGACGAGCACTCGATAAACGGCACTCGTTAAATACCTTTATCTATTTTCCCTTTTTTCATGTTTGTCACTTTAATTATATGTTTCTTTCGTTTCTCTTCTTTTTTATGTCTTTGTTCCTTTTGCTAGGACCCCATGCAAAATGAGAAGGGTTCTCGACACTTCCATGCGCAAAACCTAGGGTTTCTGACACTTCCACAGACAGGCCGCGAAAAAGGCCAGGGCCTGGCATGTGCCATGCCATGGCCTCTGCTGACTGCAGAAAAAATTTCAAGGCCAACGGAGGAACGGGCCCTGCACCCGCATGTCGGCGGCCTAGCCTTGGCCCCCCGGTGACGGGGCCTCCCTCTCCTTTGACTGCACAGGGCCTAGGCATGGGCCAAAGACCTCAGATAGGAACCTTCAACCCAATTCTGGCCATGATTTCATTGTCGGCGCAAGAGCACATCAAAATTACTAGTTATTAAGGGGTACCCCTTGCAAAGGTTACTCCCAAACTCCTCTGGTGATGACATGTGGCGCATAACTGCTCCATTTCTGAAATAGCGTGTCCGTCCATGTACCTGGCAAGTGTCTACTCGAGCGTAGTGGGATGCAGGACTCGGGAGCCCCTAGACACTCGTACAAGTGTCCCTTCTCGAATTTGCCCATATTAAGACCTTCCGAGTGGGTATCCATACTCACCGACATACCCTCTAGGGCGTCCCCGGTGACGACGAGCAGGAGCGCGGGCTGGCAGCGGTTGTGTGCGAGGAGGAAATCCCGCGCTGGTGGCTGCACACGCCGCCACACTGCCAGGGCCAACTGTCGTCCCAGCGCCGCGCCACCAGGGCCATACGCCACAAGCGCGCGCCAACGCACTGCCGGGACCATCCATCGTCCTGTCGTTGAGCCGCCAGGGCCTCCGTGAAGGTAGCCCGCACCGACGCACGCTGTCCATGGCCGTGCGCGTGTCTCGGACTCATCGGTCGCACCGCACCCGCGCCTAAGGGCAGCTGATACGTCTCAAACGTATCTATAATTTTTGATTGTTTCATGCTATTATCATACCACTTTTATATACTTTTGGCACCAATTTTTATCATTTTCTGGACTAACCTATTAATTCAGTGCCCAGAGGCAGTTGCTGTTTTCTGCATGTTTTTGGCTTTTCAGAAAATCAATATTTCTGGAGCCCAAAAAACCCTGGAGATTTTTGACGAATTACTTTACATGTAGAACACTCCATGGAGCACCGGAAGCAGACGAGAGGGGCACCAGGGCCACCACACGGCCTGATGGCGCGCCCCAGGGGTGTGCGTGGTGGGCCCATGGCCACCCTGGATACCGCCATACGCCCCCCTTCGTCCTAAAAATTGCATATTTTCCGAAACCCTCTCCTCAATTTTTTCCGCCGCCGCACGTTCCTGTTCCACGAAGATCAAATCTGGAGGCCTGTGCCGGCACTCTGTTGGAGGGGGAATCCAATTTCGGAGCCATCTTCATCAACCTTGCTGCATCCATGGCCATGCGTGAGTAGTTCCCTTACGACCTTAGGTCCATAGCAGTAGCTAGATGGCAATCTCTCTCCCTTGTTCTTCAATACAAAGTTCCCATGAGCTGCCCTACATGATTAGGATCAATATGATGTAATCTGAGTTGTGTTTGTTGGGATATGCTGAATTATCACTTTATGATCAAATCTATTCATGAATTCTATTGAGATTCTTTATGTTTCATTGCTGCATAATTGATAGTCATATATGCTCTCCAATCTACTTGTTTTACTTTGGCCAAGTTTGATGGGTAGTTCTTCAGAGGGAGTGGTGTATGATAGTGGGTTCAATCTTGCATTAATCTATATCCTGGGACAGTAAGGGACAAGGCTTGCAATGTGTTTTTGCCACTAAGGATAAAACGATGGTTTCATTATCACACTTGGATGATTTTGTTATTGTCTACATTATGTCATCATGCTTATTGCAGTACTCTATTTGTTATGAACTTAATACCTTGGGATGCATGCTGGATAGCGGTCTTGGGGTGGAGTATTAGTTATAGATGCAGTTGGATTAACGGTCTATATATCTTGGATGTAATGCGTATATGAATTTTGCCTTGAATGATCACAATCATAAAATATTGCAATTTAATCGCTGCCCAGCTGTAATTTGTTCACCACAGCTCTACTATCTTGTTTGGAGAGATGCCTCTAGTGAAACTATGGCCCCCGGTCCATTCTCTTGTCATTGCAATCACTGTTATTTACTTCTTTTCATATTACTTTCCTGCTGTACCGTTTTATTATTTATCTTTTACCTATCACACTATACAATTTACCCTTGTAACTAGCAAGACAGGAAGTTTGACAACCTTCCTGGATCGTTGGGGACGAGTAGTTTGTTAGTTGTGTGCAGGTACTTATCATTAGTTGCTGTTACGAAGTTCCTACTGGTTTGATAAACCATGGTTCTCAGCTGAGGGAAATACTTGTTGCTGGGCTACATCATCCCTTCCACTTGAGGGTACCCAACGAGCTTCTACGGAAGTAGCAAGACAATTTCTGGCGCCGTTGCCGGGGAACTTTCGTCAACAACTATAGGTCGTACATACCACTACCTTGCTTTCTTGTTATCTATCTTGTTTAGTTACTTTTTATCTATCTTTAGTTTACTTATTTGCTTGTTAAAAAACTCAAAAACCATAAAAACATTTAAAATCCAGCAGCTATACACTTTTTGTTTACCTTCTTATCATGTCTAGTTCTTCACTTTCTGCTTCATCTCCTAAGTTGGAAGTACTTAACTTCAAACAAAGGGGTGGAGAGAGTTTAAAAGATGCTTGGTATCGGATTAATGACATCCATAACAAGATGGGGAATAAACACCCTACTAAGGTCTTACATAGCCGAAGGAGATTTTGTAGGATGCAACATCCTGGATACATGTTTGCTTGTGGAAAATTTGGTTGGACCTCCACCTTCTGAAAAGGAATCTTATGTTGGAACTAATACAATTTTTTTTATGAAACTGGAGGAGATCTCCCAGAAAAAATTGATCGTGGGTAAGCTAGAATCAAACTTTAAGAGTCTCACTAGTAACATCCATAGGATGAATGATTATTTAGTCAATCACTCAAAAAAACTAGACGCCTTGGAAAAAAGGGACGAAATACGATTTAGACTCCTATCCAGTGATATTACTATAAAGTCTCCATGTGTTAAAAATTTAGAGGAAAAAAAAGGATATGTAAATTGAAAATGAAAGGGCCCTAAAGAGAATTAGTGCCAACGGTTTGTTAGAAACTCCTCCACCCAAAAATATTCCTGTTACTAAACATGCTTTAAGTCTTGATGAGAAAACATGAAAACTGCATCATGCCTAGCTAAAAGGCATTAAAGAAAAATGCTTGTGGGAGGCAACCCAACAATTTACCTTTATTTGCTTTGTGTGTCAATGAGGCTATTGCTACTGTAGTAACCTCATTTGTATCTTTTGCTTTCAATAAAGTGCCAAGCGTAGCCTTTAGGATGTTATGTTTGCTAGTTTTATGTTTGCTGTGCAGAAACAGAAATTTTGCCTGTACTAAATAAATCACCATAAATCACCAGTACGTGGTAAAATTCTGAATTTTTTACACAGTACAGCCATGCTTGTTTTCTGTTACGTCCTAATTTTTCAGAATTTTTAGAGTTACAGAAGTATACGTAATGAATTTATTTCTACAGACTGTCCTGTTTGGAAGATTGTTGTTATAGTTTTGTTTTCTGCTTATACTTGGTTATTTATAGCTTCTATTGGGGGATAAAAGTTATGAATATGATGGTATACAGTAGCTAATGTTTCCATATATACATGCAACTTGTCTTGGCAGTACTTGAAGTTGATTTGTTCTTATGTCTACTAACCCCTCTAATAAAAGTTTTGCGAAGTTTTGTGTGGATGAAGTGTTTAAGTTCTAGGGGAGACATCGATATGAGAAGAACAAGGAGAGGCAAGAGCTCAAGCTTCGGGATGCCCAAGGCACCCCAAGGAAATATTCAAGTTTCGCGTGAAGCACAGCTGTGCTTCCCGAAAAAAACCCAAAAAAAACAAAAAAAAAAATCTGCCAAAACATAAGGAAAACCAGGCAAAATCCAAAAAGCCGAAAAACAAAAAAAATACCATACAAAACCCAAAAATGCGTGCAGAAAAGAAAAAAAAAACAAAATCCCGAGGGTGCGCCCAGCGCGCGACATGTGGTGGCGGCTGGGCGTGATGGGGAACGTTGCATGAAAATCAAAAAATTTCCTACGAAACACCAAAGATCTAATCTAGGAGATGCATATCAACGAGAGGGGAGTGTGTCTACGTACGCTTGTAGACCGAAAGCGTTAGCATATGTAACGCGGTTGATGTAGTCGTACTCTTCGCGATCCAATCACGATCCAATCCGATCTAGCGCCGAACGGACGGCACCTCCGAGTTTAGCACACGTTCAGCTCGATGGCGTCCTCTCCCTCTTGATCCAGCAAGCGAGGGAGAGGAGGTAGATGAGATTGGGACCAGCCCAACGGTGAGGTGGTGGTGGTGGCAGCGGAATTCCGGCAGGGCTTCGCCAAGCGCGCACCGGAGAAAGGTGGGAGGAGTTGGGAGAGGCAATGGGCAAGGGTGGAAGGGTGCAGCCCCCCCTGCGCCTCCCCACTATATATAGGGGTGAGGGAGGGGGGCGCCGGCCCTAGCCTCTCCTCCAAGGGAGGGCGGCGGCAGCCCTAGGGGTGGAGTGCCCTCCAAGATAGGTGGAGGCGCCTCCACCCTAGGGTTTCACCAACCCCAGCCGCATCGGCTGTGTGGGGGCTGGTGCGCCTGGCCCATGCCGGCCAGGGCGCCCCCCTACAGCCCATGTAGGCCCCCGGGGCAGGGCAACCTACTGGTGGACTTCCGGACCCCTCCGGAACCCTCCAGAACCTTCCCGGTACATTACCGAAAAAAACCAAACTTTTCCGGAACTCCGAAAAATAACTTCCCATATATAAATCTTTACCTCTGGACCATTCCAGAGCTCCTCGTGATATCCCGGATCCCATCCGGGACTCCGAACAACCTTCGGACTTTCCACTATTAATATCTCAATACTACCCTAGCGCTACCGAACGTTAAGCGTGCGACCCTACGGGTTCGGGAACATGGAGACATGACCGAGACACCTCTCCGGTCAATAATCAATAGCGGGACCTGGATGCCCATATTGATTCCTACATATTCAACAAAGATCTTTATCGGTTGAACCACGATGTTAAGTTCAGGTAATCCCGTATACAATTCACTTTGTCCGGTGATATGTTACTTGCCCGAGATTCGATCGTCGGTATCTCCATACCTAGTTCAATCTCGTTACCGGCAAGTCTCTTTACTCGTTCCGTAATACAAGATCCCATGACTAAACTCATTAGTCACATGCTTGCAAGCTTCTTGTGATGCTGTATTACCGAGAGGGCCCAGAGATATCTCTCCGTCACACGGAGCGACAAATCCCAGTCTCGATCCATGCAACCCAACAAACACTTTCGGAAATACCTGTAGAGCATCTTTATGATCACCCAGTTACGAAGTGACGTTTGATAGCACACAAAGTATTCCTCCGGTATCCGGGAGTGGCATGATCTCATGGTATAAGAAACAGATACTTGACATAAGGAAAGCTATTGCAAATTGAACTTAGTGACACGATCAGATGCTAAGCTCACGGTTGGGTCTGTCCATCACATCATTCTCCTAATGATGTGATCCCGTTATCAAATGACAACTCATGTCTATGGTTAGGAAACCTCAACCATCTTTGATCAACGAGCTAGTCTTGTAGAGGCTCACTAGGGACACGGTGTTGTTTATGTATCCACACATGTATTTAAGTTTCCGGTCAATACAATTATAGCATGGATAATAAACATTTATCATGAACAAGGAAATATGATAATAACCATTTTATTATTGCCTCTAGGGCATATTTCCAATAGGGCGCACCACATGGCGCGCTCCAAGGCCCAAGAAAGTGACTGCCGCGGGAGCCCTCCAAAGGGTACCCCTTGATTAGTTGCTCCCAAGCTGTTGGGTTATATAAGCCACTTTATTTAGGGCCTATGTTGTTCTATTCGGACCATTCCCTTTCTGGGCCAGTGGTTTTTCAGGGATAGTTATGAGTAGGAAATAGTACTTTCAATTGAAATAAGCTAGCGCTTTCAACTAAAACTAGCAGTGTGACCCGCGCATTTGCGCAGCTAGATTCTTATTATTATATTTGATATAATTTTATTTCAAAAAATTGGTCCTGCGATTGTCCTATTATTATACCAAAGGCAAATATCTTTTAAAAACATGATTACACTTTTGTAGAGATATTTTCATAAATGGTAAATATAGACAACAAATTACAAATGTCATTGAACTCGCGGTTTGGCATGTAGGACCATGGTCTTTAATGCAGGACTCTAGTTTTTCCTCTTGCACTCCTTCTCCCGGGGTGTCCTCGTCGTATAGATAATGTTTATAGAAATTTTTCACCGAGACCTAAATAGAAGCATAGATAGTTTGTATCTGAACCACCTGTCCTTTTCTGTGAATGTACTGCAGTGGTGTTTTTTTCTGATTGCACCAATATTTGTTTTCTAAACTTATTTATTTTGGCTTAACTAAAATGATTTGCATACTTGACAAGATTTAGTATTCCCAACTATTATTATTGGAGACAAAACATAGTTGTGTTTCCTTTGTAGGATACCACTTGTACAGTATCGCTCTGGAATCGATCTGCTGTCCTTCGAGCTCGGTATCGGGTTTACTATTATAAATTTGTTACATTGAAGTCCACGAATGGTAACTTAATTCAGTCTGGGAAAGCAAACACTAATCAAAGTAATAAATATAAGTTTGTCTTATGGTGACATTAGAAGTGATATCATCACTCTTATCCATTCATCTATAGGCTCCCGGATTGCCACCCAGTTGTGCCTGGCTTTTAATCTGAAACTGTATGTCATGGTCTTAAGAACATACAATATTTAATCTCAACCGTTATTTTAAGGATGTAGCATATAATTAACATATTATATTATTTAGCCTATGTGAAAAACCATGGTCTTGCCATGTCACTTGACCATCTAAGGCAACATACATATCAGTCTAAATTTACCTGAATCCTAAAAACATCCTCTCATGCTCAAACTTGTTTTTTTTTATCAAGTTTGTGTTGTTTTGAATTGACATATATTTTGTACCATAACTGAAATGACAAATTACATGTTTGAGATTACCTTTTGCATCTACCTTTATCGTTGTGTTGATTATTTTTCTTTTCTCATATAGACACGTTTGAAATTCACTCGCACAAAAATCACATTGAAATTGATCAGTATGTTAATCTAATAGAATGCCATGCATGTCTTGTATGTGAGATTTGTACTCAATTTCCATCGCATGTGGCCACCACTGGCCGCTGATTCATATATACATGAGCGATTCATATCTATTTTACTTGGGCCAACCTCTTTCATTTTGGTGAACCGATGCATATTGATACAGTTGTGATGTTTACAGTAATATTTATCTTACAAAACGAAAATCAAATTTCTAAATTTTATTACAGTTTTATCATATGTTAGTTTCAGGTTGATATTCCTTATAAATATAAATGTCCGTTCCTGTAAAAAAATTTTACAATATTTAGCTCATTTATTGATTTATGTGGAACTACTATGAATTCCAAATTGCCAAACTGGAGTTTTTTAATACCAATTTCATAAACCCGGAAAAAAAATACCAATTTCATAAGATAAGGCAAAGATACGCGCTATACATGGAGGCACCGAACAATTGAAGGTGAGGGGATGACTTCAGATAGAAGGGCATCGATTTAAGGATGGACGTACATTTTTTTTTGGAATGGACCTACATTTTTTTGTGTGGAAAGAATAGACGTACATGAATGATTATCACAAATATAATAGAAAGCACTTTAGGTGCAGCTTGTACTTGTTGGCTTGTGTAGCCTGAAGATTCCAGCCCTTTTTATGTCGTGGGACTTCTTTTTTGGCTTTGTCCGATCATGGTACGATTTTTGTGGTACGTGCGTCCATGCATGTATGTTCTTTTTACATGGAAGTGTCCGTGTATGTCTCCTGCTCTCCTATGAGAGTTTTTTTTTTCATGTAATATGTTTGAGATCATAGATTCATAGTTACGTATCCATAGAAGACAGACTTGATGGCTTTGTACTGTAGGTGTCCTTCCAGGGCCGTCTCCAGAAATTCGGGGCCCCGGGGCGAAAATCAAAATTGGGCCCAAAATTTCGAAAATTTCATATAACAGAATAAATTTAGTGATTCGTTATTCAAACATGAAATTGCCTAATTAGCGTGAATAAAAATATGAAGGCATGTACAACTGATCAAGAACAAACTTAATTTCGTCCTACTCCTAACACTACTGGGAAAAGCCCTATAGGTGAACTCAAATTAGTGGCGGGCAGGGCCGGGTACCCGCCACTGCTACTTTTCCAAAATAGCAGTGGCGGGTAAAAGGACGTACCCGCCACAGCTAGGGACAATCCAGTGGTGGGCGCTATCTAATACCCGTCACAGGTAGGCTCTTCCAAATTATCCCATGGGATGGAAAGAGTAGTGGCGGGCAGTAGGCGAGCACGCACCACTGGTTTGTCATAAACCATTGGCGGGTGGTGCGTCGCGCCCGCCACAACTACATTTTGGCAAGCCGCGCCAAAAAACCAAATTTGGAAAAAGTTTCCAGTAGTGGGCGGCCGTTGTTGCCCGCCACTGCTATGCACGGACACTTACCCTTCCACGCCCGCCCAACTGTCCCCGATCTATTTTCATTTCCACCTTTTCATTTCTCTCAGTCAGTTCCTCTCCTCTCCCCTTCCGCGCCGTCCTGCGCCTCCACCGTCGCCGCCGTCCCTCCGACCCGCCCGAGGATCCTTCCACGCGTCCGCCGCCGCGACCGCCGCCGGATCTGCTCGCCATCGCGTCGTCAGCCTCGACCGCTGCCGCCGTGCTCCGCATCGACCGCCGCCGCCGTCGTCCACCTGGACCGCCGCCGCCGTCCTCCGCCTCGACCGCCGCCGCCTTCCCGCCGCACTTTCCTCCGCCGTGACATCCGCAGCCGGAAAAGCCGCCAACGGTATACTATCTCCGTGACTAAATTACACTCTACGGTTTAGGATCTGCCTCTAGATAATTTCTAGATTAAATTATGCTTTAGGGTTTCAACTTCCTGTGTGGAAACCCCTTTGATTTCAAAAATAATTAGACTTTAGGTAGGGTTTCAACTTCCTGTGTGGAAACCCCTTTGATTTCAAAAATATTTAGGCGGCCTGTGTGGAAACCTCTTAGGATTTCAAAAATAATATTACTTTCGTAAGCTTAGCTATGACAATATTGTTTAATTTGCTTACATATGACAAGTGCATGGGCTTAGCATGTTATTCAGAGGGATTTGAAAATGAGTGCCAACGTTTTGGTGAAACGTTGATTAACTTCCGTTTCGTCAAATTTCTGGTACTCAATATGTTCAATATTCAGCAAAGATCATGCCGAAATTTCTCGGACCCTTCTAAGCCGGTTCCTGTTCTAAATATTACTTTCATAAGCTAGTATTCATGTCAACCATTTACAATTGATAAGTGCTTCATAATGAATATTAGGGATCATGAGGCGTAAGATCTGCCATATCTGCAAATGTCCATGTATGGACAGTATGGAAACTGCAGTACAATTCGGGCTCTTCTTGAAGAAGGGATTTGAAAAATCAGTGGTAACGGTCTTTAACTTCAATTAGTATTCAATTCTAACCATTTGTATAATTCTTTTACTGACTTTATTGTTAATTATTAACTGCTGCATAGTGTATCCCATGCAACATAAGGGTTGACTTCAACAATTTATGCGGCAACGGTATGTACTTTGAGGATGATGAGGGGCGCACATTCGAACTGGATGTGCGTAAACAAAAGGATAGAACCATCATATATGGCGATGGATGGAAGCAGTACATTGCACAGAATAATTTCATCGAAGGAGAGTACATAGCCTTTTCCTTGAAAGGAGCGGTCAACAGGTTAAGGACATTGTATTTCTCCAATGATGACGATGACGATGACGATGACCAGGATCATGACGATAGCCAGGATGACCAGGATGATGGAAACAGCCAAGATGATGAGGACAACCATGAAGATGAGGACAGCCAGGATGATGATGACAGCCAGAATGACGAGGATGAGCAAGATGATGAGGATGAGCAAGATGATGAGGATGGTCCATTCAATTCTGCAATTTTCTCTCAAAGAATGAAGAAGCTTACTCAGGATGAGACCATGAATGTAATCGCGATGTTACCATCCAGTGTGGCCTTCTTGGGGAAGCCCTCTGTGCACCGTTTAACTAAAACCAATGTCGTCAAAAAAGTCATGGTGAGATGTTTTGTATTATTTCATCTTTTTTTGTTCATAACTAAATATGGTGAGATGTCTAACAATGCATGCTCTCTATTTGCTCTTAATGATGGGGAAGTTCAGAAGTTACCTATGAAGATGTTTTCCGGAGTGGACATCCCCGCCGTCGGCACCGCTGGTGTACGCCATGGACCAACAGGGCGTGTCACCAACGTTTAGTACAAGACGGGCGCATATCCTTCTATGAGTCCGGCTGGCCGGAGTTCATGACGGGAAACAGAGAACTAAGGGTCGACACACTTGTGATAATCACCATGAGGAAGAGCAACCACAACGACTTGCAGATGATGGTTGTCGTTGGCCATGTTTAGAAATAATTAAGGTCTAAGTCATGAATATATTAGCCGATGAACTGTTAGTTAGTATGTTAAGATGGATGTGATATATTGATGTTTGTTTCTTAAGTCGAACAAATTTGAAGTGTTACTTAATTAGTTTGTCGTTTCTTTCCAAAATGAATTAAGTCTGGTTCAGTTATATTGAGAATCATAGCACTACGTGAATTAACTTTCTGGAAGTAATATTTTGTCAACGCGCAATGCCAACAATTGGTGTCCTCTTTCGAGCCTAGCCCTCCAGTGGCGGGCGCTAAGGCACAACCGCCACTGCTAACATGCATCTGTGGCGCGCAACAACAGCGACCTGTGGCGGGTAGTAAATAACACCTGCCACTGGAAGTTATGTACCAGTGGCGGGCGCGTGCCCGCCACTGATGCCATGTTAGCAGTGGCGGGAGGTCAGTGGTGGGCGGCCCAGAGAGCCTGGCCCGCCACTGCTGGGCTTTTTGTGCCGGCCACTGCTAGGCATTCCTGCAGTAGTGTAACGTAGCACTGTGACAAATAAATTCATTACCGATACCTAGCCCAGGGACAAATAATTTGCGTCCTACTCAGCTACTCCTAACCTAGGTCATGGAGATCAAACTTAATCAAGTACTAGTGATAAAGAACAGGGATAAAATGAAATAGATGAAATGGCGATACCTAATAGAGGCCAGGTCTTGGGCGATCGCCGATGGCGGAAGACAGCGGATGGCGTCCTGGGCGATTGGCGGAACCGCGGAAGGCAACGGACGCGTCCTAGGTGATTGGCGGAAGGCACCAGCCGGCGTCTGATCGATTGGCGGAAGCCAGGCGAACCGGCCGTGTTAGCGATCTCAGATACATGTGTAAGCACTTAAGCAGGCCTCGTGGCCCGTGGGCTGGGGTACGTTTAGTTAGGCTTTCCTGATGGGTACGTTTAGTTGGACGGCTGGCCGCTAGATTAATTGGCTGGTTATATCAAAGCGCGGGAGCTATATCTCGCCTTCAGCGAGATGGAAGGTACTCTCGCTGAAGGGAATAACTCCTCGCGCAAGCAACTGGGCCGGCCCATCGGCGCACCTTTCTTTTGGTTTTTTTTCTTCGGTTTTCATTGATTTTTTCGTTTTTCTTTTTTCTTTTTCTTCGGTTTTCATTGATTTTGTTTTGTTTTTCTTTGTTTCTTTTGGTTTTCATTCTACATTTTTCGTATACGTCAAGAACATTTTTGTAATACACGTTTAACATTTTTCAAATACAAGTTTCACATTTTTTGAATTCACGGTCTACATTTTTTCTATACATATTTTTTAACATTTTTTTCAAATGCTTGATTACCATTTTTCAAATACAAGATCAACATTTTTTGAATACATGGTCAACATTTTTTATACACATTTTAAACATTTTTCAAATGCTTGATTAACATTTTTCAAATACAAGATTATCATTTCTTAATACATGGTCAACTTTTTTCTATACACATTAACATTTTTTAAATACTTAATTGACATTTTTAAAATACTTGTTCAACATTTTTTCAAATGCTTGATTAACATTTTTATATACATGATCAAGTTTTTTCATACACATTGTTTTATTATATATTTTTCGAAGACATGATAAACATTTTCTCTATATACATTTAACATTTTTCAAATGCCTGGTCAACATTTTTCAAATGTTTATTGTAGAGTTTTTTTTGTAATATATATATTTTGAAGTATAAAAAAATATGAATAAAGCAAAAAACGAAAACAGAAAACGTAAAAAAAAACAGAAAAAAGAGGTTGTGGCCTCCCGCACGCGTGGGCCGGCCCATCTCACTCGCCCCTTCAGCGAGCCTTCCCTAGGTCTCGCTGAAGGCGAGATATAGGGGCGCCCATATCAAAGTGTGACTAGACTTGTACGTATATATATATACTACTAATACCTAGTTATTTGGGGGCCCCAAATTTTTGGGGGCCCTGTGCGGTCGCCCACCTCGGCCTCCTCGATCGACGGGCTGCCTTCTTCCATACGTCATTGTGGTTGTCGCTTGTGATTCAAAATCGGTGGTAGCAGATATTAGCAAAGGCACTGAAGGAAGATATTCAGCCATTGTCAAAGAAATTGTGTTACGTTCGAGGGAGTTCTCCACATGTGATATCAAATTCGAAGGCTGGGCTTCCAACTGGGAAGCTCATAGCTTAGCAAAATTTTCGAGTTCATTAGATGTTGGACGACATGTGTGGCTTGGTGATCCCCATGATCCCCTAATTATTCCTGTAAACCTTAACATTATTCAATAAAGTGTGGTTTACTGCTCAAAAAAAAAAAAACTTCTACGTGACAGATTTAATATGTGCAAAACAGTGCATGTACAACATATTTTATGTAACATATATATCTTTAAATCTCAGCCATTTATATCTTAAATTATTGGTCGAGATAATTTAATCTGTGTGGACAAACGTAATGGTTTGTTTGCCTCTTGTTTTAATTATATAATAGATGACCAAATACTTTTGGATAAAAAATAGCTCTATTCCCCTATTCCCATTCTTATAGTGTACCATCGGGCAAAAAAAAAATCAGTGTTTTCGGCTTGATTGAATGAATTGCTCTTTTTATCATTAAATTTTTTTTGGATCAAGTGCTTGTCTCGGCGTCCGTCGTCGCTATCGCGCCAACGTCCGCTCTGACTCACGCATGGGCTCGTCTCCGCGTCCGTCGTCGCTACAGCGCTGACGCGCCGACGTCCGCATCGACTCGCGTACCCTAACCGTTGTGGCCATGGGGTCACGTGCTCGTCTCCACGTCCGTCGTCGCTACAGAGCCGACGTCCGCTTCGACTTGCGTACCCTAAACGATGTTGAAAGAACATGCGGTGCCCCCATGTTTGGTTTTGGTAATTGATGACAATTCCTATGAACTAATGGTTGCCTTGAGTTATATTTGAAGGGTTTGTCCATAGGCTTTTCTTGAAGTCCATTTGTTGGTTTCAAGGAGAGAAGGTGATGACCAAGGTGTGCTATTCAAGGAATTATCTAAAGATTGGTCATGTGAGAGGTTGATCAAGACTAAGTCAAAGAGTGAATCAAGTTGATCAACACACAAAGCGTAGAAGATGTACCGAGAGGGATCAAGTGATCCCATGGTATGGTAAGCAGTGTCCATTACGCTTTGTGTACTAACCCATTGTCTACCTGAGAGTTCTATGTGGGGTTAGGTATGTTTCCATGGGCATGCATCGAAAGGAAGATATCATACAACCCATGAAGGATGACATCAAGTGATGATCGTCATCAAGGTTGCGGTTTGCAAGTTCAAGTGGAGCATCACGAAGAGATCACATGCTCCACTTGACAAGCTCAAGTTCATCGAGAACGGATTTCGTTTGCTTCTTCTAGTATGTTCTCGATGTTGGGGTTTATGCCGGATCATCACTGATAGAGTTTTCACATCTCTATATCATAGGCATATCGCTGTTGGATAGTACTCGTCGTCCTCTATCCAACAAGCTTGAGTTTGCTCTTTTCGGAGCTCATTTGCAGAAGTTATGACAGTTCTAGTTTTCTTGTATCCTCTTTTTTCTGTGCAGTGTTCCTGAAGGCCCCAAGCGGTAGTACCGCTTGTAAGCGGCAGTACCGTGGCCTTGTGCCGCGCATAGTACCGCTGCTTCTGGGAACTCGACTTTCGTGTCGGGTTTGCGTGGAAGTGCAACGGTAGTGCGAAGCGGTAGTACCGCCTATAAGCGGTAGTACCGCCCGCTACTACCGCTGCACTACCGCTCCCTCCAGGTCTCGATGCACTCTCAGCGGAAGTGAAGCGGCAGTCGAGAGAAGCACTACTGCCTATAAGCGGTAGTACCGCTCAGGTGGGCGGTAGTACCGCTGTAGCAGTTCTACTGCTTCTCCTCTGTTCCTGCTCTGTTTCTGAGTAACCCCGAGCTGCAACCCCAGCGGTAGTACCGCTGGGGCGAGCGGTAGTACCGCTCCGGCTGCACTACCGCCTCGTGGCTTCGTGCCATTGCACTGTTTATGGGTTACTACCGCCCGAGCGGTAGTACCGCTCTGTGGAGCGGTAGTACCGCTCTGTGCGGGCTGAGAGCAAGGTAACGGTTGGATTTTTCCCCTCCTATAAAAGGGGGTCTTCTTCCCCCTTGGACCTAATCCCTTCTAGCTCGTGTTTGCCCCCCATTGTTGACCTTCTTCGAGCTTGCTATCTCTCAATCCCTCCAATGATTCTTGCTAGTTCTTGAGGGAAAAGAGAGTGGAGATCTAGATCTACGTTTCCACCAATCACTTTCTCCTCTATGTGAGGGGAACCCCTTGGATCTAGATCTTGGAGTTCTTGGTGTTCTCCTTGTTCTTCCTCTCATATTCCTCCATAGCTTTTGTTGCTTTGGTGGGATTTGGGAGTGAGGGACTTGACCACTTCGTGTGTTCTTGCCATTGCATTAGTTGCATCGGTTTGAGTTCTCCACGGTGATACGTGGTGGTGAAAAGTTGAGAAGCTTATTACTCTTGGGTGCTTGGTACCCTAGAGCTTGTTCCTCTTGGGTGCTTGGGCACCCTAGACGGTTGGTGGTGCCTCGGAGCTCAATCATTGTGGTGTAAAGCTCCGGGCAAGCGTCGGGGTCTCCAATTAGGTTGTGGAGATCACCCCGAGCAATTTGACGGGTACCGGTGACTGCCCCCAAGGGTTGCCAAAGTGTACGGGTTCGGTGACCGCCCCCAAGGGTTGCCATTTGTACGGGTTCGGTGACCGCCCTCAAGGGTCCCTTAGTGGAATCACGGCATCTTGCATTGTGCGAGGGCGTGAGGAGATTACGGTGGCCCTAGTGGCTTCTTGGGGAGCATTGTGCCTCCACACCGCTCCAAACGGAGATTACCATCCGCAAGGGTGTGAACTTCGGGATACATCGTCGTCTCCGCGTGCCTCGGTTATCTCTTACACGAGCCCTTTACTTATGCACTTTACTTTGTGATAGCCATAGTGTTTCATGTTATATATCTTGTTATCACATAGTTGTATATCTTGCTTAGCATAAGTTGTTGGTGCACATAGGTGAGCCTAGTTTTTGTAGGTTTTGTGCTTGACAAATTAACCGCTAGGTTTATTCCGCATTTGTTCAAGCCTAAACCGTAATTTTTTTTAAAGCGCCTATTCACCCCCCCCTCTAGGCGACATCCACGATCTTTCAGATGTGGTATTGGCGTAACGTGCTCGTCTCCTCGTCCGTTGTCGCTACCAGCCTTCTCTGGTGTTGACAAGTGGTGCACTTCATGTGTGACACTTCAAAACGTTTTATCTCTTGAACCGTGCGTCCAAATCACAAACCGTTTTCTGTTGGGGAACGTTGCATGGGAAACAAAAATTTTCCTACGCACACATAAGATCTATCCATGGTGATGAGCATCTACGAGAGGGAGAGTGAATCTACATACCCTTGTAGATCGCTAAGCGGAAGCGTTAATAAACGCGGTTGATGTAGTCGAACGTCTTCGCGATCCAAATCGCCGAGCGTCCCGCGATCCAATCACGATCCTTCCGATCTAGTGCCGAACGGACGGCACCTCCGCGTTCAACACACGTACGGCTTGATGACGCCTTCACCTCCTCGATCCAGCGAGCGATGGTGAAGTAGTGGTTGAGTTCCAGCAGCACGACGGCGTGGTGATGGTGGTGAGGAACAATCTCTGCAGGGCTTCGCCAAGCACTACGGAGATTATGACGGAGGAACTAGAGGGCTAGGGTTGCCGGCACACGGCTTGGGAAATCCTGATGTATCCCGTGTGCTAGCCCTGCCCCTCTATTTATATGTTGAGCCTTGGGGTCTAAACTTGGAGCAAAAGCCTCCTCCGGGTCGGTTTTGCCCGCACAAGGTCGGTTTGGCCCGCAGGGAAAGAGTCCAACTCGGATCCCTGCCGAACCGCGCACAGCCGCGCACAAGCGGTAGTACCGCTTCACATAAGCGGTAGTACCGCTTGGGCGGTAGTACCGCTTCACCCAAGCGGTAGTACCGCTCGGGCGGTAGTACCGCTTCAACAAGCGGTAGTACCGCTTACGCGGCAGCAAAACTACTTTTGCACTTTCCAATACCTTGTGGGCTTTATCCCTTTGGCTCATATAAAGTGTTGCTGCACCCGAACACTTCGGTAAACATCCGGAACCCCTTCCGGTGAACTTCGGAACTCTTCCGGAGATCAAAACACTATTATCACATATATCAATCTTTACCTCCGGACTATTCCGGAGATCCTCGTCATGTCCGGGATCTTATCCGGGACTCCGAACAACTTTCGGTCACCAACATAATAACTCAATTATACTAATCGTCACCAAACGTTAAGTGTGTAGACCCTGCGGGTTCGAGAACTATGTAGACATGACCGAGACACCTCTACGGCCAATAACCAATAGCGGGACCTGGATGCCCATATTGGCTCCTACATATTCTACGAAGATCTTTATCGGTCGAACCTCTATGTCAAGGATTCAGTTAATCCCGTATGCTGTTCCCTTTGTTCTTCGGTATGTTTACTTGCCCGAGATTCGATCGTTGGTATCACTATACCTAGTTCAATCTCGTTACCGGCAAGTCTCTTTACTCGTTCCGTAATACAAGATCCTGTGGCTAACACTTTAGTCACATTGCTTGCAAGGCTCATTGTGATGTTGTATTACCGAGTGGGCCCTGAGATACCTCTCCGTCATACGGAGTAACAAATCCCAGTCTTGATCCATGCCAACCCAACAGACACCCTCGGAGATACCTGTAGAGCACCTTTATAGTCACCCAGTTACGTTGCGACGTTTGATACACACAAGGTATTCCTCCGGTGTTAGTGAGTTGCATGATCTCATGGTCAAAGGAACAGATACTTGACATGCAGAAAACAATAGCAATAAACTGACACGATCAAATGCTACGTTTACAGTTTGGGTCTTGTCCATCACATCATTCTCCTAATGATGTGATCCCGTTATCAAATGACATCTCATGTCCATGGCTAGGAAACCTTAACCATCTTTGATCAACAAGCTAGTCAACTAGAGGCTTACTAGGGACACAGTGTTGTCTATGTACCCACACATGTATTTGAGTTTCCAATCAATACAATTATAGCATGGATAATAAACGATTATCATGAACAAGGAAATATAATAATAACCAATTTATTATTGCCTCTAGGGCATATTTCCAACAGTCTCCCACTTGCACTAGAGTCAATAATCTAGTTCACATCACTATGTGATTTACATTGTAATGAATCGAACACCCATGCAGTTCTGGTGTTGTTCATGTTTAGCCCTTGGAAGAGGTTTAGTCATCGGATCTGCAACATTTAGATCCGTGTGTACTTTGCAAATATTTATGTCGTCCTCCTTGATGTAATCGCGGATGGAATTGAAACGTCGCTTTATGTGTCTGGTCCTCTTGTGAAATCTTGGTTCCTTGGCTAGAGCAATGGCACCAGTGTTATCACAAAACAGAGTCATTGGGTTAAGCGCACTAGGCACTACTCCAAGATCTGTCATGAACTCCTTCATCCAGACACTTTCCTTCGCCGCCTCCGAGGCAGCGATGTACTCCGCTTCGCATGTAGAATCAGCTACCACGCTTTGCTTGGAACTGCACCAGCTAACCGCACCCCCATTAAGAATAAATACGTATCCGGTTTGCGACTTAGAGTCATCCGGATCAGTGTCAAAGCTTGCATCGACGTAACCCTTTACGACGAGCTCTTGATCACCTCCATAAACGAGAAACATGTCCTTAGTCCTTTTCAGGTACTTCAGGATATTCTTGACCGCCGTCCAGTGTTCCATTCCTGGATCACTTTGAAACCTTCCGGCCATACTTATGGCAAGGCTGACATCGGGTCTTGTGCACAGCATTGCATACATGATAGAGCCTATGGCTGAAGCATAGGGGATGACACTCATCTTTTCTCTATCTTCTGCAGTCACTGGGCATTGAGTCTTACTCAACTTCACACCTTGCAAAACAGGCAAGAACCCCTTCTTGGACTGATCCATTTTGAACTTCTTCAAAATCTTATCAAGGTATGTGCTTTGTGAAAGTCCTATTAAGCGTCTTGATCTATCTCTATAGATCTTGATGCCTAATATGAAAGCAGCTTCTCCTAGGTCCTTCATTGAAAAACTCTTGTTCAAATATTCCTTTACGCTTTCCAGCATTTCTATATTGTTTCCAATCAGCAATATGTCATCCACATATAATATTAGAAACGCTATAGAGCTCCCACTCACTTTCTTGTAAATACAAGCTTCTCCGTAAACTTGTATAAACTCGAACGCTTTGATCACCTCATCAAAACGAAGATTCCAACTCCGAGATGCTTGCACCAGTCCATAAATGGATCGCTGGAGTTTGCAAACTTTGTCAGCATCCTCTGGATCGACAAAACCTTCTGGTTGCATCATATACAACTCTTCCTTAAGGTAACCGTTAAGGAACGCTGTTTTGACATCCATCTGCCAAATTTCATAATCGAAAAAGGCAGCTATTGCTAACATGATTCTGACGGACTTAAGCATCGCTACGGGTGAGAAGGTCTCATCGTAGTCAACTCCTTGAACTTGTGAAAAACCCTTTGCCACAAGTCGAGCTTTATAGACGGTGACATTACCGTCCGCGTCCGTCTTCCTCTTAAAGATCCATTTGTTCTGAATGGCCTTACGCCCTTCAGGTAATACTTCCAAAGTCCATACTTTGTTTTCATACATGGATCCCATCTCGGATTTCATGGCCTCTAACCACTTCTCGGAATCCGGGCTCATCATCGCTTCTCCATAGTTCGTAGGTTCATCGTTGTCTAACAACATGACCTCTAAGACAGGGTTGCCGTACCACTCGGGAGCAGTACGCGTCCTTGTCGACCTACGAGGTTCGATAGCAACTTGATCCAAAGCTTCATGATCATCATCATTAACTTCCTCTTCAGCTAATGTAGGCTCCACAGAAACAACTTTCTGCGCTGCGCTACTCTCAGGTTGAAGTAAAGGTTCAACAACCTCATCAAGTTCTATCTTCCTCCCACTCAATTCTTTCGAGAGAAACTCTTTCTCAAGAAATGTTCCGTTTTTAGCGACAAACACTTTGCCTTCGGATCTGAGGTAGAAGGTATACCCAACTGTCTCTTTTGGGTATCCTATGAAGACGCATTTCTCCGCTTTGGGTTCCAGCTTTTCAGGCTGAAGCTTTTTGACATAAGCATCACATCCCCAAACTTTAAGAAACGACAGTTTTGGCTTCTTGCCAAACCAAAGTTCATATGGCGTCGTCTCAACGGATTTCGATGGTGCCCTATTTAAAGTGAATGCAGCTGTCTCTAATGCATAACCCCAAAACGATAGTGGCAAATCGGCAAGAGACATCATAGATCGCACCATATCCAATAAAGTTCGATTACGACGTTCGGACACACCATTACGCTGTGGTGTTCCAGGCGGTGTTAATTGTGGAATAATTCCACACTGTCTTAAGTGACTGCCAAACTCATAACTCAGATATTCTCCTCCTCGATCAGATCGTAGGAATTTAATCTTCTTGTTACGATGATTCTCAACTTCACTCTGAAATTGTTTGAACTTTTCAAATGTTTCAGACTTGTGTTTCATTAAGTAAATATACCCATATCTACTTAAGTCATCAGTGAAGGTGAGAAAGTAACGATAACCACCGCGCGCCTCAATGCTCATCGGACCGCACACATCAGTATGTATGATTTCCAATAAGTCACTTGCCCGTTCCATTGTTCCAGAGAACGGCGTTTTAGTCATCTTGCCCATGAGGCATGGCTCACATGTGTCAAGTGATTCAAAATCAAGTGACTCCAAAAGTCCATCAGCATGGAGCTTCTTCATGCGTTTTACGCCAATATGACCTAAACGGCAGTGCCACAAGAAAGTGGTATTATCATTATCAATTCTATATCTTTTGGCATCAATGTTATGAACATGTGTATCATTACTATCGAGATTCAATAAGAATAAACCCCTCACATCGGGTGCATGACCATAAAAGATATTACTCATATAAATAGAACAACCATTATTCTCTGATTTAAATGAGTAACCGTCTCGCAATAAACAAGATCCAGATATAATGTTCATGCTTAACGCAGGCACTAAATAACAATTATTCAGGTTCATCACTAATCCCGATGGTAATCGAAGAGCGAGCGTGCCGACGGCGATCACATCAACCTTGGAACCATTTCCCACGCGCATCGTCACTTCGTCCTTTGCCAGCCTCCGTCTATTCCGCAGTTCCTGTTTTGAGTTGCAAATATGAGCAACCGCACCGGTATCAAATACCCAGGCACTACAACGAGAGTTGGTAAGGTACACATCAATAACATGTATATCATATATACCTTGTTTGTTGGCCGCCTTCTTGTCAGCCAAATACTTGGGGCAGTTCCGCTTCCAGTGTCCAGTTCCCTTGCAATGAAAACACACAGTTTCTGGTTTGGGTCCAGCCTTGGGTTTCTTCACGAGAGGAGCAACTGCTTTGCCACTCTGCTTGGAGTTACCCTTCTTACCCTTGCCATTTTTCTTGAAACTAGTGGTTTTATTGACCATCAACACTTGATGCTCCTTCTGAATTTCAGACTCAGCGGCTTTCAGCATCGCAAACAGCTCGGCGACTGACTTGTTCATCCCGTGCATGTTATAGTTCAACACGAAGCTCTTGTAGCTAGGCGGCAATGATTGAAGAACTCTGTCAGTGATAGCCTCTGGCGGAAGGGGCATCCCTAACTCAGCCAGACGGGTGGAGTACCCAGACATTCTGAGCACGTGATCACTGATAGACCCGTTCTCCTCCATCTTGCAAGCATAGAACTTATCGGAGATCTCATATCTCTCGATCCGGGCATTCTTCTGAAAGATAAACTTCAACTCCTGGAACATCTCATATGCTCCATGACGTTCAAAACGTCTTTGAAGTCCCGGTTCTAAGCCATACAACATTGCACATTGAACTATTGAGTAATCATCAGAACGAGCCTGCCAGGCGTTCACAACGTCTAGAGACTCAACTGGAGCGGGTGGATCACCAAGCGGTGCATCAAGGACATAAGCCTTCTGGGAAGCCGTAAGGATAATCCTTAGATTACGGGCCCAGTCCACAAAGTTACTTCCATCATCTTTCAACTTAGCTTTCTCTAGGAACGCATTAAAATTCAGGGGTGCTACTGCGCGAGCCATGATCTACAACATAAATATTGCAAAGACAACTTAGACTATTGTTCTTAGATAATGAGTTTAGTTAATCATATTTAAAAAACTCCCACTCAAATTGACATCCCTCCGATCATTCGAGTGTAACATGATCCAAATCCACCAACTCAAGTCCGATCATCACGTGAGTTGAGGTGGTTTCAATGGTGAACATCTTCATGTTGATCATATCTACTATATGACTCATGTTCGACCTTTCGGTCTCTTGTGTTCCGAGGCCATGTCTGTACATGCTAGGCTCGTCAAGTTTAACCCGAGTGTTCCGCACGTGTAACATGGCTTACACCCGTTGTATGCGAACGTAGAGTCTATCACACCCGATCATCACGGCGTGTCTCGAAACGACGAACTTTCGCAACGGTGCACACTTGGGGAGAACACAATTTATCTTGAAATTTAAGTGAGGGATCACCTTATAATGCTACCGTCGTCCTAAGCAAAATAAGATGCATAAAAGGATTAACATCACATGCAAATCATAAGTGACATGATATGGCCATGAACTTGTGCTTTTGATCTCCATCTCCAAAGCACCGGCATGATCTCCATCGTCACCGGCATGACACCATGATCTCCATCATCTTGATCTCCATCAACGTGTCGCCATAAGGTTGTCGCGCTGACTGTTGCTTCCACGACTATAGCTAACGTTTAGCGATAAAGTAAAGCATTACATAGCGCTTAATGATTGACACGCAGGTCATACAATAATTAAAGACAACTCTATGGCTCCTGCCAGTTGCCGTACTCATCGACATGCAAGTCGTGATATTCTATACAAAACATGATCATCTCATACATCACATATATCTCATCATGTAATTGGCCATATCACATCACAACATACCCTGCAAAAACAAGTTAGACGTCCTCTAATTGTTGTTGCAAATTTTACGTGGCTGCTACGGGTTTGCAAGAACCGTTCTTACCTACGCAAAACCACAACGTGGTGTAGTGATTGCTTTTTGATCTTCTAAAAGAACCCTCTTCATTGAACCGATTCAACTAAAGTGAGAGAGACAGACACCCGCCAGTCACCTTTATGCAACAAGTGCACGCAGCGGTGAAACCAGTCTCGCGTAAGCGTACGCGTAATGTCGGTCCGGGCCGCTTCATCTCACAATACCGCGGAATCAAGTATCAACTAGTAACGGCAAGCAATATGTATACACCCACGCCCACAACTCGTTTGTGTTCTACTCGAGATCTCATCTACGCATAGACCTAGCTCATGATGCCACTGTTGGGGAACGTCCGCAAGGGTGTGAACTTCGGGATACATCGTCGTCTCCGCGTGCCTCGGTTATCTCTTACACGAGCCCTTTACTTATGCACTTTACTTTGTGATAGCCATAGTGTTTCATGTTATATATCTTGTTATCACATAGTTGTATATCTTGCTTAGCATAAGTTGTTGGTGCACATAGGTGAGCCTAGTTTTTGTAGGTTTTGTGCTTGACAAATTAACCGCTAGGTTTATTCCGCATTTGTTCAAGCCTAAACCGTAATTTTTTTTAAAGCGCCTATTCACCCCCCCCTCTAGGCGACATCCACGATCTTTCAGATGTGGTATTGGCGTAACGTGCTCGTCTCCTCGTCCGTTGTCGCTACCAGCCTTCTCTGGTGTTGACAAGTGGTGCACTTCATGTGTGACACTTCAAAACGTTTTATCTCTTGAACCGTGCGTCCAAATCACAAACCGTTTTCACCGTTGCGTTTCTTGCATCGGGACCTTCGAAACTATATCCCATTTTAATAGGTTTGGACGAACTTTTTTTCCAAAAAAATCAGAAACTGAAAAAAACCGGAAACAAAAAAAAAACCGAAACCGAAAAAAAGGAATCCGAAAAAAAAGAAAAACGAAAAAACCGGAAACCGAAGAAAAACCGGAAACAAAAAACCGGAAGCACATTTTGTGCTTTTCACTTTTCGGGAAGCCCGTGGAAGCACAGGTTGTGCTTCCCGTGGAAGCACAATTGTGCTTCACCTGGTGCACCTCTGTGCTTTTCCCTTTCGGAAAGCACAGCTGTGCTTCACTGGAAGCACAGCTGTGCTTTCACGCGGTGCGCAACCGTGCTTTTCCCTTTTCGGGAAGCACAGAACTGTGCTTCTCACACGGTGTGTTCACGCGAGGAAAAAAATCAATTTTTTTTTCGAGAAAACATAGGAAAAACCAAACAAAATCCAAAAACCCAAAAAAACCCGAAAACGCATGCAGAAATAAAAAACGTGTTCCCGCAGGTGCGCCCAACGCGCGACACGTGGCGGCAGCTGGGCACACCAAGCGGCGGCTGATCAGGCGCCCGCGAGCGTCCGCTGGGTTTGCCCCCGAAGGGGTACCCGCCAAATAGTTGCTCCCAAAAAGGAGGCACACTATGCACACAGAGATCAAGCCTCGAAGGAACATCTCCTGGGCCTGCGAACACGCATGGCATCATGCTACCTACCTCCCGGCTTGAAGTCATCGGCCGTATGCTTTGGGCCAGGCCCAGCCTAGCATACAATGGAGAGCATATACCTGGGGCCCCTTCGGCCTCGGGAGCCCGGGGCGGGAGCTCCTATCTGACGCTAATTGGGTCAGGTAGTCGAGCAAACGCACAGGTGGCATCACCGAGTGGGCCAGCAAATTAGAGAGCACTGTAGCAAGTTGATGTAATGTAGCGATTTGTGTTTTACTGTAGCAATCATTTTTTTT
Organism: Elymus sibiricus; assembly: GCA_039707655.1. Lineage (NCBI taxonomy): Eukaryota > Viridiplantae > Streptophyta > Magnoliopsida > Poales > Poaceae > Elymus > Elymus sibiricus. The sequence goes on along the minus strand of CM077666.1, from coordinate 525,453,513 downwards.
CAAATTTTTAAATGGTTTTTATGTTAAAAACACAAATATTTTTGGAAAAAACACGTTTTTTTAAAATTATGACCATTTTGTGAAAAAGGAGAACATTTTTTGTAATGTGTACATTTTTTTAAATTGAGAACATTTTTTGAATAAACACGAACAATATTTGAAAAATGTGAATTTTCTTTGTAAATTTTATACTTTTTTGAAAAATGTGAACAATTTTTGAAATTCTGAATATTTTTTGAAAAAGCGAACAATTTTTGAAAAATGCGATTTTTTTTGAAAATTTTGAAATTGTGAACATTTTTTGAAAAATGCGAACAATTTTTGATACTTTCAATTTTTTTTTTAAACGTGAACATTTTTGAAATTTCTGAACATTTTTTAAACTTTTGGAAAAAAGAAAAAGAAAAAGAAAAGAAAAACCAGTAAAGAAAAAAAAGAAAAAGGAAAAAACCAGAAAAGGCAGTGAAGAAAACAACAGAAAAGGAGAAAATGAAAAAACAGGACCGGAACCTTCTAGAATCTTCCCAAAACCGGTAGAAAACCGGTCAGGACCTTTCCAGAAGGTTCCCAAAACCGGAATCTCTCTTGCAGGTATTCTAGCTAATGGGCCGGGCCATCTGAGGTTTGCTCGCTCGCTCGCCTGTGCGAAGCAGCGGCAAATTGCCGCAGAGAGCGGCGAATAGGATTTGCCGCCCGGGGCAGCCGCCCCTCCCCCCGCCTCCCCCAGGGCAGGGCCTGACAACAACGTGCGTTTGATTTCGTGCAAAGTCTTAGGTTTTTTTTATGGGTTTAAGCAGATTCAGATCACTCGCATCGTCATTTCTTTTAGTAGTAGCTCCAGAGCGCGGCGTCACCTCCGCGGTCGCCGTAGTAATCCCCGTTTTCCAACCATGCCTCGGAGGCGGACGCTCCAGGAGCAGCCCCTCCGCGAAGTCCGCGTAGTACGAGCCCAGGTCCATCTCCCCGGACATGTCCAGCTCGAAGTCAAATATGTCGCCGCCCAGTGCTGCTGCAGCCGGCACCTCGAACACTCCGTCCGAACAACTAGGCTGCGGCGTCGCCCACAAGCCGGCGTTGTCTCGCTGGAGATGGCGAACTCGTCCACGGGGATGGTCGCGGCGCAGTTGGCAGCCTCCCGGCGTTGGAAGTCCGCAACGGCGGCGAGCGCCGCGCGCGGGATGTTGGCCAAATCGGCGAACGCGGACGGCACGGCGAGTAGCCACGCGGAGTCCGGGAAGTTGAGGCACGCGGCGGAGCGGCCTCCTAGCGTGAGAATGGCAGCATCGTGTGCACAAGCTGCGAACTCGGGGGTGAAGTAGGTCCCGAGCCAGAGCCGCTTGCCGCGCTTGCCGGGGACGCGCACCTCGCACACCCACCGGCTGGCAGTGTCCCGGCGCCGTACGCCGCGGTACACTGGGTGGCGCGTCTTCTTGAACTTGGTGCGCCCCGCGGGGCGCTTCGGCGGCACCGCCCACACTGCCGCCGCGTGCTGATCGTGCGAGGGCGTCGACGTGGAAGTGGAGCTCCATCGCTCGCTGCTCATGTCCATCGCTGCCGATTGATCGATTACTAGCTAGCTAGCTCGGTACTGACTTTTTGCTTAGTCCTCTTTGGTTCATAGAATTATCACAGGAATAGGAAAGCTATAGGAAGTGAGATGACATGCATCTCAAATCCTATGAATAGAAATAGGAAAAGAGATTTCATTTGGTTCACAGGATAAGATTTTTTCCATTGAGTCTGAGCTAATGTTTCTTTTTTGTTTGAAATGTGGAGGATAGGAATCAATCCTGTATAGGAATATGATTCTATTCCAGCAAACCAAAGGGCTCTAAAGGAAAATTTCTTACCGAAATCTATCTTATCCCGTCGAATTCCTACAAATTTCCTGTAATCCAAAGAAGGCCTTAGGATTGTATGTATGTATGCTGAACCGTGGATGGATAACTTGGGGCTTCTTTGGTTCATAGAATTCTAAAAACGCAAGAATAGGAAAAACACAGTAATAGGATAGGAATGCATGCGCAAAACAGTGGATTGGTAAACATATGAATTCCGTCAACTTGGGTGTTTGATTCACATGAATCGGAAAAACATAGGAATTCTAATAAGCATGGACAAATCAAAGTCAAACCACATGAAAATGTATAGTTAGAATGTTAGTATGTCACTGAGGATCTTAGTCTCGTTCTTCGTGCATAGGAATTTGAAAAAGAGGTCCAAGTGGATGTTAAAATTCCTGCATTTTTCCTTTGAAACTGAGATCAAAGGAAAATTTTCTCCATTTTTTCTTTGCCCCATTCCTTTGAACCAAAGGCATGAGTAGTACCACCATAGGAAAATTTCCTATTCCTACCTTTTTCCTCCACTTTTCCTTTTAACAAAAGGAGCCCAGTGTGGTGTGTGGAGTGTGTTGTTATATAGTTATGCATGACGCGCTCAGAGCATGTGTGGGGGCGGCGCCGACTGCCTGCAGGCCGGTGACAAGCTGACGCATGGCGTTTTGCCGCGTTAAGTGAGTGCAACAGCTTCATTCATCTTTTTTGAACAATCTGCCAAGCTTTATTAATGAGGGATAATTTGTACAGGGATGCATATAGGATCATAGGGCTCCATGAGCCAAACATGTCTACCTTGGTTTAGAGATAATGCGAACTTAACAAGATTGTGAGCTTCAAAGTTTGAGCTTCTACCCTCATGGGCATGTGCAAAGGCACCCGTTCATGCTTTAATTTCTCTGATTATCATGCCATGTGGTCCTTCCATATCCTCATGAATATCCGCCACGACCTGCTTAGAATTAGAGGCCACCTGCAACTGTTGTAATGAGAGATCTTCCGCTAAAGAGAGAGCTTCTCAACATGCCAACGCATCAGGTTCGGTGATCCCTTGGAAAATTAAGGCCGACGCACCCAAATATAAGCCATCATGGCTCCTGCAAATAGCCCCTACCACGCCTCGATCATCTGCTCTAGCTACTGCTCCATTGACATTTATCTTAGCATAACCGGATGGGGATGGAATCCAGCGAGCTCTCGATGGAGCTACTCTGCTGGTCCTGGTGGAAGCAGTAACCGTAGTAGGTTTACCTAGCACTTGAATTCCGCAATGAACTTGATGATGAACACGTGGGTAGACAGAGGGCTCTGATAAACATCGTCGTGAATCGCTTTCCTCCCGCTGACCAGATCACCCATAGAGATACCACCATCTTGGTGAGGCTTGCATGCGATAATACATCAAACATTGAGAAAAAGCCACCGTTTTGCGCTCGATTCTGTTGTAGCACACATGTGTTCTTTGAGTTCTTCGTCTACTAGAGCCCAGACACACCACGACATGCAGCATTTGAGTAAGGAGTGTCGCCAAGAGTTCTCCATCCCGCACAAAGAGCAGCAGCTAGTGTGTGACATATGGCGATGGAATCTGACATCCTCCATGGTCAGGGATTGCTGTGCCAGGTGTCACGGCCTTAGCTAATGTTATTGTATTAATTAAGTTAAGCATGGCATGTCATCATGTTTAAGTTAATTTAATTTTGAAATTGAGGATAATTCCAAGCCTCTTCTTTTAAAGGGTTAAAACCCTAAAACTTTTTCAATGAACCCAAAATGCCCTTCTCAACCCTAAGGTTTTGGCAAGGACTTCATATATGTATATGGACTCACCCCAAAATTTCTCATGGGTTGGAATGGTTTAAATCATCAAACCCAAATTAAAAGTCCAATTTTGAATAAAGCATAGATCTTGTATCTATTTAAAATGAGGGATTTTCACATGGTGACTTCTCTTGAAAACTTGTATCTAGGCTTCCACTAATATTAGGAAGCTACCAAAATTATTCCATTATTTTTTGGAAATACCTACAACATACTTGTAATTCAAGCCCTAAATATTAATCAAGTTGGGTTTATATTGTTAGAAATAAAATATAAACTAAAAAAATCATGAATATTTGTGTGTGGATTTGGTTTAAACCAGTGAGGCTACACAAAAGGTTTTAGAAAGTTTTGAGGTACTTTGAACCCTCAACTAAATTGAAAGTAGGAGAAAGAAAAAGAAAAGAAGAAGGAAAAAAGAAAAGACTACTGTGCACTTTGGCCAGCCCAGCCCACTCTCACCTTCTTCTACCTCTCTCTCCCGCGTGTCCTGCATCCCGGCCGCCATGGCGCCGATGCGCGCCACGCACGGCTACAACGCCGCCTTGACGCTATAAAGCTCGCCCCTAGGGTGCCCTAGCTTCCCCTCTCTCCTTCCCACCCCTCAGATATCTCTCTCCCTCATTGGATTGCGCCGCCATGGACGAGACATAGCTCGCTGTTGCCGCAGTCACTGTGCCCATCGCCGTCGCCGTCGCCGTGGCCACTGGCCTCCCCGCTGCCTAGAAGCTCACTAGGAGAACCGCACCGCCGCCTTCTTCCTGGCGCGAGGAAACGCCCCGGATCACCTTGCAGCCAACACCCTCGACCTTTCTTCCTCAGCTCCGACCGCCTCGGCCTCGCCCGATTGACTGCCTGCCATCCTCCCTAAGCCCCCCCCGACCTCGCCATCACGCTCGTGGTGAGCAGTCGCACATTTCCCCTCTCCTCTCGCTTCCTCCCGTGCCCCGTAGCCCCCGGCCGCCGTGCACCGCCCGTCACCATCGCTCGGGCTCGTCGTGGCCGAGCCTCCCGACCACCCCTACGTGCTACGCGAGCCCCACTGGTCGAGGCCTCGCGCCCGTGAGCCCGCGTGCGTCTTCCCGTGCCTCCTCACGCCGCCCCGCGTGCTTGCCGGCGTGCTGGTGCATGCGCCGCCATGCATTTGACCCGGCCCGACATGATTAGTTTAGGCTCGTAGTTAATAATTAGGTTAGTGGTTAGGTTAGTTAGGCTAATGGGCCACTGACCAGTGGGCCCAGTAGGTTAGTTTAAGTTAACCTGTTAGTTAGTTTAGTTAGTGTCAATGACAGGTGGGGCCCCACGGCCCACTGTGCCCAGTCAGCTGCTAACTAGGCACTGGCTCCACAAGTCATACATTGCGCTAGATTCACCCCTGGTAACAAAAGTATTTGCTGGAATAACTTTTAATTCTTTTTGAATTGGAAATTCCAGGAAATACTTGCTAACTTTGAAAAATCATATAAATCAACCACATATCAGAAAAATATGTATAATATACCAAAATTTTCAGAAAAATACATAGAATCTGGTTATGCCATGTTCATGCATGTTAACAACCTTTAAAATTATGTTTAGCTTCAAACAAGATTAAATCCTTTTCTTTTAATTTTTGGAGTTAGGGAAATGTTATAAAGAAGCCATTTCCACTTCAATTAATTTGACTAATGTTGCATTAGGTTAATTCAGCACCACTTTATGCCATGTCATGCATTCATCTTGAACATTGCAATGCCTTGTTATTTATTTGTTATTTACTTCTTTTCCGGTGTTTACTTCTTATCGGTAGACCCTGAGACTGCCGTAGAGTACGAAGACACCACTGAGGAGCAGTACCAGACTACTGAGCAGCAAGGCAAGCAAAAACCCCTTGAACATATCGATACATCCCAGTTTTACTGCTTCTTCCTTATTCTTATGCATTAGAATATCGATTCAGTTGCTTAGTCTTTGATAGCTAGAGTTACCTATTCTTTGCATGGCCTATCCTTGTCACCTTATATTGCTTTTGCCTTCTATCCTAGCATGATTATGAGTTGCTTGATGTTAGCCCTACTTTGTGTCATGCTTAGCCATGCTTAGTGTTGTGTGAGTCTTGATCCATTTGGGCAATGAATCACAGTGGTAGATAATCATGATAAGTGGAATGTGGTGTGCTTCTGGAGATAATTATAATAAACATGAATAAAAGCAAAGGTGGGAGGCCATGTTGGAGAACATGGTGGATTGTTCCACCTAAGCCCCTATTAGGACCCGAGTTCTCGTTATCTTGATCCAAGATTGAGCGTGCCAATCACACGTTGGATATATGGGAACCCTCTCGGCCTAGTACCTTACCTCAGACCGGTGAAGGAGTCATATAGTTCGGGCTTTCCATTTGCAGTGTGTGTGTGTATGTGTGTTGGGGAAAACAAAAGCGATGTGATGGTGGTGTGGTCTTACCTAGGTGCGGTGCGGCTTGTCAAGTGGATAAACTATCCTGTAGGATAGGCTTAGGCCCTACACACAATAGTTGGGTCAGTTTTGGAGATTCGATCGGACTCGCGATTCGGTACAACTCAGTTGGGTGACTCCCTGGACTAGACTACAGCGTAAAGGAAGTGTCGTAGTCGATCTCCCTCTGTGAGGACCTTAATGGGCGGGTGTCATGTGACATTAAGAGACGATTGACACGTGTATGGCTACAGTGGTACACCCCTGCAGGGTTAAATCTATTTGAATAGCCGTGTCCACGGTTATCGATGACTTGGAGATTGTAGCCTGATCATAGAAAACTTTAACCGTTACTAATAAAATTGCCAAGATAAGTGTGAGTGCCATGGATTGCTTCCTCGCGGGTGAGTCTAGGGGGAATTCATGGTTGTGTATTGCTGTGGTTGTTCAGATAGATGGACTCGTGTATGAGCTCTCTTATCCCCTGTAGCAAATACTGGTAGTCATAGCTCAAGTAGTCTTCTAGGGTAAAACTGGCATTTATGCAAAGAAGTACACATATATCCCCTTTCTTTGATACTGATGCATATGTAGCTAGTTCTGATGTAACTCTTGCGAGTACAATTTTGTAATAACCTTGCTTTGGATATTAACTTGTTGCAGAGGAGTCCATCGATCCTGATGATGGTTACTACGTGGATCTCGACGCCGACGAGTAGTTTGGAGGTCCCAGACATCAGTCTGTGCCTTTGGGAGGGTCGTTGCTCTTTTGTTCCAGCCTCTTAGGCTTTCATTAAACTTGTCTTGTACTCAGACATATTTCGCTTTCATTGATGCTTGTAGTAGTGTTGGGTCATGTGACCTCTGTGTCCTTTATAACTGCTATCTTTGCTCTCTTATGACCCTTTGTATATATATGCTTTCTGTCGTAGAGTTATGTTGTGTTACCTGTTATTTCCACACACACGGCGTGCATGATGCGCGTATGGATATAAAGTGCACGTTTTGTGTCGGGTTTTGGAATCTTTATTATGCAATTGCTAGCGAACGATCAAATACAGGGTGAAGCGACTCATGTACTGAGAGCTTGGGAGCTATATCACGCTACTTCAACTGTGTATTCATTTACCAATTGTGGCGGACTATGCGTTGAAGCTCCAGCTCAGTTACATTGAGTGAGGGAATGTTTGAGACCACCCCATTTGGATGAAGTTTCCCAATGTGGGGGTAACGGCTCGAATGTTCCAGGCTCTGCGAGAGTATATGGCGCTCATGGACCAGTCCGTTAGGGCTGTTGTTGTCCGAGTGCGAATCTTGGCTTTTGGTATATGATTCTCTATAGCTAGATTTGCATAATCCGGATCCCGGGTCCAGACACCAGGCACCATAAGAACATCTTCATTTTTGCCGGCACCTGGACTTTCCATAACGAGGTCCATTCTTTCACATTGGAGCTCGAGTTCGAGCTGCTAGCACGCCCTTCTAGCCAATCCTCGTGGCGTCGCTTCGTCAATACAAGCATGCGGTATGCAGATCTTACCATGAAAATTCCTTTATGCTCAAAGTTCCATGCCCACTGGTCCTGTATATGCTGTGTGAACAAGGGAATGCTCAGGATCGTCTTTATATCCATTGGAAGGAACATTTCACAGATAAGCTCATCCTTCCAGCATGCGGCGGTTGGATCAATAAGTTCACCGAATTTCTAAGGCGGGTTGGCTCTCAAGGACATAATAGGATGCATGCATTCATTCCGCGGGAGCCAGTTCTGATTCTAGATATTCGTTGACTCACCATCTCCGATTCACGTGATCAGTCCTTGAGCAAGGACATCTCTCCCCTCCAAAATCGCTCTCCAGATTTGTGAAGGATGGTTACCAAGCTGGGCATCAATAATGTTTGTACTCAGATAATAAGTTGCTTGCAAGATTCTCGCACCGAAGGATTCTGGGCATTGTAAGATTCCCCCCATAAACTTAGGTTGGGTCATTTTCTCCCACGACACCAAGCCAGGCTTCCTCTCTCCATCTTTACTTCCCCACCAAAATTTCCTTATGAGCGAACTGAGATGATCACATAGGCCATGGGGAAGTTTAGAACACGCCATAGAATACAACGGAATGGCTTGAGCGACTGATTTGACAAGAACACCCTTTCCTGCAACCGACAACAATTTTTCTAGCCACCCATGAGCTTCCTTCCACGGTCTTTCCTTTAAATATTTAAAAGCTCCATTTCTTGACACTACCACATCAGTGGGCATTCCTAGGTACCTCTCACTAAGGGTTTCATTAGGAACATGAAGAATATTCTTAACCATATCACGTACCAATTGAGGGTAGGCCTTACTAAAAAAAATAGATAATTTGTCACGGTTTATTCTCTGGCCCGAAGATCTGCAATAAGACTCCAAAACTTGAGACACTTCTTCCGCCCTTTCACCACATGCCTTAAGGAACAACAAGCTGTCATCTACAAATAACAAGTGGTTCATCGGCGGTGCCGACGATGCCACTTTCAGACCACTGAGGTGCAATGACTAATGTCAAGATTTTAGGTGGCACGCAAGGCCCTCTACTGCTGATAATCCCCAAGTGCAGGGAGTATTGTAGCATTTTCCAAAGTGGAGGTGGTAAGTATAGAGTGTCGAACCCAAAAGGAGCTAAAGGTAGGATTCGTATTCTCTCACGTTCTATCTGCCAATGATACAACCTTCTGTACACCTAACGTCTGTTTTACCTAAATGCAATAACTAAAGATACTTTGCAGGTAATAAAGGGATAGTTTGCAAGATAATGAAGTACTACTAAATAAAGGTTAGTTGCTGTAATGTTAAGGTACAATAAAATAATAGATAGCGAGTGTGGAGTAGCAATGGTAGGTGTTGCGTAATTGTCCCTAGGCAATTGGCAACGATACTAGACCGATAATCATGCATTGCAGTTTTATATGTGGGAGAGGCCTATGCTAATGTACTATCCGTACTTGGACTTATACATACTTATGATTGAAACCTTAGCAAGCATCCGCAACTACTAAGAATTTATTAAGGTAAAACCCAACCATATCATTAAGATCTATGGGTCCTCTTTATCCCATATGCATCAACTCCTATACTTGGGCATGGTAATATCTGTCACTCTGACCCCCCCTTTGCATTGTTATCTCAACATAGTACTAACCCTAAAGCCTGATCCAATATACGCGCGTGCTCATGCATTGGGCACCAAAGGACAGCAACATATCACAACATACAACTCAAATCAATCATAATAGATCACCAATCACCATAGGACAAAAAGGATCTACTCAGACATAATAGCAATGCAACAAATCTTTCGATAAAAATTTATAGCATCAAACATCATGTTCAAGTAGGGGATTACAGAGGTTTGTGGATGAGTGGACCACTATAGATAGGGAGGAGATGGCGATGGAGATGGTGGTGAATTCGATGGGGTCGATGGAGCCGATGTCGGTGATGGTGGTTGATGGAAATATGCCCTAGAGGCAATAATAAAATGGTTATTATCATATTTCCTTATTCATTATAAAGGTTTATTATTCATGCTAGAATCGTATTGACCGGAAACTTAAATACATGTGTGAATACATAAACAAATACCGTGTCCCTAGTGAGCCTCTACTAGACTAGCTCGTTGATCAAAGATGGTTGAGGTTTCCTAACCATAGACATGAGTTGTCATTTGATAACGGGATCACATCATTAGAAGAATGATGTGATGGACAAGACCCATCCGTTAGCTTAGCATATGATCGTTCTGTTTATTGCTACTGCTTTCTTGAATGTCAAATACATGTTCCTCAGACCATGAGATCATGCAACTCCTGGATACCGGAGGAATACCTTGTGTGCTATCAAACGTCACAACTTAACTGGGTGATCATAAAGATGCTCTACAGGTATCTCCGAAGGTGTCCGTTGAGTTGGCATGGATCGAGACTGGGATTTGTCACTCCGTGTTTCGGAGAGGTATCTCTGGGCCCTCTCGGTAATGCACATCATAAGAAGCTTGCAAACAAAGTGACTAAGGAGTTAGTTATGGGATGATGTATTACGGAACGAGTAAAGAGACTTGCCGGTAACGAGATTGAACTAGGTATGGAGATACCGATGATCGAATCTCGGGCAAGTAACATACCGACGGACAAAGGGAATTACGTATGTTGTCATTGCAGTTCGACCGATAAGATCTTCGTGGAATATGTAGGAACCAATATGGGCATCCAGGTTCCGCTATTGGTTATTGACCGGAGAGGCGTCTCGGTCATGTCTACATCATTCCCGAACCCGTAGGGTCCGCACGCTTAACGTTCGTTGACGATATAGTGTTATATGAGTTATGTGAATTGGCAACCGAATGTTTTTCGGAGTCCCGGATGAGATCCCGGACGTCACGAGGAGTCTCGGAATGGTCGAGAGGTAAAGATTTATATATGGGAAGTCATATTTTGGGTTCCGGAAAAAGGTGCAGTTTTTTTCGGTATTGTACCGGGAAGCTTCCAGAAGGTTCTGGAGGATTCCGGAGGGGTCCGGAAGTCCACAAGTGGGTCCACCAAGTCCTCAAAAGCCCATGCAGCTAGGGAAGGAAAAAGGGAGAGTCCTAGTAGGAATAGGATTGGACTTTGGAGTCCAAGTCGACGTGTGTACTATTCAAGGTTACTGTTCACGTGGCACTATTCCTTCTACTCCAAGCCCCTACACATATATAAATAGAGGAGAGGGGGTGCCCCAAAGGGACACACAACATTGTCTTAGCCGTGTGCGGCGCCCCCCTCCACAGTTCCGTCCCTCGGTCATATTTTCGTAGTGCTTGGGCGAAGCCCTGCGGAGATAGCATCACCATCACCGTCACCACGCCGTCGTGCTGCCGGAACTCATCCACTACCTCGCCGTCTTGCTAGATCAAGAAGTCGAGGACGTCACCGAGCTGAACGTGTGCTGAACGCGGAGGTGCCGTACGTTCGGTACTTGATCGGTTGGATCGCGAAGATGTTCGACTACATCAACCGCGTTGTCTAACGCTTCCGCTTACGGTCTACGAGGGTACGTAGACACACTCCCCCTTCTCGTTGCTATGCATCTCCATGGATAGATCTTGCGTGTGCGTAGAATTTTTTTTGTTTTCCATGCAACGTTCCCCAACAGTGGTTTCCCCCGGCGGCACTCCGGCGCTGCCAGAAGAGAGGGGGAGAGAGGCCCCCCTCCTTCTTCTTCCTTGCCCCCCCTAGGTGGTGGAAGGTTTCCCCCTCTGGTCCTTGGTGTTCATGGCCCACGGAGGGTGAGAGCCCCCTTCAAGATTGGATCTCTCCTCGGGCAGTATTTTTCCGGATGCTGAAATCTGCGTCCCGTCACCGTTTTATCGACCACGTGAGATCCGTAACTCCGAAAAATTTGAAAAATAGGGCGGTTTGGAAACTTCCGGAGCAAGTCTATGGCCAAAGGGTGGTATCGGGAGGCGTGCCAGTTGGCCACGCGGTAGGTGTTCGCGGCCCGGGGGGGTGCGTGGAGTCCCTGTGGCCCCCTCCTGGTGGGTCCAGGCCCCCTGGGTCCTCCCGGTGATGAAACTTGCTGGCGTATTTTTATTTGATTTTTTCCGCTTCGAAAAATTCTTTTTTCTGCAATATACAAAAGCACTAGGAAACAGGAACTGGCCTTGGCTCTGGATTAATATGCTAATTCAATAGAAATTATATAATAGGTGCCAAAACCATATATAAATGATGTGAATATAGCATGAATACTTCAAAAATTATAGATACGTTGGAGACGTATCAGCATCCCCAAGCTTAATCCATGCTCGTCCTCGAGCATGTAGATGATAAAAAGAATAATCTTCTAAGTTTGAATGCGCTATTGATAGAGCAAAACTTTGACCACATAGAGGATTATAGTTCTAATGACAAGAAGAATAATTGTATCAAGTTCAACATAACATAAAGTGACAATGAAGTATCTCACAAATCTTACAAGACTACACTGCAAACATAAAGCAATGCATAGACATCAATGAAGTAAAGGTGATGACTAGGTACCCAAACTTGAAGATAAACCATCATACTCATGCATTACCCAATAACTTACTATTAGAAAGAATACATACAAAGCTAAGAGTGATTCCCATGCTCAATGGTTGGTGCTTAGAGAAAGAGTAAATTGAATCAACATAAAAGTAAAAAGGATAAGCCCTTCACAGAGGGAAGCGGGGATTGCCATGCGCTTAAGTAATTTTGGAAAGGTGGTTCAGCTTTTTGCCGCCAAGGTTTTGGGTTACTTAATGTGATGTAATACATCCGTCATCCATTCCCCCCATGATGGTGTGGGAGGTTTTCCCTCGATCTTTTATTGAGCTATTTTTGCGAGAGGAGGGTCTTCCCTTCAACTCATTTTTTTGGCAGGCCTACTGCATCTTTTATTATTTGGTGGGCCTTCCCACTTATTTTATGCTCCACATTATCACCATCACAAGTTCGTGGACTTCAAATGTATTACAACACCTCAAAAAGTTGATTATTGAAAACAGTTTTGCAAATTTTAAGTTATGCGCCGATGACAATTTACTTGGAATGACATTTCTCAGTCAGGAATAGGTAGGTATAGTGGAAACTTTATGGCATTAACTTTGGCTCAAGAATTTTGGATGCACAAGCAGAATTCATGCTTAGCATAGGCAAAGGCTGGCATAAGACTGGGAGCGACCGACTAGAGAGCATAGAAACCACAATCATGCATTGTTTAATAGTAACATCATTGAGAGAGAACATAAACATGGTGATAATCTACAAACCTGAATACCACCAAGGCTATTTGTTGAATTTATTCATGCGTGAGCATGTGCCAAGTCAATGACCTGTCCTCCAGAGGGAGATACTTAACTACCACAACATGATAGGTTCAACTTAATATTCCAATTAATGCTTTTGGTTATTATTATATAACTCCCTAGTTGATTAAAGATCTGGACTGACATAGTTTTACATATATTTTGATAGATTAAGGGGATGATGCATGTTTACTTCTCAACATATATATAATAAATGAAGCACATGACATTCAATTCAAATGAAGCACATGGCATTCATTTCATTCATGAGTTTACTCTAAGGATATAAGTGAAGCACAAGAGTAATTAATAGTGTTTCTGTCACCCTATTGCTCTAACAGATATAAGTGAAGCACATAGAGCAATTAAATAACAAGCTATTCTTAAAGATATAAGTGAAGATCAAAGAGTAGTAGATCCAATATAATAATGCTCTCACAAGACATAGGTAATTGTTCCATTGATCAAACGAAAAACGAAGAAAAGCAGAAAGAAAATCTTTTTTTTGTTTTAGTTTTTATAACGAAACACCAAGAAAGCAAAAAGTAGCAAATAACCAAAAGCAAAGAAAACCATAGAGCAACAATCAAAAATATTTTTGCGGATTTTAGTTTTTCAAAGAAAAGAAAAAGAAAGCAAAGAAAACCAAGAGAAGAACCAAATGAAAACCAAAGGCAAATGAAAAAGGCAAATAGAATCAAGAAAATATTTTGTTGCTTTGGAAAACAAAAACCAAATAAGAACCAAATGAAAAGCAAGAAAATATTTTTGTCATTTTTAAATCCAAAGAGCAAATGAAAACCGAAAGAAAAACGAATAAAATCTTTTTGGAGTTTTTCTTGAGAAGGCAAAGGAAGAAAATAAGAACCAAATAAGAAGAAAATAAGAAGGCAAATAAAAAGTAAATGAAAAGCAAATGAAGATCCAAAGAAAAACCAATGAAAAGCCAATAAGAAGCAACTGAAAGATCAATAGAAGAACATATAATTCAAAAGCATCTTGCAGATATAAGTGAAGCGCAGAGAGCAACAATTTCAGCCATACTCAAAAGATATAAGTGAAGTTCATAGAGCATTCTATAAATATTCAACCAAGGACCATAAAGAATCATCCCATAACCAGCATGGTGTATGTTTATTGAAAATAAAAGGAAAATTGACGCTCCAAGAATTTACGCATATCATGTGAACTAATAAAAACATAGGTCCAACCGAGACAAACCGATAGTTGTTGAGGAAGATGAAGGGGATGCCGGGGCATCCCCAAGCTTGGAGCTTGAGACCTCTTTAAATGATTTCTTGCGGATGCCTTGGGAATCACCAATCTTGAGCTCTTCCATCTCTCCAACTTTCTCTCATATCATTGTCTACCCTAGGTCGTAAAAACTTCAGCCACACAAAACTTAACAGAACTTCGTCAGAGGGGTTTGTATAAATAACATCAAATCCTACTCATGCCTAGCTGTAAAATTATTGTATAACTATAATTCAACATTAGATACTGCATGCTAACACAATTTTAGATTTCCTACCCCACAATAGGAACAATAAAAAGCAAACATACGCAGTTAAAAAAACTATAACAGCGATCTGTTAAAACAGAGCAGTCTGTAAAGATGCAGATGACACTTATAATTATGTAACTGCAAAAATTCGTAAACATTATCACGTAACAGATAACTCACACATGTGTACTGTGTTAAAATTTCATGATTTTACCACATTCTGTTAATCCGTGAGAATTCTTTTACTAGCAGCAAATTTTTTGTTTCAGCACAACACACATACAATTGCAAATTTAACATGCTAAAGGCAATTATTTGCACTTTATTTTTATGGTACAGTGGTTTATACAAGGGGATAATTTTTCTGAGAAGCTTCCATGAAACGATTTACATTGTTTCCATGAGCATGAACACAAATGTTCAGGGTCGACCCTCACTTCTTCAATGCACACCTTTCCAATCACTTCTCTTTTTGAAAAAGTTTTAGGTTCCCCTCGTAATTTTTTTGTTTTTGAAAATTTATTTGGTGAAACACCAGAAGAAAATTACTCTCTAAAACTTATGGGTTGCCTCCCAGGCAGTGCTTTCTTTAAAGCCATATAACTAGGCTTAAAGTGCTCAATTAATAATTCCACCAGGATCCCAAGGTATATCAAAGCCAATTTTAATTAACAAAGACTTGGATCTAGGTAATGAGCACAAAGTAACATATAGCATGTAACAACGAAGTCTAACCCTCTTCCTATGCATTGGCATGTCATAAGAGAACAATTCATGAACACAGAGTAAAGGCCAATGCATGCAATAAGCAGTTTCTTGCAAGTTTAGTGTATTAGAGACGTAGAGAGGGAGAGACAAGGGCCCTCTCTCAAAATAACTGCAAGTAGGAGCAGCAAGCACAATCATATAATTTTCATTAGCATCATCATGAGCATAAGTGAAACGCAACCTACCAATATAATCCTTAATAAGAGCAAACTTCTCCTCTATAGTGTAGTTGGGAGAGTTAAAAAACATGATAGGACTATCAAGTGTGGGTGCACCATTAGAAGTTTTATTCTTATCATAAACCACAATAGAAAGTTCATCGCCATAAGTATCTTTTAGAGGGGCATCATGGCCATAAGTATAGCAAGCATCAAAGTCATCAAAAAGGGATTTTCATCTAAGGAGTCCAAAGTATCATGTATTTCACCAGCATAGTTTTCATCCTCCGGTAAGCATGCAGGATAAGCAGGCAATGTATGAGTTAAAGAGTTACTCTCATTACAAGGTGGGAATGGGTACCTAATCCGCTCTTCCTGCTTTTGTTCTTCACTCTCCTCCTCATCCTTTTCATCTAATGTGCACTACTTTTCAGCAGTTTCTTCGTTTGTTGATTCCTGCAAAACATTAGTCTCTTCTTGGGCAGCGGAGACCTTCTTAGGATGATCAACAATATATGCATTAGTACTGGAATTTTTATAACAATAACCAAATATATCATAAGCCTCAGTTTTAATATACTCAAAAAGCTCACAAGTTTCAACTTGTTCAACTGTAGCAACAATTTGATTAGCTGCCATAAAGATAACAAATTCTTCAATTTGTTCTATATCATGATAATCATATTCATTCTCATCTCGAAAGGATGGGCGATAGAGGATCCCCCCTGACGTAATCCTTTTCTCATCTGGAAATAATGACCAATGTCATTATTTACCTTGACACTGACGCTACCCCCACTAACAAATGAGTCGATCCATTGACACCATTTTGCCGCAAAGCCTTTCATGCGCATTGCTTGTTGCAAAAAGGTTTATTTTACCTTATCATATGCTTTTTCAAAGTCCACCTCGAAGATAACTCCGTCAAGTTTCTTAGAGTGCAACTCGTGGATGGTTTCATGCAATACTACAACTCCCTCTAGGATTTGTCTCCCAGGCATGAAAGCCGTCTACATAGGTCTCACCATCTGCGTAGTTGTATATATATATGTGATCATTCATCAATGAGAAACACAAGAGTTCATTACTATTCAATCATGCAATTATCTTTTCACACGTTATCAGCACATAGCTTCTACTGAGAGCGATTTGGGCAGCACAGGAAGAGAAAAAGAAGAGCAAAGCCACGCTTGGGCATGGCCGTGGCGTCGTACACGCCGGCGATGAAAGGCCAGATGCATCAATCAGGAGAAACACAACTTGATTGTACTTTTGTGGTTAGCATCAATCATCTAATTACTGATTGTGTTTTCCAAAACCATCAAGCATTCAGAATCACACCTACACCGGCAATAGCGCTAGCCGGCTGTGCGGCAGTTACGAACTTGGCAGAACCGTCGACCATGGCACGACGAGCCCGTCGGTTCACCATCATGGCTCCAGCTTGGGCTGACCCTCCGGCAGTTTGCGTCCTCGATGCGGAGGCACTCTGGCATTTCCCGTAGTAGCGGCACCGTGATGGGAGATGCGCACGCGTGGCAAATCGCGGCCGACGACGCGGTCCCCAGCCTATGCAGAGGCGCAAGGTGTCGCTGTGGCGACGGAGGCTACCAACAGTCGGTGCCCCGGGTGGCTCCTGGAGACGTGGACACCTATGGCGCTCCGGGAGACAAGCGCGGATGCCTTAGACATAGGCGACAGCGGAAGCACATGGCTGGAGCGCAACACGAGCGCGGCTAGACCGGTGACATGACATCGTCCCTAAGTGGCAGCACGACTAGCAGACGGCGTTACGGCCGCAAGCTGCATTGACGATTTGGCACCAGACCGCTAGTGAGTTTAGACAACACCGAAGGTTTGGCACCTATCCACCAGTGGAGGGGGCAGAAAAGGGTCATTTTGCAGTAGTGATCCCGGATCCTTCCATTGATGAGATACACCACTTCACCGCCAAGAGCTCCGTGAGGGAGGGAGAGAGAGAGAGAGAGAGAGAGAGAGAGAGAGAGAGAGAGAGAGAGATAGAGAGAACTCTAACCTTGTGAGATTAGGGTTTGTAACCTTGTTTCATACTTTGACTCGGAGATCGAGACTAGGATAATCATTCATCTTGTCGTGACGAATACGGCATTATCGATATGATTTCCCTTTATTTGATCTTCGTGTTTGGTTGTGATCCCCCTCTCATGTGCAAGTAGTCAGCCTCGAGCGTGAGAGATGTAGGGGATTGGTATGATGTGATCATGCCTATTACTTATATTATTTACGTGTGATTACTTGGAAGATTGTTTGAGAGCTTGTTTATCCACTACGTACGCATTGCTTGTTGTTTAATTTAAGGGCCCAGACAACTCGATCTATAGACCTACATGGGTAAGAACATATTGTTTAGAGAACCCGCGACCTCCACGTGACAGGTATTGGTGTCAACAAGGAGCAAAGATGATATGAGGAGCACGGGAAGCCATAGCCCCTAAAGCGTTGTTCCGATCTACCGATCTTAATTGCTGAGCTGACCATTGATGATGTTAATGGAAGGCATGACAATAGTGTCAAACCAGCCAGGCAGGAGGAGTTTGGCTATTCACGGGTGACTCGCCTACTGAACGACCAAGATAAAGGGTAACATCACACTACCGCTACACAAGGTACTATTTACTATTACCATGAATTGAATTCTATTGCACCTAACCATTTCACTGCCGGAAAACCTCACGTTTACTTTCCATTATTTACTTTTCGTTGTTACTTCTAGTCTTTTACATTACCGCATTCTAGATCTTTTGAGCAACTCCTGCTCGTACCAGCGGTCGTACCAAGTGGCGCCGCCTCCCTCTCATCTACCCCAACAACATTCAGAAGGAGGGGGACACATCAGAGCAACAGAGGAAGGACACACACCGGACCAGAAGGATGAGAGATCCGGAAGGGAATTGCTTCACTTAGATCCATCCTGGACTCCTCCGTAGCGAGATCATCCATTCCACCATCGGGAATGCCACCATTAGATATATATTCATATTTGTAAGACTAGGGTTTATAAACTCTATTCATACCTTAACTCAGAGATCATGATCCGGATATTCATTCATCTTGTCGTGGCAAACTACGGTATTATTGATATGATTCTCTTTTACTTGATCTTCGTGTTTGGTTGTGATCCCTCTCTCATGTGTTAGTAATTCCTCTGAGCGTGGGAGATGTAGGGGATTGGTAAGATGTGATTGTTCTTTACACTTATTTATAATTATGTGTGGCTACTTGGACGATTGATTATTAGGCTGATTATCCATGGCGTATGCAATGGTTGTTGTCTAATTTAAGGGCCCATGCAACATGATCCGGAGACCTACATGGGTAAGCACTTGTTGTCTAGCGAATCTGCGACCTCCAGGTGATTGGTGTTGGTATCAACGAGGAGCGAAGACAATACGAGGAGCACAAGAAGTGTTGAGTCCATATTTGCATCGCTTTTTTACTTCAAGTTTTGCATCGCATTGATAGGATTTTCAGGATTTTATGGCATTCGCACACTCTTTTTGTCTGATTTCATCAGGATACTAATGGAGGAGGAGATTTGAAGCATTAAAGTAGAGAATACCTTTTTATGGGTGAAAATCGCGATAATTAACATGATAATAGCCTACTATAAGAAGTAGCGATCAAGTGGGAAAAAACCAGTCACACAGGCCCTTCTAGGAGAGAAGACGGCGTCTGGTAAAAGCATGCCCGCTCGTACCAGCGCTCGTACCAGGTGGCGCCGCCACCCCCTGGTCGAATACTTCTACCCCATGTCTTCAGATCTGAGAACAGATGCATGGCGAGAACAAAACATGCATGATAACAAAAACCCTAGCCTCCGGAAGGGATCCGGATGGGGGAATCGGCAAGAAAGGCATCGCAACGCCATCAACCCGATCAAGGAGACTTCGGTATCAACCTTCGTTATCATCCCCATCACCGTCCCTCTATTCATCTTGTTGTAGTACCGAACCCTAGGTGGATTCCTTCATGTATTACTTTGATCATTCATCTATGATTACCATGATTATCCCTATGATGCTTGTTGTCTCTATGTCCGAGTAAACACCCTAGTTCTCGGGGATATGGAGGAACCCTAGTATGTTTAGGTGCTTGATAGCCCACAAGTGTAGGGGATTGCAACAGTCTTCGAGGGAAGTATCACAACCCAAATTTATTGATTCTACACAAGGGGAGCCAAAGAATATTTATAAGCCTTAGCGGTTGAGTTGTCAACTCAACCACACCTGGATAAATAACATGCTTGATAGAATTTATTAGAGCAAAGTGATGTGATAATGATAGTGGTGTGATAAGTAGTATGGTAATGATAAAGTAAAAGTAATGTAACGGAAGTAGCAGTAATGGAAAGCATAGGCATGGGGATAGATAACGGACGTTGCATGGATAAGATCAATTATGTAATAGTCATAACATAGGGCAACAATCAAGGTAGCTCCAATTCATCAATCATATGTAGGCATGTATTCCGTATGTAGTTGTACGTGCTTGCGATAAGAACTTGCACAACATCTTTTGTCCTACCCTCCCGTTTTAGCGGGATCCTAATGGATATTAAGGGTAATTAAGGCACTCCTTTTACAAAGCACCGGATCAAAGCATTAACAATCAATGAATACATGTAATCCTCAAGGTAAACTCATCCCCTTTGATATCCCAATTATTGTCACTTTGGGGTCTCCGGTTCAGAACATTAACAGGTGCATACAACTTGCAGGTATGATCCAAACAACATATATATTCATGAAAACCTAAAGGATTCAGATCTGAATTCATGGCACTCGGGCCCTAGTGTCAAGCATTAAGCATAGCAAAGTCATAGCAACATCAATCTCAGAACATAGTTGATACTAGGCATCAAGCCCTAACAAAACTGACATCTATTACATAAGAAATCTTATCAAATTCCCATCCACCCCATGTGCCTACAAAGGAATTACTCAAACATGAGTGGAGGAATCATGAAATTGTTAATGGAGGACAGTTGATGATGACGATGGTGACGAATTCCCATCTCCAGAGGCCCATATCAGCCTCCAGAGTAGCCCTTCCGAGGAAGAATAGAGGTGGCGGCGGCCCCGTGTCGCAGAAAATTCCAATAAAAAACCTAGCGACGTTTCGGGATAGATGTGATTTATAGCCAAAAGAAGGAGGCGAGATGGTGCACAGGGCCACCACGCGGCCCCATGGCGTGGCCAGGGGGCGTCGCCTGCCCGCGTGGCCACCCTGTGGGTCCCCTCCAGCTCATCTTCTAGCATCATGGCTCTTTTCTTCCAGAAAAAATTCAGAAAAATCCCCGGGACTTTTTCAGCACTTTTATTTCTGCACAAAAACAACACCATGGCAATTATGCTGAAAACAACGTCAGTCTGGGTTAGTTTAATTCAAATCATGCAAATTAGAGGGCAAAACAATAGAAAAAGTGCTTGAAAAAGTACATACGTTTGAGACGTATCAGCTCCCCCCAAGCTTAGATTATTGCTTGTCCTCAAGCAATTCAGTTGACAAACTAAACGCGACAAATAAATTTTTTACAAACACATTTGCTTTGTGTATGTACAGAAATTTAGTTAAAGATCAAATTATAGCATGTTCATAACGATAACCACATGAATAATAAAACTTAGCAATCATGTTTACTCATGACTAGATCATAACGAACTAAAGGCTAATAATATGATATCTCGAGACATCAACATGATCACAATGAACATAATGCATCATGATAGCAAGGTATCTTGCTAGCCCTTTCTGAAACCGTAAAACATAAATGCAGAGCACCTCTCAAGTTCAAACAGCGACTAGATATTATAATTCAGAGTAAAGAGCATCACAGTCATGCATCACTTAACATTAATTAGACCAAATGCATGTTACACAAAGAATGACAAGTAACGCTCTCTATGTTGGTGCTTTAAAGAAGGTGGTGACACAACTTAAAAGTAAATTGATAGGCCCTTCGCAGAGGGAAGCCGGGATTGTCATGCGCTTAAGTAATGTTGAAAAGGTGGACTAGCTTTTGCTGCCAAAGTTTTAAGTTAATTTCAGCCCCATTAATGTGTTGTAATACATTCACCATCCATTTCCCCTCATGATGGTGTGAGAGGTTTTCCCTCTATCTTTTATTGCGCTATTTTTTCTGAGGAGGATTTTCCCTTCAACTCATTTTTTATTGGCAGACCTACTGCATCGTTTATTTTGGCAGGCCTTTCCCACATCTTTTATGCTCCACTTTTATGCCATCACAAGTTCGTGGAATCAAAATATATTACAACACCTTAAAGGTTTTGATTTTTGAAAATAGTTTAGCAAATTTTAGTTATGCACCGATGACAGTTTACTTGGAATGACCTTGCTTAGTCATAATAGGAAGATATAGTGCACTCTTAGTGGCAAACTTAGATTTAAGGAATTGGATGCACAAACAGAATTCATGCTTACACTACAAGAAATATGGCAACTTGCGACCATCAATATTGGTCACTGAATGGTCATTGTTTTTCATTTGCGACCTTTTTGTGACCAAAAACAGTTGGTCAAAAGCTGGCCGTCTTTAATGAAACTTAACGACCTTTGTTGTGAAATGGTCGTAGAAGGTAACGACCAAAATAAAAGTTCGTTGGTTCTACGACCAATTGTTTTGGTTGCTAGCAACCTGCCCACACCACGTCAGATCCAACGTGGCAAGCGGACGTGGCAAAATAACGACCAAATGAATTGGTCGTTGATTACAATCAGCCCGGTCCAGTCTAGCCGTCCCTATGGGCCGAGCCCAATAATTCAGCCCATTTAATTTATTTATTTCTGTTAATTTTGGTAGCTACGTGGGCCAAGCCCAACAATTCGGCATTTTATTTTCTGAGTCCAGGCCTTTTTCAGTCCATTTCTTTTTTGGGCCTCAAATCTTTTTGCAGTCCAATTCCTTTTTTTATTTTCAGGCTTCGTTCCTGCCAATATATTTTGGGCCATAGCCTTTTCAATGCCCGAATAGATTTGGTCCAATAGAGATTTCGGCCACTTATTGATTTGGGCCATGCCTCTTTATGTCAAACAATAATTACATCAGAAATACAATCAACCCAGATTCAATGCAAATATATTTTTCAGTCCAGAAATCCATTTCAAGTAAACATAGAATAGTATTATAAGAATATGTACATAACTCCCAGGATTTGAATAACAAATCAACCCAGATTCAATGCTATGTTAGCAAGCCAGTATACACCAAATTCTCAGCAAAATCAAGAGTACATCAAAAGTCCCAGAAATTCACATCTCCCTAGGGGCAGAAGCAGGGATACGAGAGCGTGCATGCATGCCTAGATCCTGCATGATTTGCTTCTTCCAACTTCGTCCTAGAGCTCACGTCTAAACATGAATGAAGGCCATCATCTGCATGTTATAAAACAAAATGGTTAGGAACAGAATAAAAGCACATCTAACAACATGTAACTTGTAGGCAGTCTATGCATAAATAACAGTAGAACAACCAAATCGAGACATAGTTATCAATGAATAACAGTAAATACTATATTAGTGAGAAACAACAGCATCATAAAGATAACAGTGGGGATGCCACAACTGAAAGGAGCAAGCTATTTTGTATTTGAGAAACTGAAAAATGCACCAACACTTTCTCAGAACGTAACTGAACTTCTGTGCACTCATTTAGACAGGAAAACAAGGGCTTGTAGTATATACATTAATTAGAACAGGATCGCAAGACACCAATATAAGCTAGAATTGACAAGTACACATTAATTTTATCATAGCATCACTAGCTCTGTTGTTGTTTGCATATTACACCAGTAGTTGTCCGTCTAAACAAACATAGAAGTACAATGCTTGAGATATAGGTATGCAGCAAGAATAGCAGGCAATGTGTGGGATCGAGGAGATAGCTCTAGAGGGGGGGGGGGGTGAATAGACTCCTAACCAGCCAAAGGTGTAGTTTTTAATTTCTCTTGGAATTTAGGCAGATTTTGGCACAAGTTAAGATCACTCCAATACTTTCTACACATGCATATCTAGAGATTGAGCAACGGAAATAGTAAAGCATGTAAGAGTGCGGAAAGTAAAGGGGTAGAGTATGGAAGATCAAACGCAATGAAGACACGGTGGTTTTTAGCGTGGTTCCGATAGGTGGTGCTATCGTACGTCCATGTTGATGGAGACTTCAACCCACGAAGGGTAACGGCTGCGCGAGTCCACGGAGGGCTCCACCCACAAAGGGTCCACAAAGAAGCAACCTTGTCTATTCCACCATGGCTTATGTCCACGAAGGACTAGCCTCACTCAGGGTAGATCTTCACAAAGTAGGCGTTCTCCTTGCCCTTACAAACTCCTTGGTTCAACTCCACATCATGTCGGAGGCTCCCAAGTGACACCTAACCAATCTAGGAGACACCACTCTCCAAAAGGTAATAGACGGTGTGTTGTTGATGAACTCCTTGCTCTTGTGCTTCAAATGATAGTCTTCCCAGCACTCAAACAACTCCCCACAGATTTGGCTATGGTGGAAGAAGGATTTGAGTGGAAAGCAACTTGGGAAAGGCTAGAGATCAATGTTCAAATGGTAGGAATGGAATAGTTTGATCTCAACACATGAGTAGGTGGTTCTCTCTCAGAAAATGTATGGTGGAAGTGTAGGCACGTTTCTGATGGCTCTCCTTACTGAGAAGGATGTGGTGGAGGGGTATATATAGCCTCCACACAAAATCCAACCGTTACACACTTTTGACCCAACTCGGTGGCACCGATTCAGAAGACTCGGTGGCACCGAACTGAGTAAAAGATATGAACTTTAGGAATCTCGGTGGGACCGATACGAACAACTCGGATGGACCGAAGTGCAATGGCTTAGGGCAAACCTCATCTCGGTGGCACCGATTGCATCAACTCGGTTGGACCGAAGTGAAGCAATAAGGCAACAGAGACTTGGCAAGCCATCTTGGTGAGACCGATTTGCATAACTCGGTGAGACCGAAGTGAATGCAACCGATTACAGAGAGTTGGCAAGGCCATCTCAGTGGGACCGAGATCCATTTTGGTGGATCTGATTTGTTAGGGTTTTGGCAGTGGCTAAGACTAGATGAACTCGGTGGGGCCGAATAGAGAAATTCGGTGGGGCCGAGTTGGAATGTTGGTTCTGGACATATTTGGAATTGAGAGAGTGGTTGAGGGTTTAGGAGTACTGTCACTAAGCACTTGAGCAAAAAGACCATTAAGCAACACCTCATCCCCTTTTAATAGTATAGGCTTTCTTATGGACTCAATGTGATCTTGGATCACTAAACCAAAAATGTAGAGTCTTGATCTTTTGCCAATCCTTGTCCTTAGCATTTTGAAGGGGTTCCACGTCCTCTTGTCCCTGCCACGCCTTTGTTGAACTTGTCTGAAATTCACTAGATAAAAGCATTAGTCCAACAGCATGTATGTTGGCATAAATTACCAAAACCACCAAGGGAGCAAATGTGCTTTCAATCTCCCCCTTTTTGGTAATTGATGACAACGTACATCAAAGCTTCAAATACAGATATAGTAGAGGTATGTATGAAAGCTTTGAAGGAAACATGTAACATGTATGAACTCCCTGGAACTCCCCCTGAAGAGGTGCATAACATGATGATATCTCGTGGGAAATATACATGCAACATGTATCTTGGCTATATGCATCAGAGCAGACATATATATCATATAGGGTCCACATGTCTATGATTGTCTTCTTACAAACAATATATACTAGCAAGAGGTCAATCATGCACATGAGTGTGATGCATATACTTACCTTGAAGTTCTTGATCAAGTACCTGAAGAAATACACTTGAGAAAATAAGGTTAGATAACACAAGATAATTTCTTCAAGAAAAGACACAAGATCAACAAGAAACCAAGATTGGGATGACATGTAGAAGATAGTATCACTAGGTGAATACTTCTTTGAAGAAGACATGTCCCCCAAAAGGAATAGTTGTCTCTCCTTAAAGAACTTCCTCTCCCCCTAAATCTGAAATTGGATATTGGGAGTAGGTAAGGTGAGAAAACTAGAAACATATAACATTCTCTCCTCTTGTAAGGTGCATCTCTTTTGTAGTGATAAGCTTTGATGTATTCCTCTCTCCCCCTTTGACATCAATTTCCATGAAGGGACTTCAAGGTTATTGAATAAGTGGGTTTGGTCCTTGAGAAACACATCTAGATGCAAGTAGAGGATAAGAATCATTGAGTGGAGTTGGAGCAGAAAATCTCAGGAGAAATTTGACAGACAATTTCTTAGGGCAGCCAAAATCGGGGACACCGAGTTGAGTAAAT
The DNA here is from genome assembly GCA_039707655.1 of Elymus sibiricus. Taxonomy (NCBI): domain Eukaryota; kingdom Viridiplantae; phylum Streptophyta; class Magnoliopsida; order Poales; family Poaceae; genus Elymus; species Elymus sibiricus. The sequence continues at coordinate 525,427,796 of CM077666.1, read as the reverse complement.
TCGGTGAGACCGAGTTTGATGCAATGGAACTTTTTGTTAACTCGGCTCACTAGGCAAAGGAATTCTCACAAAGATTTGCAAGGAATTAACTGCGAAACAAGCTAAAAGAAAAGAAACTCAGAAAAGAAGCAAAGAAATGTCTAGATGAAGTTTTTTTTAAAGAAACACTCAAGCAAGGAGAGAACAAACAGAAGAAACACTAGAGAACTTCATCTAGATGGGTCGGCGACTAGGTCACCTATGTTAGAGTATATTGACTTAGGAGTCAAGTGAGAACACTTGATCATAGGTCATACTCATCGTTTAAGCTCGAAATGGGGTTGCCATTTTTCCTTTAAGCATTTCAATGTATTCATGGTATACCTTTTGTTTCCATGGTCCCTTGAACTGGTTTGGAATGGCTGAAGTTGTCCATTTCCCATCTTATACAATCTGCACCTTCAAAGAGAACAAACGATATGTCAAACATAGATGAGCAGAAAATACCAACTACTCAACGAAAGAACTAATGTGCAGAGTGCACACAATCATACATTGCTGACAAACCTAGATAGAATGTAATAAACTTGTACATTCTGTTAAGTGGCTCATTCCAATCATAATCGTACCGTGGCATAGAAAACAATTCAGTAACCTCACTGCTACAAATTAACCTGATGTTGTTCTACTACTAGACCATTCAAGCTCATGGCCGGGATCGACCAGAATCAGAACATAATAAATCTGGTCAACTGCCTGACCTTTGTTCACCTCACATACAAGCGCGGCCACGGACATAGGCATTAGCCGCACCCACGACCCCTGGACGCTCTCACAACCGAAGAGGGGGTGCCTTGCATACGGTCTCCTTTGGGTCTGCGAGAGAAAGAGCGAGGTGAGGGTCAGTACGCATCAAGGATGTTGCAGTTCTGGGTCAAGCTAAGTCGAGGGCATAACAGATTAAAGTCAGCAAAAGTTAACATGTGCACATCTTGCGCAAACTATCATCATCCATAAAAAGTACAAAACAAATATGCAAACAGCTGTACAATGGTTGAGTGTTGATACTTATATCATATCAAGCAATAGCATTTAGCAACAGTGATGACTACACCATTCGGATATCATGAATAATTAATCCTCAAGATGCAGAAAGCTTATTTACAATATTTTGGGTTTTTAAATTTGTCATCTTAAAGCATCACACTAGCGAATGATAGGAAAGATCACAGGAATTAGCACTGCCCTGATCAAGTATACTATAAGCATCAAAAAAGTCAAACAAGCTCATTGTGCATTTTCTTTTTCAGCATGAGACACAATAAGCATAAGTAACCACTAGGAAAATAACTTGCTATCTACAGGTCCAATTATCGGCAACAAGAACATTAGGTAATGAAAACAACATATTTCCAATGCAATCCGGTAGCCAACCACAACTTATTTAAACAGTACCACATTTTATTTAAATGAAGGTGTGAACACATCCACAATGGCTATAAGGGTGCAAAATGCATCATAAGGATATAACAATCAATCAATCATGCTACTTTGCAGTTCTCAAAGAATCAGTAAACATATCACCAGACAGATTATTCTGGAACCGACACCAATAACTACCCCTTGTAACTAGAAAAGGACAACAGTTCAAAACAATTCCAGATATACATTATGATGGTCATCATGTACAACTAACTACAAGTGAGATGCACACAGAGACAACCACATAAATTAGCAGTGCATAGTAGAGAGCAAAACAGGGATAGCTCATCGCCAACAACATGTATAATTCAGAGCGTACTATGCAACACAAGGGCATTTCCAAGACACATAAGAAGCTGAACCTAAAAAAACACATGGTAAATGTTAGAGAGCTCATATGCTGAAGTCAAATCATTTTGCTGTATTAATACCTGCACATCAAAACATGGGACAAATATTGATAGCAACAAAACATGTCGAGGAAGGCCATCCAATGGTTTCAGCCACATCCTAATAAACATGCAGCATTCTTATACTAATTCTGTCATTGTGTTGCAAATTCAACATACATAACAGAAACTTCATGACCAACATCAGCAAGACTAGAACGTATGTGATCATCAACCACAGAAGCACAAGCATGCAAACACGCATCTCATCCCAACCTAAAACTAGAAACAGTAGCAGCCATTCATTTTTACAAATGAAAATTGTCAAATTCTTGGGTGGATTCTTCATTTGGTCAACAAGGAGGCCATGTTCACAAATACTAGTAACTAGTCTACTGAGTAAACGAGTGGATTGCAGAAACAGAGCAGCGGTAACTTGGAAAAAGGCTTATTGTGTGGGAGCGACCTTGTGCGTGGTGGACGACGTCGCCGTTGAGGTCCAGGTCAATGTCCTCCTCGGTCATGGAGGGATGGCACCTGTTGCATCCAAACCGAACAAAAAAATAAATAAGCAAAGGTTGACAAACAGAGCAAGCAAGAATTTGTAACTTATAATGCTATGTGCTGCCCTGCTGCATATACATATCAATTGTGTCATGTTGGGGGGTTCAGAATGTACACAACATATTTATGTCAAATGGTTGAATATTCAGAGAAGTTAAACTAAGGGCAGGTCACCGAAAAGTGAATTTCTTGCAATCCAGACAATACAAACAGCATGAAGATGGTTGCATATATACAAATCCATGTGGTGGCAGCAAAATTGACCAATCTGGACCTCATCTTCTCTCTCAGTTTGGTACTAACTAAATAAATAAATAACTGGACTTGTTCAAACAAATCCCTCTTCAATTCCTTGACACGACCAGGATTTACATCAACTATTCCTCAACTTAGCAGCAGTAGTGAGCAGAGGAAGATGACAGGGAGAGGGAGATGCTACCTGCCGTGGTGGGTCGTCGTGGACGAGCTTGAGCTCGGCAGGACCTCTTGGTCGCCCTAGGAGCAGAGGAGCAAACCCCTCCTGCCCCACTTCCTTCAGCTGAGCATGAGCCAAGAACTGGAGGATGGCTGCTTCTCAGGTTGGTTCTCCAAAACCCACCTCCTGCAGCAAGATCCAGGGATGTCCTTCAACACAGCATAACATGACGAATAGAGCAAGATACACTGCGGTCAGTGTTCATCCACGGCTGCCAGATCGGATCGAATCGTAGAGAGAAGGGGAAGGGAAGGGCTACCTTGAGGATCGAATTGAATCGGCGTCGCCGCCTTCCTGGTAGCCGAAGACTCGTGGCCGGCGTGTAGCGCCACCACCGCAAACCCTAGGCCGGCCACGCGCGCGCCGTGGTCCGGCCAGCTCGACGAAGCACCGCGCATCGAAGCACACACGCGCGCGCCGGTGAGCAAGCCAGCCGCGACGCCGTGGTCGTTGGGCTGGAGTACGAAGGGGATAGACTCGGATAGGAGGGGGCGGCAGACGGGAGGATATAGTCGATGGGGACGCGCGCGCCGGATCTGGTCCGAGTGGAGGATGGAGCGCAGGTAGGGGGTCGCAGTGGTGTGCTAGGAGCCGCCGATTGCCGCCGGAAGTCGCCGGGATCGGCCGCCGTAGGTGGCGGCGGTGAGTAGTGGGGGTGAGAGAGATGGAGCTCGCGAGAAGAGATGGTGCGTAGGGTTTCTCTCTTTTTTTTCCTCGCTTCTTTTCTTTGGTAGGAAATGGAGACGCAACCAGCCAATCACATGTGAGGCCACAGATCCCTCCCCGAGATCAAATCCTGGCCATCCACTCATCCTACATCCAACACTCGAAAACCCTCCCCTCATCCAACACACCTCTCTCTCTCTTTTTCTTTTTTTTTCAATCGGTTTAATCTTTGGCTTCTTTTGTGAAAAATCTACCGAATATTTATGGCAAAATTGGACCACACCATTTTTCAAATGATCTCATATTTTGCACAAGTGTGCATCTTGGAATGGCAAACAATGTTGCCGTAGAGAGTTTTCATTTTCCTTGCACAAAAAAGCATTTTTTATTTTTGGAGTGCCAAAAATGGTTTTTTTGTGAAGAACGTACCGAATATTTGTTGCAAAATTGGACCACATCAATTTTCTAAAATATTAGACCATATTTAATGTACAATTGACCAAATGGTTGGGTGTCAAAAGCTTTTGATCCACCTCTCGTGAAAAAGACAAATTTCTGCCAATTCAGTAGGAAGCGGGTCAAATTTGAACTACAGCTGCCTCATATTTTGCTCTTTATTTTTTCCAAAAATCATTTCTAGATACATAAGTATCTATTTAATCAGAGAAACTCCAAAAGTTTTGCAAGATTCAACCCCTAGCTATGAACGGTCATGCCCGCCGTTTTGACCGCATTTTGAAATGGGCATGAAAAATTCAAAAATTTCAAAAAATTCGAAAACCTTCGCATTGTGTCATTATATGTGACCAAGTTACCAGGAAAAATAATAAACTTGTAATACCGCAAATATCTTAAAAAAGTGTTCTCAGAAACGAGCTATCATGTATGAAGATCCATGGCTTTCAAGGCAAATGGTCAATGTTATGTTAACATTCATGGCATAGTTTGTTCAAATGATCTCATATTCTGCACAAGGGTGCATCCTGGAATGGCAAAGAATGTTGCCTAAGGAAGTTTTCATTTTCTTTGGACGAAAAATTCATTTTCCATTTTTCGAGTGCCCAAAATGAGTTTTTTTTGTGAAGGACCTACCATATATTTTTACAAAATTGGAACAAATCAATTTTCTAAAATATTAGGCCATATTTAATGTACAATTGACCAAATGGTTGGGTGTCAAAATCTTTTGATCCACCTCTCGTGAAAAAGACAAATTTCCGCCGATTCAGTAGGAAGCAAGTCAAATTTGAACTACAGCTGCCTCATAGTTTGCTCTTTATTTTTTCCAAAAATCATTTCTAGGTACATAAGTATCCATTTAATCAGAGAAACTCCAAAAGTTTTGCAAGATTCAACCCCTAGCTATGAACGGTCATGCCCGCCGTTTTGACCGCATTTTGAAATGGGCATGAAAAATTAAAAAAAATTCAAAAAATTGGAAAACCTTCGCATTGTGTCATTATATGTGACCAAGTTACCAGGAAAAATAATAAACCTGTAATACGGCAAATATCTTAAAAAACTGTTCTCAGAAACGAGCTATCATGTATGAAGATCCATGGCTTTCAAGGCAAATGGTCAATGTTATGGCAACATTCATGGCATAGTTTGTTCAAGTGATCTCATACTGTGCACAAGGGTGCATCTTGGAATGGCAAACAATGTTGCCTAAGGAAGTTTTCATTTTGTTTGGACGAAAAATTCATTTTCCATTTTTCGAGTGCCCAAAATGATTTTTTTGTGTGAAGGACCTACCATATATTTGTTGCAAAATTGGACCAAATCAATTTTATAAAATATTAGGCCATATTTAATGCACAATTGACCAAATGGTTGGGTGTCAAATGCTTTTGATCCACCTCTCGTGAAAAAGACAAATTTCCGCCGATTCAGTAGGAAGCAGGTCAAATTTGAACTACAGTTGCCTCATAGTTTGCCCTTTATTTTTTCCAAAAATCATTTCTAGGTACATAAGTATCTATTTAATCAGAGAAACTCCAAAAGTTTTGCAAGATTCAACCCCTAGCTATGAACGGTCATGCCCGCCGTTTTGACCGCATTTTGAAATGGGCATGAAAAATTCAAAAAAATCAAAAAATTGGAAAACCTTCGCATTGTGTCATTATATATGACCAAGTTACCAGGAAAAATAATAAACTTGTAATATGGCAAATATCTTAAAAAAGTGTTCTCAGAAACGAGCTATCATGTATGAAGATTCACGGCTTTCAAGGCAAATGGTCAATGTTATGGCAACATTCATTGCATAGTTTGTTCAAATGATCTCATATTGTGCACAAGGGTGCATCTTGGAATGGGAAACAATGTTGCCTAAGGAAGTTTTCATTTTCTTTGAACGAAAAATTCATTTTCCATTTTTCGAGTGCCCAAAATGAGTTTTTTTTTTGAAGGACCTACCATATATTTGTTGCAAAATTGGACCAAATCAATTTTCTAAAATATTAGGCCATATTTAATGTACAATTGACCAAATGATTGCGTGTCAAAAGCTATGATCCACCTCTCGTGAAAAAGACAAATTTTCGCCGATTCAGTAGGAAGCGGGTCAAATTTGAACTGCAGCTGCCTTATAGTTTGCTCTTTATTTTTTTCCAAAAATCATTTCTAGGTACATAAGTATCTATTTAATCAAAGATACATGGTGTGGTGGCGAAACGTCGAGGTTTGGATGGTGGCCGAGGCCCCAACTCCAGAGCGCGTAAACTTGCATGCCAGTCGCGTGGTCACCGCGTGACTGTGGCGTTGCCACGCGTTTTGGGTGGCCTAGGCATGTCTGGTGGGTTGGGCACTCCCCCGGTAGGTGTTAGGAAGAAGAATACAATAGAAGAATCTCACGAGGAGACTGGACTAAGCTCAAACATGAATTAGCAGCCAAGTGTTTGATTAGCGGTGGGGGAAATGCACATGGCCAATGGGCCTGAGTTTTGGCTGAGGATGATCATCTACTAAGGAGACTATCTTGGCAAATTTGCAGCTCAAATGGAGGAGCCTAGGTGGCACTTGCTTTGCAAAGTACCACACTGGAAAGAAATATGGATGTTGAGGCTGGGCTCAAATGAACGAATGGATTGAGCTGACATTTTGTGGAGGGAAGTTATATAGGTAGGAACATGCCCTGGTAAAGTTTCAGCAATAATTAAGCAATATAAAATATAGTTGCTTCACAAACTGAAAATATGACCAGAATAAAAGATTGGATGATGAGCTCACATGGATTGCTGGATAGAGCTCAATTTTTATGGAGAGTGGTGATTTGAGCATATGGAAGATTTGGAAAAATCTCAAATCATTTGGATAATCCTAGCTAGTACTTCCTTCACAAAGCTTCTCTCTGGATAGAAACTTTGGAAATTTTCCGAGGAAGATTTACTATGCAAATGGAGCTGAATATTGTCATGTGGCAATGATTTGGATATGGAAGAGTGCCCAAAAAGTTTGAGGGCAATAGGAGTGGTCTAGATAGCACTTGCTTTGCAATGTGCCAATCTGGTCAGAAAATAGAAATTCATGCTGAGCTTACATAGATGATTCGATTGAGCTGCAATTTGGATGAGGATGATAATTTGGGCATATGAAAGCACTGTAAAAATTTCATACCATTTGGATAAATAAAATTGGTACTTCCTTCACAATGCTCTCCACTGAACAGAAAAATTGGGAAAAATATTGAGGGAAATTGGCTAAATTAAATGAGCTAAAATTTGGTGGAGGGAGGTTCTATGGGTAGGGTCATGTCTTGGTAAATTTGCAGCAATTATAAAGTAATATAAAATATAGTTGCTTCCCAAACTGAAAATATTACTAGAAACAAAGATTGGATGGTGAGCTCACATGGATTGTTAGATGGGGCTCCAATTTTGTGGAGAGCTATGATTTGGGCATATAGAAGATGTGGCAAAAATTCAACTCATTAGGATATGCCTAGCTAGTACTTCCTTCACAAAGCTTCTAGCTGAACAGAAATTTGGAAATTTGCTGAGGAAGATTTACTTGGCAAATGGAGCTGAATTTTGTCATGAGACAATTATTTGGATAGTAAATAGTGCCCAAAAATTTTGAGGGCAATCAAGAAAATATAAATAGCACTTCCTTCACAAAGTGTTGTTTTGAACAGAATAGGAAAATGAATATTCCTGAATTATTTTTGAACTAGGCAAGGAAGGTTTTTGACATATTCGAGGAAGATATGATCCAAAGAATTTATGAGAATTTTTTGGGAATTTTGGGAATGACAAAAATGTAGGCTGCTTCACAACATAGGGCAAAAATTGACACATGGACATGACACATAGGCAAAACTGATGAGGTGGTGCCTAGTCATAGTAATGCACCACAATTTACAAGGCTATGACCATCTATATTGGTCGTGATCTGCTAGAAATAAGGCAGCGGACCAGTGTTGTCTGCTTTACGACCATTTTGTGTAAGGAAATTACGACCTTTCTGACCAAAATGGTCGTTATGGTTTAGGGTTTGGAGCCCCCCGAATAGCTTATGACCAATTGGTCTCAAATGGTCGTAGATTTACGACCATTTCTTCTAGGGTCACTGACAGAAGGTCACAAGTTGACATATTTCTTGTAGTGTTTGTACAGGCGAAGGCTAGCAAAAGATTGAGAAGCGACCAACTAGAGAGCGATAGCGATCATAATCATGCATTTTGAATAAGTAACATTAAGTGGCAGCATGAGTAGGATATTAATTACTCTGAATTTAAATATCATCAAGGCTAGATTGGATTTTAATCAAATACATGTGTAATCATGTGCCAAGTCAAGCCACTTGAATACTTCAGAGGAGGATACCATACTAACATACCACATTATGAACAATTTAATGCATGTTGACATTCAAGATAACATATTATACACTCCTAGTTAATTAAGATTCGACATAAGAAATCATGAACTACTAAGTAATATTATGCACATGTTTACCAATCATGATATCCCATAAAGAAATCAGAGAGATAAACATATGTACATAAACAAAAACAAAAAGAGTTCATACCAGCTTTCCCGTCACGGCCACTTCATCAAGTAAATCGTCATTATTGCGTTGTCACTTGCATAATTTGAATAGGGTGAATAATAGATAACAAAGTGCAAGTGTTGCCATGGACTAGAGTTGAAATCAGCAAACAACTATGCACGAAAAGAGAAGACAATGAAAGTATTTTTAGTCTTTTCATTAGTTCGGAGATAAAGCACATAAGAGCCAAATGGAGTTTTTTCTTGTTGTTTTCTCTTTTTGAAACACAAGACTCAATAAGACGCAAAGAGAAAATCTTTTTATGGTTTTTTGTTTTTTCAAAGAAAATAATACAACTGAAACACAAAGAAAAAGAGAAACAACAATAGAAGCAATAAGAAAAGATCGAAAGAACAGATCGAAAAGAACCAAAGAAAACCAAACAAAAGGCAAATGAAACACATAAGAACAAAAGAAGAGAAATCGTTTTGGTCTTTTCTAAGAATATTTTTCAAAAGCAAAAGAAGGATTCAAAGAAATGCAACACAAATATTTTTGTTATTTTTGGTTTTTCTTTAAGAAAGCAAATAAGAACGCAAATAGAAACAAAGAGAAATCTTTTTGTGATTTTCAAAGTTTTCAACAAAGAAGCAATCAAAACAACTCCCAAAGAAAAAGAAAAAAGAACGAAGAAATATTTTTGTTGTTTTCTTGAAATAGTTCAGAAAATCAAATAAAGATCAAAAGAAGAACAAGGAAATCTTTTTGGGTTTTTGCTTTTTAATAAACCAACCAAAGAATATAAAACATGGATATACAAAGCGCATAGTGGGCACCGACAAGTGTAATGAACGTGTATGATAACATGAATGAAATGTCGGTGAGAATATGTACTCCCCCAAGCTTTAGGCTTTTGGCCTAAGTTGGGCTCAGCGCCATGGCTGGAAGTCTGGATAGTAGATGTGGAGGTAACTGCTCCTCCTAGCTGCATTAGCCTCCCAAGCAGCATGGCGGAGACGCTCCTGCTCCTCTAGATGTGTCCGGTATGCGGTTATGTCCTCTAGAGCGATAAACCATCTCCGCTTTGTCTGAAAGTCAAATAACATAGGAGCAGGTAGAGTAATAATATCACGAGTGCTCATACGGAACACAAGGTTATATTATATTCATTCACCGCATCATTTTCATATATAAAGTGATGACGCTGCATAGTAAAGAAATCAAGTCTGTCGTTAGGGAGTTGACGATCGATGATATGCCAAATGGGTATCCTAAAGTGTTCACCAAGAAGTGTAGCATAAATCCCACAATAAATTGCTCCTGATTGTCTATTTTCATGGATACGACGTGCAATAATAGCTCCCAAATTAAAAGATCTATCTCCAGTTAAAGCAGAGTGCAAGACACACATATCTGGAGCACACGTATTAGTGGGATTGCCCTTAGGCAGCAAGCAGCGACTGGTAAATATAGCAAAGTAATGCACAGAGGGATACTTGATGCTAGTTAATTTACCCCTCTGCAAATCCCAAACCTCGCCTACACAAAGTGAATGATAGAACTCCTCAAAAAGTGAATTATGTGAACGGGGTCTATCCAAACTACTAGTGTGAGGCACACGAATAGCAGCACATAACTCTTCTAAAGGTATATTAATATGGCGCTCATAGATCCTAAATGACACACTAGGCTCAACAGGACCACGATGATAAAATAAGTACTGCACAAAAAGATTAGAAAGATTTTCATACTGAGGACGGTAGTTAGCTAAGAACTCCGTCAAACCTGCATTTTGCGCAAAGGCATCAAATTCTTCTTTTATACCTGCACCATTCATGAACGTATCGCATGGCCACTGGGCCATCTTTACCTCGGCCCGACGAGGACCTACGAAGGTGTTATCTTCATAAGCCGGTCTATCCAGATGCCTACTCGAAGAGGCTCTCGTCGTTCGTGAAGGAGCCATGAAGCTCATGAAGTCATTAAGCTTCTTCATTTTCTGAAAAAATTTAACAACCTTATAAAAAGTGAAAATAAATCAAAATAATTGGGAGCAACTACTCATACAAACTTCTAGTGACTGTACCATGCACCAAAACTACCTAGAACTTCATAAATTTGACATGCAAGCTCATATTCAAGGTCACCAACAACAGCAAAATAAGCAAAGTATAGTGCACAAAACAAAAACCTAATTGGACCAATGGAGGAGTCACATACCAAGGAACAATCCCTCCAAAAAAATTAAGAAATGGGACTCCGAGCAAAGAGATCGAAGAATGTTCGCAAAACAGCAAGAACACGAGCTAGGAAATTTTGTGAAATTTTTCTGGTGGTGGAAGAAGATGGGAGGCACGGGCACTACTTGAGGGGGCCCCTGTGGGCCCCACACGGCCACCCCATGCGGCCGAGGGGGTGCCCGCGTGGCCTGCCCACGTAGAGGCCTGGTGGGCCCTCCTGGGTTGGCCCAGGTGCCACTGACTCTCATATTTTTCATACAAAATCATGGTATTTTTTCTGGCACTTTCATTATTGCACTTTTTCAGGGTATAAAATATTTATTTGCTAGATAAAACTTTTTATTCTAAAGTAATTAAATCTTAACAAAATTTATCTAAACAGGAAAGAAAGTAAATATAACCGCGAGTGGTGTTAACGAGATTCAATGGTTATATGTCTTTCAAAAGGAATTCATTAACAAGGGTGATCAGGCCATGTTAATCAATTACTTCTAATTAGCATAGAACTTTTGAACTTCAATAAACACTCATGTTACCTCTACTTGGATAGGCATGGTTCCGATCATGATAGTTTGGTATTTCTTTTCGGGTGCCGGAATAGGACAATCAATTTCTCCAATAGTGATAGTCATAATTTTTGTAATAGAATTGTGGCCACATCTTCTGTCAGACTTCTTTGGAAAATAAACTGTGTGCTCATTGCCATTGACATGGAAAGTAACTTTTCTTTTATTGCAATCAATAACAGCCCCTGCAGTATTAAGAAAAGGTCTCCCTAGGATAACAGACATGTTGTTTTCATCCTCGGGCATCTCAAGCACAACAAAGTCCGTTAAGATCAAAACATTAGCAACCAAAACAGGAACATTCTCACATATGCCAATAGGTATAGCAGTAGTTTATCATCCATTTGCAAAGATATATCAGTAGGTATCAATTTATCCAAGTCAAGTCTTTTATAAAGAGAAAAAGGCATAACTCTAACACCTGCACCTAAATCACATAAGGCAGTTTTAACATAGTTGTTCTTAATAGTGCATGGTATAGTTGGTATTCCTGGATCTCCAAGTTTTTCAGGAATCTTTCCTCTAAAAGAATAATTAGCAAGCATAGTAGATATTTCTTCATTAGGAATCTTTCTTTTGTTTGTAACAATATCTTTCATATACTTGGCATAGGGAGGAACCTTAATAACTTCAGTTAAAGGAATTTGCAAAAAGAGAGGTCTAAGCAATTCAACAAATCTCATAAAGCGTTCCTCATCTTTAGTCTTTTGTGCTTGACTAGGAAAAGACATAGGTTTTTGCACCCAAGGTTCTCTTTCTCTACCATGTTTCCTAGCCACAAATTCCCTTCTATCATATCTTTTAGTTTTAGGAGGTGGCTCATCAGGTTCTACTTCTACTTCCTCCTTTTCAGATTCATGATCATTAGGTGAAGCATCATTGTCATTGTTGTTATTATCCTGACTAGGTTCAAGTTCTTCCCCATCCTGAGTTTCAGCATCAGAGATAGATATATTATTTGGATTCTCAATAGGTTCTTTATCAATACTAAGTTCCCTAGAAATATCCAAAGTTTTAGTTTTCTTCTTCTTTTTCTTCTTTCTAGGAGAGCTAGGAGCACTATTATTAACAATTTGAGAATATTGTTCAATTCTTTTAGGATGACCATCAGGATATAAAGGATCTTGGGTGGAAGCTCCGCCCCTAGTTCCTACCCCATAAGCATGTTTATTATGATGTTTAGGCAAATTGGCAAGCAAATCTTCTTGAGCTTTGTTAACTTGTTCAAGTTGAGTTTGAATCGTATCAAAATGCTTAACAAGACCTTTAACATCATTAACAGTTTTCTCTAAAACAACATGCAGATTTCTAATCATGCTACCATTCTTTTGTAAATGCATTTCCAGTTTCATATCAAAGTGATGTTGTTTAACAATAAAATTATCAATCTCATCCAAGCATTGACTAGGAGACTTATTATAAGGGATGTCACCTGCATCAAATTTTAAAGGGAGTGTACCTCAACCGTAGGACTAGGAGTATCAGCCTCACACAATGTTTCAATAGGAGGTAACTTCTTAACATCTTCAGCTTTTATACCTTTCTCTTTAATATATCTCTTGGTTTCCTGCATATCTTCTGGATTAAGGAAAAGAATACCCCTCTTCTTGGGAGTTGGTGCTGGTGGACACTTAGGGACAGTCCAATCATCATAATTTTTCAACATATTAGCTAGTAGTTGCTCTGCTTGTTCAACTATTCTTTCCCTGAAAACACAACCTGCACAACTGTCTAGGTATGTCCTAGCTTCAGTGGTTAGTCCATATAGAAGATATCAAGTAATTCATTTTTCTGCATCTTAGGTCCAGGGTATGCCCTAAGGAGTACACAAAACCTCCCCCAAGCTTAAGGCAGATGTTCTTCCTCAAGTTGGTTCTAGTTGTAGATATCCTGCAGAGCAGCTTGTCTCATGTGTGTAGGAAAATATTTCTCACAGAAGATATTAAACAAATCATGAGGGCTTCTGATGCACCCAGGCATTAAACTATTGTACCAGGTTTTAGCATCATCTTTTAATGAGAAAGGAAACAACTTAAGAATATAATATTGCTCAATCTTTTCTACTTCAGTAAATAGTGAAGCTATTGAACCAAGCTTAGTCATGTGTTCAACAACTGATTCAGTTTTATGGCCATGGAAAGGATCTGATTCTACCAAAGTAATAAGTGAGGGATCAACAGAGAATTCATAATCTTTATCATCAATGTATATAGGAGAAGTAACAAATTTAGGATCAGGCTTAGACATCTCTTTCATAGCATATGTCTCAAAAAGTTCCATCAGAGCTTCAGGACCATTAGTACTATCACAAGCCATAAATTCTCTACTAAATTCTTCATCAAACTCAATAGGTGTAGAAGGTAAATCAGGAAACATTCTTTTAATAGGTGAAGTAGTTGTGGTAGGTGTTTCATCAAAATCTTCAGTATTTTCAAATTCTTTAACTTTAGCAAGATGAGCATCTAAAAGATCTCCAAGTGGAACAGTATCACTAAGCTTGGTAGAAGTATCATCATAATTCTCATCAGAAACAGAAGCAGACCCTACTGTAGGTGACATAACAGTGTGTGATGTGTGTGAATGTGATGGTGGATGTGGTGGTGGTGTCAGAAGTTTACTCAAAACAGTAGGTGAATCAAGAGTGGAGCTAGTGCATAAGTCCATACCTTGCCTTGTCTTTGAAGGCACAATCTCTGGTTTGCGATCTTGAGTCTTTCCCATGATGGATAATAAATTGCAGCTAACAAGTATCTCCCAAGTGAACTTATAAATAGAGCTATGCTCCCCGGCAACGGCGCCAGAAAATAGTCTTGATAACCCACAAGTGTAGAGGATCTCAACAGTCTTCGAGGGAAGTATCACAACCCAAATTTATTGATTTGACACAAGGGGAGCCAAAGAATATTTATAAGCCTTAGCGGTTGAGTTGTCAATTCAACCACACCTGGATAAATAACTTGGTTGATAGAATTTATTAGTAGCAAAGTGATGTGATAATGACAGTGGTGTGATAAATAGTATGGTAACGATAAAGTAAAAGATTGCAGTAAAAGTAATGGAATGGAAGTAGGAGTGATGGAAAGCGTAGGCATCGGGGTAGATAATGGACGTTGCATGGATAAGATCAATTATGCAATAGTCATAACATAGGGCAACAATCAAGCTAGCTCCAATTCATCAATCATATGTAGGCATGTATTCCGTATGTAGTTGTACGTGCTTGCGATAAGAACTTGCAGAACATCTTTTGTCCTACCCTCCTGTTTCAGAGGGATCCTAATGGAAATTAAGGGTAATTAAGGCACTCCATTTACAAAGCACCGGATCAAAGCATTAACAATCAATGAATACATGTAATCCTCAAGGTAAAGTCATCCCCTTTGATATCCCAATTATTGTCACTTTGGGGTCTCTGGTTCAGAACATTAGCAGGTGCATAAAACTTGCAGGTATGATACAAACCACATATATATTCATGAAAACATAAAGGATTCAGATCTGAATTCAGTGCACTCGGGCCCTAGTGTCAAGCATTAAGCATAGCAAAGTCATAGCAACTTCAATCTCAGAACATAGTAGATACTAGGCATCAAGCCCTAACAAATCTGACATCTATTACATAAGAAATCTCATCCAATTCCCATCGACCCCATGTGCCTACAAAGGAATTACTCACACATGAGTGGAGGAACCATGAAATTGTTGATGGAGGACGGTTGATGATGACGATGGCGACGAATTCTCCTCTCCAGAGGCCCAGATTAGCCTCCAGATTAGCCCTTCTGAGGAAGAACAGAGGTGGCGGCGGCTCCGTGTCGGAGAAAATTCTGATAAAAACCTAGCGACGTTTTGGGATAGATGTGCTTTATCGGCAAAATAGGAAGGTGAGACGGTGCACAGGGCCACCACGCGGCCCCATGGTGCAACCAGGGGGCCGCCGCCTGCCCGCGTGGCCACCCTGTGGGTCCCCTCCAGCTCATCGTCTGGCATCATCGCTCTTTTCTTCTAGAAAAAATTCAGAAAAATCTCCGTGACTTTTTGAGCACTTTTATTTCTGCACAAAACTAACACCATTCAATATCTGGGATTCAGTTTAATTGAAATCATGCAAATTAGAGGGCAAAACAATAGCAAAAGTGTTTGGAAAAGTAGATACGTTTGAGACGTATCAGTGCTGAACGCCGATAGGATACAAAATCCTCTTTTGAATGTTTATGTTAATATTCTTCCTGATGTTGGGTGAAGTCGACCACTCAACATTTTGCCTCTATGGACGTGACGGATATTACTATCTATGTGAAGGTGCGATGCGGAAGTATAGAGGTGATAGTAACTACTTCCCATCATCCCCTGATGATTTGATAGGGGAATAACGGAGACCGCCCATTGGCCGCGTCCACGGGGAAACCCTTAATCATCGTTGCCGTAACCTGAATGTGGGCAGGAACGGTGGTGGTGTGTGTGATACGGAGCTACACATGTATGCCCGTATGCTATACCTGGCTCCGCCCATTTGTAGAAACATATGAGGGCTTAGTTATCCGAACCTAGAATTATGCTTCTGCATAATTACATTAGATACATACTAGTGGTGAATCCAGACTCCTTGAGAACGGCTTAGCCCTATTGTTGATTTCATCATTTTCATTACTCTCTTGCTCTTTTACTTTACTCTTGCACACTTAGATTCAATCACAACACCCTTGCAATATTTCAATTTCCATTTCCGCTTTCGCTTTGGACCACAACTAATTCACATGCACATTCCAGTAATCCTCTATGAGAGGCAAAGACCACTTCATGTGCCCCCTGTGGGATCGATACTCTTACTTCTAGGAAGCTACAACTAAACCCTGTGCACTTGTAGGACATCAAGCTTTTTCTGGCGCTGTTGCCAGGGAGCTATGCGCTTTTGGTCTTTGTTTTAAGTTTTGGTTTATTTTGTGTACTAAGTTATTTTGCATGTTCTGAGCAACCATGGCCGAGTATGAACATCTGTATCAACTCGCCGCAATTAAGATCTCGAGACCACCTATCAAAGATACATTCATATCAGTGGGCCCGAGACCTAATGGTGAAACTTATGAAATCAACCCGAGTTTACTCAACATGCTGCAGAGTAAGCAATTTATAGGGGGTGGTACGGAGGATCCGTACCAACATGTGCAACTTGTTGATGAAATATGCGGGACAGTTAAATTAAATGATTTCACTTATGATGAAATGAAATTGAAGTCATTTGGTCAGACACTAGCTGCCAAAGCAAAAGCATGGTTATATGTTCATCCCGCAGGTACCTTTGACACCTGGGAAAAATTATCTAGCGATTTCTTCGCTCACTTTTATCCAGAAAAGAAGTCTTATGGAGCGAGACGCATGATTGGCAACTTTACACAGAAACCGAGTGAATGTCTTGTTAAAGCTTATTTAAGGTACCGCTCTTTACTTGATAATTGTGCTCATCATAATTACCCACCTTGGTTGGTGTTGCATTTCTTTTATGGAGGACTTGATGACCAGTGTAAGGGGACAATAGACCTTGTATCTGGGGGAGCATTTATGGACTATAGTGTTACTCAAGCTTGGGGGCTTCTAGATAAGATTCGCTTTAATCATCAGGCTTGGCATTTAGATAAAGGAGGCAAGGGAGGAGTAAATCCTGGTTATGATTGTGTTAAAACTTACTCCTAGTCCGGTATGGTAGACAAGCTGAGTGGAGATTTTCATATGGACTCTAACGTTGTTTTATAGATTATAGAAGATTATACTAAGCATTTGCAGGTACCTAAAAAGATTGGGAACACTACACCAAGAAAGCCCAAGAAGAAAGGTTGGTGTCCGCTATTAATGAAAACTGCAAAGCCCCAGAAGGAAGCAAACTCCCATATGTATCCCAAATACCTTACCCTCAGAAGAAACCACTATGGGAAGATCAGAGTTTCGCACCAAAGCCAAAGAAAAAGGTAGAGGTAAGTCAGTGTGCTATTAAACCTCATATAAATATGATCAAGGAACTTGCCGCGCCGAAAGCAGTGGTTAATGATAATATTCAGCTGGACAAGGACACAACATCCTTAATTAAAGGGTGCATGGAAGGTAAGAATGCAGGGAAAGATGTTTTGTCATGTTCCTTTGGAATTATATCTTACTTCGGCTTATGCGATATTGGTTCCCCGATCAATATTATACCTTACAGTCTTTATGCTAAGATATATAATGATACCTCTCCCTCGGTGTTGCAACCTGCTGAAATGACTATTAGATTGGCTGATAGAACCGATAGGGAGCCTCACAGTATCCTTAGAAACGTTAATATCATTATCGGTTCTTTTATCTATCCTATTGATCTTGTTGTTTTGGGAATGCCAGAAGATGATTTCTGCCCTATCATATTTGGGAGAGCATTCTTGAGTGTTACGGGTGCTGATATAAACCGCAAAAAGGACACTATTACTCTCAAGTCTGGACAGGAGAAAATGGAGTTTCCCTTCTCAGCATTTAAAAGCAAACCATACGAAGAAAAACCTAAAGAGAAAGAAGAAATGACTATAGCCCAGCTAGCTACGATATACTTCGGTACTCCCAAGGATGATTTGGAGAGTAGTTTAACAGGGCAAGAACAAGGAGTTGAGGATCAAGAAAAGGAGGAACTCGAGCAGATTATGGATGCAACTCCACTTGTAGATCCTCTCGTAAACGAAGTATATGAACTACTTCAAAGGAAGGGAGATGAGGAACTTCCGCCTCCGAAACTTAAACCACTACCAGAGGACCTAAGGTATGAATTTCTGGATGATACAGAAATATTTCCTGTCAAGATAAATGCTAACATTTCAGAAAAGCAAGAAAGAAAACTTATGACGGTGCTAAGAGAACACCGCAAAGCTTTGGGATATTGGTTGAATGACATCAAAGGTATAAGCCCTGCTATATACACACACGGAATACCTATTGGGGAAGGGGCAAAACCGGTTATTGAAAGTCAACGAAGATTAAATCCCTACACAAAAGATGTGGTAAGAAAAGAGGTAATACGGCTACTCGACGCATGTATTATTTTTCCTATCTCTGATAGTAAATGGGTTAGTCCTGTTCATTGTGTCCCCAAAAATGGAGGACTTTTGGTTGTACCTAATAAAGATAACGAACTAATTCCTACTAGAATTTTTATTGGGTAATGTATGTGTGTTGATTACAGGAAATGGAACAAAGAGACTCGCAAAAACCATTATCCATTTCCATTCATTAATTAGATGCTCGAAAGATTGGCCAAGAATTTGCATTTTTGCTATCTTGATGGGTATTCTGGGTTTTCTCAAATAGCGATTCACCCAGAGGATCAAGAAAAGACGACCTTCACATGTCCATTCGGTACGTATGCCTACTGAAGAATACCTTTTGGATTATTCAATGCACCGCCCACCTTTCAGAAATGCCTCTCTTTTATATTTGCTGATTTTGTTGAACAAATTGTGGAAGTATTCATGGACGACTTATTTGTCCATGGAACTTCTTTCGATAATTGCTTGCATAGTCTTAACAAAGTTTTGTACAGATGTGAGGGCACGAAACTTCTCCTCAATTGGGAAAAATGTCGCTTTATGGTGATGGAAGGTGTGGTACTTGGTCATTAGATCTCAGGTAAGGGAATAGAGGTCGATAGAGGAAAAATAGAAGCTATAGAGAGGCTACCTTATCCTCAAGATGTGAAAGGGAGACATAATTTCCTTGGTCATGCGGGTTTTTATAGACGGTTTATTAAAGATTTTTCCAAAATATCAAAACCGTTAACTGACCTTTTGCAGAAGGATGTTCCATACTCTTTTGAGTAGGAATGCATTACAGCTTTCGAGAAACTCAAGGCTGCATTAATCTCAGCTCCCATTATCCAACCACCAAAATGGGATGAACCCTTTGAGATAATGTGTGATGCTAACAATTATGCAGTTGGGGCTATCCTAGGACGACGAGACGACAAGAAACTGAACGTTGTGTACTATGTCAGTCGAGGTCTTGACGAGACTCGGAAAAATTATGCCACTACTGAAAAAGAGTTACTTGCTATTATCTTTCCTGTGATAAATTTAGATCTTATATTAATAATTCTAAAGTAATAATTCACACGGATCATCGAGCCTTGCGGTACCTTCTTACTAAGAAGGATGCCAAGCTGCAATTGATCCGTTGGATATTATTACTTCAAGAATTTGACTTGCAAATTATTGATAGAAAAGGTGAAGATAACCCTGTTGCAGATCATTTGTCCCGGATGGAAAGGATAACATATGATCCTTCTCCTATTAATGATTCCTTCCTAGGTGAAAGTCTTGCGGTAATCCACAC
Organism: Elymus sibiricus; assembly: GCA_039707655.1. NCBI lineage: Eukaryota > Viridiplantae > Streptophyta > Magnoliopsida > Poales > Poaceae > Elymus > Elymus sibiricus. The sequence goes on along the minus strand of CM077666.1, from coordinate 525,408,100 downwards.
AGAGGTTCCTTGGGTTGCGGATTACGCCAAATTTCTTGTGGGGAAGTATTTACCTCTTGACATGACGCACAATCAGAGGAAGAAATTCTTTAGTGACTTGAAATACTATTTTTGGGATGACCCATACCTCTACAGCCATGGACTAGATGGAATGATCAGGCGGTGTGTAGCTGAACACGAGAAGGATGCCATCCTACGAGCTTGCCATAGCAGCCAGTTTGGAGGGCATCATGTTGGTGATCGTACGGCGGCTAAGGTACTCCAATCTAGTTTTACTGGCCAACTTTATTCAAGGATGCACACATGTACACTAAAAGCTGCGACACTTGTCAGCGCACAAGTAACATAGGCAAGAGACAAGAAATGCCTATGAATTATAGTTTACTTTGCGAACCTTTTGATGTATGGGGATTGGACTATTTCGGAACCTTTCCTGCTTCAGATGGACGTACTCATATTCTTGTGGCTATAGACTATGTTACCAAATGGGTGGAAGCAATTCCTACTCACCACGCCGACGCAGCAACTTCGATCAAGATGGTCAAAGATATCATATTCCCCAGGTTTGGAGTTCCTAATTTTTTAATCACTGACGGCGGATCTCATTTTATACAAGGTATTTTCAGGAGGATCCTCCGCAAATATGGAGTCACGCACAGGGTGGCGTCACCGTACCATCCTCAAACAAGTGGCCAAGTGGAACTCTCAAACCAAGAGATCAAAACGATACTCCAGAAAACGGTGCAGCGGTCAAGAACAGACTGGGCTCATAAATTAAACGAAGCACTTTGGGCTTATCGTACAACATATAAGAATCCTATGGGAATGACGCCATATAAGATGGTGTACGGTAAGGCTTGTCATTTACCTTTGGAATTAGAACATCAGGCTTTCTGGGCTATTAAGCATTTAAATTTTGATCTCAAGGAAGCCGGAGAAAAACACCTACTAGGCATACATGCTTTAGATGAGTTTAGAAATGAGGCTTACGAAAGTGTTCGCCTTTTCAAGGAGAAGGTTAAATTATGGCATGATAGAAAGATTCAGAAATGGGAATTCCGTGTTGGAGATAAAGTTTTACTTTACAATTCTCGTTTAAGAATGTTTCCAGGTAAGCTCAAATCTAGATGGGATGGCCCCTACGAGATCGATGAAGTATACAACTCGGGCTCCATGAAGCTGCGAGGAGGGAAAGGCACTCCATGGATAGTGAACGGACAACGTTTAAAGCCGTATCTCGCCGATGAGCATGAGGAAATCGAGGTAATAGGGTTTATCACACCCGAGGAAGCAATTGCTCAAAGGTCCGTGAGTTTCGACTGTCCATTCTAATAGATTGTTATAAATAGCTGTGTAAATACTTTAAATAATCTTAGAAATATAATAACCTTACAGCTGATGTTTTTCCAAGTCGACGGAGCAATTTTGCAGGTGGTACGACCACTAGTACGATCGACCTCGATCGTACCGGAGGTCGTCTTCTGCTCTGTACTCCTGGCGAGTTTCGACAACTGGTGGTACGAACGCTGGTACGAGCGAACGCACTCGTACCAGGGGCCGTCTTCCTTTATGGACATCTTAGCACGCCCAGTGTCCATTAGTACGAGTGCCGGTACGAGCCCCTACGCTTGTACCGCACTCCGTCTTCCGCTCTGGACTTCGGCACCTGCATTGTTGGTATCCGGTACGACCACGGGTACGAGCACTCATGCCCGTACCGGTGACCGTCTTCTCCTTTCTTACTTCGGTTGGATTTCACAGTTGTAAAAAAATCAGCTCACAGGCACACGCGGTACGAGCCGCAGTATGGCCGAGAGCGCTCATACCGTGCGCCGTCTTTCGCTCTCATCCTTCGGGAATTGCCCGATTTTGTTTCTAACTTCAACCACAAGGCTAATCTCGCAGATCTTAGGGTTTTTAGCCCTTTATAAAGGGAAGGGAGCCATGTCCTTGGCTCATTTTCAATCAAATTCTTTGCCACCGCCTTATGCCCCCTCTCCAGAACAAACTCATCTACAGGGTCAAGAAGGCATTGGTTTCCATGGCACCGAAGGACACTACGGCCATCTCCACCAACGAGAAGGGATCTTCCTCAAGATCTGCACCAAGCAAGATCATACCTCTTCCTGAGTGGGAGGACATGGTCCCCAAGAGTTGGGAAGGACTCCGGAGGATGAGTGCTACTTCAGTAGAAGCTCATTGGGTACCCCCAACTGGAAGGGATGATGTAGCCCAGCAACAAGTATTTCCCTCGATTGAGAACCAAGGTTTATAGAACCAGTAGAAACTTCGTAACAACAACTAATGATAAGTACCTGCACACAACTAACAAACTACTCGCCCCCACCGATCCAGGAAGGTTGTCAAGCTTCCTGTCTTGCTAGTTACAAGGATAAATTGTATAGTGTGATAGGTATTGATAGATAAAAGATAAATAATAAAATGGTACAGCATGGAACTAATATGAAAACAAGTAAATAAAGGTGGTTGCAACGATAAGAGAATGGACTTGGGGCCATAGTTTCACTAGAGGCATCTTTCCAAACAAGATAGTAAAGTTGTGGTGAAAAAATTACAGTTGGGCAGTGATTAAATTGCAGTTTTTATGATTGTGATCATTCATAGAAAAATTCATATAGGCATTACATCCAAGATATATAGACCATTAATCCAACTGCATCTATAACTAATACTCCACCCGAAGACCGCTATCCAGCATGCATCCCAAGGTATTAAGTTCATAACAAGCAGAGTATTGCAATAAGCATGATGACATAATGTAGATAATAACAAAATCATCCAAGTGTGATAATAAAACCATCATTTTATCCTTAGTGGCAACAACACATTGCAAGCCTTGTCCCTTACCGTCACCGGGATATAGATTAATGCAAGATTGAACCCACTATCATACACCACTCCCTCTGAAGAATTACACATCAAACTTGGCCAAAGTAAAACACATATATGACTATCAATTATGCAGCAAAGAAACATAAAGAATCTCAATAGAGTTCATGAATAAATCTGATCATAAAGTGACAATTCATCATATCCCAACAAACACAACTCAGATTACATCATATTGATCCCAATAATGTAGGGCAGCTCATGGGAACTTTGTATTGAAGAACATGGGAGAGAGATTGCCATCTAGCTACTGCTATGGACCCAAGGTCCTAAGGGGAACTACTCACGCATGGCCATAGATGCAGCAAGGTTCATGAAGATGGCTCCGGAAATGGATTCCCCCTCCGACAGAGTGCCGGAACAGGCCTCCAGATTGGATCTTCGTGGAACAGGAACTTGAGGTGGCGGAAAAAATCGGGGAAAATTGGCCACAGGGGTTTCGGAAAATATGCAATTTATAGGCCGAAGGGGGGTGTAAGACGGTAACCAGGGCAATGGCGCGGCCCCACGGCGCGCCCCCCTGGGCCCTGTGGCCCCTCCTAGCGACTTCCGATGCTTTCTGGACTCTTCTCGATGTAAAATAATTCGTCAAAAATCCCTAGGGTTTTTTGGGCTTTGGAAATATTGTTTTTCTGAAAAGCCAAAAACATGCAGAAAACAACAACTGGCTCTGGGCACTGAGTTAATAGGTTAGTCCAGAAAAATGATAAAAATTGGTCCCAAAGGAATGTAAAAGTGATATGATAATAGCATGGAACAATCAAAAATTAGAGATACGTTTGAGACGTATCAATGAGCATCAAGGAAGAAAAGCCAGAGGAGGAGAAGCCTGAAGAAGAGAAGGAAGAAAAGGAAGAGAAGGAAAAGAAGGGAGAAGAGAAGGACGGGTATCCTCCGAACCCCTGGAGGTATAACCTACAAGGATCTCTTCCTAGATCTCCCATGGGACCTTAACCTCATGAACACGAGAAAGAAGTGCCAACCCCGGATGAGATAAAGGAAAAGACCGGAGAACTCGAAAAGATTTCCAAAGCATGTGTCCATACCATTGGTGAAGGTATAGATGCCTACTGGATGATGACCAAGGACCTTGAAAAGAAGGTTGACGAGCTCTACAGTAGGATAGAATACCTTGTTGATGCCACTGCTAAGCTTTCTGCAGAGACTAACTTCCTCCTGAAGGTGGTCTCCGATCAGCAAGAGGAAATAATAGGGATGGCATCTCGCTTCAAGTGCATAGCCCTTGCATGCGATTGGGACAAGAACAAGAAGCCTGAGAAAGGAAAATAAGAGGAAGCACCCGTTGAGCCTAAGAAAAACTAGGTATTAGGATCCCGTTGGCTTGTTTATAAGCTTGGGGGAGATCCGAGAATACCTTGTATCTTTACTATTTAGCATATTTGTCTTTTAGCAAGTCGAGATTAGCTCGCTGTTAGTTTGCATAATAAATTGGATTGTCGGCTCCTTATGAGCAAGGGGAGAGTCATAATTCCGATGATAAGCGGATATTTTTAATGAGAAGTTTTATTGCAGCGCTGAGATAATTTTATTAGATGTATGAATTAGGATGAGCGCTACTGCATTTTTACCACTTGATATTTATAAAGTCTTCCACATCATTAGTGTCAATTGATTAGTGAAAGTAAGCAATTCTATGGAATAGATTGTTTTTGATTCAATTGTATTCAAAAAGCTATGGAACAAAAGAAAATAATGATCTCAAGGCATTTGCCTAGCCAAATATTTTATCACGAGCAAGTAGCGATAAAGGAGAAACTCTCGAACCATTTAAAAACGGATTGTGCCTAACTTTGGTTTGGAGTTAAAACTTGTCCGTTTTCACTTATCTCGCACTCGTCAAGTATGCTTAGCTTGCATGTCACAAGTAAAACGATAAACAACTGTTTCATGGGCCTACTTGCGATCTCGTGAGGTAATGAAAAAGGACCGTACAAGTATTAAAATCAAACTGAATGTACGACACTCAAAAAATAAATTGAGAGCCCCTCGCGACTTGCTCGATTGAAGCACGAATGACTTATTGCATGAGATTGTTCCACATTTTGCTAATGAATTGATCACTAAAGGTGTGGAAGCCTACATGATTATCTTGTTGGTGAGAATGTGCGAGTGTTCACTTTGATTCTATATCTTTTATGGCTCTCAGTGTGATGCAATGAACTCATTCGTTTACAAGTATCCACGTTTCTTGAACATGATGACCTTGTTCTTATAAGCTGCAGGATTTGCTCGGGGACGAGCAAAAATTTAAGCTTGGGGAAGTTGATGAGTCCATATTTGCATCACTTTTTAATTCAAGTTTTGCATAGTAGTGATAGGATTTTCGGCATTTTATCGCGTTTGCACACTTTTTTTGTCTGATTTCATTTGGATTCTAATGGAGGAGGAGATTTGAAGCATTAAAGAATAGAATACCTTTTTATGGGTGAAAATCACGATAATTAACATGATAATAGCCTACTATAAGAGGCAACGATTAAGAGGGGCAAAAACCAGCCGCACAGGCGCTTCCAGGAGAGAAGACGGCATCTCTTTCCAGCGCTCGTACCAGGTGGCACCGCCACGTCCTGGTCGACTACTTCTACCCCGTCTCTTCGGATCGGAGAACAGATGCGCAGAGAGAGCAGAACACGCATGAGAACCAAGAACCCTAGCTTCCGAAAGGGATCCGGAGGGGGAATCGGCAAGAAGGGCACCTCCATGCCATCAACCCGATCAAGGAGACTTCGGCATCAACCCTCGTTATCATCACCATCACCATCCCTCTGTTCATCTCGTTGTAATTACGAATCCTAGGTGGATTCCTCCGTGTATTACTTTGATCGTTCATCTATGATTACCATGATTATCCCTATGATGCTTGTTGTCTCTATGTCTGAGTAAACCCCCTAGTTCTCAGGGATATGGAGGATCCCTAGTATGTTTAGGTGCTGAACGCCGATAGGATACAAAATCCTCTTTTGAATGTTTATGTTAATATTCTTCCCGATGTTGGGTGAAGTCGACCACTCAACATTTTGCCTCTATGGACGTGAAGGATATAACTATCTATGTGAAGGTGGGATGCGGAAGTATAGAGGTGACAGTAACTACTTCCCATCCTTCCCTGATGATTTGATAGGGGAATAATGGAGACCGCCCATTGGCCGCGTCCACGGGGAAACCCTTAATCATCGTTGCCGTAACCTAAATGTGGGGAGGAACGGTGGTGGCGTGTGTGATACGGAGCTACGCATCTATGCCCGTATGCTGTGCCTGGCTCCGCCCACTTGTAGAAACATATGAGGTGGCTTAGTTATCCGAACCTAGAATTATGCTTCTGCATAATTGCGTTAGATCCAGACTCCCTGAGAACGCCTTAGCCCTATTGTTGATTTCATCATTTTCATTCCTCTCTTGCTCTTTTACTTTACTCTTGCATACTTAGTTTCAATCACAACACCCTTGCAATATTTCAATTTCCATTTCCGCTTTTGCTTTGGACCACAACTAATTCACATGCACATTCCAGTAATCCTCTATGAGAGGCAAAGACCACTTCCTGTGCCCCCTGTGGGATCGATACTCTTACTTCTAAGAAGCTACAACTAAACCCTGTGCACTTGTAGGACATCAAGAAGCCACGGCACCTAAAGCCTTGGTCCGATCTACCGATCTTAATTGCTGAGCAGACCATTGATGATGGTAACGGAAGGCAGGACAATTGAGTCGAACAATCCCGTCAGGAGGAGTTTGGCTATTCAAGGGTGACTCGCCTACCGAACAATCAATACGAAGGGTAACAGGACACTACCACTACACAAGACACTTTCACTATTTACCATGAACTGAATCTCTCCGCATCTAACTTCTGTATTGCAGGAAACACCGATTACTTTCTTTTATTTACTTTATGTTATTTACTTGCAGTACTTTATTCTCCAGTTATTTCACTCTCCTTTGCAATTGCCTATTTCACCATAACAATCTTAAGTCTTGCAGATACCACACTTGTCAATTCACTCAAGACTAGTGATACCTCTAGTGCGACCAAAACACTCACCATAACACTCGCCTACGCTCTTCGTTTGGACGGTATACAAACTTGTGCAATACTCCTCTTAAGTGTGCTTCAACTAGGCCTGTGTACTTGCAGGGCCGACCCTGGGGGGGGGGGGGGGGGGGGGGGAGGGACGGCCGCCTCGGGCACCCAAATTCCAGGGGCCCCCACCCAGGTATGTAGGCAGCCCAGGACGCAAGATCGGTAGGGGGCGTAGCGTGCAGCCAACTATGCTAGCCCACGCACCCAGCTATGTAGCCTCGCAGCCAGCTTGCTCACGCATGCAGCATCGCAGCTACGGAATGACCCTGGGCTTGGCACGCACACACGCAGGCAGCTAGGCTAGCCCACGCACACAGCTGCTCGTTCAATCATCAGGGCTCCTGTAGGTCATCCTCGACTCTTTTTCCGCTAGCTTGTAGTCGTTGTAGCCTGGTACGTGCTGATCGCCTGACGCCTGTTTAGTTTCCTTATTAATTCCCTTCTGAGATCCGATCACAAGTTCGCGTCTTCGCGACGATCGTGATCATGTCCCGACCCCATACCCTAGCTCTGATCGCGAGTCGCTGTTTCACCGACGAACTCCGCTCTCCGGTCTCCACTCCAGGCGCCAGTTCACATTGCGTCATCGCTAAACACACGCGCACTTCAGGGTGGACGACACGAGCGGTCTTTCGGACCGGCTCGTGGCCTGCTCGGTTCTCTCCAGCTCGGGCCTAGCCCGTTAAATAATATGGCCGGTCCGGTCCGTGAAAAGGAGACTGAAATTCGGTCGGTCCGGTCCGATAAAAGCTCGGTCCGGCTCGGAGGACCGAAGGCCCAGCCCAAGAGCTAATCAGGGAGCGCAACACATATAGACCGTGCGTGCGTGCGTGACCTAGCGACTTGGTACTACCTCCGCCGTCCTCGTCCATGCCCATGGCGCTGTGCGGGCTGCTTCTTCTCTCCCCTGCGCCGCCCCATCTCCCTCGCCTCCCTCTCGCCGGCACCGTCCCCCTCTCCCTCGCGCCGCTGCGCCTCTGCCTCGCGCCGCCGCTCCCTCGCGCGGCTGCTCCCCCTCTCCCCCGCGCGGCCGTGCCGCTCCCTCTCTCTCCCGTGCCTCTCCCTCGCGCCGCCGCGCATCAGGAGCGTCTTCTCCGGCTCCGGCCACCGTGCTGCTTCTCCGACCACCTCTCTGACATCCTGGGCCCACATGGCAGTGGCTGGACGTCGCCGGGACCGTGAGGACCGCCGGTCCGCACCGAGCTTCACCTCTACCGGTCCGGTCCCTGAAATCAGGACCGCTGCACTGCTCGGTCCGGTCCGGCCCGGACCGCCGGCGGCCGGTCCAAACGATGGCTCGGACCGGGACCGGACCGACCCGGACCGTGTCCACCCTGACGCGCACTGATGCACCCACGCACATCATTGAGCGCCTCCCGCAGACACCCGTCCACATCGTGGCATAGCCGAGCGCACAATCAGAAGATCACCTACGCCGATCCGACCTTATATATGTATATTGCTAATTAAGTAATTTATCCTCGCATATATGATGCATAGCTTGCACTGTTCAATTTTTGATGCCAATTCCTTTATTTTCAGCATTGTGTGTATAAACTATTTCATATCAATATTATTTTTGGATGGATTTAAATGTTTATTGGTAATAATATACACGTATATTTACTATTATTGTTATGATTTTTATATTAAGTGCCCTGAGTTCTAGTTTCGCCCCGGGCCCCCGAAATCTCAAAACCAGCCTTGTGTATAGGGCTGGACTAACGAGCTACTCGGCTCGTTAAGCTCGTGCTCGTTAAGCTCGTGATCGTTAAGCTCGTTAACAGTAATGAGCTCAAACTCATGCTCGGCTCGGTTCGTTAAATACTTGTTAAGCTCGTGAGCTCTCACGAGTACTCGTTAAGCTCCGTAGTCTCCTCTCGTCTCTTCGTATCTGTTCTGTACTTCTCTAGTTCTCTTCATCAATTGTCCAGATGCGAATGTGGGGGACTGGGAGGAGATGGGTTGTAGTCGACCAGTGTCCATTGGGCCGGGCTGAGCTAAGCATTTGTATTTAGTAAAAACTAAAAAGTACTGATGTGAAAAATAACGAGCCAAACGAGCTACTCGTTAAACTCGCGAGCTAGCTCGTTAAGCTTGTTAATATTAACGAGCTAAAATTGATGTTCGGCTCAGCTCATTAACTAACGAGCACGAGCCTTAACGAGTCGAGCTTCCGAGTGCTCGTTAAGCTCGCGAGGAACGAGCTTTTCGTCCAGCCCTACCTGTGTACTTGCAGGCTATCAGGAGCGAGCAGGGCATAGCCGCCTGGGGTGAAGGAGATGGAGGGTGAGAGAGAGAAAGAAGAGAGAAGGGAGTTGCTCGGTGGAGGAAAATATCCTCCTACAGATAAGGAAGAGAGAGAGGGGGCATGCGTGGTCCTGAGGGGGCACGTGGCGAGCGATTGATGCGGCCGACGCGCGCGCCTCGGCGGATTAGTATTCTTTTCCATATATATATGGATGTGGGCCCAAGTACGCTAATTTGTCTGGAATATGTGGTCGACGGAGGTCGACAGTCGACCCCCATCCACGTAAACTAGGGAGGGATCTCATTGCTTCAAAAAAAAAAAAAAAAAAAAAACAAGGGAGGGATCTCATGGCAGGTGTCAGTGCCAGAAAAGGACGCGCGCCATGAAGCTGCAGCGCTGCTTGCTTCATGTCAGCGTGAGCGTGTGAGTGACGCGCCTATATATGCTTGCCCCGCCGCACTCCCCTTCTTCTCACCCGAACACCGCCGCTAAAACCTCCAGCTCTCAGCACACAACAACCTGCTCAACTAGCTCTCGACTTAGATGGACGTCGCCGACGCCGCCTCCCCGTCTGGTCAGGGGGAGCAAGGGCACAGGACGGTGTCGTCGGAGCCGCCGAAGCGCCCCGCGGGGCGGACCAAGTTCCATGAGACGCGCCACCCGCTGTACCGCGGCGTGCGGCAGCGGGGCCGGCGCGGGCAGTGGGTGTGCGAGGAGCGCGAGCTCGGGATGAAGCACTCCAGGCTCTGGCTCGGCACCTTCACCACCGCCGAGATGGCGGCGCGCGCGCACGACGCGGCCGTGCTCGCGCTCTCCGGCCGCGCCGCCTGCCTCAACTTCGCCGACTCCGCATGGCGGATGCTGCCCGTGCTCGCGGGCGGGTCGTTCGGCTTTGGCAGCGCGCGCGAGATCAAGGACGCCGTCGCCGTCGCGGCGTTCCAGAAGCAGCAGTTCCCAGTCGCCGTCGCCGTCGAGGCGCTCCAGCAGCAGCAGATCCCAGTCGCCGTCGCCGTCGCCGTCGTGGCACTCCAGCAGCAGCAGATCCCAGTCAAGTGCCCAGCGGCGGAGGCGGCCGGCCCGAGCAGCGCGCTGTTTTACATGTCGTCCGGTGACTTGCTGGAGCTCGACGACGAGCAGTGGTTTGGCGGCATGGACGCCGGGTCGTACTCGTACTACGCGAGCTTGGCGCAGGGGATGCTCGTGGCGCCGCCAGACGATGACAGAGCTAGGCCGGAGGACGGCGAGCAGAGCGGCGTCGAGACGCCACTATGGAGCTACTTGTTCGACCGGAAATAGAAACTGGAAGCTTTCAAATACGGGAAAAAATTGCTCCCGATGCTTACTCTGTGTCTTCCCATATTTGGAAGAACAAAACCACTAGTGGTATAGTTTCTAAAACTGTACATTGCTTAATTAGTCGAACAACTAGTTCCAAAGCGGCATGTGCCCGTCAAAGTCGCCGCCGCTGGATTCGCCGCCATCCTCGCTCCAGGCTCTGGCGGCCGGCGGCTCCACGAGCATTCCCCTGCGCCAAGGTCGCGTAGTACGAGCCGGCGTCTATGCTGTCAAACCAGTGCTCGTCCAACAAGTCGCTGGACGTGGACAGCTCGCTCGGCGTCGGCGAGCCTCGGACGTCCTTCTCGTGGTCGGCTCTTTCCGCCGGGGGCAAGACCGGCCGCTGACGCTGGAACTCCATGACGGCGACGGCGACGGCGACGGCATCCTTCATTATTATGCCGGGTCGGTCGGCATCGGCAGCGCGCGCGAGATTAAGGCCGCCGTCGCCGTCGCCGTCGCAGCGTTCCAGTGTCAGCGGCCGGTCTCGCCCCCGGTGGAAACAGCCGACCACGAGAAGGACTTGTTGGACGAGCACTGGTTTGGCAGCATGGACGCCTGCTAGTACTACGCGAGCTTGGCGCAGGGGATGCTCGTGGAGCTGCCGGCAGCCGGAGCGTGGAGCGAGGATGGCGGCGAATCCAGCGACACGCCGCTTTGGAACTACTTGTTCGACTAATTAAGCAATGTACAGTTTTACAAACTATACTACTAGTGGTTCTCTTCTTCCAAATATGGGAAGATACAGAGTAAGCATCGGGAGCAATTTTTCCCCGTATTTGAAAGCTTAGTTTCTATAGATCAGTAGTGGAGGCAGCCAGATATAGTCACCGCGCGTGAACGAATACCGCCTATTTTTAGAACCATTTCGTGAGTATGAGGGCAAGTACAATGGTGCTATCTTAGCAGTGCCACGTAGGATAAATGATGAGGTGGAGGAGAGAGAACTCATAAAAAAGGCTTTGTCTTCTTTTATTTAAGAGAAGACAAGAGGTGATCTCTTAGCACAATATGTCTCATCATGTTTTTAGGAATAGCTAGTTATTGAAGATAAGGCTAAGAGATGACCCATTGTAGACATATTTTGTTGTCATCTCTAAATTACATGCAAGACTTAAGATAAGACTACCTTATCAACCATTGTACATGCCCTGAGTTGGAGAGAATAGTTTCTGTCCTTGATCTGATTCTGTTACACAGTACATGATATACCCGAGAGAGAGAGAGAGAGGCACGCAGGCCAAGGGCGATGAGATCCTGAATAATAGGATCGGGCTACGGTAATACAACAATAATTCTACATCTACGAATAGATTACTAAGGCTTACGAAACCTTCCATACAAATCCTCTCGGCCTCCCTGATTTTCACCGGGTGTGAGTCCCAACCGCTAATCTTAGCCCAATTAAGTACTTCCACATCAGCTTTTACGTGAAAGCCTCACGTAAACTTTCGTAGGTGTAGCATTGCTCGTAATACAAGTACAGGTACAATTACAACAGACGTGACAATGTACATGCTCTAACACCCCCCCTCAGCCGGAACTCCGTTGGGAAGGATGTTCAGGCTGGATCTGAATTCGGTGAACTGTTGTGACGGCAACCCTTTGGTAAATAAGTCCGCAAACTGAGAACTCGAGGGAACATGTAGAACACGAGCTTCACCGAGAGCCACCCGATCACGAACAAAGTGCAAATCGATCTCAATGTGTTTTGTGCGCTGATGTTGAACCGGGTTGCACGCAAGGTAGGATGCACTGATGTTATCACAATACACAACAGTAGCACGTCTGGGTGGAAGCTTGAGCTCATGTAGTAGTTGCCGCAACCAGCAGGATTCGGCCACACAATTTGCAACGCCCCTATACTCAGCTTCGGCACTTGATCTGGAAATGGTGGGTTGCCTTTTGGATGACCATGAAATGAGGTTTGAGCCAAGGAAGACACAAACCCTGAAGTGGACTTACGTGTGTCCGGACATCCTGCCCAATCCGCATCGGTATATGCTATGAGATCCTTCGAGGGAGACTTGTAGAGTTGAAGCCCATAATGTGACGTCCCTTGCAAGTATCGAAGGATCCTCTTCACAAGTTGCATGTGAGTGTCACGTGGCGCATGCATGAACAAACAAACTTGCTGGACAGCATAAGCAATATCAGGGTGTGTGAGGGTGAGGTATTGGAGCGCGCCGGCCAAGCTACGATAGTGTGTTGGATTGGAGAGGAGCTGACCTTCTTGGGAGAACAGTTTAGAGCTGGTGTCTATGGGGGTGGAGACCGGCTTGCAATTGAGCATTTTTGCGCGCTCAAGAATCTCGAGGGTGTACTGTTGTTGGCATAGAAAGAGGCCGGAGTGGTTGGTGGTGACGTTGATGCCCAAAAAATGATGAAGTGCACCTAAGTCGGACATAGAGAATTCCGACTTGAGAGAGTTGATGATGGAGGTGAGTGTTTGTGGAGAGTTGGCCGTAAGGATGATATCATTAACGTAAACCAACAAGTAGGCAATGGAGGTGCCGTGGTGCATGATGAATAGCGAGGAATCACTCTTCGAAGCACGAAACCCGAGAGAGAGAGGAAATGCCTGAAACCGAAGGAACCATGTACGAGGAGCTTGTTTCAAGCCGTAGAGGGACTTACGGAGGAGGCACACGTGGTTCGGCCGGGAGGAATCCACAAAACCAGCCGCTTGAGAGCAGTACACTGTTTCAGTGAGATGACCATGAAGAAAGGCGTTTTTGACGTCGAGTTGATGTATGGGCCATGAGTGGGAGGTAGAAAGGCTCAACACCACACGAATAGTTGCCGGCTTGACCACGGGACTGAATGTTTCACCATAATCCACAACCTCTTGTTGCGTGAATCCGCGCACAACCCACCGTGCTTTGTAACGTGCCAAGGAGCCATCCGTATTGAACTTGTGGCGAAAAATCCATTTGCCCGTGACAACATTAAAACCTGCTGGCTTAGGCACCAAAGACCAAGTAAAGTTGTTCATTAAAGCATTAAACTCATCTAGCATTGCTTGACGCCAATGGGGATCTTTAAGAGCTGATTTGTATGTGGGTGGTATGGGTGAAATGGAGGTGGACGAGGCATCGGCGAGAAATAAACGCTTGGGCATGAGATAACCAGTTTTGGCTCGGGTGGACATGTTGTGTGAGTTTTGGGGTGGTTGTACCGGAATTGCATGCATGGGCAGAGGTGGCGAGGGTGTAGTGGGCGACGCGGAAATTGAGGTTGATTTGGTGGGGCTAGCGGCAGTTGTGGCAGGGCTGGTGGGCGTGCGATCCGAGGGGGACTCGGTGGTAGGCGAGCTGACAGGTGCGGAGCGCGAGGAGGAGTCCGGATCAAGGGGGTAGAGGAGACAGGCTCGCCAGGCGAGGCGGATCGACTGCGTGACTCAGGCGAGCGAATCGGAGGGTGCGTGAGGCGCGGAGTGCGGTTGTGTTGTGGGCGACCGAGCCACTGCAGCTGATGGGGACGGGTGGGTCCCAGACGAGGTAGGTGGGGGTGGAGGATCGAAGAGATCCGGTCGGGGGGTACGACTGCATGGGGATTTTCTGTGGACATGGGTATGGTGTGCCAGGACGGGGAGGGCATGTACGGGAAAACCGTTTCGTCAAAAATACGTGACGAGAGACGATGACGCGGCGTGTGTCTAAGTCATAGCACCGATAACCTTTGTGTTCGAGCGGATAGCCTAGGAAAATGCACCGAGAGGAGCGAGGGGCGAGCTTGTGATCCATAGTAGCATATAGGTTGGGGAAGCAAAGACAACCAAATACGCGAAGATGATCATACTGGGGATGTACGCCATAGAGAAGGAAATAGGGTGTGTGTGGTGCAATGACACGAGAGGGACGCCGATTTAGTAAGTAGCCGTGTGGAGGGCTTCTACCCAAAAAGGTGGAGTGAGGTTGGCTTGAAGAAGGAGTATGCGAACAACATCATTCGTGGTCCGAATGAGGCGTTCAGCTTTACCATTTTGGGGAGATGTGTGTGGGCAAGAGAAGTGATAAGCAATGCCGTTAGAGGAGAAGAAGGAGCGTAGAGAGGAGTTGATGAATTCGCCGCCATTGTCGCATTGCATGCTCTTAATGATTACATTGAATTGAGTGTGAACAAAGGTGAAAAAGCGTTGTAAGATGGTGGATGTGTCGGATTTATGGCGCAAGGGAAAAGTCCACGAATAATGAGTAATATCATCCAACACAACTAGATAATATTGAAATCCAGAGAAGCTTACAACGGGAGAAGTCCATAAATCACAATGGATTAAATCAAATGGAGCAAATCTTTTGCTAAATGAGGAAGAAAAGGGAAGACGTGGTTGGCAACCTAATTGACACGCTGTTGGTGCAATAATTTGCCTCCTTGTGTTTTGGAGATTGTTGTCAAAAACAGCGAGGGACTAATGTGTTTGCTAGTGCACACAGAGATTATAGGTCCCTAGAGTAGAGAGGAGTTTGGCACAAACTCCGAAGATAATCACCTGTGCTACACTGAAGATTATCATCGAAGATTATGCGTGAAGAAGTTGACCCCCAAAAATTGCTGACGTGAAGCAATTGCTTCGGTGCGTGGTCCGAAGGAATTGACTGCTGCCGAGAAGAATGAAGATGGAGAGAAGACGTAGTTTTCTTTCGTAATTCTTTTTCTCTTTCTTGAGTCATAGGACCACCGTACTATTAAGAGGGGTATAGTGTTTGAAACTTATGTTTCTCTGATGCTGAATCAAAACCTATGTGAGTTGAGAGAAATCTCTTTGAGTTCCGAAACAATACTCGCCAGCCAGAGACGCAGTTCTTCTTCGCTGCGAGAGATTTGATTCGGACCGAGGAGTCAGCTTACTTGTTCCTCAAGTAAAGTTGCCGGGTGCGTTCGAAATCCGACCGTTGGCAACGTGTCGGTTGGTCATAGGCTAGTGGTCATGTCCAAAATGGTCTTTTCCCCCTCGGGAAGGCAGCGGCTATAAATAGCCACCCCACTCCAACGTGAATCGTTGACTGACTGCTCCGTGTGATTTCGATAAGATTGATTGAGCACCCCCCTCTCCGAGTGATTTGAGTTTAAAATCCACCGAGAGAAAAACCCCAGAGCCGAAGAATTAGATAGTGGTTCAACATCACTAGAATCTAAGTTTAGTACGCTCTGCCTTATTATCTTGAGAGCTACCAACTCTCTAGACGGTTAGATGTCAAGTTCTTCAGTGACCAAGAGTAATTGTGGTTCACGAAGAAGAAGTCTGTGAAGGTTATGGAGATCACCTCAAGCATCTACCCCGAGTGATCGGCACTAGTTGACGAACTAGTTGTCGAGGAGAATAGGACGAAGAGAGTTTATCTTCTGTGTTAAATCACAAGTCCCTCCAACCAGACGTAGCTCTTTTGCACAAGAGTGAACTGGTCAGACAAATCCCTTGTCGCCATCGAGCATCACTGGTCACTTCTGAACCCTGCTTATCTTCGGTAGTTTATCTTCGGTTAAGTCTCAGCCATGTGATTTATGTTCGGTATCTGCCTCTGTTTTTCTTCGTTAGTTTTCATTCGTAAGACTTATATCTATTCTGTTTACTTTCCACTGCTGTGCTCTGAGGGATTTGAAGTTTCTCGAAAGAAAATTTAAATCTCCCATTCACCCCCCTCTGGTAGACATACTTCGTTCCTACAATTGGTATCAGAGCAAGGTACTCCTTGTCTCTGCTTATTAAGGCCTAACAACCTTGGAGTTTAAGTATGTCTTCAGTGAACTACAAGTCGAACCTGAAGATTCCCATCTTCGATGGGACGGACTATCCCTTCTGGAAGGAGAAGATGAAGATTCATCTTGGAGCTATCGACGATGATATGTGGCATGTTGTTCAACATGGCTACATGATCAACACCCCAGGATATCTTAGTCCATGGGAGAAAAGACTCGTTCAGATGGATGCCCAAGCAAAGGATGAAATCTAGGGCCATCTGTCTTGGGCATAATTCCTTCGGTACCGAGGATTGGAAACTGTGAAAGAAATCTGGGACATCCTCGAAAAGATTAATGAGGGTGTGTCCACACAGAAGGAAGCTCGCGTCGATACACTTCGTGCAAAATTCAACCGTTTCAAGAGGCTAGGGAATGAAAGCTGTTAGCAAACCTTCGATCGGCTGAGTGATATTGCAAATGAGCTACAGAGCCTCGCGGCTAAGGACATCACTGATCATGAAGTGGTGAAGAAGTTACTCAGATCACTGGACAGTTCCTTCGATACACTAGTCCTGATGATAAGGGAGAGAGCAGATTTCAAGTTACTCGACTCTGCCGATATCATGGAAAGGTTGAACACTCACGAGGAACAAGAAGAAGAAAAGAGGGATCTTTACGGCTCCAGTTACCGAAAGAGTCATGCACTCAAAGCTGTGGCTGAATCTGACTCGAAAGACGATGCAGATGAAGAATCTGACGAACCTGAAAGTATCAGCAAGGATCTTGCACTGATAACAAAACGCTTCCAGCGTTTTCGAAAGAAAAATCAGTTCCAGAAGAAAAGCTCAAGCATCTCAAGCAATTCAAAGTCTTTATCAAAACCTTCCGGAGACTACACCTGCTTCAAATGCGGGAAGCATGGGCACTTCATTTCTGACTGTCCACTCTGGGAAGCTGAAATTCGAGGCAGTAGCAAGCATCGCAAGGGCAAGAGCAAGAACTACGACTCAGATGATGAGAAAAAGACCAAGAAGTTATTCAAGAAGAAGGGTAACTCCTCCTCCAAGACCAGCTCAAGATCTTCTTCGAGAACTCCTTCAAGGTCTACTTCCATCCAAAAGAAGAATTCTCGCAAGGCCAAGGCTTACATCGGGAAGGAAATGGACTCCGAGGAAGAAGTATCCAACTCCGATGAAGAAGAAGAAGAATCTGAAGAAGAATCGGATTCAGGCATGGCCGGCATCGCGTGCGCTTCTACCCCTGCATCAAACTTCTTCGACAACAACTCTAGTGATGACGAGGCATCCGCATTCTGCTTCATGTCAAAATCTTCAAAGGAGAAGGTACCTTCTAAACATCACAAGGTTTACGACAGCGATCAATTCTCATCTGATGACGATGATCATGCTAAACTGAAAAAAATTGCTAAGAAGCAACAGCACTGTCTTGACAAAACTGAGAAAACCCTCAGGAAGTCTGAAGGGTTGTTGGTCGAGGAGATGAAGAAAAACCAAACGCTGACGGAAGAGCACACTGCTCTTGAGTCACAAATGGAAGAATTGTCCAAACATCATGATTCTCTCTCAGTAGACCACGAGAGGCTGAATTATGATTACCTGAAAAGGAAACAGGAACTCGAGTCGCTGAGAGAGGCTCATGATGATTTGTTGATACAAAACTCTCTTCTCGCCCAGCAACTCGAGAAACAACTTGAGGTGTTTATACCACCCTGTTTAAAATGTCTTGAACGCAGTAATGCCGAATCAAATGTTGAATCCTCTATCACTGCCGAAAGAAATGCTTCTATTGATGAAATGGTTGCTAACCCCTCACTTGAGGAAACTACTATCTTATCTGATGAAAATGCTAGGTTGAAGAATCTTCTTCAGACAAGGATGTTCAAAAGCCTCAAAGGGCATCAAACCCTCTATGATGTTCTGAAGAAATCGATCCTTCACAAAAATCTGAGGAAGGAAGGATTGGATTTGGAAAGGAAACTCAATGACAATGGTACTTATTGGGAACCTGAGCAATATCCTCAGACAGTTTGGGTTCCTGCCAAGAGCAAAACTTTTAACCCCGCATGGCCCTCGGGATATGATTGTCCTATTCCTGTGTGTGACGATGATGATTCTCTTGACAAGTACAAGTTGTTCAAAAACCAGCGTGGCGAGGCATTTGCTTGTTACATTGGTCCAAACAGCAGGAATGGGCCTCCAAAGAAAAACATCTGGGTTCCTAAGTCAGTTATCGAGGCATTACCTGTTACTGTGATACTAACCATGCAGGAAGAAAATGCTCGGTACATACTTGAAAAGGCTCGTAAGAATGAGTATATGCATTCTTCTTCAAATCACTATACTCATATGTCAAGGAACAAGTACAATGCATATTCTTTCAATTATGCTAACTCTTCCTCGAAGAACAATTCACATGGTTACCGAAAGAAATTATATCCTGCTCGTTCCATTGTGAATGTTTCTCAGCCACCTGCCAAGATGTGGGTGTTTAAGAAAGCCTAATTCTTCTGCAGGACTATGTCTCCGGGTGTACTGAATGGATCATGGATAGTGGATGCACTAGTCATATGACCGGATACAAGTCGTTGTTTGTCGACCCCAACTTAACTATTTCTTCTCAGAAGTACATTACTTTCGGCGACAACAACAAAGGAAAGGTAATTGGGCTAGGTAAAGTTGCAATATCCAAGGACAAGAATATTGACAATGTTATGCTTGTTCAGTCCCTTGGATTCAATCTTATGTCTGTTGGCAAGCTATGTGATCTAGGCATGCTAGTTTTATTTTCGATAAGCAAATGCATCGTCTTCAGGGCCACTGACAATTCCTTCGTCTTTGAGGGATTTAGAAAAGGTGATTTATATATTGTGGATTTCTCTAAGGGTCCCACAGTCCAAACCTGTTTGCTTAGAAAAGCTACGGAGGGCTGGCTGTGGCACCGAAGACTTGGTCATGCAAGTATGAGAAATCTGCAGACTCTATTGAAGAAAAATCATCTTCGAGGCATTCCTGATGTAAAATTCGATAAAGATCGTCTCTGCGGTGCTTGTGAGGCCGGGAAATTGGCCAAGAAGCATCATTCATCGAACACTATCATGACTACGACAAGGCCTCTGGAAATTCTTCATATGGATCTTGTCATATTGTGAATCGTGTTTATCTTCAAAAGTTCCTTCAGAAAACTTCATATGAGCTTATTACTTGCAAGAAACCAAATGTTTCTTATATGTGTGTTTTTGGTGCTCCTTGCTACATTCGTGACATGAATCATAGTTCTAAGTTTGCACCTAAAGCACATGAAGGTTTTCTTCTCGGTTATGGCTCAAACTCGCATACTTATCGAGTCTATAACTCTCACCACGGGAAAGTTATGGAAACGGTAAATGTGCGGTTTGATGAATCTAACGGCTCCCAAAAGGAGCACCTGCCAAATGTGATAGATGAACCTCCGATTTCTGAAGCAAGTCGACAAATGGCTATTGGAGATGTCAGACCCGTCAAAGCAAATGCTCCAGACTCTTCTGATACTGATGCTGTTGATCATCGAAGAAGAACTCGTCAAGTTCATGCCGATGAAAATAACAATGCCAACAACAATCAAAATGCCGAGAACAATGGCAGCGCCGAAGAAAATGTCAATGCCGAAGAAAATGGCAATCCTGATGATAATGCAAATGGCGATGATAAGGCCAATCCTGATGCAAATGCTGAGAACAATAATGCTCAGCCAAATGCAAATCCTCCTCTACGACGAGTGGCAAATCGAGTGGACGCTGACTTAATTCTTGATGACATAAACGATCCAGGTCCAGGTCCTTCAACTCGTTCACGCACTCGTTTAGCTAACTTCTGTGGAAGTTTCTCGTTTGTCTCTGTTTTAGAACCAACAAAATATGATGAGGCAATGATTGATCCTGGTTGGATGAATGCTATGCAAGAAGAATTAGCGCAGTTCGAAATAAATGATGTCTGGGAATTGGTCGATCGACCGAATCCTAAAAAGCATAATGTTATCGGCACTAAATGGATCTTCCGCAACAAACAAGATGAGAATGGTGTGGTGGTAAGAAACAAAGCTCGTCTTGTGGCTCAAGGCTATACACAGGTTGAAGGTATTGATTTCGGTGAAACTTATGCACCTGTTGCTCGCGTTGAGGCAATTCGCATTCTTCTCGCATATGCCAATTACAATTATATCTTTCTGTATCAAATGGATGTCAAAAGTGTCTTTCTCAATGGTAAGATTGAGGAAGAAGTTTATGTTAGGCAGCCACCTGGCTTTGAACATCCTCAGTATTCTAACAAAGTGTAGAGGTTGCAAAAGGCTCTGTATGGGCTTAAGCAAGCCCCTCAGGCTTGGTATGATACACTGAAGGATTTCCTTAAGCACAAAGGATTCAAGCCTGTTTCCACTGATTCCACTCTATTCACACGCTCTTTCAATTGTGATCTTTTCGTGTGTCAAATTTATGTGGATGATATTATCTTCGGTTGTACTAACAATGCTTGCAGTATGGAATTTGGGAGAATGATGTCCGAGAAATATAAGATGTCCATGATGGGTGAACTCAAGTTCTTTCTCGGGTTTCAAATCCGTCAGCAGGATAATGGGACGTTTATTTCTCAAGAGAAATATCTGAAGGACTGTCTGAAGAAGTTCAAAATGCAAGATTGCAAAGGACTCAAAACTCCTATGCCTAGAAATGGTCATCTGGATGCAGATGTGTACGGTAAAGATTTCGATCAAAAGCTTATCGTTCAATGATTGGTTCTCTGCTTTACTTATGTGCTTCCATACCTGATATTATGTTGAGTGTTTGCATGTGTGCACGTTTTCAAGCTGCACTGAAAGAACCGCATCATCTTGCGGTCAAGCATATTCTGAGATATTTGGCTCACACCCCCACCTTAGGTTTATGGTATCCTAAGGGAGCGCAGTTTGATCTTGTTGGATATTCAGACTCAGATTATGTAGGTGACCGTGTTGATAGGAAATCTACCTCGGGGACATGTCATTTCCTCGGTAGATCTTTGGTATGTTGGTCTTCGAGAAAGCAGAACTGTGTATCACTGTCTACGGCTGAGGCCGAATATATTGCTGCCGGTGCCTGTTGCTCTCAATTATTGTGGATGAAGCAGACACTGAAGGATTATGGCATCAAGGTCAAGAATATTCCTCTGCTTTGTGATAATGAGAGTGCCATCAAAATTACACACAATCTAGTGCAGCACTCTCGAACCAAGCATATTGATATCAGGCATCATTTTCTTCGGGACCATGTGCTTCGAGAGGATATTATTATCAGTCACGTCAAGACCGAGAAGAATCTTGCCGATATCTTCACCAAGCCTCTCGATGAGAAAAGATTCTGCGCGTTACGGTGTGAGCTAAATATCCTAGATTCCACAAACGTGCAGTAGGCAGGACGCGGCACCCGTGCCAACACTTCCACATCTTAGAAGGAATGGGTGCACAACACTTGAAGAGTTTGAAACTTTCGACAAAGTGAAATTTTCTTTCGGAAAGTGAATACATTAACGAAGAACTCGACTTACCGAGTGCCACGACAAATTGTGCGATGCTCGGGGTCACATAGTTCTTATACGGTGGGTTACGCCACCACCCTGTTATTTGGATTTAATTTTGGGTGGTATTTATTTTCGATCTTAAGTGTTTCGCTTTGTTTATTGGTTCTCTGTTTTTGTTCGCTGCTCGGATTCTGTCCTCTATGCATTTCGCTCATAGTTCTCTTTTGGGTGTTTGTTTTTCATCTGAGTGAAATGTTTCGGACCCGACCATTCTATTCTATCTCATCCAATCTATGATGATCCGTTATGAGTGTGCAACTTCATCAGGGGTGATTCTTTATCTGGCATCCTTGGCTACGAGAAAGAATTCACTCCGAAAAAGAATCATTTTTGGCGAAAGCCGTCCGAAATTTGGGTTTCCCGCTCAAGTTAGGACCACGTCTCCTTGTGGTTGCCACGTGCTCTCGTACAACCACCGCCTTCTCTGAGCCGTTGAATCCTAAAAGTCCACGAATGGCGACCGTAAGATCTTACTCGATGGGAGCAGTTGTTCCTTCTCGCGTATAAATACGCCCACCGCTTCCCCAATTCTCTCGGTTCTCCATTCGTCTCCCTCCACCGAAACCCTCGAAACCACTGTAGCTCTGCCTCGAGCTCGACGACGCCGACCGTCTTCGCCGCTTAGCTGCCGGAAAGAGGTCGCCGGAGTCCTCCATCGTCGCCGCGTGTAACACCCCTATGTAATGAGCTACAGTGATCCACCATATTAATGACAAGTCATCTGAGATTTGCAATGATAATCATGTTGGATAAATATCTCATTTCAAATTCTGCCACTGAATTTAAATTCAAATGCAATTGAAATTTGGAGTTGCTCAAAAGTTGCTGGAAAAATGTTCATCATTTAGGAAATAATCCAAAACAAATTGTTGTTCAGGAAAACAACATCACCAAGTTGCTAAGATGAGCAGTAGCATTTATAACAGTGCCATACCAGCAATTTAAGTTGCAAATTCATTTATGAAAAATACAAATGAATTCCCCTGGGCTCCAAAATAATTGTGGCAGTGCCTAAAAATGCAAAGTATTTTATGGGCCAAGTCACACATTTTTTCTAAAAATATTTGGTTGCCCAAATATTTTTTTTCCCCTCTCTGTTTATTAAATAAAAGAAAAAAAATAGAAAGAAAAGAAAAGGCCAGAAGGCCACTTACCTGGCGCTAGGCCGCGACGGCCTAGCCCAACTGCCGTCTCCCACCTGCTCCCGTGGCGTGTCGCCTCCGCCATGGCTCGGAGCTTGAGCTCCGGCCGTTGGCCGCCACGGCAGCGGGGCAGGTGAGCCCCCTGGATAAGGGCGCCCCGAGCCTTCCCCCCTGGTCGCCATCGCCTCACCCCCTCTCTCCCTCTCCCTCACGCGCTCGCTGCTCTCCCCTCTCTCCCTGCCCGAGCGCGTCGCCGTCGCCCTCCGTCGTTTCCGCGGCCACCGATGCCCATTCGTCCGTCCGCCTTGTTCATAAGGCTCGCCGGCGACTACCTCTTCTTCCACGCCCAAGAACTCGAGCTCTGCGGCGCTGCATCGCTCCCGCGCCTCCTTCGTCTTCCTCGGGTCGCCGAGATCGCCGTTGCCGTTTCTCCTCGCCTCTGCGCTGCTAAGCCATCCAAGGGCCTCCGTGTGCCACGCAGTAAGCTCCTGCACCCCCCTCCTTCCTCTGGTTCCTCCTCGCGCACCGTAGTTAGCTCGCCGTGCCGCCGCCGCCATTGCCGCGTACTGCCTCGTCCGCGAGCTCATTGCGCTCATCACGGCCATCTTCGAGCCAAGCCATGGCCTCCATCGAGTTCCTGGAGGTCCGTAGAGCCCGCTAGGATCGCTTGTTGGCTCGAACGCGGCTCGTTGTGCGGTTTTCGGAGATGCCAGTATTCCGGCACCGCCCGCGGTCGACGTTGAGCTTCACTCCGGCCACCCCCGCACCTGGGGCTGCGCTAGATCGACGCGGGATGAGCTGCTCGTTCGAACGCACCCAAAATCACGCGAAACGGTGACCTCTATGCGAAACCCGAACGTCGCCGGTGCTCGGCTGCCGCGGGGAGCTCGCCGGAGTAGCTCCGGCGCCGGCCGCTGACCTGGCCAGGCACGGGACCCACCCAGTGACACTGCCAGTGGGCCCCAGGCCGCTATTTGACCGCGTTGACCACGGTCAACGCGGGTTACTGTTCATAACTGCTACTGACCAGTGGGCCCGTGCGGTTAATTAGTTAAATTGGTTTTTAAAATAAATCTAATAATTAATCAGACACTGACATACGGGGTCCACCCCCCTAATTAACTCTGTTAGATTAAGTTAATCACTGTTAAAACATTTGAGGCTGACAGGTGGGTCCCACCTGCCTGTTTGACCAGTCAGCTGGTCAGCCAACCGCTGACGCCATGCTTGCGTCATGCTGACGTCATATGCCTTTTCTGGAAATTCTGTTAATTTAAATAATTCCAGGAAATTGTTAAAACTTGTTTAAATCACAGAAAATAAACCGTAACTCGGATCGAAAAACTTTCTACATGAAAGTTACTCAGAAAAATCTTATGAATCCGATCGTGCCGTCTGTTTTCTTGTCGGGACCCTCTACGTAGGTGGACCCACAACTTTTTGCTTGTTTCCGGTAGATGAATAGTGCATACATACCGGGTAATAATTCCAACTTAAATCCTAAAATAACTAAAATGGTTTAGACATGCTTTAGGCAACCCTGCACTGCACTTTAGCATAGCATGCTCTGTGTTGCATTTGTCTGCCTTTATTTATTGTTTCTTCCCCCCTCTTCTTCTCCGATAGCCCCCGAGACCGACGCAGCTCAGGAGACCAACGACACCTCTGACGACCCCTCCTTTGCCGCAGAGCTTCCAGGAAAGCAACCCCCCTTGACGCATGCCTATATCACCTATTCTCTCTCCCTCCTGCTTGCATTAGAATTTGCTACTACTATTGTTTTATCCTATTCTGATGCATAGCTTGTCCTTGTAACTGCTATTGATACCTGTCTGTTATCCAAAATGCTTAGTATAGGTTGGATGGTAGTGAACCATCTGTGGCCCCTCTTCCTTGTTGTAGTTGCCCCGCTTTAGTACCTGTGCCCGATCGATGAGATCGAACGGGATGAGACCAGCACTACACCTCACACCCCCTAAGTTGTTCGACTCTGCAGAGCTACCATCGAGTGCCGAGGGTGATACCTCTTATCTCACTCCTGATGATGCCTCTCTAGTATAGTTAGTCGGTTGTGGGTTACCGAGGGTGATTCCTCTTCCCCACCTCCGATGAAGCTTTGTCGGTAACCCCGCTAGTGTGAATACCATCGAGGGTGATTCCTCCGAATTCACTTTGACGGGATCATCGAGTGGGAATCCAACGAGGGTGATTCCTCGGATTCCTGCTTGATGTCATGGACACATGGTTACCTGCACTTTATTACTGTTACTGCATGAAGACAGGTCGGCCTCGAGGGGTACCCGCGAGAGATATGTTGTCGGGTTGACCATGAGGGTGCCTGAGAGATGAATACGTGGCACGGCCGGGCATTCTTAGCCCTTGTCGTAAGTCCACGAGACGGGGCGACAGGGTCACAGGATCGTGAGTCTCTGCTCGTTACCGCGCGCTCCAAATGCATTAATGGGTTAGGATATGTAATCTGAGTAGGCCTCTGGCCTTTTCGCGCTAACCAGCACGTGGGAATAATATGGGTACTCGGCGTCGTAGTATTAGCCGAAGCTCTCCAGATGTCAGCAGTTGAGCGGCGCGCGCCGGGTTGGTCTGGGAAAGCCTGCGCTTGTATTAAGGGGGCTAGGACTGCTCACCGCCCGCGTTCGCAACGCGCAGGAGTGCAAAGGGCGATGGGCCCAAGACCCCTGAGTACTTAGGATGTAGGCCGGCGTGCTGGCCTCTCTGTTGAGCCTAGGTAGGGCTACGACGTGTCGATAGTCCGAGGCCGGGCATCGACTGAGCAAGTGTGTCCGGCCAGAGTCATCGAACGTGTTGGGTAAGTTGGTGCACCCCTGCAGGGAAGTATATCTATTCGAATAGCCGTGTCCACGGTAACAGGACGCTCGGAGAATATCCCGATCTTCTACAACTAGAAATGGGTTGAATATATTGGCTCCGGGATTGCTTTCTCGCAGGGAGTCGAGGAAGGATCTCTGGGCGATGTTGATACTTGTTGCTACTACCATATTTATGTACTAATCTGTACTCTTCTAATGCTGCAAGACCCTGAAGATGCTAGTGTTCGATATGCTAGGCTTTTCCCTTCTATTCTGGCATTTCTGCAAATCAGTCCACATATACAGCCTTCCTTTGATAATGTTGCATATTTAGAATAGATCTGATGTCAGTCTTGCTGAGTACTTTGGATGAGTACTCACGGTTGCTTTGCTTCCCTTTTTCCCCATACACAATTGATGCGACCAGACGACGGAGCCCCGGAGCCAGCTGCCCCAGCAGCCGACGACGACTACTACCACTACTACCCCTCCGGATACTACTACTACGAGGAGCCCTCCGACGACCAGGAGTAGATAGGAGGCACCCAGGCAGGAGGCCCGCGCCTTTCGATCCAGTGTTTTATTTTGCCCCGCCTTCTTAAAGGCCTATCTGTTTAACTTTGTGTCTGTACTCAGATACCTGATGCTTCCGCTGATGCTTGTAATATAAAGCTTGTATGACTTTTATTTATGTTTAGAGTTGTGTTGTGATATCTTCAAGTGAGCCTTAGGCTTGATCGTGTGCATTTGCGTGTATGATTAGTGCACGATTAAGCCGGGGGTGTCACACCGCGGTCCATCCCCTTCGCCGTGCCGTCGTAGTTGCTGCTCGTCACCGAGTTAGGGTACGTGTAGTATCGAACTTGAGCTTCCATTCGTTCTCGCTCGTGTTTGTCCACAGTAATTTTCTCAGATTTTACCGTATTTTACATATCCACAAACTTTAGGTTAAACTCTTGGATGCGGTTTGTAGTTTTTCCTCGCATCTCGCTTTAAATCTAGGGTTTGTATTTTGTCTTGGTAGCTCAAAATAGATAGTTTTCGTATTAGTGAATTTGTCTTCAGATGCACTAGCATGAAACCTATGATATGTCCTTCGACCGAAACTTAATTCAAAGTCTAAGTCAAACTTCTTGGAAAAATGATTTTCTTCGACAAACTTCTCTGTGCACACTCGTAACCCTATCCCTATTTTCCCTCGCATCTATCTACATTCATAGGGCTATGGATTCAGTCAAAGATTCAGCTAAGCCTGCTAGTCAGAATGACAGAGGTGAAGATACTGTGTTAGGAACAACTGGTGAATCAAAAGCTCAGGGCCCAACGGTAGGCCCCTCCAAGCAGAAGCGAAAAAGAACCAAGGAGCCTGCTGAAAAAGATGCTGATGGAAATGCTCCGAAGAAGAAGAGAGGCGGTCGCAAACTGTATGAAAACTCAATGGAACTTATGTCTCATGAGCGATATAAAACAGTTTCTGGTGAAACAAGTGGGCAGAAGCGCAGGAGACATCAAAAGATTCGACGTTATTGGGTGACCAAATGGTTCCATTATGAATTAGTTCATCCGCAGTACGCCAAGAACTTTGCTTTCACTCCACCTTGGGGTGATTGTCATGCTATCTGGCTGTTAAAGACAAATGATCCCAATGAGCATCCACCTCCTCCTCCCAATGCACATGAATCATCTCTCAAGCGACCGGTTAATTATCCTCAAGAACTGGCTAAGCGCATCAAGAATGCGGAAAACTGAGCCGCGAGAAAAATGAAAGAAGAGGCTCGAGAAAAAGAAAATGTCCGGCTCACCCAGCAAGACTTGGAGAAACGCAGGGCTTTGGGTCTCGATGAGGGCCGCTCAAAGCGAAAACATGACAAGAACAACTCCGGCTCCTCGAAGAAAAAGAGATCTGGCCTGAAGAAGAAGAAGGAGCGCGGCCAAGCCGCTGACCCTGAATGTTCTTCGAATGACGATGATCCTCCTCGTCCTATTGAGGAAGTTGAAGCTGCAGTCAGTGAATATGTCAATATCACTTCAGAAACCATATTGCCAGATTTGACCCAGCCTGCTCCTCCTCCTGTCAAGCCGAAGATTAAACTTCGCAAGACCCCTGCTTCAGTCGTCACGATGAAGCAACATGTTGACACCACCCCTTCACCCGATGCAATAAACTTACAAGATTTGGTTGTGGATGCTCCAGTGCGGACTGCCAAGCCTGGAGAGAAGATTCCAAAACCATCGGTGCCGAAGATTTCTGCACCACCTAAACCTACTGCTGGCAACACTGAACAGATTGCTCCTGAAACAAATGTTTCGAAGAAAAATGCTGCAGAGTTAGCTCCGAAGATGTTGTAGCCATTGGCCTCTATGCCTCCCTCCGCACCTCAGCCCGCCGATAGAAACATCGCAGAAGTGCATACTAAAGGCAATGCAGCTCCTCACAACTATGATCATATCTTCATCATGCAGAAACTGGATCGTTTTGTTGAGAATCCTTTCGATGGAGAAGTTGCGGATCTGCCTGTCCCTTTTGAAGTAATTGAGAAGGCAAGCGTTCTCGTCAATGATCTTCAAGAAGCTGCCGTTGAAATCAATGCTCTCACTGCTGAGCGCGATGAAATTGATGGTCAGATGAAGGCCATAACCTACAAGTTTGTTATCAACGAACTTGAGGTTTCTTATCAGGAGCTCAACAAGACGATCTCCATGCTCCGAAACAGAAGGCTGAGATTTCACTCGAATCTCGACCAAATGGTCCGAAAGATATGCATAGACCATCAAGCCAAGACAACCATATACACTGAGTTGGTCCAAGGGCACATTGATCAAGTAACTAAACAGCTCAAGAAAAAGAAGCGGACGACGAGAAAGAACTCTGAGCCGCCTCCGCCAACAGAAAACACTGATGCACCTATTGTCGATACACAACCTGAGGACGTGGCTCCCGAATCCATTGTACATGAGAAGCCCGTCGATGCAAATCCTGTTGCGGAACCAACTACGGTTGCCGAAGATATTGCTCCACCCCGGCCATCTGATGATGTGCGTATGGCTTCCCCCGTCATGCAAGATTCACCTCCTCCGTCCAAGTCAGTTACTGAAGAAGGCGAAATACATCAGTCCGAGCCCAGTGCTCCACAACAAGAATTACCTGCTACATCAAGTGTTTCGGATCCACTAGTGACCGAACAGACTACTGCTAACCAGATTGAGACTCATGTGTCTCCTTCACCGATGATTATTGAGCAGTCAACTAAGCAACAAGGCGTTGAGCAATCCGCTCAAGCCGAGAAAGAATCCCAGGTTTGTGTGCCTGAAGACAAAGAAGCTAAAGTTCAACAAACTGAAAAAGAAAAGGCCCTAGTGCGAGCGCCTGTTGAGGCCGAACAAGCTCTGAAGGAAAATCAGGAACGGGCCACGCTGCCTCCCACCGAAGAAGTACACATGACTGTTGCAAATACTTCGGCCCCACCAAATGATGAAGTTGGTCCCTCTGAAAGAATTCCTCCTACCCAGTCATAGCCAATTCAGTCTAAACGCAACATTGGCTCTGTGGTCTATGGCGAGGAATTTCTTTCGGTCGAAGAAGTACTACAGTACCCCTATCCCAGAGAGCGCCTACCAATTTTCTCGGATGGTGCTGGTGCCAAAGGACCACTCTTCAACAAAAATGTTCATCGGGAGAAGATGGCATTTTTCAAAACCAGTCCATATGATGGAGCTCGCACTTCTGAATCCAGTCGCTTCTGGACCCGAGAACAAGCTATCTATTACACTCGTGTACTATACAAAAGCCATCGGATATTTCCTCACGAATATCTTGATGTCCCACTGATGAGAAGTATAGAATGCTTTCAGCAAATCCTTCAAGAGCTCGATGATTTTCAACTGACCAAAGTTTTCGAGTTCCAACATCCTTGGAACCGTGAGTGCATTCTTCAGTTCTATGCCACTTTGTACATTTCTGGAAATGAAGATGACAGCACCACATGGGTCATGGAGTGGATGACTGAAGGACGGCGGATTAAATGTTTAGCCGTGGATTTCGTGCATCACTTCAATTTTCCTCGGTTTGAGACCAATGGAAAGGAAATTCGTGTGCATCGAGTCGATGAAGTCACTCCTGAAGAATTTCATTTCACCATGGATCCCAAGAAAGTTGGTGACCACATAGGCTCTCCGCGTCCCGAAAACTTGACCTTCCACAATCAAACTATCTTTCATCTTCTCACATACACCATTTGCCCCTTGGCTGGCACTACTCCAGATGGCACGATCAATGGAGTTCTGCGGAATGCTATTCATGCTATTGCGGGTGGATACATTTTCGCCCTCGAAGATATGTTCCTTCGCATATTATATGATTCCGCTCAGTCCACTCACAGCTTCAAAGTTTTCGCGCCTTGGATTCAAAACGTGATTGATCATTGCATGTGCCCGATTTATCTGGTGAAGGAAAGCCACAAAAGCTTCATTCCACCTGTTCGGGATACCGTGCAAGTTATGCAGGATATTTCTTCGGGCAAGGATACTATTGCAAGTCCCCAAAAGAATACCCGAACATTTGATGGCCCGCAGCTTCCTCGCCGAGAAAGAACCACTAAGGTTCAACCTCCCACTCAGATAGAAATCAGTCTGCGCACGCAACAATTGCTATTAAAGCATATGGTCGAAGATCACCAAGAAAAAGAGCATTTGGCGGCCGAATTGAATTCTCTTCACAATCGTACTCGACTGCTGCATCTGATTGCCGATGAAAATAAGAAGCGTCTATGGAAATTGCTTCGGAAGTTCTTCTCCAAAAAGAAACTCACTCGTGAAGATCTCAAATAGCTATATGATTACATTGATGTTGGGTTCAAGGTTGAAGATCTTCAGCAGCGCAGCACACCACCACTTCCTACTCGTGCTCCATCGACATATTTGCTTCAGCTATCGCTTCAGAAGCTACTCGCCGAATCAGAAGCAACCTCACCAACTATCAAGATTGCCGAAGAGAATCAAGCGCCACCAGTTGAACAAAATGCAGCACCAGATGTACCATCAACCTCTGCTCCACCGCAACCTGTTCCTGTTGAAGAAGTAGAGAGCGAATTAGAAGAGGAAGAAGAAGAGGTTCCCATCACTTCCGAAGAAGAAACAGCCGATATGCCAAGCGGTGCCAGCGAAGACACTTCGGGAAATGCTTCGGATTCTTCTGCTCTGCCTGAGTAACTCATGTTCTTCGGTGCCTTTTTGACACCTATTGACAAAAATGGGGAGAAGACATCGAGTTCTGATAGATTTGCTCATTTTTACTCGCTTTTGGCTAGCTGTGTTTTACCTCGAGTTTACAACACTTGCTCTTCGATTTGATTCTTATCGTGTTGTAAAACTTTCTCGTCAACCTCTGGTCTGTAACATTTAATAACCCCCCTGCTGCATTATATATGCCTCTCGAGAATCTATTTTGCAGGTGGTATTATTTTCAGAAGTCACGATTGGATGCACTATATTATTTATGGGTTATTATCTTTCAGTGCAATCCATTACTCTCAAAGATATGAAATGCCTCTCCTTCAAGCCTATTCTAACACATGCAGGATATTGAACCTCAATCATTTCTATCTATACATACATTTAGGGGGAGCCCATTTTCTCTTCAAGATATTCCACACTAGTTACTTCTCGCACGCCATTCTTTACATATCTATCCTTACTTCGATGTTTATTTGTTTTGTCAACAATCGTCCAAAAAGGGGGAGATTGTTGGTGCAATAATTTCCCTCGTGTTTTGGAGATTGTTGTCAAAAACATTGAGGGACTAATGTCTTTGCTATTGCACACAGAGATTATAGGTCCCTGGAGTAGAGAGGAGTTTGGCACAAACTCCGAAGATAATCACTTGTGCTGTACTGAAGATTATCATCGAAGATTATGCGTGAAGAAGTTGACCCCCAAAAATTGCTGATGTGAAGCAATTGCTTCGGTGCGTGGTCCGAAGGAATTGACTGCTGCCGAGAAGAATGAAGACGGAGAGAAGACGTAGTTTTCTTTCGTAATTTTTTTTCTCTTTCTTGAGTCATAGGACCACCGTACTATTAAGAGGGGTATAGTGTTTGAAACTTATGTTTCTCTGATGCTAAATCGAAACCTATGTGAGTTGAGAGAAATCTCTTTGTGTTCCGAAACAATACTCGCAAGCCAGAGACGCGGTTCTTCTTCGCTGCGAGAGATTTGATTCGGACCGAGGAGTCAGCTTACTTGTTCCTCAAGTAAAGTTGCCGGGTGCGTTCGAAATCCGACCGTTGGCAACGTGTCGGTTGGTCATTGGCTAGTTGTCATGTCCAAAATGGTCTTTTCCCCATCGGGAAGGCCGCGGCTATAAATAGCCACCCACTCCAACGTGAATCGTTGGCTGGCTGCTACGTGTGATTCCGATAAGATTGATTGAGCACCCCCTCTCCGAGTGATTTGAGTTTAAAATCCACCAAGAGAAAAACCCTAGAGCCGGAGAATTAGATAGTGGTTCAGCATCACTAGAATCTAAGTTTAGTACGCTCCACCTTATTATCTTGAGAGCTGCCAACTCTCTAGACGGTTAGGTGTCAAGTTCTTCAGTGACCAAGAGTAATTGTGGTTCACGAAGAAGAAGTCTGTGAAGGTTATGGAGATCACCTCAAGCATCTACCCCGAGTGATCGCCACTAGTTGATGAACTAGTTGTCGAGGAGAATAGGACGAAGAGAGTTTATCTTCTGTGTTAAATCACAAGTCCCTCCAACCAGACGTAGCTCTTTTGCAGAAGAGTGAACTGGTCAAACAAATCCCTTGTCGCCATCGAGCATCACTGGTCACTTCTGAACCCTATTTATCTTCGGTAGTTTATCTTCGGTTAAGTCTCAGCCATGTGATTTATGTTCGGTATCTGCCTCTGTTTTCCTTCGGTAGTTTTCATTCGTAAGACTTGTATCTGTTATGTTTACTTTCCGCTGCTGTGCTCTGAGGGATTTGAAGTTTCTCGAAAGAAAATTGAAATCTCCCATTCACCTCCCCCCCCCTCTGGTAGACATACTTCGTTCCTACACACGCACTACATGGTGAACGTGGAGCCTTATTACAATCACTAAGGAAATCTTTTGCCAGGG
Source organism: Elymus sibiricus (assembly GCA_039707655.1). Taxonomy (NCBI): domain Eukaryota; kingdom Viridiplantae; phylum Streptophyta; class Magnoliopsida; order Poales; family Poaceae; genus Elymus; species Elymus sibiricus. The sequence goes on along the minus strand of CM077666.1, from coordinate 525,375,121 downwards.
TAGAGAGAGTGTGAGCGCCGGGATGTCCAAGGCGACGATGCCACAAGTCCGCGGAGGAGGTGGTAGCGAGGAGAGCGGACGGCCGAGCCGGATTATTGCCAATGAAGGGGTATAGATCTCCGGTGCTAACGGAGATCATGAGAACTTTCCGAGTGCGAAGATCCTTCACAAGAAAACCACACGGGTAAAATTCAATAGAGCATGAGTTATCCTTAGTGAATTTACGAACGGAAATAATGCTTGTAACAACAGTGGGGGAAACGAGAACATCAGTGAGGCGAAAATCGTGGGGTTGGAGGGTAGTAGAGCCGGCGGCCGTGACAGGGAGATGATGCCCATTACCAACAAGAATGCTAGAAGGAACATGCTTTAAAGAAGAACTAGACGAGGTCAGGTTGCCTTGAGTGCCGGTCACGTGCGAGGATGCGCCGCTGTCTAGATACCACTCGGGGGATGGGTTGGTGGGGAAGCCGCCATTGATGTAGGCGGTGTTGAGCATGGCGAGGTGCTCCCATTAGGGCGGCTGTGGTGGATAGTGCTGAGGAGGGGCCGGAGGCGTAGGCTGGTAGATGGGATATGCCTGGGCATGCGATCAGGGGCGAGGGCCGAGAACGCCCGCGGCATTGGGGGGTACCCAGCCCGAGCGCGGGGACGGCAGCGCCGTGCCGTAGGGGGGCGAAATAGCCAGTGAACGGGAAGAACTAGGGCTGGGATCCCTGAGTGCGGCCCCCGGAGTTGGCCCGCCCGCGGCCACGGTCACCACCATCGCCGCTGCGGTCACCGCGTCCCCGGCCTGACTGTGGAGCACCCTGGGTGCGGTCAGGGCCGCGGTCGGAGGAGCGGTCGCCGCGATCACCTTGGCCACGGCCGCCGTTGCCAGAGCTGCTGCCACCCGAGGACCCGCCGCCAGGGAGAGCAAACGCAAAGGCGCTCTCATCGGCGGCACGGTGAGCCATAGATTCCTCGGCCAAGATGACGCGCGAGAGGACCGTGTCAAAAGGCAGTGCAGGTACTTGATCGCCCAGAACGACCCGAATGGTGTCGAGACGTTTGTCGAGGCCGTGGAGGAATTGAGTGGTCAGATCGATCTCGGTGACGGCGTGGTCAATGTCGGCGAGACCGTCGGTGAGGAGCTTTATACGGTGAGCATACTCGGCGACCGAGGGGAGTGAGCCTAGCTCAACTTGTTGGGGGAGTGGATGTACAAGCCCAACACCTGGGTTCGAATCCTCACGGAGGCGAATTTAGGTTCCTATTTATTCTTGAGGACCAGGCTCTCCTGATACTCACGCATTTATTGAGGACTAGGCTAGGCTTGGTTTGTAACCGAGACTAAAAATCCTAATACTCATACTTAAATGGCCGTATGCATCCCTAGTTGGTGCAGAGGCCGGGGAAGTGAAATTCTCCCCCAATTTAAAGCAAAGAGAGCCTTGGCTCAGTGGTTGGGCATGCGGTTGTGCAGCCTAACGACCCGAGTTCAATTCCTAGAATTGACAGGTGATGCACAGGGGTTTTCCCCCATTTATTGAGGATCAAGTTTGGTGTGTGGTGGAACCACTCATTAAAAAATATCTTGATACTCATTTAAAAAATTCTGAGGACCATGTTTATCTTGGTACTCATACTAAAATGGCCGTATGCATCCCTAGTTGGTGCAGAGGCCGGGGAAGTGAAATTCTCCCCCCAATTTAAGGTTAGGGTGAAGAAAACAACATAGTCATCTCACAAAAAAAAGGGCCCCGCGTCGCTCGCTAGGGCGACTCGGGAGCGATCCATCCCCGCCGCAACTAGCGCCTCCCCGTGCCTACCCTCCTCGCCGCCGCCGCCGATCGGCGCTCCGGGCTGCCGACGGTGGCGGCGGGCCTTCTTCCATCCGTTCCTACTTCCTCCAAGATCCCATGATGGCAGGTTTCCTTCACCGTTTGAACCTCGTCGATCCCGTTGCCTGAAGCACTGGATGCGTACAAGCATGATGGATCGGCGGCGTCCCTTGACTCCGCAATGAAGGAGCCCATGCAGGGTAGTGGCGCCACACGGGGCCGCCGGCTGAGATCCATCCGTCCTCTGTTCTCCACTGCTAGATGGCCATGAGGATTGTGCCTATCCGCCTGAATCATATTTGGCGTGGTCGACACTAGTGGTTCATGCAGCCACGCAGACCCCCCATGGTGGGATGGCATATGTCAGATGGGATGGTTTGCGAGGCGGCGGCGCGGGGCTAGTGCGGCGCGGACGAGGCGACGGCCCTCGACGGTCTCCGGCGCGCTGCTGCCAAGACGTGGGCGACGGTGGCGCGGCCATCCTGGGCCCGATCTAGGCCTACAGGTCGCTGCCGCTGCTGCTTCGACCGGTCGCGGCTCACGACCCATCGGTTCGCGGGACCTGCTGGTCTTCTTGCGCCTGGTCTTCTTGCGCCAAGTCGTCAATCTGTTTGTTGTTGGCCTCCCCGTTCTGACCGCGGCCGAGTTCCGGTCTTCCTGTCAGCGATCTCCGACAGTTGACACATGGTGCCACCGGATATCTAGAGCGGAATAGATGCGGTCGTGCACACCCTTATCCTGAGCCAGAGAAGCTTCATTTGGGCGTGGTGCGAAGCTTCATCTTCTTGTCGATGCATGGGACATGTCTTAATATAGATTTTCATGAAACTGACTAAGATGGAGAAAGTCATGGTGGCTGCGGTCAGGGGTTAGTAATGGCGGAGAGGGTACTGGTTGCAATGAAGACTATGCGACACAGGTTCTCCCTGTGTGTCAAGTGTTTGGCGACTTGCAGCAGCAGCCTTGGCAAGCGGGGGTGGCATCACAGGTGGACTGCATTCTTGGTGGTGCTCTTCGAGTACCGAGTCACGATTTTCAGGGTGAAAACCCAAGGTCCGGCCTTCATTGGTTGTACCTGGTAATGGTCTTGCTGAAGGCATTGTTTTGGATTCTGGGACTTTCTCCAGGGTGAAAACCAAAGATCTTCTATCGGGCGACGACAGCGTTTGTGCATTGTTTCCTTCTTGAAGGCGTTGCTTTCGGAGAATCTTTTTTGTAGTCCAGGTGTTGTCTTCGATGGTGGTTAGAGTGTTGTTGTTGCGAGTGGTTCATCATCACGACGGGTCTTGTTTTCTTTTTTTCCCTTTTATTTATTTCTTGGCTGTGTGCATCCCTGATGTTTTTGAACATCTTGTTGATGCAGAGGCTGGGTGTAATTGGTATCTTCGCGATATTAATATATTCCCTTTATCGAAAAAAATACTCGGCGACCGAGAGATCACCCTGCTTGAGGTTGCGGTGTTGCCGATTGAGGATCATGAACCGGGCGGCGCGATTGGCGAGGAAGAAATCCTTGATCTTCTTCCATATGGCGTAGGTGGTGGTGGTGCCGGCGACGTGATCAATGTGGGGATCGGTGAGGGTGGCGTAGATCCAGAGGGCAACATGGGCGTCCAGCTCAAGGTACTGTGTGTCGGCGTTGGGAGGTGGGGGGTGTTCGATGAGATAGGTGATGCCATAGCGGAGGAGCACCATAAGGATGAAGGACTTCCACTTGTGATAATTGTGATCGGCAGGGTTGAGTAAGAATTTGATGTGGTTCGTGATATGGTCATTGAAGATGGGATTGCGAGGGGTGGGCGCCGGCGCCGCCGACGGAGCAGAGGTAAAGAGTGGGGCGAATTGAGAACCAGATGCGGCGGAGGTGCCGTTGAGAAGGGAAGGGTTTGTGCCGAAGATAAACGGTGGCGAGGACGCCGCAGAGGTGGCCGAGGAGGTGGCGGCGGCAGGCGCCGTGGAGGAGAGGGAGCCTGGCGACGTAGCGGAGCTCGTGGCAGCAGAGGAGGAGGAGGAGCCGTGCTTGGCCATGGTGAGGTTCCTGGTGTCTGATACCAAGTTGGAGAGAATAGTTTCTGTCCTTGATCTGATTCTGTTACACAGTACATGATATACCCGAGAGAGAGAGAGAGAGAGGGCGCCCGTAAGAGTAGGCACGCAGGCCAAGGGCGATGAGATCCTGAATAATAGGATCGGGCTACGGTAATACAAGTACAGGTACAATTACAACAGACGTGACAATGTACATGTTCTAACAGTATGTTGGCCTGTCGTTTTACTTTTCTTTTTTGCTTGATTAAAATTTACTTGTCGTCTTCCTCGCATGTACGTTCCGTTGACATAAAATTTGATGTGCGTTCAAGTGTTCTACTACAGTTTTATTACGCCGAATCAGCAGCTTTGATATCAACAAATAGTAGCTCCAGAGCGTGGCCTCGGCTCCCCCGTTGCTGCAGTCTGATCCGTTCTCCCAGCACGCACCAGGCGCGGCGGCGGCTCGTGGAACTGCACCACCGCGAGGTCCGTGCCCAAGTTTGTTTACCTGAACACCCTCAACTCGAACAAGTCGCTGCCCAGTGCAGCCGGAACCTCAAACGTTCCGTCGGCAGAATGTTTGGCGTTTTTTTTCCTTGAGAAGGCTAGGGGGGCTAACTATTCAAAAACAATCTTAAATAGTGCACATCTTCGGGGGGAGCTAACTTTATATCGTAGAATTCAAAATCTTCAATTCTATATTCTTCAATGAAGCTTGAATTGTGTTGTCACCAATCACAAAAAAGGGGGAGATTGTAAGTGCATCTAGTGCCCCCTGCTGGGTTTTGATGATTCATGATAGACGATTAATGGACTAATATGTTTACTGAGTGTACACAGATGAAATAGTCCCTGAAGAATTGGTTTAACCGAAGGATGTCGGCCCACAAAAATGTTGAGGAAACATTGAAGATTTCGGTCAGTCGATTGAAGAACCAGAAGACGTAGTGTAGAATTTATTTTCAGGTTCTTCTGTTTCTTCATTTGAGTCATAGGGCAAATCGTACTATTAACAGGGGTTGGATATCGAAGCAAGAAGGTGAATCTTGTGTGATGCTCAGTCAAAACCCATTTTTAAACACAGAAGCCTTTGAAATCTCCTTCCAGATGAATCTGCTAGCTTCAGTGACTAGCTGAATACGACTGAAGAATCAGCATGGCTGAGGACTCAGGAGCGTAGTTCTTCGGTGTCACTGGGATTAGCTTCTTCGTTGAGGAGTTAGGGAACTCGGTTTTTGGAGTTGCCCTAGGTTCTTCAGAGAACCGTTGCCCGCGCCACCAGCTTGAAATGCAACTGTTGGGTTTCTTTAGTGGCCAGCAAGTTGGTCGGCAACGGCTAGTTTCTAGCGACTGGCTATAAATAGCCCCCGACCCCCGCCTATTTCGGGCGGTTGCTCAATCGTTTTTTTCTACTAAGTGCGCAGCGAGCTTCCCCATTCCTTTGCATTCGTGAGCAATCCTAAGAGAGGAAAATCACCTGAGCGAGACAGTGAGTTGTGATTGAGCATCACTGAAGAACACAGTCGTGCCTAGCCATCCAGCTTGTTACTCTTGAGGAATTGGCATCCTCTAGATGGTTAGGCATCGTTTTGTGAGCATCCAACGTGTGGATTCGCCGAATAACAAGTTTGTACCGGTCCGGAGATCACCACAAGATCTACCACGGGTGTTGGGCGAGTTCTAAGGAACTTAGCTCAAGGAGAACAAGGTGAGGTCTGGTGTGACCTCAGAGCAGTGTGCTCAGCCTCTCCAACCTAGACGTATAGTTGTTGCCAACAACTTGAACTTAGGTAAACAAATCCCATGTCTTCATCAGCTTTACGATTCTGATTCCTCACTCTTTACATTTCTGCATCTGTACTGTTCTGAGGAATTACGTTCTACACTGTCTGTGACTTAGCCATATTTCTGCTCTGTTTACGCTCTGTGCCAAGTCTTTGCTCTAGTTCTTCACTTATTGTATCTGCTGCTAAGTTAGTTCGCATCAGTGTCATCATGTATGCCTTTATGTATTGACACATTTGTTTTCATCTCTATCAAGAACTGCTACTGTTTCTTCAGTATATCTGCCATGTCTCTGTTCTAGTTCCTCAATTCCGCTGAAGACTCTGTTTTTTACGTAGAATTTTTAGACCCCCCCCCGCCCCCCCTAGTCGAGAATTTGGCATCAACCATAGGCTTTGATAGTGGTTATGCAATTAGCAGTACTGGTAGGAGTGGGGGTTTAGGCAGTTTCTGGAATGATTAAATAAAGCTAGAAGTTTTTGGTTTCTCATAGTACCACCTTGATGCTATTGTTCTGAATTAGTATCACGTCCTTGGAGACTAGCGTGTGTCTACGGAGAGGCACAGACGCATGAAGGGACATGTTGCGTAATATTTCAGCAGGAAGCAATCTTCCTTGGCTAATGTTTGGGCGACTTTAATGAAGTTTTGCAGCTTTCAGAGCATGTTGGAGTTGGCTTTCGTAACCAAACTCAAGTTGATGGCTTTCGTGATGCCACAGATGTGTGTGGGCTCAGTGATCTCGACTTCGTCCGCCAGTCTTGGAATATGAAAAGAAGGTTGCGGGAGGGACGTACACGCGGGTCCGGCTGGACCGCGCCTTGGCAACGATGGAGTGGAACAATGGCTTTCTGGCCGCGACGCTGTATCATCAGACCGTTGCTTCCTTTGATCCCTGTCCGATCTTTCTCAAGCCCATAGACATGCTGGCTAACAGGAGACGGGGCTCCTACCATCCTTTCAGATACGAACTTATGTGGGAAACACACAGTAGCTTTGGCGAACTGGTGCAATCATTATGGCAGGCAGATACTTCGAGATCTGCAGTGGACAGGGTTAGGCAGAAATTAGCCTCTATGTCATCCGACTTGGGAAACTGGAACACAGATACTTTTGGAAGTGTTCGAAAGGAGATTAAGCTACATAACGAGAGCTGGAGGTGCTCCGAGGCCTACCAGGTCGTGTGGGACCTACTCATGGCGAGAGTAAGATCAACGACCGGTTGGTGGAGTTGTATCATCGGGAAGAGGTCATGTGGCGACAACGCTCACGCATTGAATAGCTCACGGCGGGTGACTGAAACACTCGCTTTATTCACCAGCGTGCTAGTTTGCACAGAAGAAAGAACAGAATCAAGGCGCTGACTAGGTCGGATGGGCAAATTACAGACGATGCTATTGAGATGGAGACCTTGGCGACTGACTTTTATAGACAGCTATACACCTCGGAGGGGGTAGTGGGCATGGGACAGGTGCTCGATACAGTCCCATGCAATGCAAGGTAACTCCGGCCATGAATAACTCGCTTACTGCTCCATATACATCGGACAAGGTGAAACGTGCCCTCTTTCAAATGTTCCCAACCAAAGCCCCGGGACCGAACGGCTTCCTATCCCACTTTTTTCAGCGTCACTCGGATGTTTGCGGAGAGGATGTGACGAAGGCGGTGCTTCATATAGTGCAAGGTTTGTAAAGTGCTGAGAGCATAAACAGTATCTTGGTATTGAGTCCTAAGGTACCAAACCCCACCCTTCTCTATCAATTTCGCCCAATCAGTTTGTGCAACATGTTCTATAAAATAGCTTGCAAAGTGGTGGCAAACCATTTGAAACTTATCTTGCCTGACATTATCTCGGAGGAGCAATCTGCCTTTGTCCCGGGGCGTCTCATCACGGACAACATAATTTCAACATACGAATGTTTGCATTTCATGAAACAGAACAAATCTAAGAAGCATAGGCATTGTGCACTAAAGTTGGATATGATGAAGGCAGATGACATGGTTGAATGGGCATATTTCCAGGCTATTATGATTAAACTAGGTTTTGATCAACATTGGGTCTCCCCTGTTGTAACATCCCAGAGTAATACCCTACTTAAATTTTGCCAGCATAACATCATGCATTAAGCTCAATTACACCTCTAAAACATCAATCACACAAAACCCTAATTTAATTTTGACATATTATTTATTATGTATTATCTACACCATTTTCCCTTTTGATGTTTTAGCATGAGATAGACTCCCAAACTTAGCCCATGGTCTTCTTACAATATTTAGGAGCCCCACAAATTATTTCACCATTTTACCACAAGCCTACCACATAGTCATAGTTCAAACCCAATTTGAATTCAAATAAAAAAAACCATAAAATATTTTCCAAACACCCTGATTATTTTTGTGGAGCTTTGGAATAATTCAGAGATACCACATTTAAAATTTCAAATTATTTGGAGTTCATTTGAACCTCCAAATATTTTCTAACCTAGCCCCTTCTATTTTCTGTAAAAGAAAAATGGAAAAATAAAACAGAGAGAGAGGCACTAGCACTGTGCAGCCCACACAGCCCAATAGGCCCAGCACACGTCGTCTTCCACCTTTAAACGTCAGCCACTGTACGAACCTTCCCATCGCCTGCCACATCTCCTGTTGATGTGATGGACGGCCACCCGAGCTTCCCCCGGGATATATAAGGTGTCCTAGGGGTACCCCTAGGGTTCCTCTCTCCGCCCCCCACCTTAGAAGCACCGTCCCCTTCCTCCTCGTGCCGCCGTCGCCATGCAAGGTAGGTGAACCAGAGAGCTCTGCAGCGGCCACCGTGTGTCGTCTGCGTGGCCGGAGGCCACCACAGCCTGCGCCGTCGTGTCCGAGAGGACCGCCGTCGTCGACTACGTCCGTTCGGCCGCCTATCCCGCCCTAGGTCGCCTCGACTACATCGCCATCGAGTCGTCTTCTTCCTCTCTGGTTCACCGCCGTCCGTCGTTGCTCCCGTCACCACCGTAGCCTCCTGGCCTTCCCCGAGTTCACCTATGACCTCCCCGCGGTGAGCCTCACCTTCCCCACCTTTCTCTCCTTCGAATCACGCCCCATGGACGTCGCGCCAGTCGAGCCCGTGCTCGGCAGCCACCATGGCCGCCGCGAGCTCGCTGGTGGGCTCAGCCGGCCACGAGCGCCCATGCACACGCCCTTCGGCCACGGCCCAGCAACACACCTGCGCCCCAGGCGCCACAAGCCTGCACCCCCGCGACACACACACACCACACGCACGTCGCCCGACGCTCGCCGGCAGTTTCGCGTAGTCGCGCCTATGCAAGGTCCAACCAAAGGCCACACCTTTGTTGATGTTAGCCGCACCACTGCCCTTTGACGTGCATCTCAGATAGCCGAAGTGGCTAGGCGCGTCGGTTTCCAGTGGTTCGACTGGGGATCGAACCCTAGAAGCTCCCTTTTTCCCTTCCTTTTCGTTTTGTTTGGTGTACGCGTTAGATAGCTATCGCGCGGCCAGGCGCTGGTTAGCTGGCTCGCGGCCTGCACTATGTGCTAGGCCGGTCCATTTAGCTAAGGAATTCCTTTTCATTTATTCTTTTTGCAGAAATTTTTACAAGCTTTAGCAAATCATATTAAATTCATTTGAATCGGAATATTGCAAATGGTAGGTCTTTCCTGATCAGAAAAATGTGAGGATTCCAAATCTTTCCTTAGTTTTCACTTAAATTCATAAAATGCATTTAAATAAAATTTCCGTGCATTTAAATAAAATGCATTAATTCATTTTAAACTTGCATAATTCATAAGTAATTCATTTTAAGTCAAAAAATATAAACTTTATATCCATTTTGATCAGAATAATGCATAGATCATTAATATGTCATTTTCATGCATGTTCAACCTCATTAACTTGTTGTTAGGTTTATCTTAATTAAAACCCTAATTTGCATATGGAGTTTTAGTTGAATTATTTACAAATGATAATTCCAACTCTATTTAATTTGAGTAGTTTAGTAATAGATGCCATGTCATGCATCATTTTGCTTATGCATTGCATTAAATTCTTATGCTTGTTTATTTATTCTTTTGCCGGATTTTCTTCTTCTCGGTAGAACCTGTTGCCCACGCTGATTACGAGACTGCTTACGACACTGATCCCGAGGATATTGCCCAGTACCAGGCTACTGAGCCGACAGGAAGGCAAACCCCCTTGATCATTTTGATCCCATGCTTTCTCCCCTATTGCTTGCATTAGTTAACGATGCTGTAGAGAGTTCCTCGATACCTATTCTGAATGCATAGCCTGATTTTGTCACCAAGATATGCTTTTATCCATGTTCCCAGCATGCCTTGTATTTGGTTGTATTGATGCCATGTTTAGCCCTGCTTAACTTGCTGTAGTATGCCTTGCTTAGCTTTTATGCTTAAGTTATGCCATGTTTACCTGATGTCACTTTGGGATATCACACATGTTAACCTGACTCTGATACATTGGTGTTATGGTATGCTTCTGGAGATAATTATATGCGATAAGCAATAAAGGCAACGGTGGAAGGCCATGCTTAGAGCATCAGTGGTTTGTTCCACTCGAGCCGCACTAGGACCCAAGTTCTTGTTATCTTGATCGAAGACTGAGCGTGCCAACCTCTCGTTGGGGGGAGATGGGCCCCTCTCATGACCTACCACCTAAGACCTCAGACCTGTCCAGGGGTCACTTTAGTTTGGGCTTTCCATTTGGCATACACATAGCTGCATGATTCATGTCTTCAACGGTAAGTATGAGATGTTGTTACTTTTGCCATTGGGGGCGGTTATCCCCTGATGGTTGCATGCATATAGGAATGTGGCTGGGCCAAATGGTTATCCTGGTCAGGGCTCTAGCCATCTTGGAACCTGCGCACAATGGTTGGGTCCGACTCGGAGCTTCATCCAGAATCACGATTTGGGTACAACCTAGTTGGGTGGCTCCTTGGACTTGTTTCCAGTGTAAGGGAAGTGTTGAGGGTTATCTCACTCTGCCAGCACACCCCGTGTGTGCCATTGATCGGCATTAAGAGCGATAGTCACATTACGGTTTAATAGTGGTACACCCCTGTCGGGTTTAATCTATTCGAATAGCCGTGTCCGCGGTTATGGATGACTTGGAGATGGAGTACTTGATCATAGCACAACTTCAACTAATGGATAACTAAAACTTGCCAACTGCGTGAGTGCCTTGGGGATTTTTCTTCGTGGGAGATGCAAAGGGGAATGCAAGGTTGTGCTATGTTTGCGGTTAGGTTAGGTGGATAGAGTAGATGGCTTCTACGTGCTCTCTTACCTAAGTTACGCTCTCTTACCTTATCTCTAATAGACGCAAGTTGTAGCATGTCTCTATAGAATGCTTACTGTCGGAGTTGAATCTGGCGGATCTTGGGTAGGGGATCCCGAGCTGGTGATCTTAGCTAGATGGTAACAGGACAAAGGGGGACACCGTGTTTTACCCAGGTTCAGGCCCTCTCGAAGAGGTAAAACCCTACGTCCTGCTTCGATTATATTGATTGTGATGGAGTACAAAGTACAGGATGATCTACCTCGAGATCGTATGTGTCTAAATCTTACCCTACGGTCTAAAACCCTTCGACTTATATAGATGCCGGGGGTACCTAGGGTTACATGTAGGTCGGTTACATTAAGAGATAAACATGCCGAAGATTTAAATGTGTCTTGGAGTATGCGCCAAGCCTTCAGAAGAATCCATCTTGACTACGCCGAGGGGCATGGTAAGTGCGGCCCACTTATTGGTCATCTGGGGATCTTCGGCCCAGCCCATGAACGGAGGGCCGACGTGATTGGTACCCCCTAGTCAAGGACACCATCAGTAGCCCCTGAACTGGTCTTCAAGCCGAGGACATTGATCAACTCCTCAGAGTGGCTTCATCTTCGGTCATCGGCATCGCAGGCGAGTTCAACACACATCTCTTGGCCTTCTTCAATTGTAACCATGTTTCAGTATGAGGAGGGATATACCTTGAGCATCCGAGGAGTTCCTTTGAGCCCTCTTCAAAGTGTTTTCATATTCATTGGATCCGAAGACCCCGCCCAAGACCAGGTAGCTTAATAGCAAAGTCTCCTGCTGCTGGCGTGGGTGAGTCGATTGGGCCGAGTTCTGACAACTTTGACAAAACACCGAACCGTCACCAAGTACTATAGAACCGAAAAGTCCGATCAGTAATTACTATGCCGGGTTTTAGCGCAGCCCGAGGCCGCTGCCATTGGAACGTCCTGTCAATAAAGGATCGTGCTCCGGATTTTTAGTGGCATTACTAACAAAATTCATTGACTTACGCGCATGCATAATGCGCGTCGCACTGGGAACCGGCAAAATTACCGCACTGTATTGCGCCCCTTCGTATTTTTTTCTGTCTTATAAAGGGGTGTGGATGAATCTAATTCATTTCACGCCCTCCCCATTGCCTCCAGCGCCCAAATCCTCCAAACTGAAGTGCCTAGAGAAGAGACCAAAACCTCAACCTTCGCCCTCTTTTCCCACCTCCTCTCCGTCCTAGGAAAATGGCCGGCAAGGGAAAGGGCGCCACCGCGAAGGCAGCCGAGGAGAAGGCGGCCAGCAAGAGAGGCCTGTGGATGGGCTCCACCGTCACCGCCGGCAATATCGCCGAGCTGCAGGCGAGTGGCTACCTCCCTTCGCCGGACGAGGTCAAGTGCCGCTCGCCCCTTGTCGAGGACGAGATCTGCTCCTCCTCCCGAGTTCCAGAACCTTGGGCGGGCGAGCGCGTTTTGTTCATATCCCACCTCATCCGAGGTTTGGGTTTTCCTGTCCACCCCTTTCTCCAAAGCCTCCTGTATTTCTACGGGATTCAGTTTCACCACTTGGTCCCCAACTCCATTCTCCATATCGCCTCGTATATTGTCTTTTGCGAGGCCTTCCTCTGTATTGAGCCACAATTCGGACTCTGGCTTAAATTGTTCTGTGTCAAACCACAGACTAACAATGGCCAGATCACAGAGTGCGGAGGAGCCATGATCAGCAAGCTCAACAGCGTTACATGGCTGCCGGGTAAGTTCATCGAGACAGTGAAACAATGGCAAGAGGAGTGGTTCTACATGGCCGACATGCCATCAAGGGACCAAGAGGGAGTCCCTGCCTTCTCTGCAGCGCCCTTGAAGAGGCTGCACTCCTGGACCGCCAAAGCCCTCGACTTGGGCAACCAGGAGGAAGTCCGAGCACTTTAGGACCAAGTGAAGGCCCTTATCGGCAATGGTGTCACCCTGGTGGACGTGGTCCACGTCATGCTTCATCGCAGGGTCCAGCCCCTCCAGGCCCTAACATCCCCTCTTTGGAGGCACAAGCCGAACAGTGAGGCTTCGGTTATCCAAAGTTTCTTCAAGGGGAGGGACCTCGGAGGGATGTTGAACATCCTCTTCAAGCCCTCGGCGAAGGAGAATACCTTCCGGACCAAGGGGGACGACATCGGCTACTGCCGAGCACGTCCGGCGGCCGAGGTATGTTATACTTTTTAATTTGTGGTTTCTGTTTCATTCTTTAACCGAATGGCTAAGTTTTTCTGTCTTCATCACAGAACTGGCGTATATTTTCCCGATCGGTCAAATCATCGGCGCCCCGACACGGGGTACCCGCGAGCGCCGAGCTAGAGAAGCTGCTCACCGAGGACCCATATGTGGTCACGGTTAAGCTGAAGAAGGCCATGGGGCCGAAGAACACCAGGGCAAAGGGCCCGGTCATTCGGGAGAGCGCTCCCGAACAGCAAGCGTCGGACTCAGACTCCAGCTCCGAGCAGCAGGAGGACTCCAGCGAGGCTCCTCTTCCCTAGGTGGGAAGAGAGAGCGAGCGATGTCGGAGGGCGGCGAGGTATTGGCCTCTCCCCAGGTTCCCAAGCGCCCGAGGAGGGCCAAGGCTCCGGCGGTGAGTCAATCCTCGTCACCTACCGAGCACACCGTCGGCTCGGACTCCTTCAAGGAGTCCCAGTCGGGCCACCGTCCTCGTCGCAAACTCCCTGCTGCCTATAGGTAAGTTTTTGACAAGCTTTCCTGTTTTAATAATGTAAGTCATTAATCCTTACTTCTTTATTATTTTTCCTTTTATAGAGAGCAATGCGACTCGCTAGACGAGGACTACTTGGGCGTGCCAGCGAGCTCCCTAGCAAGGGGCTCGTCGGAGACGGAGGTTGACCCCTCCTATGCCCAAGCCGAGGCAGGGGAGGCCTTGTGATGACACACAAGTATAGGGGATCAATCGCAGTCCTTTTGATAAGTAAGAGTGTCGAACCCAACGAGGAGTAGAAGGAATCGGCAAGCGGTTTTCAGCAAGGTATTCTCTGCAAGTGTTGTAGAGTAGTTTTGACAGATAATTTGATAGCAACATAATTCGTAACAAATAGCAAGTAACAAAAGTAGCAAGGTGCAGCAAGTGGCCCTATCCTTAATATTGCTAAGGACAAGCCGGTGAAACTTCTTATAGTGCTCAAAACGGTACTGAGGACACACGGGAATTTCACCAAGTTACTTTCACCACGATTCATCGACTTACGTTCATTGTCTTGATAATTTATTATGTGGGTGGACCAGAGCTAAGGTGATGTTCTTACTTGAACAAACACCTACTTATGATTATACCCTCCATGCAAGCTTCCGTAACTACAAGAGCAGTAATTAAGATAAATCTAACCATAGCATTAAACATATGGATCCAAAACAGCCCCTCGCGGAACAATTCATAAACTGGGGTTTAGGCTTCAGTCACTCCCGCAACCCAGCATCTACAAACTAATTCCACGATGCCTTCCCCTAGGCCCAAACATGGTGAAGTGTTATGTAGTTGACGTTCACATAACACCACTAGAGGAAGAACAACACAACATATCATCAAAACATTGAACGGTGATCAACTTCACATGATTACTAGTAACGAGACTTCTCCCATGTCCTCAAGAACAAATAGAACTACTCACAACTCATATTATTAAACATGTCCAGTAGGTATAAATATGATGTCAACAATCTGGACATAAAGTATCTTCCACCAAGTAAACCAACTAGCATCAACTACGAAGAGTAATCAACAGTACTAGCACCCCCAGGTACCAATCTGAGGTTTGATACAAAGATTGAGCACAAGAGATGGACTAGGGTTTGGAGATGAGATGGTGCTGATGAAGAAGAAGCCTCCCACGATGAGAGGAACGTTGGTGATGACGATGGCTTCGATTTCCCCCACCCGGGGGAAGTATCCCCGGCGGAATTGTTCCGCCGGAGAGCAAAAGTGCTCCTTCTCTGGTTCCGCCTCGAGACGGCAGCGGCTGGTCCCGAAAGTCTTCTCTTATTTATTTTTCTACGGTAAATGGCTTCATATAGGGGAAGATGGTCAGCAGTGGGCCTCTGTGGGCCCCACAAGCCACCATGGCCCACCCAGGGGGGTGGGCTCGCCCCCCTGGCTTGTGGGCCCACTGAGGCACTTCTTCGGTACTTCTTTCTTCCAGTATTTTTTATATATTCCAAAATAAATCTCCGTAAAATTTCAGGTCATTTGGAGCTCCGGAGAATTGCTATCTCTGCTGTAGCTTTTTCAGGTCAGAATTCCAGCTGCCGGTAATCTCCCTCCTTTGATGTATCTTGCATTTTAAGAGAGAGAAGGCATTAGATTTGCATCATAAAGTGAAATATAGCTTCAAAACAATATAAATAACAATAGAAAATCATGATGCAAAATGGACGTATCAGCTCCCCCAAGCTTAGACTCCGCTTGTCCTCAAGCGAATACCGAACTCAGTAAACATGACCACAGGTTTAAAGAGAGAGGTGTCGATAAAAGAAAATACAGACAGGGAAGCATCATGTTTATAAACATCATTATGACAGCAATTATCATTCAGAAAACTTCTCATGATCAAGTAGTAATCTATCCACAAGTTAAGGTACAAATAATAAACTCTCTTGAAACCTAACAAACTATGTTCTCGGTCCTTCAAGAAATTACAATTCATCATACTTTCCGGAAGAGTCTATGTAAGAGCTTTTGATTTAGCAAATTTCACATGCTCAACTATCATATAATCTTCTAATGATTGCTGGTACTCAAAGCATATTTTTAGAGCAAATTGTCTCCATCAGACACAGAGGAAGATGGGGGTTTAATGTTTCACCTCCCAACTCATTTACCACAGGGATAATTGTCAACAATAATAACTCATGATCATATATATTCAACAGGATATATGTGCCTGGATCTTTCCCCACCACATGTTGCTTGCCAAGTGGAGAATAAGGTTGGAATAAAGAGAATATTTTGACTCTTGCATAGAAGTAAAACTTGAAGAATAAAAGATAGGCCCTTCGCAGAGGGAGCAGAGGTTGTCATGCGCTTTTGAGTTGAATGTCTGAGTTTTTAATGAAAAGTAACATCACTTTAATATTGCCCCTTGTGAGAGTGGCCTTTATTGAGCAGTCTGTCGCTTTTATTACTCCACCACCACAGGTTCGTACAAAGCTTATTTCCCTTCCAATAAAAGATCGTACATATTTAAAGGCAATTTTTACTGCTTGCACCGATGACAACTTACTTGAAGGATCTTGTTCAATCCATAGGTAGATATGGTTGACTCTCATGGCAAGAAACTGGGTTTAAGGGTATTTGGATGCACAAGTAGTATCTCTACTTGGTACAGAAATTTTGGCTAGCAAAGATTATAAACAAGCACCACATGTTGGAGGATCCATGAAATAAAACTTCTATGCAAATATACATAAACATGGTTCATTACGTTGTCTTCGTTGTCCAACATCAACTATTTGATCAAGTTTGGAAATAATTAATGAGGGTTCACAATCATAAAAGGTGTCCAAGATATTATATTTGCATGTGAAATCTCTCTTCCATGATTATTCTTTCATGAATTGTTTGAATGACCAATGCTATGTTTGTTGACTTCCAATAGATTTTATTCCCTACATCCCTTTGTGAAGTCATTACTTCCCATGGGATAAGCATATGAAATTTATTTTGCAACGATTAAAAGCAAGGAAATGAAAAATAAAAGATACTTAAACTAAACTTTATTATAGAAACTCTCACGCACGGTTACATTGATATCACGGGGATGAAACAAGCACTCAAAAACTACTAATATTTTTTCTAAATCACGGAATAACTAAGGATCGAACTAAGATAGGCAATAAGAATAAAAAGGGTGGTGATGGTACGATACCGGGGCACCTCCCCCAAGTTTGGAACAAGCCAAGGGTCGTGCCCATACCCGAATACTCAAGTTTCCTTCTTTGGTGATGATGGTGATGAAGTGGCAGGCTTGTCATCTTTCTTGGAGCTCATCAAGAGCTCTTTTAAACCTTGAACCTCACGAAGCAAGTGTTGGATCATGGTGGCATTGTTCATCACTTCAATCATTATATCCTTGTTTTCAGGCCACCACGAACTTTTTCCTGCATCACTTTCACTTGGACGAGAAATATCCCAATTGGAGGGTATATGCATACGAGAAGTGTTCTCAACACCATAATTGTGAATCAAATTATGAAAAGTCTTTCCATGTAACTTGCCTGAGGGCCTCTTTGGAATAGAGCCCTCTAATACCTTATGACCTGTGTGAATTCTCGTTGTCTTCAAAGACATGCATGGATTTGGGGTAGCGGAGATGCTGGCCAGAACCCCTTGCTCAGACTCTGGTGCCTCGACCTCCAAGGAGTCCCCTGATCCTTCCTCCATGGTAACTTCTCCCTGCAAATCCCTCTCAAGCTCTATCTTCAACAGCCAAGCATCGTCACCCACGTGTTGGAAGAAGAAGAGGACATGATGATCTAAAACCCAAAATCCTAACAGAAAACAGCTCGAAACAAAAACAAGATGAAAACTTGCGATACGGAGGTCAAAAAATCATGAGATATATATATAATGAATTTTTATCTTGCAGGACAAGTATTCGAGAAGAAAACGGAGTCGGGAAAGTGCACGTGGCCCCCACAAGCTAGGGTGGCGCGCCTAGGGGGGTAGGGCGCGCCCCCTGCCTTATGGAGCCCGCAGGCACTTCCTCGGCTGCTTTTTATTTTCCTAATTTTTTATTTATTCCAGAACAGACAAAAAATATTTTTATGGAATTTTTGGGGTCGGTTTACTTACTGTATCACATGCCTATTCCTTTTTCAGGATTCTGGAGTGTTCCGGAAGATCTCTTCTATGTACTCTTCTGGTGTAATTACTTGAATAACGTCTGAATCAATGTTAATGTGGTTACCTGCAATATAATGTTTAAATCTTTGCCCATTAACCATATTCGGTTTGTTTCCTTTGGCGTTATTAATCTTGATGGCTCCGAAACGGTAAACTTCTTCGATGACATATGGTCCTTCCCACTTGGAGAGAAGTTTGCCTGCAAATTGTCTAAAACGAGACTTGTACAAAAGAACTTTGTCACCAATATTAAATTCTCGTTTTTGAATTCTCTTATCATGCCATCTTTTAATTTTTTTCTTTGAACAATTGATCATTTTCATAAAATTCCGTTCTCCACTCATCTAGAGAACTTATATCAAATAACCTCTTTTCACCAGCAAGTTTGAAATCATAATTAGGTTCTTTAACTGCCCAATAAGCTTTATGTTCTAACTCAAGAGGTAAATGACATGCTTTTCCATAAACCATTTTATAGGGGGGCATACCCATAGGATTTTTATAAGCAATTCTATATGCCCAGAGTGCATCATCCAGTTTCTTAAACCAATTCTTTCTGGATTTATTAACAGTCTTTTACAAGATTAATTTTATTTCTCTATTACTCAACTCTACTTGCCCACTAGACTGAGGATGATAAGGTGATGCTACTCTATGGTTTACATCATATTTAGCTAAAACTTTCCTGAAAGTACCATGAATGAAATGTGAACCACCATCAGTCATTAAATATCTAGGGACTCCAAACCTCGGGAAGATAACCTCTTTAAGCATTTTAATAGAAGTTTGGTGGTCAGCACTTTTAGTTGGAATAGCTTCTACCCATTTAGTGACATAATCAACAACAACTAATATATGAGTGTACCCATGCGAGGAAGGAAAAGGTCCCATATAATCAAAACCCCAAACATCAAATGGTTCAATAACAAGTGAAAAATTCATAGGCATTTCCTGACGTCTACTAATGTTTCCAAGTCTTTCACATTCATCACAAGAAAGGACAAACTTACGTGCATCTTTGAAGAGAGTAGGCCAATAAAACCCAGATCGTAATACCTTAGGAGTTGTACGGTCTCCAGCATGGTGTCCTCCGTATTCATCGGAGTGGCACTTCCACAAGATTTGTTCCTGTTCATACTCAGGTATACATCGCCTAATCATACCATCTACTCCTTCTTTATACAAATGTGGGTCATCCCAAAAGTAATGTCTCAAGTCAAACAAGATTTTTTTCTTTTGTTGATAGGTGAAACTAGGTGGTATATATTTAGCAACAATGTAATTAGCATAATCAGCATACCAAGGATTATCACGAGAGGAAGTATTAATAACAGCTAATTGCTCATCAGGAAAACTATCATTGATAGGTACTAGGTCATCAAGAATATTTTCCATCCTAGACAAATTATCTGCTACAGGATTATCAGCTCCCTTTCTATCAACAATATGCAAATCAAACTCATGTAGCAAAAGCACCCATCTAATTAGTCTAGGCTTAGCATATTTCTTGTCCATAAGATACTTAATAGCAGCATGATCAGTGTGAATAGTAACTTTAGAATCAACAATATAAGGCCTGAACTTATCACAAGCAAATACAACTGCTAGAAATTCTTTCTCAGTAGTAGCATAATTTATCTGAGCATTGTCTAAGGTCTTATTAGCATAATGAATAACATTCAATTTCTTATCAGCCCTTTGACCAAGAACAGCACCTATAGCATAATCACTAGCATCACACATAATTTCAAAGGGTAAATTCCAATCAAGTGGTTGAACAATAGGAGCAGTGATCAAAGCTTTCTTAAGTATTTCAAAGGCCTCTACACAATCATCATCAAAAACAAATGGAACATCTTTTTGCAAGAGAATAGTAAGAGGCCTAGAAATTTTGGAAAAGTCCTTAATGAACCTTCTATAAAAACCAGCATGACCATGAAAACTCCTTATACCTTTGATATTTTTAGGACATGGCATTTTCTCAATGGCATCAATTTTAGCTTTATCTACCTCAATGCCTCTTTCAGAAATCTTATGACCGAGGAATATACCTTCATTCACCATGAAGTGGCACTTCTCCCAGTTCAAGACAAGACTAGTTTCCTCGCATCTTTGCAAAACTTTGTCAAGATTGCTCAAACAGTCATCAAAAGAAGTTCCGTAGACGGAAAAATCATCCATGAAGACTTCAACAATTTTTTCACAGAAATCAGAAAATATGGCAGTCATGCATCTTTGAAAGGTAGCAGGTGCATTGCATAAACCAAACGTCATTCTTCTATAAGCAAAAGTTCCAAAAGGGCAAGTAAAAGTAGTTTTCTCCTGGTCTCCAGGGGAAACAGGTATTGGAGAAAAACCACAATATCCATCTAAGAAACAGAAATGTGTATGCTTAGATAATCTTTCTAACATTTGGTCGATAAAAGGCAAAGGATAATGATCTTTTCTAGTAGCCTTGTTTAGTTTTCTAAAATCAATAACCATCCTATAACCAGTTACAACTCTTTGTGGGATAAGTTCATTTTTATCATTAGGAACAACAGTAATACCTCCTTTCTTGGGGACACAATGAACAGGACTTACCCATCTACTATCAGCTATAGGATAAATTATACCTGCCTCGAGGAGCTTCAATATCTCATTTCTTACCACTTCCTTCATTTTCGGGTTCAAGCGGCGCTGATGATCAACAACAGGTTTAGCGTCTGGCTCCATATTAATTTTGTGCACACACATGGTTGGACTAATGCCCTTAAGATCATCGAGAGTATATCCAATTGCAGCACGATGTTTCCTTAGAGTTTTCAATAATCTCTTTTCTTCGTGCGCTGAAAGGTTAGCATTGATAATAACAGGATATATCTTCTTTTCATCAAGATAAGCATATTTCAGTGTATCAGGGAGTTTCTTAAATTCAAACACAGGATCACCCTTAGCGGGTGGAGGATCTCCCAAAATCTCAACAGGCAAATTATGTTTAAGAATAGGTTCTTGCCTAAAGAATATTTCATCTATTTCATTTCTTTTATTCATATGCATATCATTTTCATGATCTAACAAATATTGCTCTAAAGGATCAGTAGGAGGCACAGCAACAGAAGCAAGACCAATAATAACATCTTCATTAGGCAAATCTTTATCATGATGTTGTTTGGAGAACTTAGAAAAATTAAACTCATGAGATTCATCTCCAAACTTAACTTTAACTTTTTCTTTAGCACATTCAATTTCAGCATTAACAGTATTTAAGAAGGGTCTACCAAATATAATGGGACAAAAATTATCTTGTTCAGATCCAAGTACTAAGAAATCAGTAGGATATTTGATCTTACCACACAAGACTTCAACATCTCTTACAATCCCAAGAGGTGAGATGGTATCCCTATTTGCAAGCTTAATAGTAACATCAATCTCTTCTATCTCAACAGGTGAAATATCATGCATAACTTCTTGATAGAGAGAAAAAAGAATTGCACTCATACTAGCACCCATATCACATAAACCATGATAACAATGATCTCTAATCTTAACAGAAACAACAGGCATGCCAACAACCTTTTTATTCTTATCCAACTTATCTTGTTCATTTCTAACTTGTTTAGCAATTCTAGTAGCATCTTCACAAAAATATATAACATGCCCATCAATATTATCAACCAAGAGATCTTTAACCATTGCAATTGAAGGTTCTATTTTAATTTGTTCAGAAGGTTTATATGTTTTAAAATGACTCTTACGAACCACAGTTGTTGCCTTAGAGTGTTCTTTAATTCTAACAGGAAAAGGAGGCTTTTCAATATAAGCAGTAGGCACAACAGGATTGGCAGAATAAGCTTGTATCTCAGTATTAGCAATAATAGGTTCTTCACAAACATCTTTAATGGGTTCATGATATTTAAACCATTTCTTTTTAGGAAGATCAACATGAGCAGCAAAAGATTTACAGAAATTAGCTACTATCTCAGAATCAAGTCCATACTTTGCACTAAGCTCATGAAAAACTTCTGTTTCTACAAAAGACTTAACATAATCATATTCAAGATTTATACCTGACTCTTTACCTTTGTCGACCTCCCAATCTTCAGAGTTGCGTTTAATTATTTCAATAAGGTCCCATTTAAATTCAATTCGTCTGTTCGAGAAAGAACTAGCAGAAGAAGAATCAAGCATGTCTTTATCGCGATGAGAAAGCCTAGCATAAAAGTTTTGAACAATAATATCTCTCGAGAGCTCTTGATTGGGGCATTTGAGCATTAAATCCTTAAGCCTCCCCAAGCTTGAGCGATACTTTCTCCTTCACGCGGCCAAAAATTATGGATATAATTCCGATCACGATGAACCAAGTGCATAGGATAAAGTTTCTGATGGAATTCAAGCTTCAGTCGGTTCCAGTCCCATGAATGAGAATCATCCAATAGCCTATACCATGCCAATGCTTTTCCCTCCAAATATAAAGGGAATAACTTCTTTTTAACTTCATCCCTCGGCAGTCCTGCAAGCTTAAATAATCCACAAAGCTCATCTATAAAAAGCAATTGCATATCGGGATATATTGTTCCATCTCCTGCATAGGGATTAGCATGCAATTTTTCCATAATACCAAGAGGAATTTCATAACTTGTATTTTCAGTAGGTTGAGGCTCATCTCTTACCCATTGTGCTCGAGGTGAAGATACCCCGAACAAGCCTCTCAAAGGATTATCTTCCATAGTAACACGTGTAGATAAAATCCAGCATGTATAATAAATGTTTCCTTACCAAATTCCACTTACCAAGAGCGCTACACTCCCCAGCAACGGCGCCAGAAAAGAGTCTTGATGACCCACAAGTATAGGGGATCAATCGCAGTCCTTTCGATAAGTAAGAGTGTCGAACCCAACGAGGAGTAGAAGGAATCAGCAAGCGGTTTTCAGGAAGGTATTCTCTGCAAGTGATGTAAAGTAGTTTTGACAGATAATTTGATAGCAAGATAATTCGTAAAAAATAGCAAGTAACAAAAGTAGCAAGGTGCAGCAAGTGGCCCAATCCATAATATTGCTAAGGACAAGCCGGTGAAACTTCTTATAGTGATCAAAACGCTCCTAAGCACACACGGGAATTTCGCCAAGTTACTTTCACCACGATTCATCGACTTACGTTCATTGTCTTGATAATTTATTATGTGGGTGAACCGGAGCTAAGGTGTTGTTCTTACTTGAACAAACACATACTTATGATTATACCCTCCATGCAAGCATCCGCAACTACAACAGCAGTAATTATGATAAATCTAACAATAGCATTAAACATATGGATCCAAAACAGCCCCTCACGGAACAATTCTTAAACTGGGGTTTAGGCTTCAGTCACTCCCGCAACCCATCATCTACAAACTAATTCCACGATGCCTTCCCTAGGCCCAAACATGGTGAAGTGTCATGTAGTCGATGTTAACATAACACCACTAGAGGAAGCACAACACAACATATCATCAAAACATTGAACGGTGGTCAACTTCACATGATTACTAGTAACGAGACTTCTCCTATGTCCTCAAGAACAAATAGAACTACTCACAACTCATATTATTAAACATGTCCAGTAGGTATAAATATGATGTCAACAATCTGGACATAAAGTATCTTCCACCAAGTAAACCAACTAGCATCAACTACGAAGAGTAATCAACACTACTAGCACCCCAGGTACCAATCTGAGCTTTGATACAAAGATTGAGCACAAGAGATGAACTAGGGTTTGGAGATGAGATGGTGCTGATGAAGATGTTGATGAAGATGAAGCCTCCCACGATGAGAGGAACGTTGGTGATGACGATGGTTTCGATTTCCCCCTCCCGGGGGAAGTATTCCCGGCGGAATCGCTCCGCCGGAGAGCAAAAGTGCACCTGCTCTGGTTCCGCCTCGAGATGGCGGCGACTGGTCCCGAAAGTCTTCTCTTATTTACTTTTTCTAGGGTAAATGGCTTCATATAGGGGAAGATGGTCAGCAGTGGGCCTCTGTGGGCCCCACAAGCCACCATGGCGCGCGCAGGGGGGTGGGCGCCCCCTGGCTTGTGGGCCCACTGAGGCTCTTCTTCGGTACTTCTTTCTTCCAGTATTTTTTATATATTCCAAAATAAATCTCCGTAAAATTTCAGGTCATTTGGAGCTCCGGAGAATTGCTATCTCTGTTGTAGCTTTTTCAGGTCAGAATTCCAGCTGCTGGTAATCTCCCTTCTTTGATGTATCTTGCATTTTGAGAGAGAAAAGGTATTAGATTTGCATCATAAAGTGAAATATAGCTTCAAAACAATATAAATAACAGTAGAAAATCATGATGCAAAATGGACGTATCACCTCGTCACAGCCTCCTCCGGCGTCTGATGCCGGAGGGGACAACAATACCTCCATGGCCGAGGACCCACCCTTGGCCATGGAGAGCCAAGTGGAGGACCAGGGGAGAAATTTCCTCCTGGCCATGGAGAGCCGGCGATCAATCGCCCGGCTTCTCCAGTCCGCGTGGCCTCAGAGCCACGTGATCAACAAGCGGCGCCCCCTCAGCCTCCAACCGACGATGGGGCGCCGAGGACATCGCTCTCGCAGCTCAACCCTGAAGGAGCCGAGCTGGCGGAGCTCCAACGGGCGGTGGAGGCGGCTTTGATAAGCCCTTCCAACCTTCCCGACCACCGTACCCTCGTTGGCATGGCTCTGAATCAGTTTCGATCCGTCGAAGCTAGATTCATGGAGGTGTTCCTCGGCTTGATGAAGGGCTTCGAGGTACATTTTCTCTCCCTTTATTTTTACATGACTTCTTTCTATTTTATGGTTCAAAACACCCAGTAGTACTCTAAGTATACCCAGTAGCCCTCAAGGAGGATGCAAAAAACATCATCCGAAGACACCAGAAAAGATGCTTTATCTCTTGAAAAAGATAGCCTAACATAGAATCTGCTTCAAATCACAAATACAGTAGCCCCCGGGCCTTAAGTTAGTTTACTGAACTGGCTTGAGCGTCAATTTTATAACTTAATGTCCATCTGTTAAAAAACTCGAATATGCAGTAGCCCCCGACACTACTAGAAAAACGGCTATAGCTAATATGGACATTAATGGCGCACCATGTATGTGGTGCGCCACTGCTATATAGCAGTGGCGCACCAGATATTGGTGCGCCATTAATGTCCATATTACTAATGGCGCACCTGGTGTGTGGTGCGCCACTGCTAAGTTTCTCCTGGGCACACCCCCCTCCCCAGACTTACCAGTGGCGCACCGGGGTGTGGTGCGCCATTACTAGTTTTAACTAGTAATGGCGCACCACACCCTGGTGCGCCACTACTAACAATTTTTTTTCAATTTTTTTTTTCAAAACTAGTAATGGCGCACCACACCCTGGTGCGCCACTACTAACAATTTTTTTTTCAAATTTTTTTTTCAAAACTAGTTATGGCGCACCGTGGGTGTGGTGCACCATTACTAGTGCGTCATTACTAGTTTTCGCACATGCCCAGCCCCACCCTGCCACCCACTAACACCACACACACACACAAACACCCCCCCTGGATCGCGCCTTTTCAGTTTAAAAAAAATAAAAGAAAATGATAAAAGATTCAAAAAAAATTCAAAAAAATAGATGCCGATGTGTTATGTGTTCTAGTTGTTAGGAAAATTAACAAACATGAATTTTGATTTTTTTTGCAAAAAGCCGCCGTGTTTCGGTAAAATGGCCGTAACTTTTGCATACGACCTCCGATGAAAAAGTTTTTTATATGAAAAAGCATCTACTCAAAAAGTTACATCCGAATTCAACCGGCTACACCCGTTATCGATTTTTTAGAATCCTCAAAAACCTAACAGAAAAAAAGTTACGATGCTTTTAAGATCTGGAGGCAAAAAAATAAAAAAAATAAAAAAAGTTAGTAATGGCGCACCAGTGCATAGTGTGCCACTACTATTTTCCCGCCTTCAAAATTCAAAAAAATATATAAATAGTAATGGCGCACCACACCTAGGTGCGCCACTGCTATGTACCATAGCAATGGCGCACCACACCTAGGTGCGCCATTATTAAGGTACATAGCAATGGCGCACCACACCTAGGTGCGCCATTACTATTTTCCCGCCTTCAAAATTCAAAAAAATTCAAAAAAATTCAAAAAAATAAAAATAAATAAAAAAAGGGTTAGCAATGGCGCACCAGTACAAGGTGCGCCACTGCTAAGCCATATATAAACCCGGTCGGCCTCCTTCTCCTCCTTACCTCTTCATTCTTCTCCTCCTCTCCTCCTCTCCTCCTCTCCTCCACTCCATCTCGTCCTCTCCTCCACCATACTTCCCTCCTCCTCTCCGGCGACCTCCTCTCCGGCGACATCCTCTCCGGCGACCTCCTCACGGTGCTCTCCGGCGACCTCCTCCTCCTCCTCTCCGGCGACCTAGGTGACCTCCTCCTCCTCCTCTCCGGCGACCTCCTCTCCGGTCCTCTCCGGCGACCTCCTCCTCCTCTCCGGCAACCTAGGTGACCTCCTCCTCCTCCTCTCCGGCGACCTAGGCGACCTCCTCTCCGGTCCTCTCCGGCGACCTCCTCCTCCTCTCCGGCGACCTAGGCGAGCTCCTCTCCGGCGACCTCCTCCTCCCTCCTCTCCTCCTCATGGTCTCTCCTCCCTCCTCTCCGGCGACCTCCTCTCCGGCCACATGTGGAGCTCCCCGGCACAAAGAACGTAGCAGAACGAAATTTGAAAAAATATAACAAAAAAAATCGCAAAAAAAAATCGTGCCAGATCCGGATCTAGAATTCAAAAAAAAGTTAGCAATGGCGCACCAGTGCATGGTGCGCCACTACTATTTTCCCGCCTTCAAATTTCAAAAAAAAAATTCAAAAAACTTCAATAAAAAAAAAGTTACCAGTGGCGCACCTGTAGCAATAGTAATGGCGCACCACATGGTGCGCCACTAGTATTTGGATTACTAATGGCGCACCAGAGGTGCGCCATTACTATTTGTTACTAATGGCGTGATAATAGTGGCGCACCTATAGTGCGCCATTAATAGCCAAAATAGGTGCGCCACTAACAGCCTTTTTTCTAGTAGTGCGAGACTCTTGTTGGTTCTAAAGGAACCAACAGGAGGATCGGATCTTTTTATTTCTCAATTGGGTGCTTTCTTACTGCGTGTTTTTGTTATATTTCCGAGCAGGCTTCCTCCTCCCACTCCTCGGAGCTAGAAGGGGTGAAGCGCCGGCTCGCTCAGGCCGAGTAGGAGACTCTTCAGGTAAAGCAGGATGCCGAGAAGGCAGAAGGTAAGGATGTTCTAACTCATCTTTGTATTAATACTTGTTTACTAAGTAACTAGATACTAATCTCGCTCCTTTATTTCAATTGTGTAGCGGCCGAGAAGAGAGCTCGGATCGAGGCCGAGCAGCTGAAGGCATCGGCGCAAGAAAGCGCCAGGCTGCTCGCTGAAGAGCAGAAAACCCACAAGGCTGCTCAGGCGCGCATCACCGAGGTGGAGGGGGATCTATTGGCGCTTGTCACCGAACGTGACACGCTGAAGACCGCCCAGAAAAAGGACACCGCCGAGCTCACAAAGCTCGCCCGGGAGAGCCAGGAGGCCGTCTCCCGAGATAATGCAGCGAAAGACGAGCTGCAACAGGCGACCGAGATAGCTGCCGGTAAGCCCTATCTTCTGCAATGCGTCTTCGGTCGTGAAGCATTCCCCGAGCTGACGCAACTTTGGCGTGTGTCAGGCGCCTTTGCGGATCTTCCTCGGAGCGTGGAGGAGGCCTTCCAGCACTTCGGTGCGAGAACCGCCCTGGCCGAGCCGCAGAAGGCATTCTGGCTGTAGTTCCAAGACCCGGCGTGTCCCCAGGTCTTCGGCGACAAGCTGAAGCAAGTGGCGGAGCTGCAACGAGCGGCCATGCCGGTCATGGAGGATCTCTGCAAAGCCCTCTGGCCGAGGGATCCTCTACCGACGAGCTTCTACGGGTTGGTGCGCCGCATTCAAGGGGCGAGTGCTCAGGCTGACCTATGGAAGAGGTCGGCGTGCCTTGAGGGTGCTCGGCAGGCTTTTGCGGCCGTGTAGGCCCACTATCCGAAGCTTCACCTGGAGGCAGTCGCCCGACAGGGCCCTGAGAGGCACGGCAAGAGGGTGGAGCCGGAGAAGTACTTCGAAAGGGTACTGCCGGCTGCTCGGATAGCCGAGGAGAAATGCAAGAAAGAGTCCCTTCTAGAAAATCTCGACTAGGCTTGCATTTGTATCTCCTTGGTATGCCGAGTTATTTGTGTAAAAGACAAATCCTTTATTCAATATTGCCTATCTTTTGAGAGGAGTAAATTGATTTTTCCGCCCAAACTGTTTGATTTATGCTTGTAATTTTGACTCAACCATGACCGTTAAATTGTGTAGTTGGCAAGTCGTCGGCTTCCACCCCTAAGTAGAAACTACTTAGGGTGTTTTCCTTCTGACTTAAACCCTTAGCCGACGTCTCGGTACCCGGAGGCGGTTATATCAGAGAAATCAAGGCAATCAGACCATTAAGGCTAAAACTTACACTTAGTCTTAGGAGCTTTGTGATGGGTGGCAAATAAATAGCCCCCAGTATATCCCAAGTCATCTAGAGTGCCGTGCTCGGATAAGAAATACTTCGGCTTTTTTCAAAGAAAAGTCCTTGTTTGACACAGATAACCATGCTGGTTTTTAGTTTTACACCCCGTCCGGTCTGCCGACCGATTTACGCCTATTGTGACAGTCAGCTTTCGGCTTCACCCTCCTGAGGTACTTAACCGGTTAACCCAGAAGTAACAATCGCAGAGGTGCTCCCTTTACACCCTTAGCCGAACATGCGAAAACGTAAGGGATAAGCACAGGAGCCAGGCAACCCAGCTATTGACCAAAGACACAAGTCAAAATCGATGCATATATTGGCAAGAGATCCGAGGACACTTACCGAGGACTCCACGGAGTACCTCAGCGTAGTTGTTGGGTTTGGCTCTAATGCAGCCCCCCATTCGAGGTGTCGGTGCTTTAAAAGCATCCGACGAAGTATCAAAAAATTATAGCAATTCTATACCTAATATTAAAGGGAGGATTGTTTCTCCACTTTTTTTCGTCCATTAGCCTTTTTTCGCACGTCATCAGCCGTTTTTACGTTTTTTTTAGAAACATCAGACGTTTTTTTAGAAACATCAGGCGTCGCCGATTCGCACAGGAGCGCCCTAAATGGGCCGGCCAAATAGCAGCAAGCGCGAGCAAGCTTATAAAGCCAAAAAATATGCACTGAGGATACAGCATGGCTGATGATTGCGAGCCGAGCTGATGAGCGTTTGTGTTACATGACCACCACAAAACTTAATTAAACAAGCTACAATTTCGTACGTTGGAAAAAAAATCCTCTATATATCTTTACCTCTATATATATACCACCTACTAATAAAAGGGCTATCGCTTCTGCCCGTCCGCCGTCATATTAGATTTTTTAGCCTTTTTTGGTTTATTAGTCGCAATGTATTAGTGGGCCTCGTGCTGCTAACCTGGGCCTTCGCCGTACACGCTTGGCTTTTCCGCGTACCTCTGTCTTCCCCGCATCAATTTTTGTCCGTGACTCCTCATGACGTTGATAGTTGGAGTCCAACTTTGCCTCAAAAAAAAAGTTGGAGTCCAACTCCAGAGCCCTCGCCGTCTACTCTTCCCATAAATATCGGCTCGGGACAGAGGAGACGAGGGGTAGATCATGTGAAGGCATAGGAGGAGCAGCGGGTGGGGGTAACACGGAGGTCGACCTGGAAGCGCAAGAACCCAACACCTTCGTGTTAAACTGGGAAGTACAGGAGTTTGATGCTCTCTCCCCGCCTCACCAGCAGCCGGACCGTCGTCGGGACGTGCCGGTGCCCCGGCCCCCCATGAACGTCATCGGCCGCTGCCCTGGTCGTGCTCAAACAGGATGCCGACCTTCCCGGCCAGGTCACAACGCGGGATGGCAATGAGCTTGCGCACCTGGCAGCTACCGCCAGCGATTGCGTCCGGCACTCCGGTCGTCGTGTGCTCGACGGCAACGGCCAAGGCAGCACGGCGGAGGCAGAGGTGGCGGCACCGAGGGTCAGTGGATGAGGAGACGACTGTGCCGGCAATGGAGAGGCTGGAGGAATTAGTGCTGAGCGGCGATAGAAGGAGTGCTCTCCATGCGTATCGACCTGATTTTTTGTTTTGGGATCGTGATTTTGGGACGATGCTGCCTGTACACACTCGAGCGCCCTCCAAGGGCATCGCCAAGATCAGCCTCTCCACATGGGACAGCCGCAATGGAACGACAGGACCAAGCACAACTCGAATTCGTTTGCGACACGAGACCCCGTTGGCATCGATCGACCCACCTGCGCATTCATGATCGACTTCGGGGAGGCCTGTCGCCGTGCATGAGGAAGAAGATAGGAGGCGGAGCTGGGGTAGGGGATGGCCCCCGTCGGACGGGGGCTCATGTCCTTAGGCGGCAGCGTGCGGAGGGCCTCAGGTGACGCAACACCGGGGGCCAGGGGCGGTGGTACATGGAGGACAGCGATCGGCGGCCTGCAGATGCGCGACGGAGGCATACGTGCCCAATTCATCGGCCATGCAGCCTCCGACCCGTCAGCTGGCTCAACTCGTCGCCCACGTCACTAGCGCAAAGAGGTTGTTCACGTGAACCTGCTTGAGGTGCTCTACAAGTTGCTCGTTCCCAACATTCAGTGTGATCGCTACGACGTCGATACAACCAGTAGACGGCGGTGGGAACGAGAAGAAGTTGGCCTGGGCAGCGTGCGCCTAGGACAGCCGCGGCTTCCTGTAGGCCGGCGTGGCGACACTCGACATGTTGAGGTCTCGCGGAATCGGCATGGCGTCATGCTCTAGGACTACGACTACCCGCACGGAAGATTGCTGTTATCCTTGCTCATATTCAGACTGCAGTGTCGCTCACGAGGCACAACACTTGGACCCAGCTCTATGGCTTCCCTTTACTGCCATGTGTGAGGAGAAAGACGGAGCGATTTTCTGATTGCAGACGCAATTTGTTTTGTCAGGGAGAAAAGGGTTGAAAGGAGGAGAAATAATGCAATTCCGTTCTTGTACAAGTCAAGTACTTCATATAGACTTAATTATTTTGCCAGGAACATGTCTTAATTCATTAGGAAACGATTATACACTTTATTAATATTAATAGAAGAAATCTAAAAAGATGGTATATGCTAAACTGTCAAACGTATAAAATATTCAAATTATAGGTTTAATATAGCTATGCAATGAAGATAATATAACAATTGATGATCTTCTCCCATCGATCCATGCATGCATCCATGGATTTACTCTGAATTTTTTGCAGTCATGGAACATTAACAACGATTGATTCATGGAAGCAGTGTGACATGTCATGCGAGATTAAGGTGGCGAACCGTCTCAACCGTGAAGGCATGTATGTGGTGAATCTGCCATGGATGATGGATGGACCGATGAGTGTAAAAGTTTCATCTGTGAAACATTTGTGCTCGAGCTCCTGGTAGAATTCTCTCTCTACCTACCAATTCAATATTGATATGTATGTCTCATGTAGGCAGTGATTACTTATATTTGTTTCCCTCTTAAATTTATTGTTGTTTCACTTTCTTAATGTACAATATATATAGACATATATGAATATGACCATGTATTAATCTTTTTTGTCTTACTAGGGATAGCAGTTGGTGTTTCCTCCATAGTGAAGCATGGGCGTTCACAATGTGGCCACCATCGGTGAGGACAGGAAGAAATATAAGCGACAATATGTATGGGGTGCTGTATCGAAATAGAGGACACTAACGGGGGAGAGGGGGTTCTTGAGTTATGCTTATTGGTTCAGGCTATGTAAAAAAATCTCCCGTTGCAACGGCATGTCTGCTAGTAATAATATCGTCCCTTTTTTCCGTTTCCGTACGTCAAAGGTTTTTTTTTTCGTCCGTCCCCCAAAGCACGGCCCAATTAAACCAATTTGATGCAGCCCCAAGACACCAATAAAAAGAATCAACAAGCCGAATAAACTCCAAGTGGGAAAGGAGCGCGAATCGGGTCGGAGGCGAGGCTGCTAGCCGGATCCGGAGCACGGGGCGGCCAGATCGGGCGACGGCAGGGGAGCTCCAAGGCGAGGCGGAGGAGGTTGGGCCGGAGGGACGCGGCCCACCTGGCGCACGTACGAGGCTGGGGAGGCTCTGCGCTGGCGCTGCGTTGACTCGAGCATCATCTGGATCGATCGCTCGAGGCAGGGAACGGCGAGGCAGGGCGCTGGAGGATGAGGGGGACCGGATCCGGAGGAACTGAAGGCGGGGACGGCGGGATCCAGTCGTGGGCGAGCTGCGGTGGGCGGATCCGGTCGGTGGTGGTGGAGATCGAAGCCGGTAGCGGGGCGCCAGCCATGGCGGGTCTTGAGCTCGCTCCTGTGCACAACAGAGGGAGAGAGATGAGACGAGGGAAGGAGAAGGGAGAGAGAGAAGAGAAGGAGAAGGAGAAGGGAAGAGAGAGGGGCGCCGGGGCGCGGTGGTCGGCGGAGAGCCAGGGGCGGCCGGTGGCGCTGGTCTTCGGGAGCTTGGGAACCTGGACGAACTGGACACGTCCAGGGCGCTGGTGGTGGTTGGATGGAGGAGAACAGAGGAGGAGGACCAGCGCTGGGTGATGAGAGGATAAGAGGCAGGGCGCTGGGCGGTGGGTGGGTCACAGCACGTGACAGCCAGTTGATGCGAGTGCCGATTGCGTGTACAAGACGAGAGCGCCGCATGATCCAGTAGATCGGACTGAAACGAAATTGCACCGACTAGAAGCTGCTGGATGCTATGCTGTTTGTTTTTACTGTCATAGTACTGTTGTTTATTTGTTGTTACTTGCTGGTGTTTGTTGTTACATTACCAGATATAATAATTAAAAGTGAGTGTAATATTGAAAAGAAATATTTCTTAAGGGAGAAGATATTTGGGGCTCACGGGTACTTGCTGGCCATCAAGATATTCCTCAACATTGAATGTCATCGATGTCGTTGGTGAGATAGGGAGAATAGAGGGAGGGATGAAGAGTAGAGAGAGTCCGACAACGGTTCTTGCTCTCGTCCTGTTTCGCCCCGCACAGCAGCTGAGATTGCAAGATATAGGAATCAATATATGAACTATTTGAAGCTGGTACAGGTATGCGAATGATGCACAATTACTTTCGCATCGAAGGAGTAGCCGCTGATCGATAAATGTTTAGATTTCTGTAATTATTTTTACACAGGGGTGTTGAATATCAACAACTTATTACACATAATTTAATTTCTTTAGAGCGAGTTGGAGTAGGTTTTACTAGCAGAGAAGAATATTACGAGCTTTTGGAATACAAGGGGATCTTCATAAAGTGAATCCTTATAAGTCTTACAACCAATTTAATTGGAAAATCTTATTATTCACCATGATAGATAAAATCTCGAAGACCACACGAACTCTCAGATTTATTTTATACACGTTGCAACGCACGGGCATTTTTGCTATAGTTATTAATGCAAATTAAGTTAAGGTGTGAGGCCATCAAGTTCTTGAGTACCATCATCGACGATGATGACAAAGAGGAGAAGTGGCAATACGGATGACTCGCTAGGACTGTGCGAGAGTTTTCTCCCGTTGCAACGCACGGGCATTTGTGCTAGTTACCTAATAATAAACGATAGGAAACGGAAAGAAACCAAATGCTACACACTACACACGATCTAATGAAAGCGAAAAAAAAAACAGATTGCTGGACAATGCCCACACACGCCCCCGGTTCCGATTACAATCAGGAGGCTAGAGGCATGGAAACACAGGCCCGGTGCGAAACAAAAAAAATTCTTCGATTATATATAGAATACGTATTATCGCCGTCACGTGCGTTTTCATCAGTTTGGAGAGATGTGCCGAGGTCTCCGTCTCCACCGTCGCAGCGGCGCCGGGTAGCATATGCTCAGGTCAAGGATTATTGGCGACTCAAGACACACGGCAGAACTAGCGCGATGCCGTTGCCACCGCCGTCCTCGCTGGGAGCATCGTCCATGCCGAGTATGAGTTCGGTCCATCGCATGGCACGTTCAGCCTCGATCTCTCGACGTGAGTTGCCACTGCTTTCCGGCGATATACACAGATGTACTAATGGCTTGATTTCTTTCAAGCCGATTGTTTTTCCAGAGACAAGGTAGTATGCTATGACACGCGCGTACAAAGCTAGCTAGGCAAACAGTTGAATCGATTCTTACCTAGGCAAACACACGCACATAGCAAACTGCGAGCTTCCGAGTAGCTTGATTGATTTGGATAACACAGAGCAGCACGCAGGCGACATGGCAAACACGCCGCCGTTGTTTTCTTTCTTTCACTCTCTCGTACGATGACACACTTACTCTTCTGGATCCCACCTTCGCCGTAGCTCAATTCATGCCGTAGCGTAACTTTGATTCGGTGTTGTTGGGTCATCCTGTGTTCTGGTGGATGGCGATCGTAATCGAGGAAGATGCAACCTCCAACGTCGGATGGCACCGTCCGGATGCCGTCATGCCGCGTATCTTTCTGGACACAAACAAACCAGTTATGCTTACTGTTGTTGTTACTCTAGGTTGATCTATTTGTTGTTGTTGCTCTTGATTTGTTGGTAACGCTTATTTTTCTACTTTTACCATAATGAAAGAATAATCTAAAGTTAGAGTTGTTCACCCAGATAAATTGACTCAGGATCATATCCCATGTCCCAAGCGAAAAGCCCTACACTCAAATGACCCATCATTTTTTTCGTCAACAGCCACTAGTAAAAAACAGGGCATCTGTCCCGGTTCCAGAAGGCCTTTAGTTCCGGTTCTGGAACCGGGACAAAACGATCGGGACTAATGCCCATCACTTTTAGTCCCGGTTGGCTTACGAACCGGGACTAAAGCTGCTCCACGTGGATGCTGTGGGGCGCCCAGGCAGGAGGACCTTTAGTCCCGGTTGGTAACACCGACCGGGACTAAAGGGTCTCCACGTGGCCGCTGCGCAGCGCTCAGGCAGGAGGACCTTTAGTCCCGGTTGGTAACACCAACCGGGACTAAAAGGCAGCCACGCGTCAGCAGCTCGCAGGCGCTGGGGTTTTTTTTTTTTTTGAAAGGGGGGGTTTAGGGGTTTTGGAGGGTTTAGGGGTTTCATATTGTGTTAGCTAGCTAATAGAGAGAAGTGACCTCTCTTTCTCCGTGCTTGGTCGACGCTAGCTACTACATATAGAGAGAACTCGACGCTAGCTAGTAAGCAAATGAAGGAAACCATTAATTACACAAGATCGTCATGAACATATATAGAGAGAAGTGACCTCTCTTTCTTCGTGCTTGGTCGAACAACAAGTTTTCGTATATCTATCCGACGCTACTACATATATACAATATAACATCCCTGACATCATCAAGCGCCAAACTCCCATTGCATTTCCGTATGGCATTCTCCCTTTTCATGTATGACGTGGTCAAGAAAGAATCTCGTCAATTCCTCTTGAATTGCTCGTATGCGATTATGTGGTAGGAGTTCATCCCGCATCTGCCAGATCTAATTTAAAGAAGGGGGTCAATACATATATATGAATGAAACTCAACACAATTGATGGTAATAAAATAAAATTGTGAATATTGTTTACGTCCTTCAAATTGTTTGTCAGACAAGAAGCCCCGCTCAGTGGTCGACTGGCAAATGAACTCGCAAACGTAGTATCCACATAAATTATTCCCGCCTGCCTGCCACAAGCACTTTACGAGAATAGAGAGTTCAATCAAACTGATAATCAAGCATGATAATGGTATTGATGAAACTAGAATCAATGAGAGATGCGCGGAACTAGCTAGTACTACTTACTTTGATGTGTGTAAATCGCAGCTCGTTCTTCAGACCCGGAACCATTCCGGTGAACTGTTTCCAAACCCTGCCAGGCAAAGAAAATGATTACTTGATATCAGGAAATGAACGAAAGTTGCCGATATGGTCCCGGTATTGATTGAACTTACTTCTGGAGCATTGCAGTCATGTCCGCATAATCCTTGGAATCTTTACGTCTCGAGTCTAAGACAGTTACTACTCCCCCGTCAAGCTTAATGGATAGCAGAATAAAGTGGAACCTGCGCACGCATAACTCATCAATTACAGTACTTAACCTCGAGTAAGCGAAACCGAATATGCACAAGACAGTAACACTCACTTGAAGTTGTAAGGAAAGAGTATTTCCCTTTTGTTTTGATGTCGAAGGAACGCTTTTAGCAAGTTTTCCTCGGTATCTTTAACTCTGTTTTGTACCGCCCATTCATTTACGGTATTTGGGCTAATGAACCCAACGTCATAGATTTGTCTTTTTGGGCATTCGACGATCTTCAATCTGCATAATATAGTGAGGATAATTATATATACATGCAATGAACGAGCTGAGCTAGAGACTTAATTACAGAAGTAATACTTACAGACAGTAGCAAGTCATGAGTTGTTTGTCGAGGGCCTCTTGATTGAATAACTGAAATAACTCCACCAATTCAACAGGCATCAGGTCGACTCCAATGAGGTCGTGCTCATCTTTAATTCTCACCATCAAACTATCGGACCCATTCTTCCTGCAGCTTTCCAAGTACCACTCATGCAATCTTAGCATCATCGTTGTTAGATGAGGATGATCAGGTTTGACGAGAGGCTTCCCGTGCTCGTATCTAAAGATCTCTACTACCTCAGCCGTTTCAAACTGTACATCATCGCCCACATAATCATCAAGAGTGGTACCGGGCAGTAGCCCCGGATGATTAGCGATATCTCTAGACACCTTGAGCGGGGGGCACGATTGCTTCTCCTGTTCGCCGAGCTGGGGAATTGTTTTCCCACTTCTTCGTCTTGAAGCACTGGCAGTACTTCCCGACCGCCGCGCTTCATCATATGTCTTTTCAATACAGCGGTCATAGTTGGATTGCGGCGGAGGCGGTGGTGGTCGCTTAAGGGCATCCAGAGTGCGCTTCGCTTTCACCGGATCTATTGTTTCCTTCGGAGGTGGACGTTTCCGTTCAAAATGGGCCTGCAGTTCGGCTTTCACGATGTCATCGGTTTCCTTGTCAGTCCTCTCATATGGTAACTTTGGAGGAACCCTGAGGCTTGGACCAAATTTGAATTTCTTCCCGCCTTTTGTACTGCTAGCCGCCAGAGCGGTGGCGGCTCTCTTCCGCTGTTGCTGAGGCGGCGGAGTCCGCTGACGCGCCGGAGGAGGCGGAGTCCGCTGACGCGCCGGAGGAGGCGGAGTCCGCTGACGCGCCGGAGACAGCTGAGGCGGAAGAGGACTCTGCTGAGGGGCCTCATTCGCCTGAGTCTGCTGAGGGGCCTCATCCGGCTGAGCTAGACTGTGAGGAGTCTGCTGAGGGGCCTCATCCGGCTGCGTCTGCTAAGGCGGCGTCCAGTTTGGAAGCTTGATGTTCTCCTTTCTCCATAGACAGGTACTCCTTAAGGCATTTTCCAGAAGATTACCCCCTTCACCTGTAGGGTAGTCAAGCTCCAGCCCCTCAAATTCCTCCATTATTTCATCCACCGTGACAATAGCATAGCCATGTGGAATCGGACGGCAATGGAAAGTTCCCTCAGCTCGAGGAGGTAAAACAGAGCCGAGCACCGCCTTCAAGGTCAGGTTCTGGCATTTCGCCATTAGCACACAATATTCAGCCTCCGTGATACTATCCACGGGGTAGCGAGGAGCCGTGAAATCAGGCTGAACGAGCTCCGTGGAAGCCACGCTGCTTCTCCGCTGAGATGGTGGGGTAGCTTCTGGGGCAGTGTCGAAGGAAGGATCTTCGTGCCGCTGAGATGGTTGGCCGGTAGCTCGCTGGCTCTCAAGTTCCTCTAGTTTCGCTAATCTTGCACTGAGCTTCTGCATTTCGCTTGCTTCCTCTTTCTTCTTTCTCTCTCGGCTTCTATAACCACCGCTGTCGGGAAACCCATGCACCCACGGAATGGAGCCTGATGTGCCTCGTGTTCGTCCAGAGTGTTCAGGATTCCCGAGGGCCTCTGTCAGCTCGTCCTTCTCTCTGTCGGGAATGAATGTCCCTTCCTGCGCTGCCTGGATTGCTGCCTCAAGCTTCTTGACGGGTATTGCAAGTTGAGCTTTCGTACATACACACTTCCCTGTGTCTGGGTCCAAAGTTCCCCCAACCCCGAAGAACCAAGTCCTTGACCGATCTGGCCAGTGCAATGTCGCT
The DNA here is from genome assembly GCA_039707655.1 of Elymus sibiricus. Classification (NCBI taxonomy): domain Eukaryota; kingdom Viridiplantae; phylum Streptophyta; class Magnoliopsida; order Poales; family Poaceae; genus Elymus; species Elymus sibiricus. The sequence goes on along the minus strand of CM077666.1, from coordinate 525,337,097 downwards.
GGTTGGACCCCTTTAGCAAGCAGGTCTTGCTCAGCTTTGTCCCACAACGGCCGGGCTTTGTTGTAGCCACCTGACCCCGTAACATGGTGATACTTCTTCTTTGCAGCATTTAGCTTATTTGTCGCTGACCTTTGCTTGCCCTTGTCCGATTTCTTGTAGGCCACAAATGCGGGCCAGTGATCTTTTATCTTCTCATATGGACCGGTGAATTCTGGAGTCTTGTCTTTCTCGACAAACTTTTTGTTCAAATCTTTCTTCTAGTTCTTGAATAGTTCTGCCATCTTCTTAAGAGCAAACGCCTTGACCTTATTCGGATCCGCCTCTGGCGGTAGGCTGAAATTTGTCATCAGCGAGGTCCAAAGATCATCTTTCTGTCTATCCTGGACATAAGAAACTTCAGGGTCCTTCTTCTTATTCCATTCATGGATGCTGATCGGGACGCTGTCCCTAACAACCACTCCGCACTGATGTATAAATGTGTCCCTACTCCGCTTGGGAGCAATCGGTTGGCCATCTCGACCTACTTCTTCGATCGTGAACCTTTTATCCTGGCGCAACCTTTTCTTCGGGCCTCGTCTCCTTACGGAAGTTTGGCTCGATCCGGAGGGCTAATTAAAAGAAGAAAGAAGCGTTAATATATGTACATACAAAACAATTAATGCATCAAGTCAGCAGAGGCTTAATTAATATATGTATATATACCTCGCCGGACTTTGCAACAGTTAAGGCTCCCTCCTCCGTTTGGTCACCGGAGCCGTCATGATCTCCTTCCTCCTCCGTTCGGTCACCGGAGTCGTCATGATCTCCTTCCTCCTCCATTGGATCACCGGAGCCGTCATCCTCTCTTTTTTGACCATCGGTGTCGTTGAGAAACGACAAGGTGATATCACCTCCGTCGCGGATTATATCCCCCAACAACTCTTCTTTTTCTAAGTCTCTGTCCATAGTTTCTGCAAATATTACAACCATGAGAGATGGATTAGTGGCAAACATAGACCTAGCTAATCACAACAAGGAATCATATGCATATATGAGCAATGGATTAGTCGCAAACATCATGCAAAGTTATCGGGGGTTATACTTTCGAGAGAGGATACTTTGCGGACCGCCTCTCTCATGCATGTCCGACGTCCCCCCTCATGTCGAAGACCGGTGAATTAGACGCCAATATATAGTATTATACATAAAAATTACGGGTAGGGGCGGGAGGGGGTAGATCGACAACGCTCTTTCTTCTAGGGTTTGGGTGGCCTCGAGAGTTGGTCGGGCGAGCGGACCGGGAGTAAACTTTGAATATATGAGTCTTTTAACTCATTTTGAATATGAGTTTTAACAGAAAACATTCATCGAACAAACTTAATATGAGTTTTAACATAAAACATTCATCGAACAAACTTAATATGAGTTTTAGCTAGATCATCATGAACAAAAAATTCACACTAATTTCTGTGAACAAAAAAAATCCACATGACAACATCTCATCTCATCTCCACAAAACATCTCATACATCTCATCTCCACATGAACATTATCTAAAAAAACAGAGCACCATACATCTCATCTCATCTCCACATGAACATTATCTATCTATCTATTCATCTAAAAAAACACATTTTAAGCAACGGGGCTGGCGGCAACCATGGAGCAGTGGCAGAGCAAGGGGCTCGGGGGCACGCGGCGACGGGGAGCAGGGGACCATGGGAAAGGGGGGGCTCACTGGGGGGCGCGGCGATGGCTGGAGGCCGGCGACGAGGACGGCGGGCTCGAGGGGGCACGCGGCGACGGGAAGGAGGGCGCGCGAGGAGGTCCGGCGCGTCGGCGAGGGCGTCGGGGCAGGGGGTCGGCGAGGGCGTCGGGGCAGGGCTCGGGGAGGCGACGGCGCGGTCCAGCAGCCTGGCGGCGTCGAGGTGGTCGTCGGCGCCGTCGGGGGAGAGGAGGAGATCGAAGAAAACTGAATGGAAAACTTGTAAGTGCTGCTTATATACCCAAAGCATTGGTCCCGGTTGGTGGCACGAACCGGGACGAAAGGCCCCCCTTTAGTCCCGGTTCGTGCCACCAACCGGGACCAAAGGTGTATTTCGCCAGGCGAAAGGGCAGGAAGCCCAGACCATTGGTCCCGGTTGGTGGCTCGAACCGGGACGAAAGGGGGGCCTTTCGTCCCGGTTCGAGCCACCAATCGGGACGAAAGCGCTGTGCTGCCGCAGCCAAAAGTTTAGACCCACCTCGCTAGTTGAGAGGGGCTCGGAGTGGTTTATAAGCGCTGCTGCCGCTGCCCTCTCGAGCTCCTCTCTAATGTGGGCAGTACATGCCTATCTCACGCCCTGTTGGGCCTGCTAGCACTGCGGGCCTGCATCCTGGCCCATTTGTAGGGTTTCTAGTCGTATGCTGGCCGTGGTGGCTAGTAGGTGGGCCTTTTATTTATTTTTTGCATATGTTATGTTTTTTTTTTTTGCATATGTTATGTTTTAAAAAATTTAATGTTATTTTTTGCATATGTTATTTTTAGTTATATAATTTTAGTTGCATAAATTTTATATAATTTTAGTTGCATAAGTTTTATTTTTTATTGATTCTTTTTAGTTGATTCCTTTTGATATTAGAGTTTTATAAAAGATTTTTAGTTTTCTATTAAAGTTTGTAACAAAAAATACTTTATGAAAATTCTTTTTACTATTAAAGTTTTTAACAAATAAATACTTTGATAATTTTAGTTAATATTATTTTGATTATTTTTAGTTGATTCTTTTTGCTATTGAAAAATATTATATTTAATTGATTCTTTTTAGTTCATTCTTTTCGCTATGTTATGTTTTTAAATTTTTAATGTTATTTTTTGCATATGTTATTTTTAGTTATATAATTTTAGTTGCATAAATTTTATATAATTTTAGTTGCATAAATTATATATAATTTTAGTTGCATAAGTTTTATTTTTTATTGATTCTTTTTAGTTGATTCCTTTTGCTATTAGAGTTTTATAAAAGATTTTTAGTTTTCTATTAAAGTTTGTAACAAAAAATACTTTATGAAAATTCTTTTTACTATTAAAGTTGAGAGGGTTACGACAAAAACTGTATGCACTTCGTATACAAAATGGACAATCTCTTTCAAAGTATTAGGGTTTCGGACGAAAACTCATATGTTACAAAGCCATTTAATTTTTTTAAATTATTACAACTCCAGACTTTTTGTGCGTTCAACATGCACCATTTAAAGCCACATCATCAATTTTCAACCCTTTCTGACTTCATTTGCTATTTTTCATGCATTTACTGATTTATTTTTGCTAAATGACCCTGAAATTGAAAAGCAGTACAAATAAACTCTGAAAAGGTTGAAAGTTGGCATGGTATCATCATTTCACCCACATAGCATGTGCTAAAAATTTGAGAGGGTTACGGCAAAAACTGGAGGCACTTACAAAATGGAAAATCTCTTTCGAAGTATCACGGTTTCAGACGAAAACTCATATGTTATAAAGGCATTTCATTTCTTGACATGTAACTGCAGTGATATTCTAGATCAAAGCCATCATCAGAATAGTTGTGAAGAGAAAGTCTTCACTTTTTCTTCGCGTGTGTCCCTTGCTTATTGCGACGTAACCATGGATAATCTTCATCGTTTAACAGGGTGCTTGGGTCAGCCTTCACTTAGAAGGGAGGAATTTCATAAAACTTTTCATAATCTTCAGACATGTCTGTCTTGCCCTCCACTCCCACGATGTCTCTTTTCCCTGAAAGAACTATGTGGCGCTTTGGCTCATCGTATGATGTATTCGCTTCCTTATCTTTTCTTTTTCTCGGTTTGGTAGACATGTCCTTCACATAGAAAACCTGCGCCACATCATTGGCTAGGACGAATGGTTCGTCTGTGTACCCAAGATTGTTGAGATCCACTGTTGTCATTCCGTACTGCGGGTCTACCTGTACCCCGCCTCCTGACAGATTGACCCATTTGCACCGAAACAAAGGGACCTTAAAATCATGTCCATAGTCAAGTTCCCATATGTCCACTATGTAACCATAATATGTGTCCTTTCCCCTGTTGGTTGCTGCATCAAAGCGGACACCACTGTTTTGGTTGGTGCGCTTTTGATCTTGGGCGATCGTGTAAAATGTATTCCCATTTATCTCGTACAGTTGAAGATGGTCCCCTGGCCAACGAGTACAGCTCATCTCCAACAATGTTGTTACCCATGAGATGTGTTTGCAACCAACTGCCGAAAGTCCTGATGTGTTCACATGTAATCCAGTCGTCAGACTGCTCTGGGTGTTTGGAGCGCAGAAAATTCTTGTGTTCATTGACATACGGGGTCACCAAGGTAGAATTCTGTAGAACTGTGTAGTGTGCTTGAGCCCAAGAATGCCCGTCCCTACATATTATTGAATCCGCTCCTAGCGTGCCTTTTCCAGACAGTCTCCCCTCATACCGCGATTGAGGGAGACCAATCGGCTTAAGGTCAGGAATAAAGTCAACACAAAACCCAATGACCTCCTCTGTTTGATGGCCCATGGAGATGCTTCCTTCTGGCCTAGCATGGTTACGAACATATTTCTTTAAGACTCCCATGAACCTCTCAAAGGGGAACATATTGTGTAGAAATACAGGACCCAGAATGGCAATCTCGTCGACTCGATGAACTAGGACGTGCGTCATGATATTGAAGAAGGATGGTGGGAACACCAGCTCGAAACTGACAAGACAGTGCACCAAATCATTCTTTAACCTTGGTAGGATTTCTGGATCGATTACCTTCTGAGAGATTGCAATGAGGAATGCACATAGCTTCACAATGGCTAATCGAACGTTTTCCGGTAGAAGCACCCTCAATGCAACCGGAAGCAGTTGCGTCATAATCACGTGGCAGTCATGAGACTTTAGGTTCTGGAACTTTTTCTCTGCCATATTTATTATTCCCTTTATATTCGACGAGAAGCCAGACGGGACCTTCATACTGAGTAGGCATTCAAACAAGATTTCCTTGTCTTCTTTGGTAAGAGCGTAGCTGGCAGGACCTTCATACTACTTTGGATGCATGCCGTCTTTTTCGTGCACACGTTGCTGGTCCTCCCGTGCCTCCGGTGTATCTTTTGTCTTCCCATACACGCCCAAGAAGCGTAGCAGGTTCACGCAAAGATTCTTCGTCACGTGCATCACGTCGATTGCAGAGCGGACCTCTAGGTCTTTCCAATAGGGTAGGTCCCAAAATATAGATTTCTTCTTCCACATGGGTGTGCGACCCTCAGCGTCATTCGGAACAGATTGTCCGCCAGGATCCTTTCCATAGATTACTTGTAAATCCTTGACCATATCAAGTATGGCATCACCAGTACGGAGGGCGGGCTTCTTCCGGTGATCTGCCTCACCTTTGAAATGCTTGCCTTTCTTTCTTAAGAGATGGTTGGTCGAAACAAATCGACGATGTCCCAGGTACACATTCTTCCTGCATTTGTCCAAATATATACTTTCGGTATCATCTAAACAGTGTGTGCATGCGTGGTATCCCTTGTTTGTCTATCCTGAAAGGTTACTAAGAGCAGGCCAATCATTGATGGTTACAAACAGCAACGCATGTAGGTCAAATTCCTCCTGTTTGTGCTCATCCCACACATGTACACCTTTTCCATTCCACAGCTGTAAAAGTTCTTCAACTAATGGCCTTAGGTACACATCAATGTCGTTGCCGGGTTGCTTAGGGCCTTGGATGAGCACTGGCATCATAATGAACTTCCGCTTCATGCACAACCAAGGAGGAAGGTTATAGATACATAGAGTCATGGGCCAGGTGCTATGATTGCTGCTCTGCTCCCCAAAAGGATTAATGCCATCTGCACTTAAACCAAACCATACGTTCGTTGCGTCACCTGCAAAGTCCCCCCACCTTCTCTCGATTTTTCTCCACTGTGACCCGTCAGCGGGTGCTCTCAACTTCCCGTCTTTCTTACGGTCTTCCTTGTGCCATCGCATCAACTTGGCATTCTCTTTGTTTCTGAACAGACGTTTCAGCCGTGGTATTATAGGAGCATACCACATCACCTTGGCAAGAACCCTCTTCCTGGGGCGCTCGCCCTCAACATCACCAAGGTCATCTCATCTGATCTTATACCGCAATGCACCGCATACCGGGCATGCGTTCAAATCCTCGTACTCACCGCGGTAGAGGATGCAGTCATTAGGGCATGCATGTATCTTCTGCACCTCCAATCCTAGAGGGCAAAGAACCTTCTTTGCTTCGTACGTACTGTCGGGCAATTCGTTATCCTTTGGAAGCTTCTTCTTCATTATTTTCAGTAGCGTTCCAAATCCCTTGTCAGATACACCATTGTCTGCCTTCCATTGCAGCAATTTCAGTGTGGTACCGAGCTTTGTGTTGTCATCTTCGCAATTTGGGTACAACCCTTTTTTGTGATCCTCTAACATGCGCTCGAACTTCAACTTCTCCCTTTCACTTTGACATTGTCTCTTTGCATCAACAATGACCCGGCGAAGATCATCATCGGGCACATCGTCTGGTGCCTCTTGATCTTCAGCTTCCCCCGTTGCAGTATCACCGTATTCAGGGGGATAGTTGTCATCATCCTCTTCTTCTTCGTTGTCTTCCATCATAACCCCTCTTTCTCCGTGCTTGGTCCAAACATTATAGTGTGGCATGAAACCCTTCTCAAGCAGGTGCAAGTGAAGGGTTTTCGAGTCAGAGTAATCCTTCGTATTCCCACAGACAGTACATGGACAATACATAAAACCATTCTGCTTGTTTGCCTTAGCCACTTCGAGAAAATTATGCATGCCATCAATGTACTCGGAGGTGCGTCGGTCACCGTACATCCATTGCCGGTTCATCTGCGTGCATTATATAATTAAGTGTATCAAAAACCATTACAGAACATCATGAATAGAGAAGTGACCAAATTAATACAAGTTCATCATCACATTAAAACCAAAGTACTGTAGTGATCAAATGTTATTACTGAAAAAATAAATACATAAAGTTCATATATAGTTCTCATATATAGAACAACATATAGCTCTCTAGAGCATCTAATTAAAACATACATTGAAACTAACATACAACTATGTAAAACATTTCAATGCAACAACAAATGCGATCATAATCGCAACTAAGGTAACAATTGATCCAACAGCATAATGATACCAAGCCTCATTATCAATGGCATATTTTCTAATCTTTCTAATCTTCAAGCACATTGCATCCATCTGGATCTTGTGATCATCGACGACATCGGCAACATGCAACTCCAATTCCATCTTCTCCTCCTCAATTCTTTTCAATTTTTTCTTCAAGTAATTGTTTTCTTTTTCAACTAAATTTAACCTCTCGACAAGAGGGTCGGTTGGAATTTCCGGTTCACATACCTCCTAGATAAAAACATCTATGTCACGTTGGTCGGCATAATTGTCATAAACACTAAATGAAACAAATAGTAATAAAAGATAATATACCACATCCGAATCATAGACAGGACGAGGGCCGACGGGGGCGAATACCAAAGTCATGGCACTATATAATAACAAACAATAATAAAAGTAAGAAAATTATACAAGTATCTATCTAAATCATACAAGTAAGAATTTTTTTCTTTTAAAAAGAAGATAAGAACAAGAGGCTCACCACGGTGGTGCCGGCGACGAGATCGGCGCGGGCGATCGACGGCGGTGAGGACAGGGACGGGGACAATGGTGCACCGCCAAACCTAGACAAATCTTGGGGAAAATGGAGCTTGGAGGTCGAGCTTGGAGAGGAGAAAGCTTAAGTGTGACTCGAGCATTTCATCGAACACCTCATGTGCATAGGAGGTGAGAGCAGAGCAGCGCACACCTCCCACACCGGCCGGCCAAAAAACAGAGGAGTGAGCGGGCAGGGGAGAGCATATATATAGGCATCTCTTTAGTCCCGGTTCGTGGCTAGAACCGGGACAGAAGACACACATTTAGTCCCGGTTCCAGCCACCAACCGGGACTAAAGGGCCTGCGCCAGGAGCGAGGCCCTTTAGTCCCGGTTCGTGTCTGGAACCGGGACCAAAGGGGTCAGACGAACCGGGACTGGTGCCTGCCGTGGCCCGGCCGGCGCCCTGGCCTCACGAACCGGGACTGATGCACCCATTGGTCCCGGTTCATAATAGAACCGGGATTGATGCTTTTATCTGGCCTGGACCAAAGCCCTGTTTTCTACTAGTGAGCCCTTATCCCGCGACACAATCCCTTGACCTTGCCAACCTTTTCATGGCAATTGACATTTTCTCCCGTTGCAACGCATGGGCATATTTGCTAGTGAATATTAAAAACGAGATCAAGGATGCACTATAAGTGCGTACTCGGCCCGAAATTATGGGCGTCTCTTTATTCAATAGTTTGTTTGGTCAAGACCTAACATACAAGCTATAACGAAAGATACATGTTTCGAGGAGATTCTAAAAAGCTTGTCCGAAGAATAAATGCGTCCAGGTCCGAACTGCCGGCTTCACGTCCAGTGTCGTATCATCGTTGCTCCTTCTTCATATATCCTGGCTAAGCCGAGGATCACAGCTTTTGTTTACTCCATATATTTCGTCTGGCGGCGACTCCTCGTCTAGGCCGAAGGGTTCCACTGCTGACGACGCCACCGTTTGTTAAAAGACAACTAGCGGCGATCAGGTGCTTCAAAGCATACCTCCATAGGAGGAAAAAAATATCAGTCTATGCTGACTAGTCAGCACCCGATCGAACTATTGACGTTCTAAACATTCATAACTTTGTTGCCGAGGTGTCGCGCAGTCCAACTGCGAACAACTTTTACTGTGCAGGTGCCATTACGGCACAAACCAACTCTGAGCTAAGGGTTTAACAACCCAACTGAGTTGTGGATTCCGAGCTAGATGCTCGCTTTCCAGTACATTCGACACGTTGTTCGGTTGATCCGAAGTGTCGCTCGTGATTTTTATGCTCCACTACCTCCCATGGAATTTTTAAAGCAAAATTGTGAACCCGAGAAACATACTCCTCGGTCATGTAGTGGGGGGAGCGGAGCGTGTATCCCTATTTAGGGTCGCCGTCGGCTGCTTCCGAGGTAGTGTCCATGTCATCCTCGTGGTGTGTCCCACGTACGCTGAAGTCGTCGTTGGATGCGCCATGAACTGGCTTTGGACGCTTTATGGGTGTCGTGGGAACAAGCCTGACAGTAGAAGGTAGGGGTACGAATGGAGAGGGAAGAGTCCTAGCTACGGCGAGGATGTACACACAGATGTATGAGTTCAGGCCTCACTCGGAAGTGATAACAGCCCTACGTCTCAGTGCTCCGGGGAGCTCTCTACTCTGTCGAGTGAAATATGTGTGTTGTGTTACAAAAGGTTGCGAACCCTTCTACCAGCGGGGAGGGGTGGCTTATATAGAGTGCGCTGCCCCTCATAACGTCTGGCATTAAGGGGTTTAATTGTGGTCATAAAGGGGGTGAACGTTACTGGTAACGTACACAATAAATGCTATTAAAGGTCTTGATGAATGCCCGCCCGTTAGCCTCCCTGGGGTGACTTCTGGGCTTCTGTGGTCGACTGTTTTCTGGTCCTTCCGAGTGAAAGGGTAAGCGTCGAGTGAAAGATATCTCCGAGTGTATATTGTCGAGTGACTCATGCGTCATGGTGATTCCAGTCGGAGACTTACTCGTAGCCTTTAAGCTTTCCGGGGCAGTGTCCTTAGGTGGGGTATGTAGGTCAGGCCTATGACCCTACCCCAAGTACATATCCCCATCATTAGCCCCCGAATGGATCGGGGTTCGAGGGTAAAAGGTGTCAATGCAGGTTCAGACGAGACTTTAATCGTCCGAGTGCATTTTGATGCTTCCCAGAAATCTGCGTCGATTGAAACCTTAATTGTCCGCCCTGATCAATTCTGTCTTGGAGTGTGTCCGAGTAAAACTGAACTTGAAAACTGGTCCGAATGAAACTGGGCTCAAAGCCAGGTCCGAGTGATCTGGAGAATCTTCTGACGAAACAGTTTGCTACACCGGGTCCGAGTCTCGCGGGTTTTGAAATTTGGATAAGAGCGCGCGCGCGCGGAGCGGAGATGGCGTAACTGCTAAGGCAAGTCCAGGAACGACGCCTCGATTATCGCGCCGCCCATATCGCCACGTATCGCTCCTCCTCTGATTTCGGGATATCCAGAGATCCTGCGGGCCCGCAGGTCAGTGGCTCATACAAGCGAGTATAAGAGGCGACGACGCCGGTGCTGGTACAGTACTCTTCCCCCAAATCCACTCTTCTCCTCCTCTTCCTCCGCCCTGCTCTGTTTCGCTGACCGCCGCCGCCATGACGAAGGGCAAGACGGAGAAGCTCGAGCGCGCCAAGAAGGGAGGTGCCAAGGCGAGGAAACCGTCGGGAGCCCGGTCGACGGTGCCGCCGGGGTGGATCCAGGGTGATTTCCTCCAATCGACAGTCACGGCGGAAGATGTGGACAGACTCGTCGTCGACGGGTTAATAGCTGCCGATTCCTGGCGGTTGCCGCAGGGGGAGGTCGAGCCGGAGCCATGCGACGGCGAGCGAGTTCTGCTTCTCACCCACATCGAGCGAGGTTTTTCCATGCCTCCCCATCCGTTCATCCGTGCTTTCTTGAACTATTTTGGAGCGCAACTCCACCACCTTCCTCCTAATGCAGTTGCCTATCTTTCCTGCTTCGTAACCTTGTGCGAATGTTTCCTGGGCTGTCCCCCACATTGGGGTTTGTTCAAGCACATATTCTCTGTCAGATCCCAAGCCGTCAAGAAAGCCAATCCCAAAGATAGCAAAACCAATGTGATCCAACTGTGTGGTGGCTTAGGGATTCAGAAGAGAGGTAGGAGTGCGTTCCCCTCTATGACCTTTCCCGACTCCGTTCGGGGTTGGCAGTCGACCTGGTTTTATTGCAAAGATGTTGCATCACCAAATATGTCGACTGGACTTCCTCCTTTCACCCTGGATCGACCTGTTACTCCCAAACCGCTGTACGTGACAAAGGTAGAGAAAATCCAGGTAGGGATCTTAGTGAATGCTATATCCGAACTGATCCGTGGTGGAGTGACTGGTTTGGACCTCCTTGAAACGTTTCTGAGTCGACGAATTCAGCCTCTCCAAGCTCGGGACCACACCATGTGGCATTATTCGGGCCCTGAGGATACCACCCGGACTCATCCTGAGGAAGTTTCCGACCAGACTGTTTCTCAGTGGCTCAGAAGCATCACTGGAGCCTGTGATAACCCAAAAGGATCCAAACGAATTCCGCCTTTCTCCGCTTTGAACCCGCCAAAGAACTTGGTGAGTTATATATTTGTCGATTGTTTTAATATTTTGCCGAGTAACTGGATCTTCGGTCGACTGAATTTGAAAGCTTGAATCTCGCAGGAATTTACGAACATGTATTCGCCTGTACCCAATGGAGAACATCCTGATGAAGAGGAAGGGAGCGTCGACGGCAGCGTAGACGGCGATTATGCTGACGACAGTGAGAGCAGCGACGACGATCTGGATGAAGACGAGGTGGAGGCTCCGGTCCTTTTGCGCACCGACCGTCGGGCCAAGCAGCAGAACGACCTGGAGGTCACTCCGAGCAAAACTGTGGCGTCAAGCACAAGGAACCCGAAACGTGACCGTGTCGCGACATCGGGGTCGACTGAAAAGGCTGCGAAACAGCTCAAGCCAGACGTGCCAAAGCCTCGGAAGGCCCTGCCTCGAATCAAGATAGCCGTGCCTGTTGCCTCCACGTGAGCGTTCATTTTCCTTACTTTGCTATTGAAGAACTTTATGTTGATGTTTGACCGAGTGAAATTTATTTGCCAGAGCTGCTACCTCCGTAACGTCGCCCCATCGGGATGATGGAGACCATATGGGAGTGGATACTCCTGATGCAGCCACCTCCCAACGAGGTATGACAACTCCATACTTTACTCTGCTTGTTGAAGAATAATTGCCGAGTGTCTTGATTAAAATTGCCGACTGCAGCTGACGAAGTCATCGAACTGGAAGATGATGAGGAGCCGCGGGGAGGAGCGGAGGATGAAGCTGTGTTTCCAGAGGCTCCACGCGTGGGCACTCGGGAACCACCGTCTGTCCAGACGCCCCGTGGGACGACTGCGGCGACGCCTCCAACCCTTGTAACTCCACTGTCGAGTGCTCCGCCGGCCACTTCTATTCTGGTGGCTTCGACGCTTATTGGACAATCCCAAGTACCTCCAACTGCTCCAGTGACTACACCAGCCCACTCGACGCCTGCATACCCTTTGTACCACGTCCCGGAGGACCAAACCGGAGCTGCCAAGGAGGCCATGATCCAGGCTGGGCAGATGATGCTGCGGACAAAAGAGGCGTATGAAGCTAGCAAGTTAGCCTATGATGCCAGCTCAGCGCTTCACGCCAACGTCCGAGTAAGTGGTATTGTAAGTTCATTTCCGATTGAATTCCTGTCCGTCTTGATTTTACACCCACTGGGGTGTTTTTCTTCGCCAGTAGACCAAGTATTTTCTGGTCCAGTGGGGGCACGCTGAGTGCACCCACTGGGTGTAGTCCCCGAGACCGCTGTCGAATGACGAAGGCATCGGCGGGGGTCTTAATATTGTTTCCATTCAACAGGGAAGACCTTGTCGAGTAAAAGTCCAGTGGGGGCACGCTGAGTGCACCCACTGGGTGTAGTCCCCGAGACCGCCGTCGAGTGCTTGCTTCGGCGGTGGTCTGATAGAGACGATGTTTGGTTGCTTGCTTCTTTCTTTTATACTCGGACAGGCCAGACCTGGTCGAGTGTTTTTGTTTCCAGTGGGGGCACGCTGAGTGCACCCACTGGGTGTAGTCCCCGAGACTACTGTCGATCGTTGACGATGGGCAGTAGTCTTTAGAACCATTCTGCAGGTTTCATGGACATCATTTCCATCAACCATGATATGACGCTTGCATAGGGTTGTGGGGTGGGGCGGCGGGCCGTCTCTTAGTCGACTGCAATTGAACTTTTCCACTCGGGAGTAGAGAAATTATAATGTCGACTGAACCACTATTTTTGCTGATTTCAGAAAGCTTGTGGGCTCGGGACCAAGTACGTCGAGCTGGAGAAGGAAAAGAACCGACTTCTGCTAGATCTGGAGCTGACGAACAACAACCTGGACCGTGCCCAGACCGAACTGAAGACTTTGGGAGGTAATCTTTGTTGATCAATAGTATTATCACTTTCGATTTCCACCCTTTGAACCGAGTGAATCCACTCGAACAGACGTACGTGATGAAAACCGTCGTCTCCGAGTGCGCCTCAACAATGCTATTTCTTTAGATACCATGAAGAAGGCGCTCGAGGACAAGGACAAATCACTTGCTGATGCTCAGAAGGAAGCGAAGGAGAAAACTGCAGCTGCTGAGAAGAAACTTGCAGCAGCCAGTAAACTGGAAGAGGAGAACACCAAGCTCAAGCAGGAACGATCCGAATGGATCAAAAAATTCGAAGTGCAGACCAAGAGTAAGACCGCTCTGGAGAAACACCTGGAAGACTTTGCGAAGAAAATGTTCAGCATGCTCGAAGGTAACCCTCATCTGTCGAATGAATTTCTTCGGTTTTTCCAGAATGGTATTATGATCACCCTTTCACTTTCTCTTCATGCAGAATTCTGTCAAGACTTCGAAAAAGAAACTGAAGAAATTGAACCCAATCTGGACCCCACAAAGTCTCTCGTCGGAGACGCCGTGGCCATGGATATGTTTCGTCTCGAAGCTCGTCTTAAGAGCGTCCAAGGATTCATCACTCGGTTGAGAGCTGCATTTGAGAAGGTCGACAAGGAACTGTGGCCTGAAGATCCTCTCCAGACTGACCTCGAGTCAATGATGACTCGGCTCAATGAGATCCCCGATCGAGTGCAATCGTGGAAGAAATCTGCTGCCCGCTGTGGCGCTGATGTGGCACTTTCACTCGTCAGGGTTCATTGCAAGGAAGCTAGAGAGGACAAACTGAAGGATCTCCGAGTGACCAACACGAAGAAACTCAAATTTGAAGATTTCATGGAGACTTTCATCGATGCTGCCACTCGAATCGCCGACGGAATCGACCTGGATACCTTCGTTGAACCTTCAAGTCCTGCTGGAGCTTGAATTGGTACTTTGCTTATGGTAAAAACTTTATTTGCCTCGGTATGCCGAGTGTTGGTGTAACCGAGTAAACTTCGTTCAGGCCTTAAGCCTGAGAACTTCCCTTTGCGCGAACAAGTTTCTGCTACGCCAGAGATTTCAGTCTTACTCGCATTTTGCTTTCCGACATTTAGCTTGGCTAAATTTATTTAATTCTCGAATGGAACGGGCGTTCAGCACTCGAAAGAATTTAGGGCTTAGGCGAAGACTGGTTCACAGCTAAGTCTCCGAGTGTACTGAATGTCATACACTCGGAAAAGTTTTGAACTTAGGCGAAACGGATTCGCAGCTAAGCCCCCGAGAGAGAGGATCGCTCTTCACTCGGAGTAATTTTCGAACTTAGGCGAGGACTGGCTCGCAGCTAAGTCTCCGAGTGTACTGAATGTCATACACTCGGAAAAGTTTTGAACTTAGGCGAAACGGATTCGCAGCTAAGCCCCCGAGAGAGAGGATCGCTCTTCACTCGGAGTAATTTTCGAACTTAGGCGAGGACTGGCTCGCAGCTAAGTCTCCGAGTGTACTGAATGTCATACACTCGGAAAAGTTTTGAACTTAGGCGAAACGGATTCGCAGCTAAGCCCCCGAGAGAGAGGATCGCTCTTCACTCGGAGTAATTTTCAAACTTAGGCGAGGACTGGCTCGCAGCTAAGTCTCCGAGTGTACTGAATGTCATACACTCGGAAAAGTTTTGAACTTAGGCGAAACGGATTCGCAGCTAAGCCCCCGAGAGAGAGGATCGCTCTTCACTCGGAGTAATTTTCGAACTTAGGCGAGGACTGGCTCGCAGCTAAGTCTCCGAGTGTACTGAATGTCATACACTCGGAAAAGTTTTGAACTTAGGCGAAACGGATTCGCAGCTAAGCCCCCGAGAGAGAGGATCGCTCTTCACTCGGAGTAATTTTCGAACTTAGGCGAGGACTGGCTCGCAGCTAAGTCTCCGAGTGTACTGAATGTCATACACTCGGAAAAGTTTTGAACTTAGGCGAAACGGATTCGCAGCTAAGCCCCCGAGAGAGAGGATCGCTCTTCACTCGGAGTAATTTTCGAACTTAGGCGAGGACTGGCTCGCAGCTAAGTCTCCGAGTGTACTGAATGTCATACACTCGGAAAAGTTTTGAACTTAGGCGAAACGGATTCGCAGCTAAGCCCCCGAGAGAGAGGATCGCTCTTCACTCGGAGTAATTTTCGAACTTAGGCGAGGACTGGCTCGCAGCTAAGTCTCCGAGTGTACTGAATGTCATACACTCGGAAAAGTTTTGAACTTAGGCGAAACGGATTCGCAGCTAAGCCCCCGAGAGAGAGGATCGCTCTTCACTCGGAGTAATTTTCGAACTTAGGCGAGGACTGGCTCGCAGCTAAGTCTCCGAGTGTACTGAATGTCATACACTCGGAAAAGTTTTGAACTTAGGCGAAACGGATTCGCAGCTAAGCCCCCGAGAGAGAGGATCGCTCTTCACTCGGAGTAATTTTCGAACTTAGGCGAGGACTGGCTCGCAGCTAAGTCTCCGAGTGTACTGAATGTCATACACTCGGAAAAGTTTTGAACTTAGGCGAAACGGATTCGCAGCTAAGCCCCCGAGAGAGAGGATCGCTCTTCACTCGGAGTAATTTTCGAACTTAGGCGAGGACTGGCTCGCAGCTAAGTCTCCGAGTGTACTGAATGTCACACACTCGGAAAAGTTTTGAACTTAGGCAAAACGGATTCGCAGCTAAGCCCCCGAGAGAGAGGATCGCTCTTCACTCGGAGTAATTTTCGAACTTAGGCGAGGACTGGCTCGTAGCTAAGTCTCCGAGTGTACTGAATGTCATACACTCGGAAAAGTTTTGAACTTAGGCGAAACGGATTCGCAGCTAAGCCCCCGAGAGAGAGGATCGCTCTTCACTCGGAGTAATTTTCGAACTTAGGCGAGGACTGGCTCGCAGCTAAGTCTCCGAGTGTACTGAATGTCATACACTCGGAAAAGTTTTGAACTTAGGCGAAACGGATTCGCAGCTAAGCCCTCGAGAGAGAGGATCGCTCTTCACTCGAAGTAATTTTTGAATGTAGAACTGTGCGATCGGAATCGACAATAGACTGCGGGAGTCTACATTTAACAAATAACATTGTCTGGGGTACCCTTATTACATCCAAGCAACTCTGTTATCAAGAATAAAAACGTCGAAGCAGGTCCGCATTCCAGGCGCGTGGCTCGTCAATATTCTTCTTCAAGTTGAAAAGATGGTACGCCCTGTTGTTAAGCACCTTGATGATGACGAATGGGCCTTCCCAAGCTGGAGCCAACTTATGAGGTCGCTGCTGATCCACTCGGAGCACCAAATCCCCTTCGTGGAACGAACGGCTCTTGACATGTCTTGCATGGAAGCGGCGAAGGTCTTGTTGATATGCAGTTGATCGGATCAGGGCCATCTCACGCTCTTCTTCTAGGAGATCCACTCCGTCTTGTCTTGCTTGCTCAGCTTCGTCTTCAGAGTAAAGATCTACTCGAGGAGAATTGTGAAGGACGTCACTCGGCAATACGGCTTCAGCTCCATATACCAGGAAGAAAGGACTGCGTCCAGTCGACCGGTTGGGGGTTGTCCTCAAGCCCCACAGAACAGACGGTAACTCAGTGACCCAAGCTCCGGCAGCATGATCAAGATCTCGCATGAGCCGAGGTTTCAATCCTTGGAGGATAAGGCCGTTCGCTCGCTCAGCTTGACCGTTTGACTGGGGGTGCGCAACGGATGCGTAATCCACCCGAGTGCCTTGAGAAGAGCAAAAGTACCTGAACTCTTCCGAGTCAAAGTTAGAGCCATTGTCTGTAATGATACTGTGGGGGGCCCCATACCGGAACGTTATCTCTTTTATGAATTTGATAGCAGTGCGGGCGTTCAGCTTCTTGATGGGCTTAGCTTCAATCCACTTAGTGAACTTGTCGACTGCAACCAGTAAATGAGTAAACCCACTCTGACCTGTTCTAAGGGGTCCAACCATATCCAAGCCCCACACAGCAAACGGCCAGATGAGTGGAATGGTCTTCAAGACAGACGCAGGTTTGTGTGATAGGTTCGAGTAAAACTGACATCCTTCGCAGTTATCGACAATATCTTTAGCCATCTCATTGGCGCGTGGCCAGAAGAAACCAGCCCGGTAAGCTTTGGCAACAATCATCCTAGAGGACGCATGATGGCCACAAGTTCCCGAGTGAATCTCCTCCAGAATCAGTCGACCTTCTTCAGGAGAAATGCACCGCTGAGCTACGCCAGTCACACTTTCTCTGTAGAGTTGTCCATTGATTACAGTAAAAGCCTTGGATCTGCGGACTATCTGTCGAGCCTCATCTTCATCATCTGGGAGTTCTCTTCTGAGAATGTACGCAATATATGGTACAGTCCAGTCGGGCGTGATTACCAAAATCTCCATGACCAGATCAATGACAGCTGGGACATCAACTTCAGTCGGATCATAGGCGCTCTTCGCTTGCGGGGGCTCTTCAGTGAAAGGATCTTCCTGCACCGAAGGAGAATGAATGTGCTCGAGAAACACATTGCTGGGGACAGGTTTCCGAGTGGATCCAATCTTTGCCAACTCATCAGCTGCTTGATTCTTCACTCGGGGAACATGATGGAGTTCCAAACCTTCAAATTTCTTCTCAAGTTTTCTTACTGCATTGCAGTATCCAGTCATAGTGGGGCTCCTAACATCCCACTCTTTCATCACTTGATTAACCACCAAATCAGAATCGCCATATACCATCAGGCGCCGGACGCCGAGTGAAATGGCCATACGCAATCCATACAAAAGTGCTTCATATTCAGCTTCATTATTGGAGGAATCAAAGTGAATCTGTAAGACATAACTGAGTTTGTCGCCTTTTGGGGATACCAGTACGACGCCAGCGCCAGATCCATTCAGCATCTTTGAACCATCAAAGAACATGGTCCAGTGTGCCGAGTGAAGTTGGATTGGCTGCTGTTGCTCGATCCACTCGGCGAGGAAATCAGCAAGCGCTTGAGACTTGATTGCTTTCTTTGCTTCAAATTTGATATCAAGATAAAGGAGTTCAATAGCCCATTTGGCCACTCGACCAGTCGCATTTCGATTATTGAAAATTTCAGATAACGGAGCATCACTGACGACTGAAATTGAGTGATCCTGAAAATAGTGTGCCACCTTCTTTGCAGTCAGATATATACCATATACGAGCTTCTGGTAATGTGGATATCTTTGCTTCGACGGAGTCAATACTTCAGAAATATAGTAGACCGGGCGTTGAACTTTGTAAGCCTTGCCTTCCTCTTCCCGCTCGACAGTTAGTACTGTACTGACGACCTGATTAGTGGCCGCGATGTACAATAACAATGGCTCTTTGCTGCGCGGAGCAGCAAGCACCGGCTGGGTGGTAAGTAGGGCTTTGAGCTCGACAAACGCTGCTTCAGCTTCTGGAGTCCACTCAAAAGTATCAGACTTCTTCATCAGTCAGTATAAAGGCAGTGCCTTTTCGCCGAGACGAGAAATGAATCGACTCAATGCTGCCAAGCAACCTGTGAGCTTCTGGACATCGTGCACACGCTCAGGGCTTTTCATTCGGACGATGGCGCTGATCTTTTCAGGGTTAACGTCGATTCCTTTTTCGGAAACGAGAAAACCGAGTAATTTTCCACCTGGAACGCCGAAAGTGCACTTAGTCGGATTTAACTTAATATCATATCTCCTCAAATTGGCGAATGTTTCAGCCAAGTCAGACAACAGGTCGGAACCTTTGCGAGACTTGACTACGATATCATCCATATACGCTTCAATGTTCCGAGGAATCTGATCGAGCAAACACTTCTGAATCATGCGCATGAAAGTAGCGCCAGCATTCTTCAAACCAAAAGGCATGGTGATATAGCAGAAACACCCGAAAGGGGTGATGAAGGCTGTCTTTATTTCATCCGGACCAAACAGACGGATCTGATGGTAACCAGAATAAGCATCAAGAAAAGATAGACGCTCACATCCCGCAGTTGAGTCGACAATCTGATCAATGCGGGGGAGTGGGAAATGATCTTTCGGGCAGACCCGATTGATATGTTTGAAATCAATACACATGCGGAGTGACTTGTCCTTCTTAGGGACCATGACGACGTTCGATAACCACTCGGAGTGGTAAATCTCACGTATAAACTTGGCCGTCAAGAGACGAGCCACCTCTTCGCCGATTGCTCTTCGCTTCTCTGTTGCCGACCGACGCAAGTGCTCCTTCACAGGCTTGGCCTTCGGATCAACCCTCAAACGGTGCTCAGCCAGTTCCCTAGGTACACCAGGCATGTCAGCGGGCTTCCATGCGAAGATGTCCCAGTTCTCACGGAGGAACTGGATGAGCTCGGCTTCCTATTTGCTGTCGAGTGTTGTTGAAATGTTGGTCGGGGCAGCAGTTGGATCCGTCGGGTGAATGTTCACCTTCTTCACATCTCCTGCCGACTGAAAAGCTGACTCAGAAGCGGGCTTCTTAGCACGCAACAGATCGGCGGGATCAGCATTTCTCTTGTATTCTTCCAACTCAACCATAGCCATCTGCTGGTCGGCGATCTTGGAGCCCTGCTGGAGACACTCCTCAGCCCTCTGTCGGTTGCCGGTGACTGTGATCACACCCTTTGGTCCAGGCATCTTCAACTTGAGATACACGTAACATGGTCGGGCCATGAAACGGGCATAAGCTGGTCGACCAAGGATGGCGTGGTAAGCACTCTGGAAGTCTACCACTTCAAACGTCAGTTTTTCCTTGCGAAAATGCTTGTCATCGCCAAACACCACATCCAACGCTATCTGGCCGAGTGAACGGGCCTTCTTCCCAGGGATTACTCCATGAAATTGCATGTTGCTTTCACTGAGCCGGGACATCGGAATGCCCATCGCCTTAAGGGTATCTGCATACAGGATGTTCAGACCGCTCCCGCCATCCATCAAAACTTTACGGAGTCGAGTGTCCCCTACAACTGGGTCCACCACCAGCGCTTGCCGCCCGGGGGTAGCAATGTGCGCAGGGTGATCTGACTGATCGAAAGTGATAGCAGTCTGAGACCACTTGAGATATGCTGGGGTAGAGGGAGCTGCCATGTTAACCTCCCTGTTGATAACTTTCAGTCGACTCTTGCTCTCAACATCAGCAAAAATCAACAAGGTGGCATTGACATCAGGGAACTCTTCTTTTTCTTCTTCAGTTTCTTTCTCACTCGACTGACTCTCTTTGAATGACTGAATCAGCAAACGGCACTGTCGAGTGGTATGCTTTGGCAATATTAAATTGCCCTCTTCATCTTTCCTCGTGTGGATTGCACACGGTAAATCCAAAACATCAGTACCCGACTGATTCTTTGACTTCTTTGGGGTGAACTTAGCCTTGGACTTTCCTGTACTCTTGCCTTGTGCCGCCACGGCGGCCGCTTCTGCCTGAGCAGGAGGATCCGCTTTGCGCTTCTGTTTCCGACTGGAATTCCCACCTGCGTTATTGTCGACTATTTTGGCTTTACCGCTTCGGAGGCGGTCTTCTTCTTCTCCATTGGCGTACCGAGTGGCAATCTCCATCATCTTGCTCAGAGAAATATCACCGGTGCGACCAAACTTCAGATAGAGCTCTCTGTATCTAACCCCAGCCTTGAAGGCACAAACAGCTTGATGTTCGGAAACATTCTCCACCGTGTGATGCAAGGTGGACCAGCGCTGAATGTAATCTCGCAAGGTTTCATTGGGCTTCTGGACACAGTGCTGCAAATCAATCAAACCAGCTGGACGTTTACAAGTGCCTTCAAAGGTTCTGATAAACACTCGGGCCAAATCTTCCCAGCAATAGATGCTAGAGGGAGCCAAACGATTCAACCAAGCTCTGGCCGAACCATCCAACATCAAGGACAGATGCTTCATGGCTATGTTGTCGTTACCTCCACCAATCTGTACAGCCACTCGGTAATCATCCAACCAAGTTTCAGGCTTTGACTCGCCAGAAAACTTGCCAATTCCAGCCGCCAACCTGAAGTTGGGGGGAATCTCTGCAGAGAGAATGGCTCTGCTAAAACACTCGGGCCCAGAAACAACAGCACTGCTTCCACTCGGATAATCTCCGTTATAACCATCTCTGTGGGCTCTGCCTCTGTCGACCCGCCTTTGAGCAAGGACGTCCCTTGCGTCGAACCCAGGATTCCGCTCATCGCCGAACGGGCGCCTATCATCATTGTGCCGAGACACATATGAACCATTCCGCGGAGGAGAAAACACTCGACGGCGGTCATCGCGGTGATAACGGGGAGCAGACTGATCTCGCCCCTGATCTCTGTACCGATCTTCACGGTATCCTCCGCCTCTCTGACGCGAAGGTGACCCAGGACTGTGAGCCGATTGAACTGTTTCTGCCCTGGGAGAATTGCCATGTAACCTGTTCTGCGACTGAGAAACAGTCGCGTTTTGCTGCTGCGCTGCCTCAAGCAATGTCTTGATCTGTTGCAGACCTCTACCAGCCTCTGATCGTGACGGTTGAATAGACTCTGTAATCCTAGCAGCCGCTGCAACATTCAAAACTGGAGTACGAAATACCTCGACGTTATTTCGAGATCCACTCGGGAACAACTGTCGCTGTTGTCGATTGGGACGTGGTGGACGCTGCCCAGTACGCTCGTCGAGTGCCTCCTGCATCTCTTTGAGCCGAAGGCGTGTAGCCTCCATGGCCTGGGCCTCAGCAGTCGTACCGACGATGGGAGTATGGAGAACATCCTCATCCCGGCGCTGCTGTTCATTCGACGTTCCTCCAATCTCACGCCTGGAGTGGTTGAAGCCAGGCGGCGGACTCTGATGAGAGCCAGCCATAAAAACTTCTGCCGCAGGGTCGCAGCTCTCGCACTCGGAAGAAATGTCGGATCGGTCCGACGCCGAGTCGAACACGCCGTGAAGTGACTCGGCGGGCTCGACGGCTGCAATCTGCGGGGACGAAACCTGGCGTGCCACCGCATGCCTCACCCGACGCTGTAGCCGCGAGCGACCGGATCGCTTGCGACGACGAACAGCAGGAAGGGCCGACACATACGGGGTCGACGGCTGAAGGAGAAGAATACCGCAGGAGCTTGCACAGAAGTGCGTCGCCCCGCGAATCGGGAGCGCCTCCACGTCCAAAGGCGCTTCCTGGAGCCATGCCGAATCGTCGGCGATGAAGGTGAGCGCTCCGAGACGGATCTCGCGGCCCAGGAACGAATCGCCGCCGGAAGACATGACGAAGGAGAAAATATGCAACCTCGCCGGAAGTCGCTTAGACGCCTGCCCCACGGTGGGCGCCAACTGTCGTGGGAACAAGCCTGACAGTAGAAGGTAGGGGTACGAATGGAGAGGGCAGAGTCCTAGCTACGGCGAGGATGTACACACAGATGTATGAGTTCAGGCCTCACTCGGAAGTGATAACAGCCCTACGTCTCAGTGCTCCGGGGAGCTCTCTACTCTGTCGAGTGAAATATGTGTGTTGTGTTACAAAAGGTTGCGAACCCTTCTACCAGCGGGGAGGGGTGGCTTATATAGAGTGCGCTGCCCCTCATAACGTCTGGCATTAAGGGGTTTAATTGTGGTCATAAAGGGGGTGAACGTTACTGGTAACGTACACAATAAATGCTATTAAAGGTCTTGATGAATGCCCGCCCGTTAGCCTCCCTGGGGTGACTTCTGGGCTTCTGTGGTCGACTGTTTTCTGGTCCTTCCGAGTGAAAGGGTAAGCGTCGAGTGAAAGATATCTCCGAGTGTATATTGTCGAGTGACTCATGCGTCATGGTGATTCCAGTCGGAGACTTACTCGTAGCCTTTAAGCTTTCCGGGGCAGTGTCCTTAGGTGGGGTATGTAGGTCAGGCCTATGACCCTACCCCAAGTACATATCCCCATCAATGGGATCTCAGCTGCTTGATCCAGCTCGGCCCTTAGCAGCTTCCTCGGCAGCCTAAACCTCGGCCGCGAAGGCCGCGGTCTGCTCTTTAGTTCGGAGAGAGCGTTCCGTGTTACCATTTACTGTTATGACGCCGTGAGGCCCAGGCTTCTTTAGCTTTAGATAAGCGTAGTGCGGGATGGCATGGAAATGAGCAAAAGCTGTTCTCCCGAGGAGTGCGTGATAGCCGCTCCTGAAAGGGACGATGTCGTAGGTTAACTCTTCGTTTCGAAAGTTCTCGTGTGTGCCAAAGACTACGTCCAGGGTCACCCTTCCCGAGCATTGTGCTTCAATCCCAGGTATGATTCCCTTGAACGTGGTATTACTGGGCTTGATCCTTGATGGGTCTATATGCATTTTCTTGACGGTATCTACATATATCAAGTTGAGGCTGCTGCCACCGTCCATTAGGACTCTGGTCAGATGAAAGCCGTCAACTATGGGGTCGAGTACCAATGTCGTTGTGCCGCCGTGACGGGTGCTGGTCGGGTGGTCTCGTCGGTCAAAGATGATTGGTATTTCCGACCATGGATTATATTTGGGCACGGCCGGCTCCACGGCGTACACTTCGCGGAGCGCGCGCTTCCTCTCCTTCCTGGTGGTGTGTGTGACATATATCATACTCACGTCCTTGACCTCGGGAGGGAACTGCTTCTGGCCTGCATTGCTCGGCCCTGGCTAGTCTCTATCCTCATTACGAGGTTGACCCTTGCCATGGTTATCGGCCGCGATCTTTCCGGCTTGCTTGATCACCCAACAATTCCGGTTGTTATGCGTGGCTGACTTGTCGGGGGTGCTGTAGATGGCGCATGGTTTATCCAAGATCTTATCCAGCTGTGTTGGGCCATCCTTCCCTCCTTGAAAAGGTTTCCGTTTATTGCCGCCACACTGGTTACTGAATCCAGCATTAACCGCGGTCTCCTCGGTGTCGTTGCTGCTGCCCCTATTGCGGCATTTGTTGTTCCTGTTACGCCGAGGTTTTCCATTCCCGTCCCGCACTTTGGAGGTGCCAGGGTCGCCGCTGCGGCCGCTCCTCCGAGCAAGCCAATTATCCTCGCACGCGCAAAATCGGGTCATGAGCTGTGTAAGGGCAGCCATTGTTCGCGGTTTGTCTTGCCCGAGCTCTCGGGCCAGCCATTCGTCAATGATGTTGTGTTTGAATGCGGCGATCGCCTCGGTGTCCGGGCAGTCCACTATCTGGTTTTTCTTGGTCAAGAACCGATTCCAGAATTTTTGGGCCGACTCCCCCGGTTTTTGCACGACATGGGCAAGGTCGTCGGCATCCGGGGGACGGACGTAAGTGCCTTGGAAATTTGCTCGGAATGCATCCTCGAGGTCTTCCCATACTCCAATTGAGTCTTCGGGGAGGCTGTTAAGCCAATGCCGAGCTGATCCCTTGAGCTTCAAGGGCAGGTATTTGATGGCGTGTAGATCATCACCACCGACCATATGTACGTGCATGAGGAAATCCTCGATCCATATGGCTGGGTCCGTCGTACCGTCGTATTGCTCTATATTTATGGGTTTAAACCCCTCCGGGAACTTATGCTGCATGACCTCGTCTGTGAAGCACATGGGGTGAGCAGCTCCTCGGATTCTGGCGGTAGCGTGACGGACGTCGGATGTGGTCACGTTTCGGTCGCGCGTGTAATCGCGCAAATCACCGTTCTTGGCTAACCAGGCTAGGTATCCTGCCTGTCCAGTAGGTGGGCGCTCCCTAGATTTATAAATTGACCGAGGTGGAGCTTCTGGCCTTAACGGTAGTTTCTCCTTCGGGTCATATTTCTTGGAGTGTCGAGGTGGATCTAATCCGCCTCGGCGCCAGGGGGCTTCGGGAAGGTTTTTATACCCGCATGTTGGCTTATCTCGGCCCACTCGCGCTTAGGTAGCACGTTGTCCTTGGCCTCCTCGTCTAGCTCTGGAAGCAGGTTCCTGCGGGGGTAAAACTGATTAGCCCCGGCTTTCCCAAGCCTATCCTCAAGCTCCTGTTCGGCCCTGAGGAGTTCAACCCATTTGTTGTTAAGTTCATCTTGCTCGGATTTAAGCTGCTGGGATTTTTGCTTGATGCTCTTAGCCATGCTGGCCAATCGCCTGCGGAAAGTCTCGAGTTGCGGTCCTTCAAGGTTCTCCTCAATAACATCATATTCATCGGGCCCGAAACTTCTATCCTCCTCGAACTCCGGGTAATAATTAAAGTCCTCGGGGTCATCATCGTCCCCGTTAATCATGTCGTCACCAGTATTGTTACCGGCGGTGACGTCATTGCCTGTGTGCTGGTTGTCAGCGCCATCTTGGGCGGCATCGTTATCGGCCGTATCACCATTGCTAGTGCCCCCGTTGCTTGCATCGCCATTGCCCGTGCCTCCATGACGGCGGCCTCTACGTCGGCGTTTGGGGGGTCCTTTGCCTCCTCCTCATCCTTTGGGGGTGTCCACCATGTAGACATCGTAGGTGGAGGTAGCTGCTCACTTGCCGGTATGAGTAGCGGCAGTCGGTGAAGTAGTTTTTGACATCTCACCGACATCTTCATCCATGTCGGCGTCCTCCTCGGAGGTGTAGTCTAAAACGTCGGTTAAATCCTCGACGGTAGCGACTAGGTGGGTGGAGGGTGGGTTGAAAATTCCCACTACTCCAGATTTTTCCCAGATCTGATCGTAAACCGAGGTCCAACCGTCCGAGATTGCTAGGCTCTGAATCCGATCTAACATCTCATTCAGGAGCTCTTTGTCGGCCTCGCCCATATCCTGACTGAGAGTTGGGCTTAGCTGAAGTTTGCCTGAGGTCCCATCTGACATGGCCTCGGGAATTTTGTCGACCAAACTCGAGGTCTGATCCGACGAGGCAGTGTTCGGCTCCGGGCTCAAAGCTGGATCCGAGGTGTGATCCACGCCGTGGTCCTGATCCAAGATAGAATCTGAGATCAGCACGAAGGCGTCGGCGAGTTCTTCGGACTGGTCTGACACCCAACCTGAAAACGCAATTTCACCGCAGGCATCCGCAACGTACTCCAGATTTCTGAACCTGATGGTACGGCCTGGAGCGAAGTTTTCGATCTGGCCGAGGTGGCCAGTCGAATCGGCGTAAAGCGTGACGCTGCCGAAGACAAAAAGCTGTCCGGGGAAGAAGGTCTTCCCACAGCCAATGCTGTCGTCGATCCGAAGGTGAGCCATCAAGCTATTGCGACCACACAGCGGGACCTGCATGGGCCACCAATGTTGGAGTTGAATCCGGCGGATCTCGGGTAGGGGGTCCCGAGCTGGTGATCTTAGCTAGATGGTAACAGGACAAAGGGGGACACCATGTTTTACCCAGGTTTAGGCCCTCTCGAAGAGGTAAAACCCTACGTCCTGCTTCGATTATATTGATTGTGATGGAGTACAAAGTACAGGATGATCTACCTCGAGATCGTATGTGTCTAAATCTTACCCTACGGTCTAAAACCCCTCGACTTATATAGATGCCGGGGGTACCTAGGGTTACATGTAGGTCGGTTACATTAAGGGATAAACATGCCGAAGATTTAAATGTGTCTTGGAGTATGCGCCAAGCCTTCAGAAGATTCCATCTTGAGTACGCCGAGGGGCATGGTAAGCACGGCCCACTTATTGGTCATCTGCGGGTCTTCGGCCCAGCCCATGAACGGAGGGCCGACGTGATTGATACCCCCTAGTCCAGGACACCGTCACTTATTGCTTGTTGCCGCTAAACCACATACCCCTCTTTGACAATGTTGCATATTTAGCATAGATCTGATGTAAGTCTTGCGGAGTATGCCATGTACTCACCCTTGCTATAAACAACTTGCTGCAGAGGACTTCTCGGACTACGATGGCAATTACTATGTTGAGCTGCACGACGATGGCGACGAGTAGATAGGAGATCCCAGGTGTCAGCCTGAGACCGATGGGGGGGTCGTTGCTTTTATTTCCAGCCTCTTAGGCATTTTGCTTGTTGTCTGTACTCTCAGACTATTTGCTCTTCATGGATGATGTAATGTTGGACCTTGTGGTCACTAGATGTAATAATCGTATTTTAGCTCATGTGAGCACCGTACCATATTTTATGCTTCCGTTGTGTTTTGTAATGATATCCGAGAATGTTTCACCCCGTAGCATATAATAATGCGTGTATGAATGAAAGTATACGTTGCGGGTAGGACTTGGCTTTGCTACTATACCTTATAGGAAGAAGTGCTATATTTGGTATAGTACCGAATCTGGGGCCTTACAGACTTGGTATCAGAGCAGGGCCGTCTGTAGGATCCCCTTACTATTTGTTGCCTACTCAACAAACCTATTTTCTAGCTATATAGGTAGGGAGTGAGTGTGTAGGATGCTTTTTACTCCTTACCCCCATCAATCTGAAATTCCGAGTCGCACCAGATACGATAAGGATGAGTTGTGTATAGGAATTTCTACTCTCAACTTCTTCAAACAATAGGATTCACGGGGTGGATCTCGTCCCTAGACTAAGAAATGATGCGTCTTTGTCCGTTGGTGCCAATTGCTTAGTGTTTTCACAATTGCGTGGAAATGCTATCCAAGTATCCAGTTTTCACCGTAGACTAGTGCCTTTACACTTCCTTTTTCCTATAATGGATGATCTACTTCCTTGCAATTTGATGTTGATCCGATATCCATCCCCTCTTACTCAATCCATATGTACTTGTTAATCTGACCCTTGGTATTGTTATCAGGATGGTCAACAATCGCAACACTGGCTCCCAGCAGGGTGAGGGTTTTGAGCCCCCTCCACCACCGCCGCCCATGATGGCACAACTGCTACTCGAGATGGAGCGTAACCGCCAGGCCATGGCGCAGATGCTGGAGTGCATTGTGCACAACACCAACCCAGGAAACCGTCAGCAAAATGGCAACAACGCTCGAGCCTCCATCAGCGACTTCCTCCGCTTGGAACCTCCAAAGTTCAACTTCTCCTCCAAGCCTCTGGACGCGGATGACTGGCTTCGACGTCTCAAGTGCTCGCTGCACGCTGCAAGAGTGGCCGCTGAAGACCGCGTCACTTTTGCGACACACCTCCTGCATGGTGCTGCTGCAGCTTGGTGGGAGAACTACGTTGAGATGCAGGCTCCAGGCACCGCAATCACCTGGCAGGACTTTGAGAAGGCTTTCCGTGAGTACCACATTCCGAATGGCTTGATGGAGAAGAAGAAGGAGGAGTTCCTCAACCTCGTTCAGGGCAAGAAATATGTGGATGAGTACAACCGAGAGTTCATCCAGCTGGCTCGTTATGTTGGGGATGAGGTCTCCACAGATGCCAGGAACCAGTACAGGTTCTCCAAGGGACTGAACCCGGGCATCAAGTACGTGCTCAACCTCATCGACCCCACCTCCTTCATAGATCTGGTGAACAATGCTATTAGGGCCGAGCAAGGCAAGGCCACGTTTGAGGAAACACGAAAGCACTCCCGAGACGGCGGCTCCTCCTCTTCCGCAGAGATGTCTCAGAAGCGCCGAATCTGTGTTCCGAACAGCGCCTTCGCCCATGCCACTCATGCACCAAGGTCAATGCTCCACGCTCGTTGCCCACCTACTTCAGCAAACGGGGCAAGGAACGCTGGAGGGCAGCCAAGGCCCATGGCTCCTAGTCCTCCTGCGGTGACGTGCTTCAAGTATGGGCTGCCGGGACACTGCTCCAACAAATTCCCGCAGAACTAGCTTCCTCCACCACTGGCTCGCCCTGCTCCGACACAGGCGATGGTTCGTGCACCTCCTCCGCCCCGGTCTTTCCACAACAACGACAAGCCTGGCGCAGGACATGGTTGCGTGAACCCTGTCAACGCTGAAGAAGCTCGGGAGGCAACAGATGTCGTGCTTGGTACCATACTCGTGAACTCTATTGCAGCTAAAGTGCCTTTTGATTCTGGTGCATCTCATTCCTTCATGTCGGAAAAGTTTGCTCGTTCCAATGATGTGCCCTTCGAAAACATGCACACTCCCCTAATGGTGCAATCCCCTGGATCCAGGTGGCAGACCACAATGGTTATCCACAACAATGAAATCATAATAGGAAGTCTTCCATTTTGTGCTTATCTTATGGCGCTTGGGTCTTCCGACATTGATGTCATCTTAGGTATGGATTGGCTGACGGAGAACAAAGCTGTGATTGATTGTCCTTCTAAGTCTGTTAAACTCTCTCATCCCTCTGGCTAGATAGTCTATTTCTCTTCCCACACTCCTATGGTCCAGCTCTATGCTTTGAACGCTAATCCTCTTCCAACCCTTGAAACTATACCAGTGGTCCGTGACTTTTCAGATGTATTTCTCGAGGATCTGCCAGGAATGCCACCTGATAGAGCCGTAGAATTCGTAATCGAACTAGAACCTGGAACCACTCCTATTCACAAACATCCATATAAGATGGGTCCAGAAGAATTGGCTGAGCTTAAGAAACAACTCGTGGCGTTGGAAGAACAAGGTTTTATCCGCCCCAGCTCGTCTCCGTGAGGATGCCCCGCTCTCTTTGTAAAGAAGAAGGATGGTGTTGATCAGTTGTGCGTTGATTATCGCCCTCTTAATCAGCGGACGATCAAGAATAAATACCCTCTTTGACCAACTAGCTGGTGCCAAAGTTTTCTCCAAACTAGACTTGAGGTTAGGTTACTACCAAATAAATATCTGAGAGGAGGACATTTTGAAAACCGCTTTCACCACTCGTTATGGCCTCTACGAATACACCGCCATGTCTTTTGGTCTCACCAATGCTCCCGCTACTTTCTCTCAACAAATGAACTCCGTATTCATGGAGTACCTTGACATGTTTGTCGTGGTTTACCTCGATGATATCCTCATCTATTCCATGTCCGAAGAAGAGCATGCTGAACATCTCAGACTCATCTTGACGAAGCTTCGCGAGCACTGCCTCTATGCCAAGTTCTCCAAGTGTGAGTTCTGGCTTTCTGAAGTGAACTACCTAGGGCATGTCATCTCTGCTGAAGGCATTGCCGTAAAGCCAGAGCAAGTCCAGGCCATTGTTGATTGGACTCCACCCAAGACGGCAAAACAAGTCAGAAGTTTTCTTGGTATGGCTAGTTATTGCCGTCGCTTTGTTGAAAACTTCTGCAAAATTGTCAAGGTTTTGACCGATCTCCTCAAGAAAGGCAAGAAATTTGAATGGACTTCCAAGTGCGCTGAAAGCTTCCAAACTCTGAAAGATAAACTCATTTCTGCTCTGGTCCTTGTTCCTCCGGATACTTCCAAGCCCGTTGCGATCTATTGTGATGCTTCTCGTCAGGGTCTAGGTGCCATTCTCATGCAGGAACGTCATGTTGTGGCATATACTGTTGGGAATATGTCCTAGAGGCAATAATAAAGTTGTTATTATTCATTTTCCATGTTCATAATTAAGTTTATATTTCTATGCTAAAATTGCAATGGTTCTTGAATGTGAGATTCGGAGGAAAACCCAGTTGCATGTGTAGAAAGATAAACGCCAAACAGATCCCTAGTCAGGCCTCTAGCCTAGCTCATGTATTGTTGATGATCTTGTTTTTCTGATCATGGGCATTGTTAATCTAACAAGGATGCCGGCAATAATGAGAACACATTGCTAGGGTAACAATGTGTTGGATAGATCCAACTTATGAAATCCTGCAAGATCACGCCGTCAATATGTTGTCGGTATTTTCATATAAAGTGTTAACATCTACTCATGTCCTTAGACCATGCGAATATCGTAGACCTGGATACCGGATGGTTACTTTGGGGTTGCCAAACGTTACTCCGTAACTGGGTAATTATAAAGGTAACTTTCGGGTATGCCGGAAAAGTATGTCGTGGTGCTCAGTATGTCAAGATTGGGATTTGCCCCTTCGGCGATGGAGAGATGCACTCTGGGCCCACTCGGTATTACGGTATCCAGCATTGCCTTGCCAGGTATAGTGACTAAGGTGTTAGTCATGGGGATGTCGGAATACGGAAACGAGAAAAGATTACAAACCGGTAACGAGGATAACTAGGTATAGTGATCAAGGTGTTGATCACGGGGATACCGTAAAAGTCTCGCCTCGGGTTTTGTAATGTATCGCGAGGCAAAGGGAATTGTATGCGATAACCAAAGGTTGGCTTGATAATGATCTACGTTGATATGTGGGAATTATAATGGGTGTCCAGATACCGCTAATAATTATTGACCGGAAGGTGTTTCGGACATGTCCACTTATTATCGAACATGTGGGGTTGCTTAACGACTAGTGGTATGTAGAAGAACTAGGAGATAATGGAGAATGAAAGAATGGGCTTCCGGAAGTGTTTCGGATCCTCCCGGAAGTGTTCCGGGAGGTCCCGGTGATTCCGGAAATGTTCTGGATGGTCCCGGTAATGTACCGAAAGGCCACGAAAGCTTCCGGAAGGGTCTGGAAGGTTTTGGAACCTTCCAAAATATTTTGGAGGGTCCCAGTGGGCTACCCCCCCCCCCCCCCCCGCTTGCTTGGGGGCAAGGCGCCACATGGGCCCAAGTCGGCTAGCCCCTAAGGAAACTTGGGGGGCAAGCCACCCGGGAGAGAGTCCTAGGAGGACTCAGCCTCACAGGTGCGCACCATAAGGGGGGGACTCCTTCCCCCCAGTCGGCCGACCCCCTGCCCCCTTCCACCTATATATAGATGGGAGGGGGCACAACAAGGCACCCAAAAAAGTCACCATTGGCCGAACCCCTGCTGTCCGCGCCCCGTTCTCTCTCCGGTTTAGATTTATCTAGATCGGATCGCCGCTAAGCTTTTCTCCCTCTAGTTCTTCCCGTTGATTCTTCATGCTGGTTCCACGAAGTGCTGCGGTACTGCTAGATCAGTACGCGTGGATACCTCGGAGGTGTTGTCTACTTCGACACTAGATCGGCGGATCGTCCCAGAGAAAATTCTTGCGGCTGTGAGGTATAACGTAGCTGCGGGAATCGGCAAGCTTCACCAACTCTTCTTCCTCTTCCGCTGTGTGGATTGTTGGTGAGATCATCGTTACTTGTACCTCCATAGTGTTCCTGGGATTGATCGTGCACGGTAAAAAATTTATTTTGCGTAGCACGTTACCCAACAATGGCATCATGAGCGGTACTATGCGTAGTTGCAGGTACGATCTAGAGCATATGAGATATGCGGGCATTGCACATGTGATGTGTAGGCTAGTAGATGAGATCTATTACCAGTGTTTTTTGTTGTTTCCCTTCTAATTGCAAAATTTTGATCTTGACGGTATTATGGAATTTTTTACACAGGTCTGGCTTTCCGCGGTCCTTTTATGTTTCACTTGCGTATATTGATTGACACACCAAAGTTATGCTTCAGATGTCTTTGCGTTCCACTTTAGTTGAGAAAGAAATATTTTGCAAAAGGTCAGACTTGTAGATTTGATCTACACGGGGGTCACGCGTTTAACGAACTTTAGTATGGGGCTCGAGATTTTTTATTAAGTCTCGTGTTTCATACACCCCGACAGTTAAATAACAAGAAGTAATCATGCTTATGGTGATGTAGGTAGCAAACGGTTTGCAAACACTACTGTAGAAATGCTTATACACAATCCACATTAGTGGCACGCCACACACCAGACACGCCACTGGTATTTTTGTATGGGAAAATAACCCACACCACCAATATTTCCTTACTGGTGGCGTGCCCCCAAAATAGCACGCCACTAGTATGTGGGACCCAGCAGGCTGACCCGGCGCAAGTTAGTGATGGTGCGTCTCTCGAGCACACGCCACTAATATTGGTCCTATTGGTGGCGTGTGACTTTTTGCCACGCCACAAGTATCTTATGTCGGGCCCCCTTTTGGGGCCCCACTTTGTAGTGGCATGCCTAGAAGTGGCACGCCACCAGTAAGGCCTTTACTAGTGGCGTGTGAGATGTGTGACACGCCACTAACAGCTTCGCTCCAATATTCAGCTCACTATTCACATGTGAGAAGCATCCATGCATGCCCCTTCTCTTCTTCCTCCTCACCTTCTTCCTCCTCACTTTCTTCCTCCTCTCCCCTTCTTGTTGTTGAAAGTTCCAACTTCCCCATCATAATTAATTAGGTAGCTAGATCTAGCTCATTAATTAAGCTTAGATCTACTACACACACAATCTCTCTCCTCCACCCACTCACATGCATTAATGATGCTCCTCTCTCACCTATAGCTACCACTTCCCCCCTCGATCGATGACTCTCGGTCATCTTCGTCTCTCTAGCTAGGTGAGATAGCTAACTTTGTTATGGGATGGATGCATGTGGCCGGTGTGATTGCTATACACATATACTATGTGATGGATGTGATCGGTGTGATGGATATATATGTGTGTTGTGGTGCCGGCCATCGAGCCTAGGCAACATTGTGTTGCTTGCGAATAGATTCGCGCTATGTTCCTTTTTGCAGGGAATTTCTAGAGTTGCCAATGTTTTGGCGAGACGTTGATTCATTTCCGTTTCGTCAAATTTCTGGCACTCAATATGTCCCATTTTAGCAAAGGTCATGTCCAAATTTTCTATGATCTCGTTGGTTATAATTCTTTTTCTTATACCTTGTAGGCATCTTGATCGATCGAACGATTCCATGGAGCGAACTATAAATGGGTTCTTCAAGTTGGCGATGGAAGATATGATTCGAAAGGGTAACACGCCGAAATTATGTCCGTGTAAGAAGTGCGAAAACGGAGTTTTGGTCGACCCCTTTACTGGCCGTGTGAAGGCGCACTTGCTCAAATATGGTTTCATGCTTGGTTATACATGGTGGACAAGGAACGGTGAGGAGGAGGAGGATGTTGTTTCCGACGTCGAAGGGGCG
This sequence comes from Elymus sibiricus, assembly GCA_039707655.1. Taxonomy (NCBI): domain Eukaryota; kingdom Viridiplantae; phylum Streptophyta; class Magnoliopsida; order Poales; family Poaceae; genus Elymus; species Elymus sibiricus. The sequence goes on along the minus strand of CM077666.1, from coordinate 525,303,285 downwards.
GCATATGAAGAAGCGGGAAACCCTTTCGATGAAGAGCCGGAAGGAGGGAACAACCAAGAGCCGCCCGAACATGAAGAACATCAGGATGGACATGAAGAAGAGTCTCTGACGCAGGAGTCGTCGTTGGCTACAATGCTGGAGGACCCTCATGTTCAAGCGCTGCTTCCGAAGAAGATGACTAATGAAAGAGCTGCTTTTAGAGAGGCTGCCAAGTTGGTGCAACTCAAAGTAGACTCGAAAACTCTACTGTATGAAGGCTGCGATCCTGAGCACACCCGCCTGAACATCACGCTCAAACTTCTAGACATCAAGGAAAAATACAAAAGCACAGACGCAAGCCTGGATGCAACATTGGAGTATCTACACAAAGTTTTTCCCAAGGGGAACATGTTGCCTCGTAGTATCGATGAGGCAAACAAGATCGTGTGCCCTCTTGGTTTGCCACACATAAGATACCATGCATGCGTCTGTGATTGCATCATTTATCAGAACGAGCATGCGAACAAAACAGAGTGTCCAACGTACAAGGAACCCGATAGAGGCGTGGAAAGAAAAATCCTCGAAAGGTTGTATGGTAATTTCTGCTCATTCCTCACCTGCAGCATTATTACGCAGACAAGAAGGAATCAAAGCACATGCGTTAGCACAAGGATAGGAAGCTCATGGCTAAAAATGATGGCATGCTAAGACACCCTGCAGATGGTTGCCAGTGGAAAGCACTCGACTGTGTATACCCAGAATTCGCATCAGAACCAAGAAACCTCGGGTTGGGTGTCAGTACGGATGGACTAAATCCATTTGGCAACCAGAGCAGCACACATAGCACCTGGCCCATGTTTGTATGGATGTACAACATCCCCCCTGGCTCTGCATGAAGCGGAAGTACATACACATGGTTATGCTAATTCAAGGGCCGATACAACCAGGGAATGATATCAACACGTATCTCGAGCTACTGAAGGAGGAGCTAGACACATTATGGGCTGATGAAGGGGTCAATACCTAGGACGCCAGCAAAGGACAATATTTCCCTATGAGAGCCGCGTTGATCATGATATGTCTCCGGCTAGGTGTGCCATAGACACTGCGGATGTGTTAAGTGTATGGATGATACATCTTATCGCCAGCTATCGAATAAGGGCGCTCGGAAAACCGTGTTCATGGGGCATCGAAGGTGGCTTGACAAGGATGGCGAGTGGAGGAAGTCGTCCAGATCTGTTCAACAATACAAATAAGACCCGAGTAACGCCACGTAAGAGGACATGAAAAGAAATCTATCAGTTCTTAACCGATTGGAGAGAGTGCCCTAAGCCAGGAAAGAAGTGGAAGGGCGTCCCGGAGAAGATGTTGTTAAAAGTATGGAAAAGGAAGTCGGTTTTTTGGGACTTGCCATACTGGCAAGTCCTCGATATGCCACATTGCATTGATGTCATGCATATCATAAAGAATGTGTACGAGAGTTTGCTTAGTACACTCTTTGACATGTCGGAAAAGAGTAAAGATGGGCCGAGGGCAAGACAAGACTTGCAAGACATTGGTATTAGGATTGAGCTTCACGCCGGAGGTCGTAAGACCAAGGAGACAGACAAGGGCAAAAATGTTTCCAAAATCAAGGATGATTATTTCCCCCCCCCCCCCCCCCCCCCCCCCCGCTTGCTTCACTCTAGATGAGAAGGAGCTTGGTCAAGTTTTCAAGTGCCTTGATGGTATCAAAGTTAGTTCCGGTTACTCGGGGATCATACACAGATATCTAGACACGAAAAAACAAAGGTTCAGCGGGATGAAGTCCCATGACTATCATGTGATGATGACGCAGCTACTTCCGGTTGCACATAGAGGGATAATGGACAAGCACGTCCGCGACACACTTCTTGACCTCTGCCATTTTTTTTACGTTATCTCTTGAAAGTCGATCAGTGTGAAGCGTCTCCCAAGGCTACAGGAAGAGATCATTGCCATACTATGTGAGCTTGAGATCTACTTCCCACCCGCATTCTTTGATATTATGGTGCATCTGCTGGTCCATATTGTCATTGAGATCAATGACCTGGGACCAGTATTCTTGCACACCATGTTTCCGTTCGAAAGGATGAATGGCTTCGTGAAGGGATACGTTCGTAACAGGGCTCGGCCGGATGGAAGCATCATCTAGGGCTATCTGACCGAGGAGTGCATCTCTTCTGCACAAATTATTTGGACGTCGATAAATCTATTGGTGTGCCCGTTAATAAGCACCTTGGTAGGCTCGAAGGAGCAGGTCACTCACAATTGAAGCAGGATTTATATGTGGACCATGATACACCGAACCGATGCGGCGACTTTGACAGAGCGCACACAGTAGTGTTACAACATGCAGATGTGGTCGATCCTTGGTTGCAGAAGCACAAGGACACTATAAAGAAAAGGTACGCAACGGCTGGGAAGCAGAGGACCGATGACCAAATCATTAGAGAGCACAACTCCTCCTTCGCGGCTTGGTTCAAAGAGCGAATTCGGATGAAGCCATTGCCAGCGAGTAATGGCAATGCAAAGCTCATATTTGCCTTGGCACATGGCCCCGCATGCACTGTCGTGACTTATCAATCATATGATATAAACGGATACACATTCTATATGGAGGCCAAAGGCAAAGACAGTGATTACCAGAACTCGGGGGCGACGATGGTTTCCTTGACCGGTGGTGTAAAGCAAAGATACTACGGTAGGATCGAAAATATCTGGGAACTTGACTACTCGGGAGAGCACACGGTGCCATTGTTTCATGTCAGATGGGCGAAGAGTGTCAAAAAGGAAGACCATTATTTCACTACCATGTCTAAACCCGAAGCACAACCTGCTGGTGCGAAGGGTGTGAAAGGAATCACCGCCCAAAATGAGCCCTAGGTATTCGCTAAGGACATGGCCCGGTGTGAAAGGAATCACCGCCCAAAATGAGCCCTAGGTATTCGCTAAGGACATGGCCCAATGCTTCTACATAACCGACCCGATAAGGCCGAGCTGTGTTGTCATGAGGAGAGGCAAAAGGAGCATCGTCGGAATGGATAGAGTAGCCAACGAGGAAGACTTTGACCAATACGGCAACCCAGCAGAAGAAGACGACTACGACGGTGAAGAATACACCACCAGAAGGAGCAGAACTACGTTGCCTGAGAAAGACCGTCCCTTCATGAGAATGAGTCACAACGCGGGGCGAAAGTATTCAAGGAAGATCAAGAAGACCCAAACTGTCATTGAGAAGATTATGAAACGACGTCGTACTTGATTTGTGTATCTCTTTAATTTGTATGGACCGCAACTAATTCACATGCACATTCCAATAATCCTCTATGAGAGGCAAAGACCACTTCCTGTGCCCCCTGTGGGATCGATACTCTTACTTCTAAGAAGCTACAACTAAACCCTGTGCACTTGTAGGACATCAAGAAGCCACGACACCTAAAGCCTTGGTCTGATCTACCGATCTTAATTGCTGAGCCGACCATTGATGATGGTAACGGAAGGCAGGACAATAGAGTCGAACAATCCCGTCAGGAGGAGTTTGGCTATTCAAGGGTGACTCGCCTACCAAACATTCAATACGAAGGGTAACAGCACACTACCACTACACAAGACACTTTCACTATTTACCATGAACTGAACCTCTCCGCGTCTAACTTCTCTATTGCAGGAAACACCGATTACTTTCTTTTATTTACTTTATGTTATTTATTCTCCAGTTATTTCACTCTCCTTTGCAATCGCCTATTTCACCATAACCATCTCAAGTCTTGCAGATACCATACTTGTCAATTCACTCTAGACCAGTGACACCTCGAGTGCGACCGAAACACTCACCATAACACTCGTCTACGCTCTTCGTTTGGACGATATACAAACTTGTACAATACTCCCCTTAAGTGTGCTTCAAGTAGGCCTGTGTACTTGCAGGGCCGACCCGGAGGGGGGTGGCAGGAGGGGCGGCCGCCTCGGGCACCCAAATTCCAGGGGGGCCCACCCAGGTATGTAGGCAGCCCAGGATGCGAGATCGGTAGGGGGCGTAGCGTGCAGCCAACTATGCTAGCCCACGCACCTAGCTATGTAGCCTCGGAGCCAGCTTGCTCATGCATGCAGCATCGCAGCTACGGAATGGCCCTCGGCTGGGCACGCACACGTAGGCAGCTTGGCTAGCCCACGCACACAACTGCTCGTTCAGTCATCAGGGCTCCTGTAGGTCATCCTCTGCCTCGCCCCCTGTGTTGTCTACCACTGAGGATGAGTCCATCGCCGTGCTCGTGGCTCCGGTGCTGCAAATCATGCTCGAGATTAGGGAGCTATGTCTGAGCTCTGCTTCGCTTTTGTCAGTGAAGCACATGAAGGTGGACTCACTAGCGACCTCGTGTGAGGGAGATGATTCATCTCTGTCATGTGAGCATCCAGAGACGCCTTTTGAGTCCTTCGGATCGGAGCTTCCTGTGGTTGAAGATATTGATGTGGTTGGTCTGTGCGCCAATGGGAAGGCGTCTGCGGTTTCATGATGGATGATGCTCAGTTTCTTGTGTCGTCGATGTGGCTTTGATTGTCCGAGTCATCGTTGTTGGTGTTCTCGTCGGGGTTCTGTTGTGTTGTGCAAGTGTGGTGAGCTATGGTTGTGTGTTAGGAGCATTTGGCGGGTCGCCTGTGTGGTCACGGTGTTTCGTGCTTCGTGAGTAGCCCGTTTTTGGGTTGTTTGTATCGGTTTTCGCCCGGTTTTCCGAAAATTAACTGGGCAATTCTCTTCTTCTTAATTAATCGATGAGGCAAATATTTTGCCTCCGTTTCGAAAAAATAATTCCTCGACTCTTTTTCCGCTAGCTTGTAGTCGTTGTAGCCTGGTACGTGCTGATCGCCTGACGCCTGTTTAGTTTCCCTAATTCCCTTCTGAGATCCGATCACAAGTTCGCGTCCTCGCGACGATCGTGATCATGTCCCGACCCCATACCCTAGCTCTGATCGCGAGTCGCCGTTTCACCGACGAACTCCGCTCTCCGGTCTCCACTCCAGGCGCCGGTTCACATTGCGTCATCGCTAAGCACACGCGCACTGATGCACCCACGCACATCATTGAGCGCCTCCCGCAGACGCCCGTCTACATCGTGTCGTAGCCGAGCGCACAATCAAAAGATCACCTACGCCGATCCGACCAATTCGAGGTATACCATATTATCATTCCTTCCTTATATATGTATATTACTAATTAAGTAATTTACCCTCGCATATATGATGCATAGCTTGCACTGTTCAAATTTTTATGCCAATTCCTTTATTTTCAGCATTGTGTGTATAAACTATTTCATATCAATATTATTTTTGGATGGATTTAAATGTTTATTGGTAATAATATACTCGTATATTTACTATTATTGTTATGATTTTTATATTAAGTGCCCTGAGTTCTAGTTTCGCCCCGGGCCCTCGAAATCTCAAGACCAGCCGTGGGTACTTGCAGGCTATCAGGCGCGAGCAAGGCATAGCCGCCTCGTGTGAAGGAGATGGAGGGTGATAGAGAGAGAAGAGAGAAGGGAGTTGCTCGGTGGAGGAAAAATATCCTCTAGAGATAAGGATAAGAGAGAGAGAGAGCGGGCATGCGTGGTCCTGAGGGGGCACGTGGCGAGAGATTCATGCGGCCGACGCGCGCGCCTCGGCAGATTAGTATCCTTTTCCATATATATATGGATGTGGGCCCATGTACGCTAATTTGTCTGGAATATGTGGTCGACGGAGGTCGACAGTCGACCCCCATCCACGTAAATCTCATGTCAAAATCCTCGTCGCTAATTAAGAGAGCGATCGTGAGTGAGCGTGAGGAAGTAGGTGCCGCGGTGAACGCCAACTGGCAAGATGCCGGAAAAGGACGCGCGCCATGAAGCTGCAGCGCTGCTTGCTTCATGTCAGCGTGAGCGTGTGAGTGACGCGCCTATATATGCTTGCCCCGCCGCACTCCCCTTCTTCTCACCCGAACACCGCCGCTAAAACCTCCAGCTCTCAGCACACAACAACCTGCTCAACTAGCTCTCGACTTAGATGGACGTCGCCGACGCCGCCTCCCCGTCTGGTCAGGGGGAGCAAGGGCACAGGACGGTGTCGTCGGAGCCGCCGAAGCGCCCCGCGGGGCGGACCAAGTTCCATGAGACGCGCCACCCGCTGTACCGCGGCGTGCGGCAGCGGGGAAGGCACGGGCAGTGGGTGTGCGAGGTGCGTGTGCTTGGGATGAAGCACTCCAGGCTCTGGCTCGGCACCTTCACCACCGCCGAGATGGCGGCACGCGCGCACGACGCCGCCGTGCTCGCGCTCTCCGGCCGCGCCGCCTGCCTCAACTTTGCCGACTCCGCGTGGCGGATGCTGCCTGTGCTCGCGGCCGGGTCGTTCGGCTTTGGCAGCGCGCGAGAGATCAAGGACGCCGTCGCCGTCGCCGTCGCGGCGTTCCAGAAGCAGCAGATTATTGCCGTCGCTGTCGCCGTTGCGGCGTTCCAGAAGCAGCAGTTCCCGGTCGCCGTCGCCGTCGAGGCGCTCCAGAAGCAGCAGTTCCCGGTCGCCGTCGCCGTCGCCGTCGTGCCGCTCCAGCAGCAGCAGATCCCCGTCGCCGTCGCCGTCCAGGCGCTCCAGCAGCAGCAGAGGCCAGTCGCCGTCGCCGTCGTGGCGCTCCAGCAGCAGCAGATCCCAGTCGCGTGCCCAGCGGCGGAGGCGAGCGGCGCGCTGTTTTACATGTCGTCTGGCGACTTGCTGGAGCTCGACGACGAGCAGTGGTTGGGCGGCATGGACGCCGGGTCGTACTGCGCGAGCTTGGCGCAGGGGATGCTCATGGCGCCGCCAGACGACGACAGAGCGAGGCAGGAGGACGGCGAGCAGAGCGGCGTCGAGACGCCACTATGGAGCTACTTGTTCGACCGGAAATAGAAACTGGAAGCTTTCAAATACGGGAAAAATTTGCTCCCGATGCTTACTCTGTATCTTCCCATATTTGGAAGAACAGAACCACTAGTAGTATAGTTTCTAAAAGTGTACATTGCTTAATTAGTCGAACAAGTGGATATTCGAACAAGTAGTTCCAAAGAGGCCGCCGCTGGATTCGCCGCCATCCTCGCTCCACGCTCTGGCGGCCGGCGGCTCCACGAGCATCCCCTGCGCCAAGCTCGCGTGGTACTAGCCGGCGTCCGTGCCACCAAACCAGTGCTCCTCCAACAAGTCGCTGGACATGGACAGCTCGCTCGGCGTCGGCGAGCCTTGAACGTCCTTCTCGTGGTCGGCTGTTTCCGCCGGGGGCGAGACCAGCCGCTGACGCTGGAACTCCACGACGGTGATGGCGACGGCGGCGGCGTCCTTTATCTCCCGCGCGCTGCTGAAGCTGGACGTGCCAGCCGCGAGGACGGGCAGCATCCGCCAGGCGGAGTCGGCGAATTTGAGGCAGGCGCTGCTTCCGGAGAGCGCGAGCACGGCGGAGTCGTGCGCTCGCGCCGCCATCTCGGTTGTGGTGAAGGTGCCGAGACAGAGCCTGTACCCTTGTGCGCCTCGCACGCGCACCTCGCATACCCACCCGCCCCGGCCCCGGCGCCGCACGACTCGTTAATCGTTATCTCCTTATATTACTTCTGCTCTCGCTCGTTCCTTACTTTTGCGAGCAAGCTGGATGAGGTCTTGGACGTACAGCCACGGGCTCACTTTTGTTTGCTTCTACGTTTTACTCCTCGTTGTTGACACTAGTAAGATTGTTGTTCTCGGAATCTTGGTTCCTTTTTTTCTCTCGATAAAACAAATATATTACACAGCTGGGATTACAGTACAATCCTGGTTGGCAACCAGCAGCTGTTCAGATCTTGCCACTATCCTAGCAAATTGAGCTAGGTCGTGACTCACCCGATTCTGTGATCTATCTACTTTTACAAAGGAGATCATATTCTTTCCCAGCCTCATGAGTCATGAGCTATTTAATCTCTGCGGGTAAATATCGGGTGATATCACCTTTCACATGCTCCCATGCTCCAAATTCTGAAAAGTCACATTTAATTGTTTCAAAAAATTCTGAAAAAAATTGTGAATGTTTGCAAGACTTGTGTCTATAACCCCTAAAAAATCCAGATCAAAATTCGAAATACACATTGAGAAACAAAAAGAAAAACAAATCTAACATGAATAGTGTCAGAAGAAGACAAAACATGAATAGTGTCAGAAATGACACTATTCAGCGTTGTTGTTCAGGGGAGACGAGTGTACGTGCGTGAATCAAAACTATAATCAGCCGAGAACCGCTTCTTTGTTTTGGGCGGAGTCCTGGGAGCAATGACTCCACCACTACAGTTAAAATCCTTGTGCAGCTCATATTTATCACACACGGTGTATTCATTAAACATTCAGTGTGACTTACGGATCCATACTAGGTTTCTTTCATTTCTTGCATGAGATTAGGAGACTTGCTGGGGGCGTGGCTAATTGGCGGGCGCACACCCATCAAGCCTGGGCGGTCAATTTCTGACAGCCCATTTTTGGAAAGTTTCCAATTTCGATGCTTTCCATTTTGGCAACTTTCGAAAATTATACTAGACTTTCAAATATTCTTGCACAACTTTTGTAATTCGAAACTTTTGGGAATTTTGAAAATTTTGAAATTTAAACTTTCAGAATTTGAACTTTTGGAAATTTCAAACTTTCATATTTTTTAACTTTCAAAAGTTTGAAATTTTGAACTTTCAGAATTTTGCAACTTTTCACATGGAAAAAAAAAGAGAAGGCCACAAGTATTAGGCCCCACCAGGAAAGGGAAATAGATGAGATAGAAACTAGAAAGGGAGAAAGCCATGTGGGTGGAGCCCCTACCTAACGCATCCCACACAGGACATCATCCAGACCAGGCGCGCGCGTTGCGTTTGTGTCATCTTTGTAATTGCAAAGCAGTTTATCATAACAATGACCTCGCCTCCTTTATTTAAAAAATAGTTAGATACATTTGGTGTATATTGTTTTCAAGAGTGCTACATATTTCCACGACATGAAAGGCAGCTCTATATTTAGGATCTCTATAGAGCATGGAACTGAGAAGAAAAAAAAGTTAATGATGCTGAAATATGATGTCATGACATATTGAATCCTACGAAATTGAAACACAAGATCAATCATAGAAGTCGCTTCATTCCACCGGTTACACCACATGAACATACATGAATTTTCTATAGAAATTGGGTGCACGTTAATATATGCCATATATAGACATTGTTTTTTCCTTCCAAAAGGCCTAACCCTCTTGCCAAAAAGCTCATGAATTTAGATGTTCATAGGATTTTTTAACTTTTTTATTTCTTTAATCCAAATAGCCTCTATTAAGTGTTTCACTAATGAAATCTAAGATTAAATCAATCTGAGATGTCTATTTTGCGGTGAACAAAACCTGTAATAAGGGAAAAGACTAAAGTCTGGTACATTTACTCTCTGATTGCTCCTGAGCGCTGTAAAACCTCGATTATAGTTGTTGCCTCGTTTTGCAATAAAATGGGATTGGGGGAACCCTTTTCATTCAAAAAAAAAATCTAAGATTAAATGCCCTTGTAAAAAATTAGCTACCATGTTTAGGAAAAAATACGACTACATTTTTATACATTTTTGAAAATTCTTTGAGCCCATTCATAAATGTGAGTTTATATAGGGACACATAATTACGGACTAACACGAAGAAGAAAAGCAAGTTTTGAATATCCTTTTTCGTTTCGAAGAACAACTAGCATAAAGGAGAGCATAATGGAGAGAATATCTAACCAAGTGGGGACAAACGCATGACATCTTGGCGACATGCGTGCAGCGACAGCTCATCGTATTTGGCTAGTAGTAGCTGACCTTAACGTGAAACCATGAAAAGATCTCAGATCCAGGGCCCCGCCATCGTAAAATTCTTTGAGCCCATAAATGTGAGTTTATACAGGGACACATAATTGCGGACTAACACGAAGAAGAAAAGCAAGTTTTGACTATCCTTTTTCGTTTCGAAGAACTAGCATAAAGGAGACAAATCTATCTAACCAAGTGGGGACACATCTGGGCGACGTGCGTGCAGCGACAGCTCGAGAGCGACAGCGATTTCTGACGTGAAACCATGAAAAGATCTCAGATCCAGGGCCCGCCATGGCCTTTAACCGGCCGACTAGTGACAGGTGGCTTCCATACCACATCTTTTAGATCAATTAGCCTTAGCGTGGTAGCGTACGCCTACACGAGCTAGTGGAGTGGAGGCAGCCCGATATAGTCACCGCGCGAGAGCGAATACCGCCTATTTTTGCTTGATTAAAATTTACTTGCTGTCTTCCTCGCTTCAACGTTTCGTTGACATAAATAAAATTTCATGCAGAGTTCATTTTGTGCTATGAATCTCTGATAATGTCAGAACAGTGATTTCGGCCGAAAAGGTCTCAGATCCAGGGCCCCACCATCATAAAATTCTTTGAGCCCATAAATGTGAGTTTATACAAGGACACATAATTGCGGACTAACACGAAGAAGAAAAGCAAGTTTTGACTATCCTTTTTCGTTTCGAAGAACAACTAGCATAATGGAGTCAAATATCTAACCAAGTGAGACAAACGTATCACATCTTGGCATCGTGCCTGTTGGCCATAGGATTTAGGACGGAGGCCCCGAGAAGCGACAGCTCATGATCTCGACGTGAAGCAGTGAAAAGATCTCTGATCCAGGGTCCCGCCATGGCCTTAACCGGCTGACTAGTGACTGTGACTAGTAGGAGGCTTCTCTACCACATCTTCTGGATTAATTAGCCTAGCGTGCGTCTACACGAGCTAGGGGAGTGGAGGCAGCCCGATATAGTCACCGCGCGTGAACGAATAGCGCCTATTTTTAGAACCATTTCGTGAGTACGTACTTTGCCTTTCGTTTTACTTTCGTTTTTTACTTGATTAAAATTTACTTGTCGTCTTCCTCGCATGTACGTTTCCGTTGACATAAAATTTGATGTTCTACTACAGTTTTATTATGCCGAATCAGCAGCTTTGATATCAACATTTAGTAGCTCCAGAGCGTGGTCTCGGCTCCGCCGTCGCTGCAGCCTGATCCGTCCTCCCAGCACGCACTAGGCATCCAGGCGGACGGCGGCGACAGCTCGTGGAGCTGCACCACCGCAAGGTCCGTGCCCAAGTGTTTACCTGAACACGCCGAACTCGAACAAGTCGCTGCCCGGTGCAGCCGGAACCTCAAATGTTCCGTCGGCGCGAGAAGACCAAGGCCATATATTGAAATTGTCCAACCCTTACAAGAACATCCATACAAAAGCAGAAAATAACAGACAAGTCATTGGGTTTATCGATGTCGTCTTCCTTCTGCACTCGCCGACCGACATTGTTGGCAGAAGATGGAGCAGAAACGCTCGTGGTTGCCTTGTCGGCGGGGACGGCATGGCGGCGTTGGAATCCTGCAACGGTATTGACGGCCGCACGCCGGACGCCGCCCAGGTCCATTGGAGAGAGAGGGAGGCACGGAGAGCAGCCACGCTGGATATGCTTTTTTTTTGCTGCGGGGAAGACACGATTTCACATAGAGTTGACTATGCAGTACGTGTACAGATATGCAGAATCCGTGGATATACTTTTTTTTTCCTGCGCCAATAAGATCTGATGCCACAGGCGCACGCAAGAGCATCCATGCAACTTCTAACAGAGTTTATCCCGAGCCCAATCGCGCCAATCGCATGTGTGTAGACATTATTAAACAGTAGCGACATTATTAGTGCAGACGGACCTATCACTGCATATCTTATTATTAATCCCATCGTTGTCAAGTTGTCTAATGTGTATTTTTTTCTGCTCTCTCAAAAGACGGCCGAAATCACTGTTCTGACATTATTAGCAATCTTTGTCACAAATTGAACTTGACCTGAAAGTATTTCACGATCTGACCCTTTTAGCAACGCCACAGCCCGCGGCGTTTCTGCCCAACTTAGAAACGCCGAGCTAGCTCACGTTTCTGCTCCACATGGAAACGCCGAGGTAGCTTGCGTTGGTACTCCACATAGAAACGTCAAGGGCTTTGGCGTTTCTTCCCTATACGGAAACGCCATTGGTTTTGGCGTTTCATACATGGTAGTACTCGAAGGGAAACACGCCACATGCAGTGCACGCATGCACTCGAAGGGAAGCACGCCGCATGCAGTGCACGCATGCACTCGAACGGAAACACGCGGACGCATGCAGTGCACGCCTGCACTCCAATGGGAACATGCCGCCACATGCAGTGCACGCATGCACTCCAACGGTTTAGTATATTTAACAATTAAGAAATAGGAAACAGCACTAGCATGCCCGCTGTAGTTGGCATTCTGTAGCATCATACGGTACCGCAGATGTAGCTTGTAGTACTACTCAATCAGCTCACCAGGTCTCGGACGCATGGGCAGCCAGCCACCGCTGCTCCTACCTTTTTCTGCCTTTTGACTGCGCACTGAGCCGCTGACAATGACGCATGGGCAGCCAGCTATAGTTGCCTGTTTTCTAGTATTTCCCATACATTTGCCCGTGGAGACTTCACATACATTTGCCCCCCGTGGAGCATTTACCTACACCGAGCTCACGTAGCAGTAAGAACAGCTCAATGCACCAACCACGGCCAACCAGTTAATAGCACCAGAAAGACACCTCCGATCGAGCATTTACCCACACCCAGCTCACGTAACAGTAAGGGGCATGCTGTACTAATAACAAAGCCCCTATTTCCGGGGATGGTTTCCTCCCCAGATTCACCCACCTGGATGAAAGCTCCTCGACGGTTAACTATGCATCGCCACGCGTATTTGTTTGGGTTCCTGTGGTGTACAATTTCCTTGTGACTGTATGCATTCCTTCCAAATTTTCTTAACGTTCTTTCCGTGACTGTTGGTGCGCATATCTTTTTTGTGCTGTTTGTGGGCCGTCCTGCCGTGTTGACTTCGTGTACATGCGGGTTGTTTATCCCTTTGCGATCCACGTGTGTGTGCGTGCGGGTTGGCGATCGCTGCCGCTTTTACCGTGCCATCTAGAGCCACCGCCTTTTCTTGTTATTATCTATTGACGTGCGACCCATTTTTTGGGTAGCTGTAGATCAAAGTGACCGGTGTGCGTGTGTGCCTACATGTGCAGTTCGTGTTTCCTATTTCTTAATTGTTAAATATACTAAACCGCTGGAGTGCATGCGTGCACTGCATGCGGCGGCGTGTTCCCATTGGAGTGCAGGCGTGTGCACTGCATGCGTCTGCGTGTTTCCGTTCGAGTGCATGCGTGCACTGCATGCGTCCGCGTGTTTCCGTTCGAGTGCATGCGTGCACTGCATGCGGCGTGCTTCCCTTCGAGTGCATGCGTGCACTGCATGCGGCGTGTTTCCCTTCGAGTACTACCACGTATGAAACGCCAAAATCAATGGCGTTTCCGTATAGGGAAGAAACGCCAAAGCCCTTGGCGTTTCTATGTGGAGTACCAACGCAAGCTACCTCGGCGTTTCCATGTGGAGCAGAAACGTGAGCTAGCTCGGCGTTTCTAAGTTGGGCAGAAACGCCGCGGGCTGTGGCGTTGCTAAAAGGGTCAGATCGTGAAATACTTTCATGTCGAGTTCAATTTGTGACAAAGATTGCTAATAAGGTCAGAACAGTGATTTTGCCGTCAAAAGACAAAGGGAACTACTCTGCGTCGGTCTTTTTAGCGCTGGATCGGTCCACCTTGGCACCGTAGGATTAGGTCGCTAGCAGCCGTCAGATCAGCATCTGTCATCTCCCCAGCACGCAAAAATGCAACACCTCCCTTGTTCTTGCTCGCAGCAGTTGCCCACAGCGCCGCCACCTCGTCGCCCCCCGCGGCCTCCCACCGCCTCCCGCTTGCAGCACCGTGGCGCCGCTCGCCGGCTCGCCGGTACCGTTCGCCGGCTCGACGGTTGTAGCACCGATGCCCGTGTGGTCCGCCCCTACGCAGCAAATCGCGATGCCGATCCCAACAAATCATCCCGCCGGTCCCAGCATTCGTCGCCGGTTGCAGCTCCCGCCGTAGCTGGTTGCAGCAACGGCGGTGCCGGTTCCAGCATCCGGCCATCGCGGTTGCAGGACCCGCCGGGTTGTGGTCACCACTGGAAGCTCCGGTGGTCGCCGTTCCCCACGGTTGCAGCATTCCATGCCGCCGCGCGGGTCGCAGCTCACCGTCGTGCTAGTTCCAGCACCGCCGCCAACCGGTCACAGCACCCCCGTCCCACGGTTGCAGCATCCTCGTGCCTCCGCGCGCGGGCCACTACTCGCCGTCTTGCTGCTTCCATCTCGCAGCGCCATGACCAGTCGACCATGACCGGAGGAGGAGGGACGCCAGGGCGGTTGCCTCCCGCCGCAGCACCCGGGGGCCCGCGACTGCAGCGCGGCTGGTCGCCGTCGCCGGCATCGGTGGCCTCCTCGAGGCAGCACCAGCACCCCGGCCCCCGTGCGGCGCGGTGGTTGGCGGAGGAGCAGGAGCTAGATGGAACAGAGGGCGGAAGGGAGAGAGGGATTGCTGCGCGTGGCGCTGGGACCGATGAGGTGCCGCGGCGGAGGAGCAAGAGCTGCTCGAGGAGAACGGCCGAGGAAGATGGATGGTGGGAAGAAGAGTGGGCAAGGAAGACGGGGTGGTGGGGAATTTTCGCTGGATGGATAAGGAGGAGGAGGAGGTTGCGGGGCCCGAAAGGGATATGGGCACGTGGCCCCACAGCACTTGCGACGTGAGCGAGGCGACCGGCGCGCGCTCGGCCGGTCGGCCGATTCTAATCCTTTACCCAAGACAAACTCGTATCGCCATAAATAAAATATATAGTATATCTTATTTTTATGTGTCTTTTCTTGATTCTATTGACATAAAAATACGTATTATCTTATTTGAGATCATGGAATGCTTCAGGTCCAGAATAATTGAAGTACACTGACATATTCTTTATTCATAGAACACTCAAGTGCAAATACGTCCTCCCCGAAAGTAGAAACCGGAGGCTTCCCAGTATGAACGAAGTAACGAACACATATAACCATGCATATGGGGAAAAATATCGCCCTCTGTTTCTTCCCATATTTGGTGGAACAGAACCAACTATAAACTTTATTTACACTGCTTAGTCGAACAAGTAACTCCAGTCTCGACGGCACCGAGCTCGCGGTTTTCCCGCCGCTCCGGTGGCTCCATGAACATGCCCGGTGAGTAGTACGAGCCGGCGTCCATGCCGTCAAACCAGTGCTTCGTCCAACAAGTCGCTGGACGTGGACAGCTCGCTCGGCCTTGGACGTCCTTCTCGTGGTCGGCTGCTGACGCTGGAACTCCACGACGGCGACGGCGACGACGTCCTTGATCTCCCGCGCGCTGCTGAAGCTGGACGAGCCAGCCGCGAGGACGGGCAGCATCCGCCAGGCGGAGTCGGCGAAGTTTAGGCAGGCGGCGCTTCCGGAGAGCGCGAGCACGGCGGAGTCGTGCGCGCGCGCCGCCATCTCGGCGGTGGTGAAGGTGCCAAGCCAGAGCCTGTATGTCAGCGACCCTCTCCTCTCCTCTGCTCTATGGCTGTACTGGACCATGGGCTGTTACCACTTGGGCCTTGGCCTGCTCTGAAGCTACCAGAGACAGCCGCTACAAATAGGGAAGGAGATGGCCACGAACGAGGGACTCGGATGGAAGGGCTTCGGCCTTGGCTTGGCTGTGGCGTGTGTTGGCTGCTCTCCTCTCCCCTGTTCCTGTACTGCTCATCTTCCTCCCCTGTTCCTCCTTGAACTCCGTTAGCTAGCTCCAGTTCCTCCACAAATGGCTTGTAATTCCTGAATCCTTGCTAGTTGAGTCGATCTAGTACTGGGTTGTTAACACTGTACCCTTGCGTGTCTCGCACGCGCACCTCGCACACCCACTGCCCGCGCCGGCCCCGGCGCCGCACGCCGCGGTACAGCGGGTGGCGAGTCTCCTTGTACTTAATCCGCCCCGCCGGCCTCTTCGACGGCTCCGTCCACATCGTTCGGTGCGGCCCCTGCTCCTGGTGCGACGGAGAGGCGGCGTGGGCGTCCATCTGTGGACACCGTAGAGCACCGAAGTGTGCAGCGTAGCTAGCGGGGTAGCGCGCGCTTTAAGCCGCTGTAGTGAGGGTTGCAGGTTTGAGCGATGGAGTTCCGATGAGAACTAGAAGGGGAATGAGGCGGGAAGTATATAGCATTAGTATGCAGGAGTGGCGCCTGGCGGTGGTTAGTGGTTACTGGTTACGTACCTGCCTCGACGCTATGGAAGAGGAACGAAGGGTAGTGACTCATGGATGAGCAATTGATTCCATACGGATGAGCACATTATATCTTTGTTCCCTACTTATCTTTCGGGAAGCAGCACATCCTTTTTCTCTATACAAAATTGTAACCGTGCGACTGTGCGAGAGAACAACGTTTTGCTAGTGTGTATAGTGTATATACTAGTACTCGCTAGTGTAAGGATTCGCGGCTGCATGCGATGGCCTTCCGGACGTTTGAACGAATTGATTCTAGACTAACAAGGGCCAAGTCGTTGTTTATTACTTTAATTCTCCAAAAGTAGCATTTTTTTTTCTCCCAATAAAAAGTGGAGTATAACAAAACCATCAACACTTTTTTTGAGAAATGGCAATATATTAATATCAAGATGATACCAATTACTCCCGGGCTCTGCAACGACATAATATCAAGACCTAGTCAAGACATCGAGGATGCGCACAGTCAAAAAAGGATAAAAAGAAGAAGAAGGAAAAACAAAGAAAGCCGACACGGCCTGCAACGGACCAGCAGCAACGCCATCCACCGTACTTGACAACGCACGAGCTACGAGAAAGGTTTTCCGAAAATAATGCCTCCAAGAAAGTAACGACGCGCAAGCCCTGTCGTCGCGGGATCCAACCACTGCAAGTCAGATCTTGGGTTTTTACCCCGGAGAGCACGTCGGAGCAGACTCCAAAGCAAGGCCTTCAACAAGGACACGGGCGCGTAAAATACCGTCCTTGCCAGCTGCAACCATCAAAGGTCAGACCTAGGGTTTTCACCCCGGAGCTCGAGACCCAGTGCTCGAAGAGCGCCACATGACATCGTGTGTTACCGCCACCCCTTGCCGAAGAAGACGAAGCTGCCGAAGAAGACCCAAAAGGCGTGGAAGGAACTGGGTGCCCGCCTCAGTATTGCCCAAAAATGATCTGGCCAAGAGGGCGGCTAAGGTCGAGTCCTTGAAGGAGGAGGTTGCTAGCAGGAACACTCGGGCCGCAGGTGATGACTCGGATCTGCTTTGATTCCTCTCTATCTTTGCTTGTGCTGACCGAGTGCCTTCTGCAGCCGCTGAGAGTGAAGTTGCCCGGCTCCGGAGGATCTTTTGTATGCACGTTTTAAACTTATCCTGTTTTTATCTACTCTGTCTTTCGTAAAAGTTCTTTCGTGTTCAAGTTAGCTTTCCGTATGTGCTCTTGCCGATCCGTCATATCCCTGGGACTAGACTGGCGATCGGGGACGAAGAATTAACTTCAGGCGGTTTACACACTACTCGAACGTTTGTTGAAAGAAGAGAGGCCCGGGTGCGCTTGGATGCACCCAGTCAGCGTAGCCCCCGAGTGTCCGCTATGCATTACCGTGAGTGTGCATAGTAGAGTCAGTCGGAGGCGTACAGAGAAAACAACTCGGATGGAGCAGAGATATGTCTTCATTGACTCATGCATGAGTATGAAGGTACAAAGCTTAAGCATAGAAGCGACGCATCTGTTCAATGTTTCAGGCGTTGGGTAGGATGGTGCCGTCGGTGTCCTTCAGTCGGTAAGCCCCCGAGCGTAGCACTTCAGCGACAATGTACGGGCCTTCCCACGGGGTGAAAGCTTGTGCTTGTCCTTGTTGGATTATATTCGGCGCAAGACCAAATCACCAACGTTAAAAGCACGTCCGCGTACTTGTCGACTGTGATAGCGCCGCAAGCTCTGCTGGTACTTGGTCGACCGAAGGAGAGCGACCTCTCGGGCTTCTTCCAGCTGGTCCAGAGCGTCTTGTCTCGCTTCCACCAATTCGCCCCCATTGTAAGCGTGAATGCGCGGGAAGCCATGGTCCAGGTCAGTCGGCAGCACAACCTCGGCTCCGAAAGGGGTGTAGCCGATGGATCGGTTGGGTGTGGTCCTGAAGTCCAGTGTACCGAGGGTAACTCCGCCACCCATCCCTCATATGTCTGCCAGGACAGTCCGGACATGTCCTCACACAAAAACAGCCACCCTGTGGGCTCCCCTAAATCCACCCCATATGTTCGGATTGTCCGCAATACCCCAAATCCAGCCCATATGTGGGGGAGATATGGGGTCGTCCGGATGTTGGAAATATGCCCTAGAGGCAATAATAAAATGTTTATTATCATATTTCCTGTTCATGATAAATGTTTATTATTCATGCTAGAATTGTATTGACCGGAAACTTAAATACATGTGTGAATACATAAACAACACCATGTCCCTAGTGAGCCTCTACTAGACTAGCTCGTTGATCAAATATGGTTATGGTTTCTTAACCATAGAAATGAGTTGTCATTTGATAACGAAATCACATCATTAGGAGAATGATGTGATGGACAGACCCAACCGTAAGCTTATCATCAGATCGTTTAGTTATTTGCTACAGCTTTCTTCATGTCAAGTATCAGTTCCTTAGACTATGAGATCATGCCACTCCCGGATACCGGAGGAATACCTTGTGTGCTATCAAACGTCACTTCATCACTGGGTGATCATAAAGGTGCTCTACAGGTATCTCCGAAGGTCTCTATTGAGTTGCATGGATCGAGACTGGGATTTGTCACTCCGTGTGACGGAGAGATATCTCTGGGCCCTCTCGGTAACACAACATCACAAGAAGCTTCATGTGACTAATGAGTTTAGTCACGGGATCTTGTATTACGGAACGAGTAAAGAGACTTGCCGGTAACGAGATTGAACTAGGTATTGAGATACCGACGATCGAATCTCGGACAAGTAACATATCGCCGGACAAAGGGAATTGCATACGGGATTAACTGAATCCTTGACATCGTGGTTCAACCGATAAAGATGTTCGTGGAATATGTAGGAACCAATATGGGCATCCAGGTCCCGCTATTGGTTATTGACCGGAGAGGTGTCTCGGTCATGTCTACATAGTTCCCGAACCCATAGGGTCGCACGCTTAACGTTCGATGTCGCTAGGGCAGTATTGAGATATTAATAGTCGAAAGTCCGAAGGTTGTTCGGAGTCCCGGATGGGATCCGGGATATCACGAGGAGCTCCGGAATGGTCCGGAGGTAAAGATTTATATATGGAAAGTGGTTTTCGGGGTTCCGGAAAAAGTTCGGTTTTTTTCGGTATTGTACCGGGAAGCTTCTAGAATGTTCCGGAGGGTTCCATGGTGAGGCCCACTTGTCCAGAACGTCCCACATGGACCAAGGGGTGGCGCACCAGCCCTACATGCGCTAGGCGCCCAGCCCCACTTGGCCCATGCACATGGGATAAGAGGATAAGATCGAATCCCTTGAAAATAGGGAGAGACTTGGAGGCCAAGTACTATTCACGTTACTGTTCACGTGAATAGTACTCCCCTCCTCCAAGTTTTCTCCTCTATATAAAGGGTGGGAGGCACAAGGGCGCTGCACAATGGATAACCCTAGCCTCCTCTCCCTCCTGCTGCTCCATCTCCTCCTCCGGTACGCGCTTGGCGAAGCCCTGCCGGAATTTCGCTGCCACCACCACCACCTCGCCGTCGTGCTGGTCCCGATCTCATATACCTCCTCTCCCTCGCTTGCTGGATCAAGAAGGAGAGGACGCCATCGAGCTGAACGTGTGCTAATCTCGGAGGTGCCATCCGTTCGGCGCTAGATCGCGATTGGATCGTGAAGAGTACGACTACATCAACCGCGTTACGACGCTAACGCTTTTCGGTCTACGAGGGTACGTAAGACACACTCCCATCCTCGTTGCTATACATCTCCTAGATTAGATCTTGGTTGTTGCGTAGGAAAGTTTTTGATTTTCATGCTACGTCCCCATTAGTGGCTTCAGAGCTAGGTCTATGCGTAGATGTATATGCACGAGTAGAACACAAAGAAGTTGTGGGCGTT